>OZ014551.1:32087618-33287618 GCA_963966155.1 Clivina fossor | reverse complement strand
AATGATTTAAACAACAACAAAAATATAATATA
Source organism: Clivina fossor (assembly GCA_963966155.1). Classification (NCBI taxonomy): domain Eukaryota; kingdom Metazoa; phylum Arthropoda; class Insecta; order Coleoptera; family Carabidae; genus Clivina; species Clivina fossor. The sequence goes on along the minus strand of OZ014551.1, from coordinate 33,287,586 downwards.
TCACGTTTTTAACAAGGACTAAAAAGTGTAAAATAATTTCTCCTAGCCGCCCCTTCCCCATACAAACCGTGGGGCAACGACAGCTACTCCCTCAACTCCTTACTATTATCTATTGCATGCACCCCACGTTTTTCTGTATGGGGTTATAAATCTATATGCAAAGTCAGGAGAAATTATTTTACACTTTTTGATCCGTGTTAAAAACGTGGTATATAAATTTATTTCATTTATATAATTATTTTCTGCTTTTTAGTATTGTTTAACTTTAACCTAATTAATAATAATTTAATTAATTATAATTTATTAATTATAATTTAATAATTATAATTTTATTAATTAAAATTATATAATTAATTAAGTTAATTAACTTCAATTTAATATTTCAAAAAAAAAATTAGAAATTTTGAAAACGTATTAAATTTTTATTAGTCTAGCGGATTTTCAAAAGAAAATTCCCGTACATTTCCCGTACATTTTAAATTAATAAATTCCCGTACGTTAATTTAAAGGAATAACCAGCTATTAACCCTAAAAAGCCCAATTGCACATTTTTATGCCACATAAAATTACATGACATAATTATTTTTGTAATCTTGTGTATTAATTAACTTTGATTGACAAATTATTAAATTTCATAATCTATGTATTGTAAATTAATTCGGTTAGAAACCATTATATAATTTTATATATAAAAATTATATTTTATTATATAAAAATATCCTAGTTTCTTAACAATTTTTACTTGCACTGTCAATGGTGCGGATCAAAGTCAAGCAAGGGACCTACAGCTTATAGTGGGTTCCAAATCAGTCAAATCCCAGTTGATATCAGTTCAATTATATTAGGTTTTAATACTACAAATAATATTTAATTTCTGGTGTAAGCGCGGCGCGAACCAGGGACTTTTGGAGTCCGAATCCAACACTCGGCCATCGGCTTGGCTTAATTAAGGCTGCCTGTATTTTTTTTTATTTTAGTCTTAAGAGAAACTTTTGTTATGTTTTAAAACTTCCCAGGGCACGAAGAGAGAGGAACTGATAAATTAACGAGTACCGTCAAAATTAAAAAAAAAATTCTAGCAGTATTTTAAATATTTTTAAATTTTTTAAGTAAACTTATTAATATTTTAATTAACACGTTTCTATTAACTCGCTTTCTTATCTGTCTGTTTGTTTGTTAGTCTGTTCGGAACAAATTTTGCAATCGATTTTAAACTTCCGATGAAGTAGACTTGAAACTTTAAACATAGCTCAGAATGAATGACATTACAATGTTAACTAATTAGTATAGAAATATTAAATTAAAGTTAAATAATTAACCTAATTTTAATTATAATTAATAAAATTATAATTATTAAATTCAAATTAATTAAATTAATTAATTAAGTTAAAGTTAAACAAGACTAAAAAGCAGAAAATAATTATTTAAATAATAAAAACAAATTAATATACCATGTTTTTAACACGGACTAAAAGTATAAAATAATTTCTCCTAACACCCTTACAAATTTATAACCCCATAGAGCAAAGTACGTGGGACATCGACAGTTACTCCCTACACTCATTTCTATTGCATGCGCCCCATGTTTTTCTCTATGGGTTATAAATCTGTATTGGGGGCGCTAGGAAAAATTATTTTATACTTTTTAGTCCGTGTTAAAAACGTGGTATATTAAAATTATTTTTTTACCACTTTGTCTGCAATGAAAAAGTTTTTAAAAATTTATTGTGGCTACATTATTTATCCGATTTTGATCAAATTTTCAGAAAAGATTCCCCTAGCGCCCACATACATTACGTAATTTTAAAAAATACGGTGTTGGCAACTTTCCGAGAAAAAATTACTAAAGTTTTTATACATTTATTATGGCCATATTATTTATTCGATTTTAATCAAATTTTTACAGAAGATACCCCTAACGTCTACATAAATTATATAATTTTAGTAAAATATAGTAACCAACTTTTCGAAAAAAAATTTACTCAAATTTTCACAAAAGATTCTCCTAGTATCCATATAAATTATATAATTTCAACAAAATATGGTAAAAAAAAAATTATTCCCATTTCTGAGCATTTATGTGATAATGTCAAATCTATTTATGAGTTTACCCACATACTTTTAATCTTGCTGATGTAAATAATTATTTTTATTAATTTTCTTCAAAAGTAATACATTTAGTTTTCGTTAGTGAGTGTTAATAGCAAATGAGTTTCACACAAATTACACAGGATTTTCTAATCTTGTCTTGTTTCTGCTTTAGGACTCGGCACTACAACAACCAACTACCAACGACAGTCAACATGACTTAAACGATGTGCAAATACTAAATAAAATATATGAAGGTACAATTGTACTCAGGGCTTCGAACCGGAACTAAACCAAAAAAAAAACCTTATTTTTGCTGAAACAAAAACCGGAACTGAACCGGAAAACAAATTGCGGTTTATTTCGGTTCGATAAATGTTGAAACACGCGCGTTAACACAATCTTACTTTCAATGTGTCAGTTGTTGTTTTCTTCATTTTCGGAGTTACGTAGCATAGTCGCAATTCGTCTTACGCGAAATAGTATTTGATTTGTTTTGTGGATAAATACTCTGTTATTGAAATTGAAAATTAAACTAAGGATCACATTAAGGTAGGTGTATTTTTTTATGTTAATCATTAATATACTTGAAAAGATCCAAATAAATTTTTTTAAAATTTTAAATAACAATTTTTAAAAGATAATTTTTAATTTTTCAAGTACAGGTTAAATTCATGCCGATATTTGTATATTTGTAAACTCTTAGTTTTGACGCAGAAAACATTGCTTTAATACCAACATAATGACGCACAACGGAACTTACGAGAATAGAACTACAAATTTATTTTTATTTTATTGAATATGCCTTATAAAAAAATTTAATTATAATTATTTATTCAACTTGCATAACATTTTAAACAAATATTTATTATGAGCTCATATAAACGTACTCAGTGATAATGTCATAAATTTAGTTACTTTTCTTGGGTTACGTGAGTTATAAATATTTAAATATTTTTAAAAAAAAATTGCAAGTTTCAGTAAAATTAGGCTTGGGAAACAATTATTATTTTCAACAGAATAATGAGCCAAAGCATACAGCCCATCTAGTAAAGCAGTAAATTTTATATAACGCATCATATAATTTAATTACGCCTTCACAAAGTCATGTTATTAATTTCAATTGAAAATTTATGAGCAAAAATCGAAAAATAATTGCGAAAATACGAAATAAGGCTACATTGAAAATCGCAATGAAAGATGTTTGGCAAATTATTGATAGTGTAATATTAGTCAAAATTTGCTGAAAAGTAATCGAAAAAGGCTTAGGTGTATAATTCAAGCAAAAGAAGGACTTACAAAATATTAAACAATTTTTTAAATTAGTCTAATATGTAATTGCTAAAATCGCCATTAATGAACTAATTAAATCATTAATTAATTTTCTTTTACATACATACATATACAATCTCGCCATGTACCCAAAGGGTGTGGAACAAATCCTTCCCATTATCCCGAAATCAGTTTCCTCCAAACAAGAAACTTTAGTTTCATCCATTTGCATAATTCCTTTCATACATGCTCTTCTATTCCTCCTACTTGGAAACTTTCACTCATGCAAGCCACTCTCTCAATCATACCACTCCAATTACTCATCGGACGTCCACGCAAACGTATACCTTCATAATCATTCATATAAATTTTTTAATTAAACGTTCATTAGACATTTGCTCAAGATGTCCGAACCAGCTTAACTGACTAAAAGCAACTTTTACATTTTTTTTTTTCAATTTCACACTCATCATACACTAATTTATTTCGTACCCCCGATTCCTCCTAGTTGCACCACATACCCCACGTAAAAACCTCATTGCCACAGCAGTTTTTTATGCTTTTGCAGCCAAACTCAACATTCACTATCATACATCAATGTAGGTACCAAAACAGCATTGTATATACCTACTCAAACGGACTTTTTTAATTAAGAAAAATTAGCTAATGATTTAATTAGTTTATTAATGGCGATTTTTAAATATTAAACTAATCTACATTAAGACAACCTTTGTATAATAAATAAATGTTTTAAATTGTTAAACTACTTAAGAATACGAATACTATTGTATATAGCATGTACTTTACGTTTTTTAATTAACACGTTTTTATTAACTCGCTTTCTTGTTTGTTTGTTTTCGGTATAAATTTTACAATCGATTTTAAACTAACTTCCCGATGAGCTAGAGACTTGAAATTTTAAACATAGCTCAGAACTGCGGATGACAATGCAATTAACTGATTAATTAATTAATTAACTAATATTTAAAATATTAATAAAGATAATTAACTAAATTAATTAATTATAATTATATAATTATATTGAATAAAATTATAATTATTAAATTAATTAATTAGGTTAAAGTTAAACAAGACTAGAAAGCAGAAACAATAATTATTTAAATTTTAAAGAAAAATAATATACCACGTTTTTAACGTATATTAAAATTTTTTTATTTAAATAAATTTTTAATACTGAAGTTCCATGAATTATTTATCTAAAATTGTTACCCAAAATAATAATATATTTTATTTATTATTATAATTATTGTAATGTTGTGAAATAAACATATTGAAACATGACATAATAGTTTAATTTTATTTATTTATAATTGTGATAAATTTAAAATGTATTACGACAATTTTAAAATTATTAACAATAAAACAATAATTACGTTATTTTAAGCAATTTGCGTAATATTTATTATATACTCATCTAAACGTGCTTAGTGATTATGTCATAGATTTCGTTACTTTTTGGATGACGTACAACGGAACTTACAATAATCTTACGATAATATAACCATCTTTTCAATACGTTATTATTCGTTCAAGCCAAAATACTGTATTTGTTTATATCTCTTTTCTATTTCTTCAGGTTTCAAATCAACATTTCTCAAAACTTAATAAAATTGAATAATTACGTTTTGAAATTAAACTTCTTGTATTTATTATTAACCCATTGAATGCAAAGAAGTACAAATTTTAATAAATAACGTAAGTAATTTTACCTTGTTTATTACGATGAAGCCATTCTGAAATGTTGAAAAAGGCCAGAGTTAGGAATGACACTTCTCGTTGAAGAAAATATCGATACGATCTTCTCGTTGAAGAAACTATAGATTCGATCTCCTCGTTGAAGAAATTACAAACTAAAGACGATATTTCTCAATCTGCAATAAGAAACAAATATAGTACACACATTCTTCCCATGTAATTCATATATTATGAACATAGTATTTTTGAATGAAACAACATCGCAAATATAACAAACAACATCTATGGTTCATCATCATATCAGAATATTCATGTCGTTATTATAGTAAATATAAATATATATATAAATATATATATATATATATATATATATATATATATATATATATATATATATATATAAATATATATATATATATATATATATATATATATAAATATATATATATAAATATATATATATATATATATAAATATATATATATATATATATATATAAATATATATATATATATATATATATATATATATATATATATATAAATATATATATATAAATATATATATATATATATATATATATATATATAAATATATATATATATATATATATATATAAATATATATATATATATATATATATATATATATATATATATATATATATATAAATATATACCGGGTGTCTACTTTTTTTTTGTTACATAGGGAATACAATGCTAAAATTTTCATTTGGTGATAAATTTTCCCCTAATTATTATAGAACAAAAGTACAAATACAAAAGTTGTTTAGAATTCAAAAATGCATCAAATGATGCCAAATTTATCAATATAGGATGTTCCGATCAAGAATTAGAAGCAAATTAAAATTTCCATTTTTGCGCTCTTTACATCAAAGTGCCATGGAAATGAAATTATTTGTTTAATTTCCATGGCACTTTGATGTAAAGAGTGCAAAAATGGAAATTTTAATTTGCTTCTAATTCTTGATCGGAACATCCTATATTGATAAATTTGGCATCATTTGATGCATTTTTGAATTCTAAACAACTTTTGTATTTGTACTTTTGTTCTATAATAATTAGGGGAAAATTTATCACCAAATGAAAATTTTAGCATTGTATTCCCTATGTAACAAAAAAAAAGTATACACCCGGTATATATAAATATATATATATATATATATATATATATATATATATATATATATATATAAATATATATATATATATATATATATAAATATATATATATATATATAAATATATATATATATATATATATATATATATATATAAATATATATATATATATATATATATATATATATATATAAATATATATATATATATATATATATAAATATATATATATATATATATATATATATATATATATATATATAAATATATATATATATATATATATATATATATATAAATATATATATAAATATATATATATATATATATATATAAACCTACGTATTTATGAATAAAAAGATAGCTCCTAGCAGCCAGCCTGCAGGCTACATATAGGCTAATTCACTTGAACGTGGTTGATTTTTAAATTATTGAAAAATAATCATTTACACAGCCAATAATTAATAATTGTATTTGGTAAAATTTCGTAGAAATTGAAAGTAAGTAAGTTAAAGTAAGTTAACTGTAGATACATTATATGTAATTGTACTTATGCGGAAGTTCTTACGAATAACAACCGTAATAATATAGTATAAAATTTAGCAAAAGTGATTTATACTTTCGACAGAAAAAAATTTAATGATCATTAAGATTTTAGATTAGGTTATTTTTTTGAAAATAAATTATTTACATCAAAGACGGAATTTTTGTTAATAGTTTTCTTATACAGTCATTATATTTAAAAAAACTTCACTGAATTATTTTTACATATTTAATTATTAACTTGCTAAATGACCAATCAATAAAGGCTGGTTTATGTACGCTGTAAACTTATGCCTTAACCTTAACCCCTAGCATTATGCCGTAACCTTGAAAGTTGAAGTATAGAGAAATACGTGCTACGATACTAGTGCAGGCATACGCCTGTAAACTTATCCCTAGCATTATGCCCTGAACTTAAGTTCCCAACTCTTAAGAGTTGGGAACTTTTCAATTTCAAGTGCTAGTGCTTAATGCCAACCAATCAGGACAGCGTATGATCTTCGTATGATCGGTTGACATCGATATATTTCGTGCAGCGCTGTCAGTAATAAGGCTGTTTTATAGAAAACTACTTTAACGGCTTGTTCTCATTGGCCAGCCGTAGAAATATATAAACCAGACTATTAGCGCTAATACTAGTGCACAATGCTAATGCTAGGGTTAGGGTTAAAGCATAAGTTTACAGCGTGCATAAACCAGCCTTAAGATGGTTCGAAGACAATTGACAATCTAGTTAACCCATTGATTAATTATATATATATATATATATATATATATATATATATATATATATATATATATATATATATATATATTGACCTATGATGAACCAACCGTATATTGAAAACACTTATGTACTGCCACTTCGGTGCAGTGAGATTTATATGTAACGACATTTCGGAGATTTCGATGCAAAGATACGTCCCCCATTTTTTTTTTGTTTTGGACTTTTAATCTTATTTTAAGGTATTTCAATTTTTACTGGTCATTTATTTTTTTATAGAAAATAAAGTATTATTTCAATTAATTAAAAAAAGACGATTAACATGAAGTGAAAGCAGATATTATTAACAACTTAATTTTTATTAAAAATTGAAATTTAAATACATTAAGCGTTTATAACAGATATCAGCGTATACTGAAAATTGCTAATTTTACTGATTTTTTTCATAGTGAACTTGGTTCGTAATTGAAACTGCTGCAATTGTCACAAATATGTAAACTCAGTTATTAATACAAGCACTTAGGTACATAAAAGAGAACAAATAAAAGCATCCACTTTTACACACAGTTATTTTGTTATCAAAAAACTCTAGTTCCGATATAATCATATGAAACAACTTGCACTATACATATATAAATTACATCATTAAAATAAAAACTGTTTTAGGATAAAATTCTATTTAATTATTTTATATAAACGACATTTCGATGAAAGTGAACTCTCGTCTTCATTAGGTCAAAGTTTGTCAATGACATTTTAATGTCACTGATAAATTGTGAAATGATGAAGACGAGCGTTTACTTTCGTCAAAACGTCGTCTTTATAAAATAATTAAACAGAATTTTATCCTAATAATCTAGATAATGTAAAGCAGATTAATAAGGGAAGCAACAGAAATTTATAAAGGATAACATCAATCACTGTGAAGACACTGAGTTAAATAAAATTTAGCTTCCATTAATTAAATATCTATAAAAATTTAATGATCTAGTACTTGTTTGTTACCTAGTACTTGTTTCTATGTTCTGTTATTTACTGTAATGTCATTTGTATCAATTATCCTGATGAAGACGGACGCTGAGTTCGTCAAAACTTTGATTTTAAATAAATATTAATACAGAACTTTAACCTACAGCGGTTTTATTTTAATATAATGAGTTCTGAAAATTTTTTACTATATTATAACAAGAACATTTCAATAATAATCTTTAATTTATTAATCTTTACTTTGTAGGCAAAAAAGTATTAATGCATCTATTGGAATAAATAAATAAAGTACGAGGCTTTCTAGACGTCATTGCTTTGCGATTAAATTGGAGTACTTTGACTTATCTAGGATTTCAAAATTACAATATTATTATAAAAATCAAATTTATTGCTTTATAAGTAGCAGCTTCATAATAAACTTTCTAAATTAATAATCAAAACACGAATTGCGTAAGTATACATAATTGCAAAAAGTACTTAATTTACCAAAAAAATACTTTTTAATGATATCAACAAATATTTAAATAATTATGGTGATAATTTGCAAAATTAAAACTTTGTAAAATACTATATTATAACCAACTTCATCTCAACCTACCAAACACACTATATACACCAGGGCTTCAAACCGTTATATTTTTCGTTCCGGTTCAATTAAAACAAAATATCGGTTCGGTTCCGGTTTTCGTTTCGGCAAAAATACGGTTTTTTTTGGGTTCTCGGTTCAGTTCCGGGTGATTTTTTTTTTTTAATTTTTTCAATGTTTTTATTTATATTGAAAACTTATTTGCTACTAATAATTTAGAACATTTTACTCCTACTATTATAATAAGCATACATACTAAATAAATTGATACAATAATATGAGTAATAATAATTATTAATCAAATAAAGGTATAATAATTAGAAGTATATATATATAATGTATATGATAATAATATAATTTATTATTCAAAACTTATATAATTTGTATGTATATTTTTATTATATAAGATAATAATATGTGTTAACGTAACAAATTCTTGTATACAGGTTTTTAGTTATTTATAATTAGAAATAATGAAAATTATTCCCGATTACTAAAATATTTTCCAATCTATTTTCATTTAAACTATTTAAAGATTATTAAAAACAAAGATATTATCAAAAAATACACCTGCCTGAAAGTGATCCCTAGTGAAAATGAAAAAAAGGAAAAAAAAACCACAACTGACGTAAATAGTAAGATTGCGTTAACGACCATGTTTTAACATGTATCGAACCAAAATAAACCGATATTTGTTTTTTCGGTTTAGTTCCGGTTTTCGTTCTAGCAAAAGTAAAGTTTTTTTTTTCGGTTTTCGGTACAGTTTTGGTTTGAAGCCCTGATATACACTGTACAAAAACTTGGTAATTTTACATAAAAACCTGGGGCAACTGATTTACAACAGTTTAATATGTAAATTTATAAACGTCATAAAAAAATTATTTACTTTTTCGATAAAAAGAAACATATAATATGGCAAAATTAATTATTTTACTTAAAATTACAAAATTATATTAATTTTACAGAAAATTTATATAAGCCATCGTCTTGCTGAAATAATATGTAATTTGTTTTACTTTGGTTTTTATCTAAAATGGCAACTTTTTACAGTGTATTATAAGTATAGATCCATATTTTTTTATATAACCCAGTTTTGGTTAACTGTTCTATTAAAACAGAAATGTAATTCAATGACTTATCAAATACATCAAATCTTCACTATATTTAAAATAATAAAAACTTTACAACTAAGTTCTGTATAATTTTTTAATTAAAATTCAACGTTTTGATATACTTCACGTATATCGAAAATATACAAATGACATAAATAATAAACAAACAAAACATAGAAACAAGTTACCAAGTAACAAATACAAGTAATTACATACATTGTAAAATTTCTATAAATTATTAATTACAGGATGCCAAATTTTATTTAAATTCTTGACATCATTTTGAATATGAGTTCTAAAAGATTCTTTACTATGTTCACTAATATATTAATTGAAATAATTTACCTAATATTTGTAATTCGGGTTCCAATTAAATCTCTGATCACAGAATTCGTACTGATATTGAGCTGCAAACAGCATATTATACTCGTTCCAAATTCATATTTCTATCTTCATCATCATCACTTGCATCTTTCGTCGTCAAATAAGTTTCTATTTTAAATTTGATTCGCTGGTTCGATTTAGTTAACTGCATATTCAGATTCTGAAAACACAAAATAGATTTAACTAACATCGTAAAATCAATTTAAATATATTAAGGCTGCGATCAAGTGATTTAAATCATTGATTTAAATCGCGATTTAAATCAAATAATTTTTTTAAAAAAATCAATGATTTAAATCAATCAAAAAAAAATTTTCAGCAAATCATTCGCTCTGATTTAATCAAGTGGTTTAATAGACACATTTTTTATATGTATTAAAACAAATAAATAGCTGAGGAGTAAGGTTTTAATAAAGTAAATGTTATTGTGAGGAAACAAATATTTTATTCTTTACACAGTGAAATAAAAAAGTATAATCTGATTTTAATAAAATATAATAACTCAATCTAACAAAATAAAATATCATTCTCATTTAACAATCCGAAGATGGCACGAACGTCTCACCGCGAAATTCAAAACTGTTAATTACGGCGATACAGGGTATTGAGATGGGATTGTTTTATGAATTTTTAGTTCTACTTGTAATACAAGTAAGAATCAATTAATTATTTAATGAACAGTGCATATAAAATTGAAAAATCAAATAAATCTGATATAAATCAAAAAATTCCGATAAATCAAAAAAATCCGATTAATTATTTAATGAACAGTGCACATGAAATTTAAAAAAATCAAAAAAATCTTATTTAAATCAAAAAAATCCGATTTAAATCAAAAAAAATTTTTTTTTTAAAAATCATGATTTTTTTCAGCCCTAAAATATATCAATCAATACATGACAAAGGTCCGGTAATAGAAACATAATTTTTATATACAGTACAACTTGAACAGAGACCCGTTGTCGAAACGCAAAGAAAAACTTTGTGAAAAAAATGGGGCTCTTGAGCTACCACTGCCACACCACTAACACCGAATTGTAGAAAAAGTGAAAGTGTCGGCATTAAATGAAACAGAGATAACTAGACTATAGGACAGTACGAAATATGATTAATGCAGCAAGCATACTTTATTTCCTATTGAAAGTGATCGAGTTAACAGTAAACTGATCTCGTTTCGGCCTTACGTAACATTGCTATGCCCAGCACACCATATCCTACGCAGTTATTTCTTTCGAAAGACACTATATTGTGCCGATATTATCTCACGTATTTGTAGATAGAATTCTTTACAAAATGTAGCTCTGTGCAAGTTCTACTGTATATAATTTTGTTTTTAAAAATTACCAATTATTTTCTGATATGAGATTGCTAATAATAGCTGAAATATTAACCAATCATTATTATAAAATATAAAAACTATGGAAAAAATTATAAATATAACTATATTTCTTTATAATTGTTAAACTTTCAAATTTTCTAATAAAAATACCAAATGTATTTAATTGTAAGAAGTACTTAAGTTGCCAAAAATATTTCTTTTTTGAAGATATCAACAAGTACTTATAATTAAACAAGTAATTTCATAAATTTTTCGTAAAAAATTGGATTTCAAAATTCATGCCACTTTTTATAAAACTATGTTATAAGTAACATTATCAATCACATCAACCTACCCAATAACCCGTATTAAAAGTTTACAAGTATGAATCATATTTATCACTTTTATATAATCAATTTTTTGTTTAACTGTTTTATTAAAACAAGAATCTGATTAAATAATTAAACGATATATCAAAGTTCCACTATATTTAATTAAATAGAATCAATTACCTTTCTATTTTAATATAAGTTCCATTTAAAGCTGATTACATAATTTGATTTGATCTTGAGTCCATAAGCATGTATTACTTGTATCATTTTTTTTTTCGATTCAAATTTCATCTCTATCTTCTTCATCACTTGCATCATTTTGTGTCGCTAGGATCAATATCTTTCAATTTGGTTATTTCGATTGATTTATTAACCCCGTGTTCTGATTCTAAAAACACAACATAGATATCATTTATAAATGTTCAACATCCTAAAATAAATTTAAAATATGAATATAAATATATAGAAAAGCCCGATAGAAGCACGATAAAAAATTCTTATAAAGTAAAATCTGCGCGGAGACCTGTTGCCGAAGCCAAAATGAGAAAAACTGAATAAATAGGGCTCTTAAACAACATATTGTTAAACGAATGAAAGTATCGACATAGATGAAGCAAGCAAAATACACCCCCCGTGTAGTAAACGTACTTTATTTCCTTGCGAAATTAATCAAAGTTAATAGTAAACTGGATCTCGCCCCGCTCTTGTGTATTATTAAGTACTAATTTGTGTTACAATGTAGCTCGATACAAAATCCACTGCATATAAATTTATATATATTTATATATATATATATATATATATATATATATATATATATATAGTGGCTGGTACTGTACTCCAAACTCAGTTTTTGACTATTTTACTTCATTTGTTAAGTTCTTGTAGCAATGGCAGATTTTATAATCAGTGATAATAAATTTTGTTGAACAGTATTACCAAATAAATAGTTCCGAAAATTTAAAAAAATATATATTATCTTAGAAAATTACTTTATGTCTGTTCTGAATTTATCAATTATTACAATTTTGTAAAGAAAAAAAAATTAACCAACAAATAACATTTAGCAACTTCAAAGCTAAAAGTATGTGAATTCGGAACGAAAAAATTAACTTGTAGTTTATTAGTTATAATTAGAAAATAAATCTAATAAAATTAAAAGCATACACTTCAATGTTAAATACGTATTTGTTTTAAATTTATTTGCAGTATCAATATTATCAATGCTATGTGACTTTCTCATTTGAACACATTTGAAAACAAAAATTAGCTAGAAATGAATATTACGGAAACTACAGAATATACAAAAACAAACGTCCCTGAAAACAATTGTTTTTATAACTACAGAAAAATATATTACAAAACAAAAGAATACTTACAGTTAAAAATCGAAATTCACGAGTAACAAACCAGTTTAACATAAATATCCACTTTAAACTGCATAAAATCATACGAACTAAACTAAAGAAAATAACTTGTCCATGCAGGATACAACCGCATGGCAACGAACAACTACATACCAACGACAAAATGGCTGAACCAGGCCTCCCTGGGCTGAACCATAAGCAGTGGCGGGTTAATATTTGCTTATATGTGCAATAAAATTAAATTTTATTTATGAACATTAAAGCGATTCTATTATTTTTAGAAAAAAAATAATACAAATTACTAAAATAATTTAACAATAATGCTGCTGAAAAAATATATATTTCATTTTCAAAAGTTTAAAGACTAGTTGATAAATTCACTAAAAAGTTTTTAGTTTGTACGCCAATGATCAAATGTAAGACTTTCGTGTGAAATAAGCAACAAAAGTATTCACCGCCTATATTTAAATTATAAATATATTTATTATATAAATTATTTTATGTATATTTATTAATATTATTATATTAAATTGTAATTATAATATAAGTATATTTTGTATAATTGTATAAAAGAACTTGATATAGTTAAATAAATATGATTATTATTTCACGAAAAATTAATGACGTTTTTTTATATTTTTTTATAAATTTTTAATTAGAAATCAAATTAAAAAATAAAAATAAACAACCTAAAGCCGTTTTATTTTAATATTTTTAAGTAATTTGTAGTTCAAATAAGATCAATTTCGTTGCACATAGATAACTTCTATTTTTCTTGAAGTAGGTATTTGATAGCATTTTCTTTAATAAAGATAACATTAAAATAATTGATAATAATCATTGCACTTATTCAGTTTTAGTATTACGTTTTGCATCAAAGCAAATATTATTAATTTTCAACTACGTTTCTGAATAGTGTTGCAACAGGTATTATTATAATAATTATAAACAATAAGTTCGTTAAACTCAGTAAAATTTACGATTTTAAGGCGAAATATTGATAGATTATATAATAACAGTTATATAATAACAGTTATATAACAGTTATATAATCAGTTTTTTTGTGCAATAAATGTTTTGTTTAGTTATTTTGTCAATAAGTGTTTTGTTTTGTTATATATATTATATATTTTATACTGTACAAAAATAAATGAAGACAATGTACCGTTTTTTTGTCTTATTTTTTGTCATAAATTTAATTTTCTTTAATGCAATTGCATCTTGTGGAGAATAGTTTTTTATTGATGAAGGACATTTTATTTCTACAATTCCATCATCTCCAATTAAACCGTCAGGTGAAGCGCCCAAAAAGTAATTTTCCTCATATATGTATAAAAAGACCACAACTTTAAAAAAATTTTTAAATTATTTTTTCATATTCTTGTTTAGCAATATATTTATGGTCTTGTCCCCACTTTGTACTATAATTTCCTCTAAAATTGGAATATAACAAATTTTTTACCGGATTATGACAATTTGTTGAATGCCGCATTTTACAGATAATACCAAACATAGGCGCGGTTAAACGTTTGTGTCTTTCGTTGTGCCATAAAGGATTTGAACTTTGACCTATTGTTTGCTTTTGTATATCATCAATTTCTACTTTTGTTTTTTTGATATTTTTCACAAATAAAATTAAATTGTCATTATACAGTTTTTCAGGCATATCATCAATTATTTCTTCTGACTACCCATAATCTTCATCAGCTTGAGCTATTGTAAATTTTATAACATTTTTCTGGATAATTTTTTTTTTGATTTTTTTTCCAATTTTTTACTGTTGTTTCTCGAATTACGTTTTTTTTTTAGTATATAATCCCGTTTCTTTATTTGTCGATTCTATAATTTCTTGTAGATAATTATTTGAATGTACATTTTACGATAGGGATACAGCTTGACATCTTACGTCATATGAATTGCGAAAACTAAAATTTATTCTTTTGCCTCCTACAAATTTGGCAACTACTGAATTATATAGATCTGCTGCATTGTTGTCCATATTTAATAGTAGGCTATTTGCATTACGTGCAATACGGTCTAGTGTTGAAACTACATCATTATAAAGGCCAGTTTTTTTTTATTTCAGGTACCCAATTATATTCAGTTTCTTTCTGTCTAGTACAAAATACAAAATGTAATTTACACTATTTTTGATATCTGCTTGTAAATGTACGATTTTTTCGTAATGTGGCACTTCTGAACGTAAAGGATGTTGTGTAGCCCACTGAATAGCGCATCTAAGTTTTCGAATATTATTATTTAAAATATTCCTTTGTTTAATATGTACAACTTTGCAGCTAGAACTAATTCTTTTTTTAAAGCTAAGGACGTATCTTTTTGTTAACATATTCAAATAATTCTATTGAAAAAACGAAGTTAAAAATTTGCTATTTTAGTCAATTTTTACATTAAAATATTAAGTCACCTAGCTAAAATTTCAACAATATTAATACGTAGTTATATTTTAGACACCTTTTATTAGCCACTGTAAAAAAACTATATTTGTGGGACTATTCTTTTAAAAGTTATGAAGGAACAAAAATACTGCTTTTTCATATACATTTTTACAGGTCCATTTCCGCCTTATGCTATGTTTTTGCAGTGAACAAGTTGTTTCTTAATATGAAACTAAACTCGGTACAGTGTACATGTGTGGTTTGTCACCCAAAAATCTAAAAAGTTTAGCAGTGCTAAGTTTTATTAAATTTCAAATATTAATCTTGTCGCTTCAAATGGCTCAGTATTATCCGTCGCCGGCATATGTCGAAGTGTAAGTTTTATATTTTTATTTATGTTACAACTGCTCAAATATGGTTAAAGGCTCATTTACAACTCTTGTTAACAGTTTATTTCTGACTTTTGCGGCAAAATGAATTCCAAATTAAAAATAGATAGAAAATTGTTGATTAAAATAACAAAAAAAAAAATGATTTAAATCAAATTAATCGATTTATTTGTTTTTTTTTAATCCGATAGTTTTACAAACCTATATAATATTAACATAAATATAAATTCTGTGATTAAACAGCTGTACAAGTTGCAAAACAATAGATTTATAAATTTTTTGGTTTCTCAAATTATGGAATCGAAAAATGAAAATTGAGTTTTGTACTTGGCGAGAAAAACGTTACAAAATGGCCGCTGCTTCACATGAACTATTGTTTACTAAATTTATATATCGACATTTTTATTTTAAACCACTTAAAACTTGTTGATTAACATTTTTTGTATATTATGGTAAGTCCGCGCAGCAGGCAGAACGAACGCTCGACATCTCAGCATAATCTTGCACAGAGGATGGTTTGAACGAATCACAGGAAGAGCTCAAAGTTCAGATTGAGATGTCAAAACAAGAATTTGATGAGTTATCAGAACTCAAGTACTATCGACGACCAGGTGGAAAAAAATATGGCGATGTTTCAAAGCCGATATATGGGAGCAGGTTATATCCGAGAAAATTTTTGCGGAATCAAAGCTGCCTTGCGGTTTCCTTTTCAAGAACCACTATATATCTATTAACAAAAACGAAGGCTAGATAATTGGTAATTTATCATTTTAATTATTAAAGTGCACAAAATTGGAACTCACTACGATTTATTAGAAATAGCGAAACGTTTTTAAATGACTTATTTGACACCAAGGGTTTTAACAAATATTATTTTATTTAAAATTTAGGAAAATGTGCATGCGGAAGCCAAATGCGAATTGATATTTCTCCAGAGGGCAAGAATGTGAAGCTGGTTTACCGTATAACCTTAGGCCGGTTAAAACAATGCAGCAAGCGGTGGCTTCGCCAACCAATTCGATCTACAGTCGCCAAAAAGTTGTACCACAAAACTGCCGAGGTTTACCGAAATGAAGTTGCCAAAACCGTAATGGAGTTTAGGGATCCTGAGCCGCCGGCGTTATTTTCAGGCTTAGTCTTGCGCACCGCGAAGGTGAATCTTATCGTTTACCAGATGACATTTATCAAACTGCCAAAATATCAAAACTGTTGTTATTAATGGAACAGGGAACAGCTCCTGATTATCAGGGAAAATCTATTGACGAAATAGAAATTAACATGGAAGAAAATTTGTTGGAGCAAAATCTGAAAGAGTCAGATAATGAAAGCAAAGAAAACATCGATGAAATCACAGAAGTTCTGGAAAATACCATACAAAATACACATCCTTCTACTGACATTATTGATTCTCCAATTTCTAAAAAAAAGTGGAAAACGTACTGGACAAAAACGGAAATTAGTCCTGCAGACATCTGAGCAAAAATCGATTGTAAAAAAAGTATTTTGCAAGTCACATTCAAAATAAAAAACCACCAAAGAAAAAGGAATGCGAAGAGTTAATAAAAAAAAATTAAATATCTTGGAAAACAAATCTTGGGAAAAAATTAAAGTCTTCGTTCAAAATGAATATTCTAAACTTATATAAAGTATGTTACTATAAGTATAGTTACTATAAGTTATGTTATATAAGTATAGTTACTATAAAGTATGAAAAACATTTATATTTCATTTATAAATTTATTATAATAAAAACAATAAAATCTTATGAACATAAAGTATTATTTTGCTCTGGATACCTAAATCTCTATTTCCAGCATATATTTTGTTGAGAGAATTTTGCGAAATTGTCTGTTCACCAAATATTTCAGTAAATCAGTCGTATTATTTAGAATTACTATGGAATATATTATATTAAGAAAACAAACTTTTTTAAATATTGCATTACGACCAAAGCATCATTACATAATGCGTTATGGGGAATTGATTCGAAAATTTGGCCCATTAATTCATTTGTGGACTCTTCGATTTGAAAGTAAGCACAATTATTTCAAAAATGTTATTCATCACACTAGAAATTTCAAGCAAGTATTGATGACATTATCGAAATATCATCAACTATATCAAAGTTGGTGCTTAGAAGGAAATATTTTTTCTGTTACATTGCTACCAAAAAATCCAATACCATTGAGTGATTCATTTATGTCAGAAACTACGTTAAAATCAATAAATAACTTTATTGTGAATCGGGGAGTATCACGAAGCTCTTTATTTATAAGTACAAATATTAAATATCGAGGTCAAAATTATGTTGCTAATAATTATATAGCACTAAGTTTTAATAATGAATCTGGAGATATTTTGATTTGCCGTATAGAATTAATAATGTACAGTCTATATGAAAAATTGGTGGCTTTTATTGGTGATACTTATTATATGCGTCGTATAAAATATTATGGATGTTATGAAATTTTAAATGAATCGCAAGGAATGACAGTTACAGAATATGAAAATTTATTAGACTATCAAATAATGTCATCTATTATTATAGAAAACATGAAATTAATATTTCTTCAACATGCTTTTCCAGATTTTATGTAAATTTGTATGTCAATATTTTTATAGTATTTTTTTTTTTAATTTTAAATTACATGCCATATTTTTTGTTTTTAGATGCCTATTATTAAGGTTTGGTCAAAGGATAGAAAAGTCAAAAAATTTATATCCCCGCAAACATTAAGTTTAGAAGAACTCAAGTCAAAAAGTACGATTATTTATATTATTATTTATTAACTTTATTATTTTTAATAAACTCTGAATTTACTTTAATTTCTTTTTGTTATTGTTTTTTCTTTTATTTTAGTTACAGAAAAATTTCATATAACGGAACAATTTAAAATAGTATTAGCAAACGATGGAACAGAGATAGAAGAAGATGAAGTTTTAAAAGAAGTTTACAAAGAAACTTTAATGATTATAGAACCGGAAGATATTTGGACATCACAATCGGAAACGGCAGATTTAATTAATTTAGTGGGCACAGATTCTGATATCAGTAGTATCGGCACTGACAGTGATATTCAGTTGTCTAATGTAGAAACTTCCATAATTATGAACAATATACATATACCTTGGGAAAAAATGCCCTTACAATGCGTAATGAAACTAGAAAATAATGAAAAAATTAATTCTACTGATATGCAATCTATTGTTCACAATGTGGTAAGTAATATACGAGAAAAAACTAATTTTCCGGGCCGAAAATTATTAAAACTACATGCGATGAAAATGGTTCAGACATAAAAACACTATTAGATACAGATGATGATGGTAGTGTAATAGGGTCTGGATATACAACTGTATTTAAAAAATTAGAAGATCGAAATAACTATATGAACAGACCATTTAGAATTAACGATAAAGGAAACACAGTTCATAGACAGATAAAGAAAAAATTTCCCGGATATTTTGATGCCGGTTGCTCTCATTGGCAACCTGACTTTTATCCTAAAAATGAAACATCAGAAACTCAAAAGGAGAAACAAGAATTTTTAAAGGGTTTGAATAATGACAACAGTATGGACAATGAACTAATTAAAGCATATCTAGAGGATACTTTTGCATCTCAGCGATTATTTTTTAATTCAAAACCACCGCCTTCTATGGAAACTATTAAACAGGAATGGCTAATTTTGTTGAATACAGAAAATATCATCTGGCATTATAATAAGTTAATGGATTCTGATATTAATCAGGTATTCTTACAGGCAAGACCTAAAATTTTAAATACTTTATCTTGTCTATTATCAATAAAAGAAACAAATCAAAAAGACAATAATAAAGAAATGAAGACCCAGAATGCCATTTAAAGGATTGTTTAAAATTGATTGCCAAATATTTTAAAGAAGACATCGAAATAATTATTCAAGAAATACGCAATACTATATTGGATGAAGTACTGAAAAAGGCAACCTATCCAAGTGTGGGCATTTTTGGTATGTTTCATATATTTAGCAATTTATATATATATATATATATATATATATATATATATATATATATTTATATATATATATATTTATATTTTATATTTATATTTATTTATATTTATATTTATATTTATATATTTATATATTTATATATATATATATATATATATATATATATATATATATGTATATATATAATTTATTTTTTCAGATGAAATATACTACGTGTTTGGGGATAAAACTGTTGTAAACACCAGCTCCAAATCATTTTCCGAAGCCTTTATTCAAGTGTACTGTTTATATTTCATTTGTAATATTGAATATCCTACAAAATGTACTGCAACGTTGAAATTTGTTCAACGGTACTTTATTAAACATAATCCTTGTAGAGGATCAAAGGTAATAAAAAAATCAAAAATATGTAACACGTTAACATCCGTCAATCCCGAAAATCACCTTTTTTTCAGGCCGCCAAAGAGTACTACCCCCTTAACCTGTAATTCGTATTAAAATAAAATTTATCAATATGTAAATTTACATAAATTGATCTGTAATTTTATGCTAAAAAACTGTGTATATTTCCAGAATAATTTATTTTATATTTACTAATATTATTAGTAATTTTTTAAGAATTTTATATGTAATTTTACTTATTTATATGTGATAATTAAAAGGACGCAGAAAAACGGCAGGATGGTTCTTCTTCGGAAGATGAATCTTAGATTCGAATGTGAGAAGATCTTCTCGAAAAAGAGCACGAAGTTCATCATCTGCTCCCTCCTCTGATCGTCCGTCCAGAGGACGCCCGTCAATCATTATTCGAGAAAAAAATGGCCATCGATGGCATTCGGTGCCAAGAACGAGAGTCAGCACTAGGTAACGGTTATAATATTTTCAATTATCTGTGATATTGTGTGTTAACGCATTTACAAAACAAGTCGTATTTGAAAAGATTAATATTTAAAAAGAAAGCAGATTTGTCGCTTGTACAAAATATAATGTAACTATATTTTTAAATATAATATTTTGCATAATAATTTATCATTTCTTACATGAAAATAAAATTTTTATTATAAATAATTAATGAATAAATAAATAAACAAATAAATTGAATAAATAAATGAATGAATATTAACTAATATGCCGTGGTCGATCTATCTTGCTCGCAAACGTTTCGTTATACATCGTAAATAGCATCCTCAGTGCTTGGTGACTCTTTCAGATGCTATCTCCGATGTATGATGAAAAGTTTGCGAGGAGGATAGATCGACCACGGCGTACCAGCCCAGAATATTCTATAAATTCAATTGATACTGGCCGTGAAAACCTAAAAATTACAAATATTAAATGTAACAATTAATTAATATGATAATATTTTTATTCCAGATTATTAACCTTACCAAGATAAAATTTCATCTTGTCAAATTTTTCATAATCTAAAAATATGCCTATAACCCTTTACAGATTAAATTTGTACAATAAAAATTCTAGTAAAAGTTTCTACCTAATGCTAAATTGAAAATACAAATATATATATATATATATATATATATATATATATATATATATATATATATATATATATATATATTTAAACGCTTTTTAAAATTCACTATAGCAATATCTAGTTTTTCTATCTAAATCCATGTAAATCGACATGGGTGCAAAAAAGTTAATATTACTAACCTAACCTAACCTAACCTAACCTTACCTACCCCCTTGACAATACATAAATTTACACAATATGTAAAATTATCAAGCATATAGAGAAAGCAATTATCTAACTAATGGAAACATTTTTGACAGATTATCTGATGATTTTAATGTACGAATACCTGGACCAATAGGCACTGCAAAAGACGCAACATCGCCATACGCAGCATGGTCGCTTCTTTTCACGGACGAATTGCTGCAGATAATAATCAACCATACCAACGAGGAAATATCTCGAGTGGTTCAAGAGGAGGATGTGAATGTAACGTACAAAAAACCTACGAACATGCACGAAATGAAAGCGTTTATTGGCTTATTGTATTTTTCTGGATTCCAAAAATCGAATAAGACTAATCCGGAAATTTTATGTCTAGTCAATTTGGTTCTATTTTGTATAGAGCGATGATGCCACGCCAATGATTTGAGTTTTTGTTGTCTGTTCTACGATTTGACGATAAAAATACTCGCGCGGAAAGAAGATCCACAGACAAATTTGGGACATATTTATCGGGCATTGTACGGAGTATTATACACCGCACGAGTATTGCACGATAGACGAACAACTTCTTTCTTTCAGAGGTCGTTGTGGTACCAATACTCGTCGATATGCAGCCAGCAACCGACAACTTACACAATCCAGAACAACCTTTTGTCGTAGTCCAGTACAAAAGGAATCGAGTATCGGATAAACCCGAGCAGGTAAAGAAAAAAGCAAAAGTGCAAATTTCAAACAAATTTTCACTACTCGAAAATGAAGAAGAGACCCCAACCGAAACTCGAGAAAATAAAATCAAGCCAACGCCGATTGTAATCAGCGGTAAACTTAAAAATTACAACAGTTTTATCGCCACGATAAATAAAATAGCAATAAAAGGTTTCCACATCAAAAATACAGTTTATAACACAATTATACACGTGAACGACATAGAAGAAAAAAAATTACTCGACATCGAACTGAGAAAGAACCAACTGGAATTCTTCACATGTACAGATAAACAAGAAAAAACACATGCTTTTGTCTTGACAGCCCTCGATAACGAACCAACAATAGAAGAAATTTATAATGAACTTACAACCATAGGAAACCTTAAAGTAATAAAAATCTACAAACTAAACAATACATTCAGACCAAAATACTTAGTTGTAACAGACAACAGCATAACATTACAAAAAATTACGCAAAAAATACGAGTAATTAACTACACAAGGGTGCAGTGGGAACGGCACCTGAACAAACGGCAAGTGACACAGTGTCATCGTTGCCAAAAGTGGGGCCACGCAACGTCGAACTGCAACATGAGAATAAAATGTGTTTTTTGTGCCAAAGAACACTTTTCAAAGGACTGTGACAGAAAACAGCAGCTACAATTGCGCCAATTGCGCACAAAACCACAAGGCAAACGACCTCACATGTCAGTATTACATAAATGTATTGAACCAGCGGGAAGCCAGGAACAACAAACAGCGCCCACATAATCCGACGTCGCAACCTACTTACGTAAATCAGCCAGCTTACGTAAACGCACCACCCCCACCTGTCAATGTTTGGCATCAGGGAAGTCAGGTAAAGGCAGCTGCTCATTCACAAATACAAGAAAACTTACCCACACACACACAAATACAAACAAACAAAAATACTCCGACACCAACACACATTCAGCAACCACAAACACAACATCAAACAGCCGTAAACTCACTAAACGAAATCAACGACTTTTGGATTAGGTAAAAAAACTAAACAGCTTAATCAATATAAAAGAAACTATACAACAAATCCGCGAACTAAACTTGAAACTGGAACAATGCACATAAAACTCACAAAAATTTATAACATATACACAATTCATAAATCAACTCGATCAAAATGACAATTAATCACACAACAAACAAACAAATTAACATATGTTCATGGAACTGTAATGGAATTAAGTGCAGACTGGCAGAATTCATAAATTTCATCAATAAAAGTAAACTAGACGTAATAGTCCTAAATGAAACGCGACTAATAAACAACGTTAAATTCAAACTTAAAAATTTTATCATACATAGAAAAGAGAGACAAAATAACAATGCGCAAGGTGGAGTAGGTATGTATTTTAATAAGAAACAACATACCACATAAACTAATAAAAACACCTGACACATCACTAGAGACAGTAGGCATAAAAATAAACAATACAATCTTAATTGGAATATACAATCCACCAAAAAATAATTTAACAGTCAACGAAATCAAAAACTTACTTGACACAGGTAATCACACAATGTTAATTGGAGATTTTAACGCTAATCATCCCAGCTGGGCATGCGTTGGTTCAACACAGTACACAAATTCGGCGGTCGCTCGATTTTCAACACCATAAACGCGCAAAACGCGGCAATTTTACACCCTGACACTCCAACTCACTTTCCCAGAAACGGCATGCTACCTAGCGTAGTTGATTTTATCGTACACAAAAACATAATCAACTTGTCTAACCCGATATCAATTACCGATTGAACATCTGATCACAATCCGATAATTACAACGCTAACATTCAATGATAAAATTAAAAACGACAGTGTACAAATCACATCATACAAACACACAAACTGGAAAAACTTTCGAGCCGATCTAGACAAACGTATAAAAATTAATCTCAACATTAACACAATAGAACTAGATTCAGAAATAGAAACATTCACGCAAATCGTTACAGAAAACAAACAAAAGCATTCACAGCAAATAATTATTAATCCATACAGAGATTTATTACCGCAAGAAATAACACAATTAATCACAGAACGAAACAGAATATTAAAACAATGGCAACGTACTAGAAACATGCATTTAAAAGCACAAACATCAAAACAACATAAAATCACTAAAAGCAAACGACAACTCGCTTTGGCAGTTCACTAGAAATCTAAAAAACACAAATCCCGATAAATATGGTCTTCAAATTGTCATCATGAATGACGCGCGTACTTTTTATATGATTGATGCCATACCTTACGCGGGTCAAGTTGATGTCGAAAATGCGGAAAAAGTGCCAGATTACTATGTGCGTAAATTGAGTCAGTCAATTCACGTAACATCTCGTAATATAACATGTGATAATTGGTTCACTTCTGTACCTA
This sequence comes from Clivina fossor, assembly GCA_963966155.1. NCBI lineage: Eukaryota > Metazoa > Arthropoda > Insecta > Coleoptera > Carabidae > Clivina > Clivina fossor. Next base: position 33,262,411 of record OZ014551.1, on the reverse strand, counting down.
TTGTCCATAAAATGTTAAGGGAATACAAATTGTCAATAGTAGGAACGTTGCGCAAAAACAAAGCGCACATTCCGGACAGTTTCAAGGTTGCTGCGAATCCGGGCACAAGTAAATTTGCTTACGACGATGACATGTGCCTTGTAAGTTATGTGCCCAAAAAAAATAAGCTCGTGCTCTTATTATCCTCTTTTCACAAGACCTGCGAAATCGACCCCGAAACCGGGAAACCCAATGTTATACTTTTTTATAATAACACTAAGGGCGATACCGATACCTTCGACCAATTATGTCACTCATATACTACAGCACGCGGTACTTTTCGTTGGCCTATGCGCATTTTCTTTGGCATGCTGGATCAGGCAGGGATAAATTCTATGATATTATACAATTACAATTACAATAATGAGCCGTTTCGCCGTGCTGCTTTTTAACATCTTTGATTAATTCGTTGACCCAACCATTTATACGTCAGCGGTTTGAGATGCCAACGTTGCGGAAAACAATAAAAATTCAATTGCTGATATTTTGAATATCACAGAAGAATCGCAACCAAAGGATGCTGGTAAAGCTCAGCGGTGCTCTTTATGTCCTCGATCTGCCGATAAAAAAACGCCTGTTGCTTGTGCGGTTTGCGAGAAACTTTGTGCAAGGTACACAGATTTGTTCTTTGCTCTGCGTGCGCGGAACGCGATTAAAAAGTTAATCATAATTGTAATTACATTTTCCCTTTTTTTATTAAGTAAATATTATAAACAATTAATATTGTCATTTATTGTCCGTTTTCAACCTTATACCATTGATATTTTATTGCCAAACCAACCTAACTTGAAACTCGACTTTTTCAATTTTCGAAAAATGGCTCAATTCAACTGCTCAAATAAATACCTTTTTTAAAAGATACCAAAAATTAAGTTCCACAGCTTTGTCGAGCATTCAATTCTCTTCAAAACGGACATAAATAAAGCTGATTTGGATGAAAATTGAAAAAGTTACGTCCATTTTACTAAAACAGTACACTTTTCGCATTTAAATTTTTTTTCCAACAATTGCACATTTGAACAATAAAATATTAACAAATGTCGATGGAACCTACATGACCTTAAAGTATACACCTCAACGAAAATTTTGATATGCAATTGTTCAACTTTACGACAATTATAGGTGGAGCTAAACATGGTTGAAGGCGCGGGGTAGACATCTACCCCAGTGTGGGGAGCTTGAGCGGCTTATACTAGTGTGGGGAGGAAGGGTTAAAAGCATTTAGTCCTGACATGAAACTTAGTGGTACATACGGTGTACCAGCAGTCTCGAAAGGGATAAACGAGACGTGTGTGAATATTGGTCACACCCCAAGTAAAATTTGAATGAACAAAACTATTACTTAATGTCAGGAAAGCATTCAATAAAGTTCTGACAGTTAAACACAGTGATCCTTTAGGAAAAGGATAACGCCTTATTATTGTCCATATTAGAAATGAAACTGACTTTTTTAAAGATGGAATAAAATATTATTTTAAAAAACAACATCAGATTACCATGAAGAAATGAATAGTGTTGCATTTGAATACTGGATATAAATATATTACCACTTTTGGCTCCAAATCGTATTATTATCTTGGATAATGCTAAATATCATTCTATAAAAACGGAAGTAAGTTCAATCACAGCTTGGAAAATAAAGCAATTAGTTGAATGGTTGCAAGAAAAAGAAATTGAATTTTCCGATACATCTATAAAACTAGAAATGTTGAAAATTGCTAAGTTTTTTAATAAATCTTATAACGAAATCGCAAAACAATCCGGGCGATAAATTTTACATTTACCGCCACATTATTGTGAGCTAAACCCTATCGAAATGATATAGGCTAATATAAAAGAATACATGAAGCATAATAATACTGATTTTCAATTAAAATATTTAGAAAAAGCTGTGGCACAAGTTACACCACAATTATGGCAAAAACGTGTGGCTCATATTAAAAAGAAAAGAACACAATTTATATAATTATGAGTTTCAAGTAAAAAAATTGTTAGATAAAGAAGGTATTGTGTTCGCAATTAACACAAGATCATTAGATGACGATTCTTTAGTATTTATAATTTGTTATGGGTATTTTAAATTTGTGTAATTATATGTCTAGAATTTTATTTGTTACTTTTACTACTTTTACTTTTTTTATTGAGTAGATATTTTGCATAGTGATTAACACATTGCTGTCCGTTGACATAGAAATTCAATCATACAGCAAAAATCTGTAACAATACAGATACATTCTATGGAAAATGTGCTGAAAAAGGACATTCAGATAAAGATTGTGTAAATCAACAGAATAGATGTAAAAATTGTATAGACTTCAAAGACAAACTAAAGCTAAAATTAGACACAACACATTGTGCTTGGAGTAAAGAATGTTCAGTGTTTAAAAGAAAAGTTAATGAGGCAAAACGTAAAATTAACTGTGAATAGCAATCAAACAAAGAAGTAGATTTTCATATTATTTATTTGAATGTACAAAGATTACTTAATAATTTCGAAAAGATCGAATATTTAATTACAGAAAATGATCCAGATGTGCTATTGCTAACAGAAACTCATATAACAGAAAACATTAATATAAATGAATTAGAAATTCCAAATTATACGGTACTAAATGTCCTGTCAACTTCTAGACACACCGAAGGAGTCACGGCGTATTGTAAAAAAGAAATTAAATTCAAATTATTATCGACACATCATGTTGATATGAAATTTTGGATGATTAACATTCAATTTACATTTGAAAAAAGCATATCGATGGCTTAATTGCAAAACGTCGTAACCCACCAAATATTCAAAAATTCGATTTTGGCGCCAATCGAAGCATTGGGTTAATATGCACATTCTGGCAAATCATCGTAAACCGCAGCCGCCTAAAAAACTCGTTTTTCGCGCTAAAACATAATGTCGTATCAACAGAGTGCGTTATTTGATATGTAAAATGTCGTAAGACACAGTTTGACATTGTGTTAGCAAGGGTCAAGTGCATTTCGATTTGGTGTATTGTTTTATAACATTATTAGGTAAGTAGTCCAGTAGCTGTATTAATTATAGTATTTTACTACACAATATAGTTTTTCACGTCTAGTATTCGAAAAAAAATTATAATTTTTCATATAATATAAACAAGTTAAATTTCCGAAAAAATGTGTTTAGTGGGATACGACATTCCGAATCTTTCTTGTTTATAATGTGCATTTTAGGGTTACAACATTTTGTAACTGATATTAAATTACAAACCTAGAATGTTTTAAAGTTTTGGAATCTAAAAACTTTCATAAAACTTTTAATAATCTCTTGCCTTTCTAATTTATACTAATTCGAAAAAAATATACAACTAGCTGTTCCAATATTTTAACTATAGTCTTTCTTTATAAAAGCATCTAATTTTACGTTCCATAGTAAATATATGAGCACGACGTTATTGGCGAAATTAACGTTTTAATTTGTGTAGAGTGAAAATTGATATTAGTTTGATTTCCTAGGATGTTATCGCGAACAGCTAAAATTATGGCTTTTAGCGCTGCTATTACTTCAGATAGAAACAATAAAACTCCTGGTGACAATCGAAATTCTATACAAAATAATATTAAAAATCAGGAACACTCAAAGTCAGATGAACCATCTTCAACTTCTTTTGAGCGTTTATGCTTCGAGGAACCGATAGATCAGATCAACATGTTTGATGATATTCCTGTAATATTTGAAGACATCAACCTTAAAGCCAATAGTTCAATTGAATACATGGTACTAGAGGAGATTTCTCAGAAGCCTGATGATCGAGAAAAAAAAATGATGTGGAGAAATATACTATAGCGCAGGTAAATGACAATCATTATGAAAGTGTTAAACTAGATATTACTTTTTTTTTAATTTCAGGAAGAAAAGTTACAAGACGAGTATATAAATACGGAGGAAAATGATGCAACAGAAAAGCTTCGATCTGACGATAAAGAAGATGATACTCAAAGTGACTATGTACAAGATGAAGGAGAAACTAGCAGAACAAATTCAGATAATAATGAAAACGAAAATTTAGTAAAAGCAAGTTCTATTAAAAGAAAGAACAAACAAAGAAAATCGACATGGAAAAGGCAAATAAACAAAAAGCTAAGAATGGAGGGTAAAGCATATATATACAGGGTGTAACAGAATAACTATTCCTAATTTTAACTGGAGTATCCTGGGCTCAGAATATGAAGACTTAATGCAAATCACTGAGATAAAATGTGGCTCCTTACTGAGCTACAGGGTGTTTTATATAAAAATTTAAAAACGATTTTTGCCCAGTACTTTAAAACTATTTGACGTATCTTTATCATACTTGGCAGGAAATGTAGGTACCGTACACCATACTAAATTATGTTAAATAAAAGTTTCTGGCTACTGCCAGTGGCGTACAACAAGGGCAAGTGAGAGGTTGATCCTTCCTAAATTCTACGCCACTGGCGGAATCGTCATTTTAGCACAATTTTTCGATTCTCCAATACTTGCTGTGTAAAAAACATACTTTTCCTTTGTAACGATAAAGTCACTGTTTTTCGAGATATTTAAAGTTAAACATAAGCTGCACCTTTGGGATTTTTTCAAAATTTGCTCAAAAAAATCTGAAAAAATTTAGTAAAATAGAGAAAAAAATTAGCTACATAATATCTAAGTAACTTTTTCTCTTACTCATTCTGGTTTGGCTGGAAAAATTATTGAAAATTAATATTTTTTGCATTTTATTTTTTTTATTTTCAATAATTTGCCCTCGTATCGAAAAGGCATTAAATGAGATGAGCGAGAAACGGGCGAGGCAAGCTCGAAAAGAAATTGTGGAATTATTAGAAAAATAATTTATTTGAAATAAAATTAAGAAAATACACCTATGTTTTTTGCGAAGAAACCGTCAAATTTATTAGAATTATTAATAGAACATTTGATCAATTAAATGTACGTAGTTCTTTTGGTCGCGGATACAAAACACCTCTTAGACTAGATAATTTGTTAATTTTTGAAAGGGATTTTGAGATCAAAAAATATTTGAGAGGCTTAAATGTTGATGGTGTGTCTATCTTACAGCATGCAAGAAAAACTTTTGTAATTGGGTTTATCGGTAAAATGCAAAGTAAACTTAATTTGTGCAAATTTATCTTAAATATCTTAATTACTTTTTAACTTATAAATTTTTTCAAGATCATATTTAATTGTATTTTTAAGCCATTCGCCAAAGAGGAGGTTGGAATAACAATCCTAATACCCAACAATTTATGTGGGCCCTCCGGCAAATGTTATTTAGCTGTAAAATTGGTCCTAGTAAATATGCTAATTATATAAATACAGAACATTTTGTCCCAACCATTTTTGAGTATAGATCCGTAAATAGACCTTTGATAGAAGCACCGACGATAGATAAAAAGGATGAATATGAAGTATTAATACAATATATTAATAACAATAATCTTTCAGATCTTCAGGAAGGTATTCTCTATTATATATCAGGTTTCATTGTACATAAATTAATTAATACTTTAACTTGTACGCATTGTTTAGATTTAATAGTAGAAGTAGATATTAATAATGACCATAATTATAGTAAAACGGATCAACGAATCATATAGTTACAGATCATTTGCAAAATTTATTAATAGAGGTTTAAAATTCCGCACTAAATTGGTTTTTGACGTTGTATGTTTCACTGAAAAGTTATTTAAAAAAGATGATAAAACAGATAAAAATTTTAGATTAAAATTAAAGTATGCCACTTGTCACTATTTTATTAACAAAATTGAAAATTATTTCGCCAACTTGACAAAGATTAAAATGACTTCATCTTCATGCAAGATGGTGCCCCGCCTCATTACTCTAACCGCGTCTAACCATGTCCAGGACGTTGTATTGGAAGAAGAGGAGCAGAAGATCAACATTATCGCCGGTGGCCTTCCAGGTCTCCAGATCTCACTCCGTGTGATTTTTATCTACGGGGTTGCGTAGAAGACCGTGTTTTTATTCCTCCTATGCCTGACACTCTTGAAGATCTACGACATCGAAATGTTGAAGCTGTTAATTCGATAACTAGAGACCAGCTGATTCGTTTGTGGCAAGACATGAGCTACCGTTTTGACATTTGTCGTGTAACACACGGTGCTCATATTGAATGCATAACATAAAATTGTAAACTTTTCTCTCTCCATGAACGTTGGAATCATGTTTCTACTTTTGTAGTTTGGAAGAATTAAATGTTTGAAATCTGTTCTTTCTTTTCGAATAGCCCTGTATATTAAAATGGTAAAATAAATTTTTTGTTAGAATGGATCAATCTGCTCACTCAACGATGCATTCCAAAGACGAAAAAAAAAATTATAATTCTAAAAATTTGCAAGAACTTGCAAAGAATAAAATCTCTGGTAGAATTCAATATTATAGTGATATTGAAAAATTTGAATTTCCAAATTTAATAAAAGATGATATAAAGTTATCATAGAAAAATTGTGTGTATAGTTTATATTGCCGTAAAAAAAATGCCTGAAAATTTGGATTATCGTAATATTGATTTTAAATCTATTAGCAAAAATGACTATAGCAATAATGAAATACAATACACTTCAGATTCCAAAGTTCGTATCTGAATATAAACGATTTTCAATATTTTACCGATATTGCAAATCGAACGGAAAGTGCCAGCCAAAAGTGTTAATTTGCCAGAAATCGACTGTTCGCTTGTAAGAAGGGAACTTCAGAAAAAGTCAGTCTGTTTTCTGAAGTTCTTGAGTTTGGTCGACTTTTAGAAATACTTATTAGATACTTAGAATTAGTTGTAAAATCTTTGGATTAAATTAACTTTGACAAAATTACTATTATCAAATTTACTTATATATATATTCACTTTTGTGTAATAAATTATTTATTGGTTGTTCACGTTAAATAAATTAATTTACATTTTTGTTTAAAGTTGTTGACGTAATTATTTATAAATTACCTTTTATTTTTCAATACAAAAGTTAATCGTGTTATTAGCACGGCAGTGCAGTTATACAGGTAAGTATAACTTTTGATTATTTAGTTATTTTCCTCTGTGAGTAATCTGCACGTATAATCTGGATCTTAATCTGCCAAGATCCAGGTTGTTACATTGGCGCAGCCGGTAGGATCGTGACATATGGATAGTTGTACTATCAGTCACAACGAACCACGATTTGGTTGTTTCTTTTTTGAAGTTTTGTTAAAATCGCGCTAGTGGGTAAAAATGTTGAATGCAGATTATATGACAATATATGGACCGGTATCGCTGGCTTAAGAACACAATGTACCACGTAAAACCAATCGCTATTGACAAACATCATTTGATTCCGTCAGCGCTGTACGAAGAGGAAACCCAGCACATGCAATCATCTACATGGCTATCTAAATATGGTGGTCGTACGACTGACCACAAGCAAATTGGTATGTCATCAGTAAGTTTGGCAAACTGAACAAAATCGCTTCCTGGTTGTATTCGAATCAGAATTAGGATTTTACCACGTAAAGTCAAGAAAATTGATTCATAATACCGATATAATGGCTCAAGTGCTCAGTAAGTTGCTGTTCTTAGAAATCGCTTTTAAACAGCAACTTCGAGATCTGGTTTACGAGGCCATTATGAAGCGGTGCCGTTTGAGGGAGGATTTATTAAAACACAGAATTGCGCTCGCCCTACAAGCGCCGGATATTGTCAGTAGCCTTGTCAAAAAAGCCGCAGGCCGTATGGGAAGGATAATGGGTGAAGTACTGTACGTGGTCCGTTGTCAGCCGAAAATAGTCGACATAAGACGAACGGACGATTGTTATCAAGAGTTGCCAATCACGTACGAAAATAGCAGCCGATTCCTGAGTCCCATTACACATATCATACAAGAACATGGGACCCAAGTGGATTGCGACAACAAGCTACCTGTCGTTTTCCACTTAGATGGAAAATGGGTTGAGTTCCACCCACAGGCGCATCTGAGCCATCCAATACCAACTATGCTCGATGCAAACGATTACAGCGAAGCATTACCTATGATGAGAATAATACCTATCACGAGCCACGGAATCTACAGCCACAAGGATATGGAACGATTTCAGCACACGCTGCAATTTCCAAGCCAGCGCCAAGCAGTAACGAACATCGTTGCGCGGCGCATAGTTAAAACGGGCGTAGACAGCCAAGGTTACCACTTGCCCAATATGTTCAGTAATACAGAATTTAAGAGCTTTGCCTCGAACGCTGCCGAAGAAGTTCTTGTCCCGCATGGAAAATTATTTTTCCATCGTAACTTTGCTCTATTTCGTATACGGAACGGTAAAAGCCATTGGAAACACCATTTTAAATTTTGTCTTTCTACGAAGAACCGCAAGGGACAAGTCAAAAACCAAGTTTTTCTTTTGGGCAAATCTCCTGCGCCATCCCGAAAACAGGTTTGGGTACAATAACTCAAATATCGAAACTCCGCAACTCTCTGAAGTGCCTACAGCATCGCCCCAAGCTATCATCAACGTGCCTACAGCATCGCCACAAGCCATCATCAACATGCCTACAGTATCGCCCCAAGCCGTCATCGACATACCTCCGCATCGCCCCCTTCAACCCACTCAGGATCCACCAGCTGACTTTAATCTATTACGCCAGTCCCTGAGTTCATTACCTAGAGTAGGATAGACCAACATTACAGGAGAAAAGTCGATTAATTTTATGCTTAAGTACAAGTTGTTAGTACTAAGTATAGAGTTTAGCTTCGGTGTTGAGACTTACGTCACAATCGATCGTTTGAGAAATCAGAAACTTGTTTAATACGCTCTCTTTCTTTCTTAAAGCAGCTCTTATAGCGATTTCTTTGTAGGTAATGTCTGCAAAATTCTTTCCTTTATTAGTCATTAAGTAGAAAAAATATAGAAACAGACAATGTAACCATTTCGTTTCCAGTCATTAATATTCTCAATAATGTTTTCCTTGTTGCTTGTAATATAGAAAGAAAACGTAACAAATAGAATACGCAATAGCTGTATGTGCTATCTTTGTCATAAGTGTATACAACATATATTGCATTTCGTTTAGGAATGTCGAAGCATAAACTAACAAATTTTTAACTCCGCCCATCTACGCAGAAGCACATAGGCGGAACATAATTTTACATGTTTCATTATTATTGTAACTGCGCTTTAAATACTCGTGTGGTTCGTTCGGCAAGCGGCGCACGACTATGGCTAACATATCTATGTACAATGCACTGCCAGCGTGAATAAGACTGTGTGTGTATTCCCCCTTGTTTCCGCACGGTTCGCGTACAATCTAGAAAAATCTAGCAACATTCTTTTACGCGATCTAGAAAAACTTGATGTTTTCTGATTGGTCGTAGCTTGGTATAAAAGCGAATCTGTATGGCAGAATAAAACAACTGCATCATGAGCATTTAGTGAATATCGCTTACATTCAAAATAAATAATAATATAACATTATTTTGGTTTATGTTAAGTTGACTTTGTCTTACGTTATTTTTTCCACGATGCCGGGTCCTATTTTAAAAAGCCAAGCACGTCAAATTATTTTAAATGTGTACAAATTTTTCTGCAAAGAAAAAGAAGATAAGAATTTGTCAGTTCCATTGGACGCTGTTTTTGATAGGACTGAAGCAGCAACAAAAATTTCCCAAGCAACAATTAGCCATATTATTAAAAATGATTCCGAAGGTAAAGTTCAACTTAGTCCAAGAAAACGAAAAGAGAAAAAGGAACGTGTCATTCGAAATGTAACAGATTTTCAAAAAGAATGTATAAGAAGAACAATTTATGAAATCTATCATGACAAAGAACATATCACTTTAAATATATTAAATGAAAAATTAAAGGAAAAAGAAATTTGTTATATCCATTTCACAACATTAAGAAAGGTTTTGCACGATTTGGGATTTTCATACGCAAAAGACAACAATAGAAGAGCTCTTTGCGAGATGGACCATATCGTAACAAAACGTATACAGTTTTGTCGATCATATCTTGAAAATATGGAAACTAACAAGTTACCCGTAATTTTCCTTGATGAAACCTGGATTTTTTCTAAAGGTGCAGCAAGGTATTCATGGCAAGATAAATCACCAGAAAGCGTTAAAAATGCATCTGGCGAAGGCAGACGGTATAATATATTAAGTGCTGGTGGAGAAATAGGCTTCGTGAAGGATGCGCACTTAATAATGGCATCAAAATCAAATGAGGGCGATTACCACGGCGAAATGAATGAGACCATTTTTGAAAACTGGCTTCAGGAACAATTTCTTCCGAAATTAGAAGAACCGTCGCTGATTGTTTTTGACAATGCCTCGTATCACTCGCGTTTGAAAGAAAGAATTCCAACCCAAAGTTGGACCAAACAAGAGTTAAAAAACTTTTTAATGAGACACAATGTTTATTTTACAGACGTTATGTTTCATAAAGAACTATTGCTTAAAGCAAAAGCTGTGAACATTAAAAAACAATATATTGTGGATAACATTATTCATTCTTTTGGACACACTGCGCTAAGGTTGCCCACATATCATTGCCATTACAATGCCATTGAGCTAGTATGGTCACAGGCAAAAAGAAAATATGACAGTATTATTTTGCAAAAGTGTGACGTGAAAATGTCATGTCGTGAAGCTCTGGACGATGTAAAGGATGAGCAGTGGGCAAATTATGTGCATCATGTCAATAAAATTATTAAAAATGAATACAGAAGAGAGCAATTGAATGATATTGGCGAATATCAGCAAGATATCGTGATTAATTTGAATGATGAAAATGATAGTGAGGAAGATTAAAAATATATTTTATTTCTAGTATTTTTTTTAAATTTGTTTATTTATTGTATTTGTTTATTTATTTTATTTATTTATATTTACTTTATATATATATATATACACGTTAGATGAGAATGATACAAGATTTATTCTCAAATTTAAAAACTTACCGATTTTGTATAAGCAGTTAAATCATAGTGAATAAGATCGAAGAAAAAACCATCAGGCAACAATCAGCGATGTATTTAAAGAAATAAAAATTTTAAGAGCAACTTCATACGTAATAAAAAAACGAAAACAAAAGAATTCCACCTATATGCCGACCTCCACACGATTTCATCTATTAGATTAATTTTTACGTATGGAAAATTTGGTAAGACGTTTATACGTTTAAAATTAAATTTAATTATTTTTTAACTTTAACCGAGCTGCTATCCTTCATCGATTTAAGAATACTACATTTTATACTATATTGTTAAATAAATTAATAAAATCACTAGTACACCACAGGTTAATCAGTCTGTACTAGAATATCGAATATCAAAAATCGAAAAACTCTTTTCTCACATCAAATATCAATCAAATGTCTTATTTCTACACAATTTCTCCAAACAATCCACAAATATGCAACTCGAAGCCTGCACCAACAATAATAAATACACAAACGACCAAATAAAGCAGAACAAATGTCTACTAAAACTAAAACTGTATTGCCATAATACCCGACTTGAGTTCCACTGGGATTAAAACCCAATCTCCCTCAAGTTGCTCGAGCAGCAATCACAATTACCATAACCAAAAAAAAATAACCACACTAGACTGTATCCAAATCGAGATGGACTGTACGTCACAAACTGCTGGACTAATAAAACACTAACTTTATATTACCTTTCTCTTTTCTGTTAACTATTAGTAATATATACATCTCAAAACCGTTAGAGTTTCTTTTCTGTCCTTTATGAATATTGTAAGAGAAATAAGAATAGACTGAAAAACAAATTCTAAAACACCGCCCCAAAATTATTTCTCGCTCTAACTTATTGCATTTTATGCGTGTAAGTCAGCCAATCACCTGCAAGCTGAACCAAAAATTTCATTCCACTCTTAGTTCCCATGCAAGTAACATCGCTATTTAAAAAGCAAAATTTCCGCCCGATCTGATGGTGCGTAGACGCATTTTTTATTTCTTTGCATAATTTCAAAAATCCATTTTTTCTAAAAAAATTGAAAAATTTAAATTTAATTATTTTTTAACTTTAACCGATCATATCTCGGTTACTAGATAAATTATTAACATAATTCTTTTTTAATTTTATTTACTAACTATTTCTGTGTATGTTTTTCTTTAAAAAAGTTAATAATATAGTTATTAATTAACTTAAAAAATAAATAAATAAATTTGTGGGCACGATTTTTTTCAACGTGAAGGCGAATTTTCCTCATAGTTACAAACTTTTCGGCCTTAATAAATAAGTAGATATTATATATGACGAAGTTTTAGAATGATGTCTAAAGAAGTTTTTTTATTTGAAATTTTTTTTTATATTTTGTACCATTTTCGAGTTATATTTAGTGCACATGCTTTATAACGATGACGCACAGGCCAACTCGGAAAAAACAGACTTTAGCATCAAACGCTAGACGACCGAACCAAACAATCGAATCCATCTAAACCAATAACCGAAAAAACTTGTAAATACTATTTTTAAACACGACTGAGAAATAATCTCAAACTAATCACATTTGGAATTTTGTGGTTCTCTTCATAATAAATAAACAAAATTTAGTTTTTCGTCGTCGGGCAAAGTTTTGTAAACCGAATTGAATGAAAAATTCCTCCAGCCGAAAATTTATTACTGCAGTTATAAAAAGGTCTCCAATTGTAAAAAACATATTATACCGTACCGTTTCAAGAAACTGGAAAAACTGTCAGACCAATTTACCGAATGATTGCAAAATAAAAATATTTAATTTCGCGAGGACAAGGTAAAAATAAATATATAAAAATAAACACAATTGCTACTTTTTTTTTTAAATATTTGTAGTGTTTTTTCTAAAAAATTCTTCGCTTTTCCAATTATTGGGTCGCTTTTTCTTCTAAACTTTTAAACTTCCCGTCAATTTTTTCTTCTAATTTCTCAGAATTTTCATCGATTCTTCTAAAAACTTCTATTAATTCGTATTTTAATTTTACCAAATTTTCTGTAAATTCTCTTCTAATTTTGTTGTATTTTCGAGAAACTAACTCCGTTTACAAGTTTGTAGAATTTTCTTGCATTTATGTACTCAAATTACTTATGGTTTCCAGAATCCTCGTTAAGCCAGTATATCGGATTTTCTTCATATTGAATATATTTGTATTTCTAAAAAAAAATAAAATTTGTAAGTTTTTTTACAAAAAATACTTTTAAATTTTTGTAAGAAAATGTTGCATAAACTACAAAATGTTAAATAAAATAAATGAAAAATATGCTAACAAGTGTGATATATTTCTTATCACTTTATCATTTACTTGATTTACTTTTAAGGTCTACAATAAATGCCATTTCTATCTTTTTTTTTTCTGATGAAGACGGATGTTGAGTTCGTCGAAATATCGATTTATTAATATATATTAATATAGAACTACATAGAACCTAAAGATGTTTTGTTTTAATATAATGAGTTCTGAAAGATTTTTTTACTATGTTAATAACAGTTAATTTATTCGCATAAAATATAAATTTCAATTAAAGAAGTGAAAAATATTTCAGAACTCATTATATTAGAATAAACCAGCTTTAAATCCTAGTTTTGTAATAATTCATTAATAAATCAACGTTTCGACGAAAAAAGTTGATTACATATGAAAATTTTTTTTATTAATTTATAAAAAAAATCTTTATAGAGCATTTGTTGGTGCTTGTTTAAAGGTTTATTTCGATATATAAAAAACAAAAAACAAAAGTACACTACTTCCGGTATATACAAAAACTCAATATTTTCTTTAATTGCTCTATTTTATCTTTATTTACTAGCATATCAAAAACTGTTATTAACCAATATTAGAAAATATGGGCAAACCCATATACAGTGTGTCCCCGGATTGAGTTCACTATAGGTGTAATCGGCAAAAAATTTAAGAATTTCATTTTCATGTTTTGGATTTCCGCCCTGCTTTGTCTGAAAACAATTTTAATCATATTTTTAGTTTTTTAAAAATCAAGGCGGCTATGGAAAATGTAAAAAACTATTTTATATTCAGGTGAAGTGCCTTTTTGATGAATAATACGGCATAATGTTCTTAGGAAAAGTTGTTCACAATATAAAATTATGGCTGTGCGCAAAATTTCAAAAAGATCAGTTTAAAAAAAAATATGTCTGGACATAACGCCGACCGAGGACACTACGCATTTGCGTAAGCTAAATAAACAAAAGGTTGACGCTTGCTCAAGCCAAAACGTTGGGGGTTGAGTAAAATCTGTCAATACATCAATCTCATACAAAATATTTATCAATAACAGTCGGCGTAATGTCCTCAGTCGGCGTTTTGTCCAGTCGGCGTTATGTTCAGACACATTTTTTTTTAACTGATCTTTTTGAAATTTTGCACAGAGCCATAATTTCATATTCTGAACAACTTTTCTCAAGAACATTATGCCGTATTATTGACAAAAAAGACACTTTACCTGAATATAAAATATATTTTTTACATTTTTCATGACCGCCTTAATTTTTAAAAAATTAAAATGTGCTTAAAATAGTTTTCGGACAAAGCAGGGCGGAATCCCAAAACATGAAAATGAAATTCTTAAATTTTTTGTCGATTACACCTATAGTGAACTCAATCTGGGGACACACTGTATAAAGCAATTTGATATCACATAAATACTAAAAAATAGAAATAAATTTTATATTTTGTCTTCAAAATTTTGATTAAATTTTCCAAAAAATTGGCAACATTGCATAACACTTAATTTTTTAGGCAATCAGTTTAAAAATTTGATTAAAATTGAATAAAATGTAGCTAAAATAAAATAGTCTTTCTCTCAAAAAGTTGAAAACAGTGTGCAAAAACTAAATTATTATTGGTACTAAAAAATAATAAATCGAAAATAAAATATTAAAATTTTAAATAATTTTTTACTCCAAAAATTGGCAACACTGTACAGAATATAATTATAATATAATGTTGGTGATTTTTTCCCCCAAAAATTTCAAAAGTTACTGAATCATTGAATCAGCTATTAAGTTATGCATCAATGACTGACCAGTTAACCACAGACACGTGTTTCGCTCTTTAGGAGCTTATCAGTATGGTGATTTGATCAATGTCCGAAAACCCTGATGCAAGTGGCTGGCTTTTATGCCAAGTAAATTAAAAAGATGTAGGTGTGAAGCAATAAATACCACCAACGCCATCCACGCAATATTGCACTAAGCATTTATAATAATAATAACAGTGAACAAAAATTCATAAGCTTATAGTAAAATTAAGATAAAATAATAAAAATTTCACAAGTTGCTCGATCATTGAATCGGCTATAGGGACCTAAACACTACCTGTTAACTTTACGAGAAAATGTAAGAGAAGCCGTCAAAACTTAGCTTCCTTTTAATAAGACTCTCGTAATAAGCGAGTTGAAGATATATCTATAAATCTATCTCGCAAAATTTATTGAAATCAGATAATAGCATAGCCAAAATAAAATATTAAAATTTAAATAATTTTTTCCCCCGAAATATAGCAACTAGGGCTGGAAAAAGTTCTCGATATATCGATAATTTATCGATTTATAGATATATCTATAATTTATCGACATATCAATAATTTATCGATATATCAACATTTTGATATATCGACATTTTGATATATCGGTATTTTGATATCTGAGCAAATTTAAGATTAATGAAATTCTAATTTAAAGTAAAAATATTTGAGATTTTTCCGACATGAATGAAGCAAATAAAAAGGAGTTATTCTAGTTACTACATTTCTTTTAAAAAAAAGCATATTACAGATATTTTTACAATAAATTATTTATTCTTAATGTAAAAATACTTTGACAATGTAAAGATACATTGACAAATTGTTTAATTTACTTAGTTATTGACATAAGTTACATTTTTCATTGAATATACAGGGTGATTTGTAATTAATTGGAAATATTTTAACTGGAGTATCCTGGGCTCAGAATATGAAGATTTGACCCAAAACACTTAGATAAAATGTGGCTCCTTACTGAGCTACAGGGTGTTTTATTTAAAAATTTAAAAACGATTTTTGCCCAGTACTTAAAAACTATTTGACGTATCCTTATCATACTTGGCAGAAAGTGTAGGTACCGTACACCATACTAAATTATGTTAAACAAAAGTTTCTGGCTAGTGCCAGTGGCGTACAACAGGGGCAAGTGAGAGGTTGATCCTTCCTAAATTCTACGCCACTGGCGGAATTGTCATTTTAGCACAATTTTTCGATTCTCCAGTACTTTCTGTGTAAAAAACATACTCTTCCTTCGTAACGATAAAGTCACTATTTTTTGAGATATTTAAAGTTAAACATAAGACGCACCCTTGGGATTTTTTCAAAATTTGCTCAAAAAAATCTGAAAAAATTCAGTAAAATAGAGAAAAAAATTAGCTACATAATAACTAAGTAACTTTTTTCTCTAACTCATTCTGGTTTGGCAGGAAAAATTATTGAAAATAAAAAATTGAAATGTAAAAAATATTAATTTTCAATAATTTTTCCTGCCAAACCAAAATGAGTTAGAGAACAAAGTTACTTAGTTATTATGTAGCTAATTTTTTCCTTTATTTTACTGAATTTTTTCAGATTTTTTTGAGCAAATTTTGAAAAAATCCCAAGGATGCAGCTTATGTTTAACTTTAAATATCTCGAAAAATAGTGACTTTATCGTTACGAAGAAAGAATATGTTTTTTACACAGAAAGTATTGGAGAATCGAAAAATTGTGCTAAAATGACAATTCCGCCAGTGGCGTAGAATTTAGGAAGGATCAACCTCTCACTTGCCCCTGTTGTACGCCACTGGCACTAGCCAGAAACTTTTGTTTAACATAATTTAGTATGGTGTACGGTACCTACACTTTCTGCCAAATATGATAAGGATACGTCAAATAGTTTTTAAGTACTGGGCAAAAATCGTTTTTAAATTTTTAAATAAAACACCCTGTAGCTCAGTAAGGAGCCACATTTTATCTAAGTGTTTTGGGTCAAATCTTCATATTCTGAGCCCAGGATACTCCAGTTAAAATATTTCCAATTAATTACAAATCACCCTGTATAAATATTTAAATTGTATCGGTATATATCAACATATAAATCAATATTATCGATATTTTTGCTAAATATCAGTTATAAATATTTCGATATGTCAATATATTGACATATCGATATTTTTTAAATATCAAATATACCAATATCGCCCAGCCCTAATAACAACACGGCATAGAATTAAAATTATATAATTCGTATAAATACTGGGTGAATATTTTCTAAAAATTAAATTAAATTCTGATTTTTCTGGTCATTAAAAGAATTTTTTTAAAAATTTTATTAATCTAGGATAATTTTATTATAAAGTGTTGCCAACTTTCTGAGAAAATTTTACACAAATTTAAAAACAAATTTTTTAGAATACCTAAAAATTAGTTTTCAAATTTTATTTCTCAGATAGTTGGCAACACTATATAATAATAAAATTATACAATTTATGGGGGCACTGAAAGAATATTTTGCGAAAAATTTATTAATATTGGTTACACACTGAACCCAAACTAAAATTTTAAAATTTTGTAAATTTTTATCAGAATATTGATAATATTGTAATACAGTAAAATTAAATAATTTATATTGGCAGTAATACAATCTTTTATAAAAGTTTGATTAATCTCGAACAAATAGTAAAATCAGAATTAAATTTTTAAAATTTTAGAAAGTTTTCTCGGAATGTTGGTAGCTCTGTACATTAGTAAAATAATATAATATCTGTAGACACTAAAAGAATATTTTGTGAAAATTGGATTAAAATCCGATAAATAATGTGACCATTATATATTTTTTTTAACTTTAGTTATTATTTTCTCAGAAAGTTAGCAAGACAAGAAAAAATAAATCAATATGGCCATCTTGGGCACTAAATAAACCTATCCTAAAAATTTAATTTAAAAAAAGATATAGGAGTTGTGATCACAGAATTTTGACTGACGAACCGAGCAAGCTGAGGTCGCACACACATGCACTCATAGAAACTAAGTTCAGATTCGATATTTAGAAGCTATATGAAAGATTTTTATTATTTTTAAATATTTTAGAAAAAATTGTTACAGACCGGATTGCGTTGATTTTAATCATTTAATTTAAATCACAATTGTAATCATTTGATTTTTTATATCAATAATTTAAATCAATTTAAATTTTTAACTAAATTTAGTTTTAAATAATTGTTTAATTAAAATATCTAGATGTACTTATTTGGCAATAAAATAAATTTTGAAACAAACATTTATATACATTACAAATAAATGTTTCTAAAAACGCTGGCGCGTTTTATCGCAAATTTTCATGATAAAAGTGTAAGGTATTATAAAATTTGTTTATGTTATTAGAGCAAATGTCGCCTGTTTTAACATCCTATGTATATTACTATGAAGAAGAAAAATAAAAAGTAAACTAAAATAATTTCTTAAATTCAAATTTAAATCCAACAGTGTTGCTTTTTGCTTGTTCAACATTGGCACTGAGATATATACATATATTTTTGAGTATACGATACCGCGGATGCATTCAGACAGACCTAAAATTAAATATTAGACGTATAAAATCATACATATTATATTTATGTTCATAATAAGTACATAAAAATAATAAATTCTTACTTTCGAAATTAGTTCTAATAAAACGTAACATAGTAAAAATCTTTCAAAACTCATTATAGTAAATTTAGGTTATAGTTCTGTATTTATATGACATTACAGTAAATAATAAAACATAAAGACAAGTTACTAGGTAGCAAATAAGTAGATTATAAAATTTATAGATTTTTAATTAATGGAAGACAAATTTTGTTTAACTCAATATTGTTATCAATATTCTGTTAATGTTGGTATTATTATTATTATTTAAATAATATTTAAAAAATTACAAAAAAAAAACTTGAGCAAAATTTAATATTAAATTTATTTTTTTAACAAGGTTTTTAACAAAACAACACACATACAAACGTGTTGAAAAAATTAATATATCTCTGCTATATTTAAAGATTGCAATATTAAATGTTTTAAAAGTTATAACCAAACAAACTCAGGCAACTTTAATTTTGACTCCGATAACAAATCGCTAAAATATCATTTATAATTTCGTATAATTAATTAAAAATATAATTACTTGAGATAAATATGTCAGTTAACATATATAATATAAAATTAGTAATTTACAAAATTATTTTTACAGTAAATCTATTAAAAAAAAAACCTTGAAAATATTCATTACATTTTAAATACAATGTAGAATGTTGAAAATATACATTCATGTATTAATACTGCCAGCACTGGCTACCAATATTGTTTATTTTGTTTCAGTGCTGCGACTACACGTTTGTTTTTGTTTGATGACTGTCTTTTACATTAGAAAAAGAAACAATTAGTAAATTCGGCAGTCGGGTGGGTTACTTGAACGCTTCCGCCCATAAACCACCTCGTCTCTCACCTAGAAACCCATTAGAATCTTTATACTTGCTACAGTTCAGCGTTAACTGTGATTTAATTTTAAATACCACCATATTACTTCAAAAACACTCACTTTTTTAATACATATGTTATTTAAATTTTATAATCCAATCATTAACGACCGTTTTCTTTAAGCTTTTTTTTAGAATTTCATAGTAAATTTTATTGCAAACTTGTTCTATTTTCTAATTAATTAATATATCTTGCAAGATAATTACATAATTCATTAAATATTTTATATATGAATGAAAATAATCTTAATATAATCCCTGCTACTTATTTATCTATTACGTTTAACACGAAATTTGAATGTAACAAGTAATTTGAATGTAACAAGTATTTATTATCACTTTGACTGCAGCGAAAAAGTGCTATAATAATCGGTACGGTGTCTGTAATATTTTCAAAATTACAAAAATATATATACAAATCGGAAATTAATTTATGATTGTGTATGAATGTGGGTCGTTCGCTCGCTCGCTTACTATGTCGTTCAAATTTTGTTATCGAAACTCTTCCTAGACCGAATTTACACCAAATTTTCAGGGAAGGTTCAGTTAGTGCCCAAGATGAGTATATGGATTTATTTTATCCAGTGTTGCCAATTTTACGAGAAAAAATTGCTAGTTTTAAAAATTCATTATGGTATCATTAGTTATCAGTTTCAAATTTTCACAAAAGATTCTCCTATTGCTCACAAAAATTATATAATTTTAATGTCGTACAAGGTTGCCAATTTTCCGAGAAAAAAAATACTAAAAATTCATTAGGGCTCAATTATTTATCTGATTTTAATCAAATTTTCAGATAAGATTCTCCTAGTGCCCACATAAATTATATAATTTTAGTAAAATAAAGTGTTGCCAACTATCCGAGAGAAATCAGTAAAGTTTTTGAAAATTTATTATGACTACATTATTTATCCCATTTTAATCAAATTTTCGAAAAAGAATCTCTTAGTGTTCACATAAATTATATAATTCTAGTAAAATACAGTATAATCAACGTTTCGAGAAAACAATTACTAAAATTTTTAAATATGTATTATAGCTACATTACTTATCCGTAATTAACCAAATTCTTATAAAAGAATCTCGTAATGCCCACATAATTATATAATTTTACTAAAATTTAGTGTTGTCAACTTTCCGAGAAAAAATACGAAGTTTAAAAAAAATATGACTACATTATTTATACGATTAACCAAATTTTCACAAGATTCTCTTAGTGCCTACATAAATTACATAACTCTACTAAAATACAATGATGCCAACTTTCCGATAGAAAAATAACTAAAATTTTCAAAAATCAATTAATTATAATTATTATTTATCCTAAATTACCCAAAGATTTTCGAAATATTTTTTTAGCACTCACGAAAATTATATAATTTTATTGCTATACAACGTTGCCAAGTGATGATGTAAAAATGATCTATTATAAATTAGTTTACTTATATGGTTCTATTTTGTTTCAAGGCACTCTACTTTTTAAAAAATTATTATTTTTGTTAGTTAAATTGTTTGAACTTACGTTAAATTTCCTTGATAAAGATAATAACTAAATGAATTTATTGATGAATTTTGAATTAATGTGATATAAATATAAAATATCCAATAAATTATGTAATTATTTTTGAGTTTGTCATTTTTTAAATCATGTCTTTAACGCGATTGAAAACAAATCGAATATTTACGGTTTATTCATTGATTTATCAAAGGCGTTCGACTGCGTAAATCATTCGAATTTAATTAAAATTTTGCAAAGTTACGGAATACGTGGTATATGCTCCAATTGGTTCACCTCATATTTGCAAAACAGAAAACAAATGGTGACTCATGACAATCACACATCAGAAGCGTTACCTGTCACTTGTGGAGTGCCACAAGGCTCAATTCTTGGACCGGTACTGTTTGTACTATATATAAATGGTATTAAAAACATCATCAGTCCAAATAACTTTGTTGCTTACGCTGACGACGTGTCAATTCTTTTATCAGGTAATACTGACGCAGATGAAGCCTCTAATATTATTTCTAATCTTTCATCATGGTTTGCATCACTTAATTTAACTGTAAATACCGTTAAATCCGTGATGGTAAATTTTTCAAACATACAAAATGATAAAATATCTATATATTGTAATAATACATTATTACCTCAATTAAGTAATTATAAATTATTAGGCTTAAATTTACATGAAAATATGATTTGGGACGACCATGTTAATAGTGTATGCAATAGATTAACAAAACTGTGTTATCTTATTAAACGAATACGATTGCTTTCAGATGTAGCTACTGCAAAAACCTTTTACTTCGGTAAATTCTTTCCAATTTTGATATATGGTGTTATTTTTTGGGGTTATGCTCCTTCTACAAAACGAGTATTTAAACTACAAAAAATGGCCGTTAGGAATATATTTTTACTTGGCAAACGACAATCTTGTAAAGACATTTTTAAAAATTAATATATGCTAAATTTTCCATGTATTTATTTATATTTTGTTATTTTGTTTATTCATAATATAAAAAATAATTTATCAACTCAAAGCGATCTGCATCAATATAATACCAGAAATAAATCAAACTTCACTATCCCAATTACACATTTAAATAAAACTAAATTTAACCCAAATCACATTGGTCTAATCTTTTATAATCATTTACCAAAGCATATCAGTAGCATAAAATCAAATATTAATTTCAAATTTCATTTAAAAAAATTTTTCATTGAAAAAAATTATTATAAGTTTGATGACTATCTCAGTGACAAGTTCTAATCTTCAAGTATAATGCAGGTTTTTTACGCACTTTATTTTTTTATGTATTTCTTTTTTAAATTGACTTTTCCTATACCATGTGGTTAATATGGAAATGATAACTATATCATTATTATTATTGTATTATTATTATTATTATCATGTACACACATATATATATATATATATATATATATATATATATATATATATATATATATATATTTCTTGTTGACTTTTTCCTATACCAATTGTATCGGTTTAATGGAAATAAATTATTATTATTATTATTATTATTATTATTATTACAAACTCAAACAACTTTGCACCAAAATTTACTTTTATTCTGAAGAAAAAGTCTAATTTAAAGAAAACAATCGTTAATGATAAAATTTGATAAATAAACACGTCTACCACAAAAAAAATTGATATGATAATTTTAAAATAAAATTGCAGTTAAGATTTTTTAAATATTTCGAAAAAAACATCAAACTTATTGTTATAAAAATTGTGCGCCAGAAATTTCTATATATTGGTGTAAAATTATATAATAAACAACTTTTTTAAGCAACATTTTCTGATATTCTAACAAATAAAGCTAAACTCAAACAATTTTTTTAAAAAATATTGAGCTTTTCAAATACCGGAAATACTATCATTTGCTTTCTTTATGTCGCAATAAACCTTTCAACAAGCACCAACAATGGGATTGTCCCATTTCTTCAGGTATGAACTTTACCGGCCCAAAACGATTAGTTGGACTCAAATATATTATAAAAACAACAAATTATTATAAAATACCGTATAGTTTCATAATTATTAAAAAAAATTATTTTGCGCGCCATCCTTCTATCGACATTATGACGTCTCTACTATTCGTATGACACATGCATGTGACAGTTGTACGTTTTAGCAAATACTGTAGTCATAACCTACAAAATATGGTAAGTCAGCAGAGTAACCAGGTCTCAAGGTTTCACGCGGAGTCTCAGGGTTTCAAAAGCTGTTCTCAGGGCTCCGGGTTTTGTTATAAAATCTCCGGGTTAGGTTAATTTTATCTAAAATTAATGTAAATGGTTCATAGCAATAAAAATAACACTGTTACGTTTTATATAATCATCGCAAATCTCGCCCGCTGTGAATTCGTATATCTATCGACAGCTTTATAATTTTTATAATAAAAAAAAACTATATTTCTGATTTTTTTATTTTTCAATCTCCGGGTTTACTTAAACTGAAATCTGGTCACCCTGTAAGTCAGATATTGTTTCTTGTCTTATTATTTGAGTAATTCTTTGCGAAATAAAAACAAGTTCACGTACACAAAATACAGATTTTATAAAAAATGCTTTAATGCAGTAAATATTAGTGAAATATTAAAACTAAAATAGCAGTTATCAACTCGACTATAAGTAACAATACAATGACAATACAATATTTCGTTTAAAAAAATATTTTCAATTTTTATAATTGATAGATATCAATGTCATTTTGAAATGTATTTGTAAACAAGTCATAAATAAAAATAAATTTTATCAAAAAAAAAAAATTTACCTACAAATATTTTCTGTGCTCTACAGTTTTGAATAAAATCGTGTAACTTAAAACACAAAAAAGTGACCTTATCTTTGAAATGCAAATTTTTCAGAAGAACCAATAAAGGCAATGTAGATCAAAATTTTACATTTTTAAATTATCAAACTAAACGCTACCTACATTTTTCCTATTCCCATTCTAGTTTATTATGTTTTTAAAGCTAAATAGTTTTTACACTAGTAAATATGATGTGGAAATGTGTTATTAGAAACGCAAAACTTCAACGCACGTTTTCTCAAATCACACTTACAAACTTACAAATTTAAACAGCAATAATTTTTAACAGTTCTGTGCTATTTCCAGTCAGACTAATGCTGGTATTCTGTATTATTCTGTAAGCTCTATAGAATCTATTGTCTTTTTATGCAATTTTCAATTTATTAAAAAAAAAAGACAAAGGATTTTATAGTACTACAGAGCTTATGGAATAATACAGAATACCAGCATAGAAATCCCTTTATCTGTGGCAGGTCACATAATAAAAAGCAACAATAAAATTTTAGAAAAACATATTTACTTTAATTTCTTAAAATTTAATCAAATGTTATATGAAAATATAAAAATTAAAGTAATTTTCTCTTTATTATTTTTAAAAATTTTGAAATTTTTATAGTAATTGTAAATAACTTTTGGGTGTAGCTTAATAATAAATCAAGGGAAGCCAGTGCTTCAAAATAGATATGATCTGATAAAAAAAATTAGTATATTTGTCATCCATCATGTGATAGGATTCTATAGTAATTTCGTAATTCTAACCGAAATTTAAAAATTTAATGTGATAGTTTACGAAAAATGAACTATATGCATAAAATATATACAGAGAATATCAGAAAATACGTTCAATACCAAATAGAATCGAAGCAATACGAACTAAAAACAAAGCAATTTTGCTTACGTTGATCGTAAACATTCCACCCAATATTCTAGCACTCGATCAACAGCAGCAAAATTCCCTAGTTTTAATTTCGTATTGCTTCAAGTTCTTTTCAGCATTAAACGTACTTTCTGACAGATGATTTGTATTTATCGTATAAATGGAGTTAAGTTAACATAGTACACTTTTCAGTTTAGATTACAATTAGGAAAATGCTACAGAATCCTGTCGCTGCAATGCAACCGTATTTGAGTTAAGTTGCAGTGAGAAAGTATTATAAGTCCAATTTTGAGAAAATCAATTACAAATTAAAATTCTTTATTTGCTTACACAATCAATCAAGAAACAATATCTATGTAAAATAATATTAATTAAATTGAGTAACTAAGAAATATTTATTGAATTTTCCACAAACATAATTGTTTTATTCTTCAGAATATAACTTAAATTATATTATTTATTTTATAAAATTATTAATTTTGAAAATAACCAAATATATGCATATTGCTGAAATCAGGAGAAAAAAAATCTGCAATGCGTTTGCGTTTTAAATGTATATCTTGTGTGCACGACAGCAGATTTCTCACTGATCATTAGTCGGATCAATTTCTCCTTAGTGCTTTTTGATTCAGAGTGATATATTAAATTATAAAAAAAATACAATTATATTTAGAAACAAAAAAAATCTAGGTAAATAGTATGAATAGTAGTAGCATGTAACAACTTAATCGCGCGACCAAGTTGGTACATGCTACTACCCTATATATTTAATTTTAACCATAAAAATCACAAGTATATAGATACAACATTTGCATTAATTTAAAATACACAGTGGAAATAAATAAGACAGTTTTTATAATAAAATAATATCCTATTTAGAAATGATTTTTTTCTAATATGCAATTTTACTTTTTAAATTAATATTTTTAAAATACATTGTTTATCAATGTTTTTATGGTAAGCAATTTCTTTTTTTTATATTTTAGTTTTTATTTATTTATCAATTCATTTTATGTTAAACCGAAACAAAAACCAAACCGACAAAATATTAAAAACCGCAAACCAAACCGATTACATTATTTTAGCGACGTGCAACCTTGTTTTTGAAGTAAATCACTTGTAAATTGAGGTGAGAAAACGAGTTGTTTTTCTGTGGTAAAAAGTATTTTTTTTTAATATCATCAGCAATGATGAAATTTAAATAAATTAATATCAATGATCATTAATATTATTTTATATACCTATTTATTTTCAAGTTACATAAACGTTTTATATTTTATAATAATATAAATATGGGCCGATTACTTTATTAAAATATAAATATAATGATTTTTATAATATTCATATATTATTAGTACAGATCTACCTATATTTAAAAAATTTATATAAACGAAACCAATTTGAGCCGGTGTGTGTCAAAAAAAGTAGTTCAACTTTTTTTTTTTGAATAATCAGTTCGATTTCTGTTTTAGTTTCGTAAAAAATAGTAACGATCTTTTTTACATTTCAGTTCAGTTCGAGTCTCTAATTAATTTACATAATTAAGTTTTCATTCGCGAAATAAAACAATGTTAGGCATAACTTCTATAATTCTAAAAAAATAAATAACAAAAAGCTAAGTATTTTTTGTAAGTATTACATACAACATTTGTAGGCAGTAACCCTTGTTTTGTATTAATAGTTTTTCTGTTATTTGTTATTTCAAACTTAGGATCTAGGGCGAGCATTTGTGTTACTATTGTCGTTAGATTAGATTAAATTAGATTTTTAATTTTACTTCTGAATTTTAGGTTTCTATTGTAGAATGTTTGCCATATGTATGTATAAATTAAAATTGTAAACTTTCTCATCAATTCTTTTATTTAAATACTGTTGTTCATAATTTTTTTTTAAATCCGTTGTGGTCATCACAGAACCAACAGTCACACCAAAGTATTTAAACAAAATATTTTCTAACAGAGAAATTATTATTGAAAAAAATAACATATCATAATACGTTGAAAATTTACATATAAATGCCAATATGAATACTTATGTAAAACATCACAAATATATGAAAAATTATAAAATATTTTTAAATCGTATCAAAAAACAGTTGATTCACATGTTACTAGTGTAAGCTTAATTTGTGCTTATCTATAATAATTTCAAAAAACCAAAATCAACAAAGAAACTTTTTTTACATTGCTTATTTGATCTTTTTTGATTTAAAAAAAATTATGTATCGTACACACTTTTTTTTATACAACTTCATTGTTTAAAATATTTTTGAAGGGTAAATATAACCAAAACTATTTTTGTGAGCGTCCTGAATAATCATTAATAATAATATCAAAATTATAATTAAAACGCGGTAAACACATATTTTTCCACTAGTGTTAAAAAAACTATACTTTATATCAGTGTAAATTGTAAATTATAAATAAATAATGGATAAATGTTTAATAGCAGCCCTGTCCACTAATTTTCTTTTACCAATTTATATTCTACTCTAAAAAGTGCATTTAATACATATATTTTTCAAATTCATCCTCCATAAGCCCAAAAGAAATTATAAAAAAATTGCTAATTTGGCGGCAAAGATTCGACGTATTTCGTATTCTTTATATTTATTTATAAACTGATCTATTTCAGCAAATATATAATTTTAGAACACAATATTTAGAATATATTACTATTTTAGACCAATGTATAATGTAAGACGATTAAAATAAAGAAATTCGATTAGAGCGGACAGTCCCATTGATATAAAATGATACAAATAAATCAGAAATTGCAGCACGTCAATATTCTTAAATAAACAGAAATTTTGTGTAATTTACCTGAACAGCATTAGAGTCGATCACCGATAAAAGCTACACAAACATTTGCTCTTGCTTCTTGGTGAGGTCACACTGGAACCGACCACCCACCAGCCATGATTGTATATCTGGATCGTAAAGTTCAGTATAGAATTTATCTTGGAATGTAGAATTCAAACAGTTCCATCTGTCACATTCGCCGACTGCATAGACGAGACTGTTGAATGCTGCTAGAACCAGTTTGATGCCGACCTAAACACAACATGAAACAATATAATCTCTATGTAACAACCTATAAGTTTTTACTAAAACGATTTCGGCATGGCCGAGCGGAAATATAGATTGCACATAAGTGGTTGATTTCTTGAAGTTTTTAAAAATTATAACAATATATGGACAGTATTTGTAGCTTACATCCAAGAGATGTCCATTAGTAACTTAAATAATTTGATGTTCTTCTCTTGGATATCTATCCGTAACTAAATTAATCTCATTTAATTTTCGACTAAAGTGGATTCATAAAAATGCAGCTTAAACAAAAATCGAATGCAATCGAACTTTGAACGACGACTGAAAATGCTGACAAAATGACAAAGTTCGATGCACTCGACAGTCATGGATATGTCAACGTACTAACTTCCTAAATTCTTAAATATCAAATATCCATGACTGTTACATCTATACTAGCATTTTATGAACAGTTGAAAATGAAAATTTTGCGTGGAAATGTTCAAAATATTAATATTTGTTTTACGTTTTTTACAGACATATTTAAAACTTGCAAATGTTATAAATATAAAGAATAAGGTAATAAATTGCTATAATGTAAATTTAAATAAAAATAATGCAAAAGTTAAGTGTCACAGTTATAATGTATTTCGAAATGAAACCAAATGATTTGATTGGTTGGCTCTGATATTTACTAGTACAACTATTATAAATTAATTATAAATTATAAAGATAAATTTATTTATTTAGAAATCTATAATTTATATAGTAACACACAAAACTATCTAACTGAATATGTGACTTTCTATTATTTTTTTCAAATAACTTTCAGAAATACTTGATATATTATATATATAAAAATCTTAAAATATACCAAATAGAATTTCACAAAACTTACATGTTCAAGTGTCAAACTTAAATTCGCAATTTAAAAAAACCAGCTAAACTGTTAAAGTAATATGTCAAAGTTTCAGAAACCATGTAATTGAAATGCAACTGGTTTTGCTGAAAAAAGCCAACCGGTTCGTTCATTTAGTTCAATTTCAGAATACACTACTTGATTTTCAATGTATGTATACCAATAATTACCTATAATACAGCAATTAAATCTTAAATTGAAAGGAATTGACTTGTTCACTATGCCTGAACACCCCACATAATCGTCACTAGATATTTTAAATAAGCTTTGTCGATAACTATTACATCAATTCATCGTCATTCTAAACAGTTTTATTTAAATCTCTATAGTAATATACAAACATTACTCACTATAAAATTTATTTAAATATCAGAAATTATACAGAATAATTCTATTAGACATGTTCCGATAAGGCGGCCCAAATACTACAATGACGAAATGATCTATTTCAATATGTCGTACAACTCAATATAATTTTAAAAGAAAAAATTACATGTTTGTATGAAATTTTAAATATATTGTATTAAATGTGTTAAAGCCAGTGTTAAACAATATTCAAATAATTGAATGTCTCAAAGGTATAGTCCTCTACGTTATTATACATTTTGAAAACGTACGCAATCCTTAAATATATCACAGCTATACAAATATCTAATGCTTGCTTTCATAAATAAATGTTAAAATTTAATGCCGATGTCAAAATTTATTTATAACCGGTTTTAGCAAAACGTTATATTTTAATAAAATTAAATAGTTTATGAAACTACATAATATGGTTTTAGGTTATAATTCAATATTAATATTTATTAATAAACGCCGTTTCGATGAACTCGGAGTATGTCTTCATCAGGAAAATTGATGAACGTTATTTTCGTCGAAACGTTGATTATTAATAAATATTAATACAGAACTATAATCCAAAGTACTTTTATTTTAATATGGGTTCTGAATTATTTTTGTTACCATGCATAAAATATCTATAATAGTTTTTAAAAATCTAATTAAAATACCTTTACCTTTTTTATGATTCTTCCATTAAATATATTACAGTCAAAACTTTATTGAATATAGTTTTCAAAATAGTAATTTCTTCCGTTTTCATCATCATCCATATTTGGTTTTATATTATGATTTGATGCTTGATAAAATGGAATGTCTGTTATCTAAAATTTATAAAAACCTTGTAAATCTAACTAATAACATAAAGAATATACTGCTATAAATCAACAAAATTAAACAAATTATACTTATTTACTTACTTGTGGCTATGAAGAGCACATGCACATTTGTGTGTAGTTCCAATACTAATTTTCTGCAGATAATTGAATAACATCAAGTAGCGTAAAAGAATTTTAAACTTTGCATATATATCACTAAATGACTGATTAAATTAAATGAACGAAATAACACCATATTTACAATTTTAAAGCGAAAACAATTGCCTGCCACATGCAATGCCCATGCACTTCACATCACAACGGATTGACAATTGACAACGGATGTCTTACCTAAAATTGACATGCGCAGTATAAGCGATTGGTGCGACAGTGGCGAAATAGTGGACCGTATAAATAATTTTAAATTTAATAATTTATTATAATAATATTTATATTATTTTATTTAAAATTAGTATTAACTAAATTAAGTAATATTGGCTGAAGTTTACTGAAAACCCAATGATGTTGCTGTATTCACAAATATTGACAAAAAACCAGATTTGCGCATGCGTGAGCATCGGAACGCCCATATTTGGTGTATAAAAACCAGTGAACCTCAAAATGTTTCATTAGTAATTTTATCATTTTTCGTCCGTTAAGACTTATATCATGTTAAGAAGTTTGATTGTTCCTTATGTTATGTTATGTTAAGAAGTCCGGTAGGTTAGGGTAGGTTTGGTAGGTAGGTTTCAGGTAGAAGTTTGTTTTTTAAAAACCGTTAAGACGAATTTAAAATCACATTTTGTCTTGCCACACATTTTGAGAGTCACTGGTTCTTCAACGAACGTGAATACAGCAAAATCATTGGGCTTTCAGTAAACTTTTACCGTAATATTAACTTAATAAAAATAATAATAAAATATTTAAATTTAATAAATATGCATTGCTTTCCCTGTATATTAATTAAAATTGTATTTTGAAAATATTGTTTGTTTACGAATTATTTACGGAACCAGTTATATTTAATCAAATAAAATTTATTTC
Source organism: Clivina fossor (assembly GCA_963966155.1). NCBI lineage: Eukaryota > Metazoa > Arthropoda > Insecta > Coleoptera > Carabidae > Clivina > Clivina fossor. The sequence continues at coordinate 33,231,488 of OZ014551.1, read as the reverse complement.
ATTTTAATTTTGTAAAAGTTTTATTTCCATTCAGTGTGGGCACGGTAATGCAAGTTTGGATACTTGCATTAAGTTTGCATTTGTAGGTTTACATACTTTTAAAAAGTATGAAAATATTTAAAAAATACATATTCAGTAAAATAAAAATTAAAATGGATAATCTTATAAATTTTACAACTTGTATGCAAATTCTTATATTTTTTATTTGTAGATATCATATCTAAGATATGCTCCACAAACAAATCAGGCATATTTCATTAAAATTTCTTTGCCAAGTTGATGATTTTACATTGGTAAAACGGCGTATAACCATTGAATATAATTATATACTTATTAGTTATTCAATGGTATAACTTATAAATATTTTGCAACTACATTGGTAATCTGGAACCGTTTGAAATCATAACAAATTTTTAAAAATATGTAGAACAATCAATTAAATTGTGTAAAAAAATATATACTGATATAATGAAATATATTCAAACACAATTCAGAGAAGCAAAGAACCAATTTCTTAATGTAAATATTATCAAGGAAACCCATTGATTGACTTCTGTAATTACTTTTTAAGAAAGATGAAAATTTTTTAAATTAAATAATTATTAACGTAGAAGAAGACAAATTTGAACATATGTATATTCAAAACAATTGCGCTGTGAAAGTGAACTATAGTTCTAAAATTGGAAAATAAAGTATATAGTTGTAAAAAAAAACCAGTTAAACTTTCGACAAAATTGTAATAGTAAATCTTTGCTAATCTTTCTTTAACAATTGGTGAGGAAACTATACAGTCTTAGAATATGTGACAAATATTCGAAGTGGAAATTTGGAGCGACCTAATTGTAAAATTCGAATGTCAAAGATGTGCTAATTTATATAAATATAATACACACACGGATAGAAGTTTACAAATTCATAATATTTAATCATTAACCTTTTACCTTTGCTTTCTGCTAGAAGCTAGACAAATGCTCATCAGGACAGTTCCGTCATCGTATATCTTTTGATTAGCTTTAAAAATAGAATGTGCGCTTCTTTTAAGTTCAATCTCCATTGATCTCGGTCTCTAATTGTCTGTTTATTGAGTTTTCTAACTTCTTTTTCTGATACTTATTTCTAACAAGTTTTTCGCCATCGTTTAGATCTTTCTAACATTGGTTTGGTGCAACAGATTTTTGCAATATGCATTCAAACTTATTAAAATTAATATATTTTAAAAAACATATTTGTAATCTCTTATACATATAAATATAAGATGTTTTTTACACGACTTCAATTTTCTTTTATGCTTTCTGAACATATTTTACAATATCCAGATGTTTTTAATTTCTTTGAGATAATATATTTGGGATATATATTTTCACATATTTATTTATATAATATTTAATTTAAAATATATAACTAGGTGCAGTCAATGGCAAATTATAATTAAAATGTATTCGTAAATTGAATTAGTTTTATAATATTAGAAATGGTAATCTGGACAGAAACATATCGATGATCAAGAATCGTTAAAACCAGTGGCGTAGCTATCGTAGGGCAAAGTGGTACATTGCCCCAGGGCCCTAGAGCTCAAGGGGCCCTTGCCTATGTTCGACGTGATACCCGCGATTTTAATTTTACTTTCGTATAATATAAGTAACTATAAACAATTCAATGATTTTTTAATTTCTTGCGCCTAAGTTAATATTTTACTTTCAAACGAAATATATTTAAACTTACAATCATTGATATATAGAGAGTAGAGAGTAGAAATATAAATTGAGTTTTTAATAAAATATTACCTACAATTAAGGCGACCGTATGTCGCAAATTTCCAGGCACAGTCCCGAATTTTCAGTACCTGTCCCGATTTTTTACAACTTGTTTTTTGGTCCCGAATTTATAGCATTTGTTTTGTATTACCTCGGAATATAGTAGTGAGAAGTTTAGGTATTTAGAAGGGCTACCAATGTATTGTTTTGTTTAAAAATAAATACTGCGTTTTAACTTTTGCCGAGTAATATATGTATATATATATATATATATATATATATATATATCAACTTACTACAATGTAATCATGTTCTCACGTTGTAATTTAGTTATAAATGTATTATATAATTCAGATGAAATAATTTAGAATGTTTCTGAAAATGTACACAAAACTTTACGAGCCCGTTCAAGTATGCTTTACAATCACAACAGATGCGTCAATGCATATTTAGTCCAGTCAATCTAGACCAAAAATGGACAAATAGAGGAACTAAAAATACTAGTTTCAATTTTTTCAGGAATGTGTAGGGGGGGGGGGGTCCCCTGAACGAGAGAAAATAAAGTCCCTCTAAATCCCGGTGCCGTTGGGGGGGCGGCGGGGCTTTAAATGTTCCATTTTTCAGTTTTTCGCTTATAACTCGGAAACGGTGCGTTGCAGTAAAAAAGTTCTTCAATACAAAATGAAAGCTTATTAAATTTGCTACAAGTTTTGGTTACATACATTTTTACGAAAAACGACCGTTTTCGTGCTACCGGCTCCGGAAAAGAGGTAATTTTTTAAAAAATTGTTTTTCACTCATGTTTTTCGTATATTTTTGTCTTCTAGATCCTCACTCGTTTTTTTAGGAAAAAATTGTTACAATAAAACTTGGACAGCATCAAATTCCCTACAAGAATATGTAGCATATGTTAATTTATATTAAACACGTCGCAACTTACAGAACTTTTAAGATTTTAACGAAAAATCTTGAATTCAATTATATTGTACACAAAAATGTTGAAATTGACACAAGTAAAATGTAATTATCATACTATATATATATATATATATATATATATATATATATATATATATATATATATATATATATCGGAGGGACCCTGGCTCGATTTCAGGTCAAGGTTATTTTCAGTTAAATAATTGAGGAGCAGACTTTCAAAATGCGTTTTGTCCAAATTCCATAATTTTCAGAAAGAGGCAAAACGTTTTTGACTAAATCTGAAAGTACATTACGTACCCATTGGACAAAACGCGTTTTGAATGTCCAAGTAACTTTCAATATTTATTTCAGACGGGACAATATGCGTTTTAAATGTCAAATTTGTCTCAAAAGATGCGTGTTTGCGCATAGAACGTAATACCATCACTAACTAAAAATTTTACATTTTGGACAAAATGCATTTTGAAAGTCTGCTCCTCAATTATTCTATGCTTATATTTGATATACTCTAATATGATTATATATATATATATATATATATATATATATATATATATATATATATATATATATATATATATATATTTCAAACAGACTAATTTTTTGTGATTATTATAATAAATCATTTTAGGGGAAAATCGTCACAATAAAACTTGTACAGCATTAAATTCCCTACAGTCCGAACAGCTTCTAATTATCACGTTCTAAATAACAGTACGAAAAATATAAAATAACTGTATGTCAAAAACATAATATATCATATTTTATCGCAGTTTCACTAAATAACTGTTACCAACCACCGAACCACCAAATTTAACAGTTACAAATTTCGTATTTTAACATGCGAATCTTAGATCATATAGATTATATGATCTAAAGTGCGAATTTAAATTTGACACTTTTACACATAACTTTTGTGAGATTACAGCCGATTATACATTTTAAGATTTTATTTTCTTCCCAAAATTAAATAATATTAATAATCTAAATCTAAACCTAAATCAATATTAGTTCAAATTCTATAAAACTAAATTATTAATATTTCTAAAAGTTTAAATAAAAATTAATACAAAGGTATATATTAGGTTATATAGTTTTGTATGTTATATAAATTATGAATTTATAAAATAATAAATTTTTATTTATAATTTAACTATCAAGGTTAACGTGTTTCAAAAACAAAGCACACATCAGTTTCACCAGTAAAAACGGTAAAAACCAAAGCAAAACCAACTGATTCATTTGGTTTAATTTCGCAATATAGTATGAGTATATGCAATTTTTTCAGATAGTTTTATTTGCTTTGATAGTATATATCAAGCAATATATCTGTTTTATACTTTTTTTAAATTTATATAAAATTTAATTTAATAATATAAAAATATGCAATGAACGCCAAATAATAAAGTAAATAATAATATAATATACATTGTTTAATACCAGATATAGAAAGCGTTACTAGAATCTTTATATCAAATATATACTTCGGTTTTTTCAAAATTCAATATTTTTTTATATTCTCATGTTTAACTGAAGTTAACATGTTTTAATTTAATTTTTGTTTCAATATTTTCAGTTATGCAAGCAATTTTACATTGATTGAAATTTTATATTAATATATTATACATTGTTGTTAATTTTTAATTGTAAATGATTGTATTGTACATATTATTTTGGAGAGGACGAAAACATATTGTCGAAAATTTAATAACAAAATTTTCTAAGTATTTAAGGTTTTTTCTCAATGCTCAATATTTCTTATAATTATAATATAACTGGTTGAGTAAAGCAAACACAAATATTCTCGAACCTAATATATCATGTAACCGAAATATTGCACTAGATTTTATTAATTTAATGTCTTTCTCTCAGCTAAATCAATTTAATTAGTAAAAAACTGCAATAACAAAATTTTAGATTTAATTTTATCATCTCATACAATTACAATAAATAAATGTGATTATCCAATTGCCAAATTAGATCAGTATCATCCAGCAGTTGAAATTAATTTAAAATTTAATACATATAAATTTCTTTTACCAAACGAAGAACTTATTTATAATTTTAGTAAATGTGATTATGAAAATTTGATCATAAAATTATCACATATTAATTTTGAAAATAGATTACTAAATCCAGATGTAAATGTGAATGTATATACATTTTGTAGTATTCTGTATTCTTTATTTAATGAATTTGTACCTATTAAAAAAAGAAATAACAAAAAATATCCTGTTTGGTTCAGTAAATCACTTATAAAAATGATTAGAGAAAAAAATAAATATCACAATAAGTGGAAAAATTACAAAAATATTAGTGATTATAACTCTTTTTCATATTTAAGAAAAAAAATCAAAATTAAATTAGACTTAGACCATAAAAATTACATCACATATTTAGAAAATAATATTACAACAAATGTCAAATCTTTCTGGCAATATACAAATTTACTTAAAAACAATAAAAATAATATTCCACATATTTTACATTACAATAACGAAACTGCAAAAACTGGACAGGACATATGTAATTTATTTGCCAAATATTTTGAGACTGTGTATACTAATGAAAATCCAATCAATAATACAGACAATTATAACAATGCACATAGTTCTGTGAATTTGGGGGAAATTACTATTACAGAAGATGAAATTTTAAATTACATATCTAATTTAAATATTAAAACTGGACCAGGGCCAGATAAAATTCCTCTAAGTTTTATAAAAACATGTACCATTATGTATTATTTTTAATAAATCACTAAAATTAGGTATTTTTCCTGATTATTGGAAAAGTTCTTATATATCTCCAATATATAAATCTGGAGATAGCGTCAATGTAATCAATTATCGAACTATTTCAAAACTATCAATCTTTGCTAAAATCTTCGAAGCTATTATAGTGATAAAAATTAAATTTCAACTTGAAAGTATTATCATATCAGAACAAAACGGATTTTGTGCAAAGAAATCCATACTAACAAATTTAATTCCATTTTATGAAAACATATGTTCAAACATGGACCAACGAATTCAAGTAGACGTTATTTATACAGATTTTAGCAAAGCATTCGATCGTGTAAATCATATTATATTAATTAAGAAATTATCACAAATGGGTATACAGGGTTCATTGTTAAGATGGGTTGAATCATATATTGGCAATAGGTGTCAGATTGTTGCACTTCGAGGGTATCAATCAAGAAATATTGCTGTTAAATCAGGAGTCCCACAAAGTTCTCACCTGGGCCCTTTATTATTTAATATTTATATAAATGATATAATAAATTGTTCTTAAATTGTGAATTTACCTTGTTCGTTGACGATTTAAAATTTTATAAACCAGTAAAATCATTACAGGATTGCATACTTCTCCAAATTGATCTCCAAAGATTACAAGATTATTGTGAAATAAACTATTTAAACCTGAATATTAATAAATGATACATTGTTCTCACTTTACAAATGTTAACATTAGAAAATAGAAGAGTATTAACTGATATGCTAACTTTGTTCAAAATTCTTAATTATAATTTAGATTCATCTAAATTTCTACATTTACTTAATTTCAATGTACCGTTAAAAGCAACTAGAACTAATCAATTATTTTATCTTAATACCTTTCATAATAATTACTGTGAAAACTCAACATTAAATAGACTAATGTTTACTTATAATTTGCACTTTAGTGAAACTGATATTTTTAATATGAAATTTACTACATTTAAAAGAAAAATTATGGATTTATTGTCAAACAAACAATATCAACAACTAGGCTGATATTGAACTTTATATTATTAAATCATATATTTTATATAAGTAATTACAGTTTATATTTTGTATTTTGTTATTTGAAAAACCTTGTTATTTTGCTATATTTATAATAATTGTGTAATTATTGTAATAAATTATTGTAAATCTGTAATTGGTTTAGGCCGTTGATTTACTTAATAATAAATAAATAAATAAATAAATAATAAAACAAATTAAATAAATGATCAAGAAAATTAAAATTATTAACTTCTCTAAGCTTAAACTTTGCTTGCATAGAATGCCTATATAAATTCTTATTAACATTTAACAAATAGCGTATATCGAGCGACCAATGATCATACGCACACTTAGCATTGTGCAATAAAATTTACCTACTATTTGCAGGTCAATCAAATAAAACTCATTATTAACAATTTTTACTTAGTGTACTCATTTGATTGCGTAATTCGCTCTGAATCAAATACTAGCAAATTAACTTATCTGAAAATGCTTTGCAAAGCTCTTACAAGCTCTTGCAAAATTATTGAAGCCGGATCTGTCGATACCGCATGTTAGGTTCAACTCCACGAACGTCGCATTGCTGTGTTGCTGTGGCCGGCCTCGCGCGCTATATCTCATCAGCGTGCTAGTCGCTGTAGAAGGTAGATCTGTCAAAATCATTCTTTCACCTTGATGGCACTTTATAGCACTCATAAACCACAACACAATACAATAACACAAATCGACCAGCGCAAATTCAACAAACATCCCTGACAGTTATGCAACCAATTTTACGTTTTATGATGTTTATTTGAATAAAAAATGAAATATTTAACAGAATATGGTCATTTATTGTAAATTGCTAAACAATTAAATTTATAAATAATAATTAATAAATAATACATTCTATATTTTATAGAGAAAAATATAATTTTTAATTAATAAATTTATTAATTTATAAAAGATGTTCGAAATGTCAGGATATTTAGCAGCAAATGAATCTCTCACATTTCTCAAACTGTTCTTGTCGAAATACCAATGCAAAATTTCTAATCTTTCTTTTTTTGTATACATTTTTAAACAAATTTCTTGAAATAATGCGTATAGTTTAATGGTTTCTAAATATTTTGTTGAAAGTAGTTCAATTTTTTCAAATAACTCACATTATGTAAGATTGGTTACATAACTATCAGGGATCTCTCCATGTGATTGATGTGTTATTTTTAAAATTGAACATAGAAATTTTATATGTAGTTCAGTTCATATGTTCAGAGATAAAAATATCGCACTGTATATAGTGCTTAACAAAATATTAACTCTTTTATTTTTGTATTATTCGTTAAACATTTTCGGTACAATAATTCTCCGACAAATAATATCAATCCTCAACACTTTTTATCAAGTATCAAAAAAACCGGAAAATAGAAAAAAACTTTATTTTTGACTATAGATTAATCTTCTAGATTAAATTTTAATTTAGATTTAGTAATTATTAAATATTTACAAATGGAAGTTCATCCCGATTCCCGAAATTATCTGGTGATCGCAACCCACAAAGGATACTTTACGTATAAAAGATTGCCTTTTGGTATCAGTTTTGCACCGGCGCTGTTTCAGCGAACCATGGACCAAATTCTTTCAGGAATAGAAGGTGTAGCCTGCTATCTTGATGACATTCTGATAACGGCACCAAATCTTACATTACACTCACAACGTCTGAGAGAAGTCCTGCGCCGTTTACAAGCTGCGGGACTCAAAACTCAAAAGTCCAAATTCGACTGGCTCAAAAACAACATCACATACCTAGGTCACAGGATTGATAAAAATGGATTACATCCAACAGAAGACCACATTGAAGCCATTAAACAGATGCCAAGGCCGGAAAACACAATACAACTGAGGTCATTCCTGGGCACCATAACGTACTACGGAAGATTTATCGAGAATTTACATGTCAACTGTGTTCCTCTACATCGCCACCTTAAAAAAGGTGCAAAGTGTAACTGGACCGTTGAGGATACAGAAATTTTCGAGAAGCTAAAGTCATGTTTGACCTCCAATGACACACTGGTCCACTATGATCCTGAGAAGCCCCTGATAGTTTCCAGTGACGCCAGCAACGTTGGCACCGGGGCAGTGCTATCGCATAAATCCCCAGATGGAAGTTTCAAACCAATCGCTTTTGCGTCTCGTTCTTTTAACGAAGTAGAGAAACGTTACTCCACTATAGACAAGGAAGCTCTTGGTCTTGTATACTCAGTGACTAAGTTCCATCTATACTTGTATGGAAGGAGATTTATCTTAACAACTAATCACAAACCTTTAGAACGCATTTTCGGGGAAAATCGCCAAACACCTAAAGTTGCAAGCAATAGGTTATTGCGCTGGGCAATGACATTAAATAGCTATAATTTTGATGTACAATATCGCACAGGGAAAGAAAATTGTCCTGCGGATCTTCTGTCCAGGCTTCCGCAAATCAAAATTGAACGATAAGGCTTGCCAAATCATGCTCAATTATTACATTTAAGAATACGCAAGCTCCCAATTAAGAAGGAGGACCTTAAGTATGAAACACTCAAAGACGAAACACTTTCGAAAATCATCCGTTTTATACAATTTCATTGGCCCGACAAAAAGAAGTTTGAAAACAATGTTATACTTTATTACGAAAAACGCACAGAGTTGTCGTTTGAAGAGGATACCGTTTTATGGAAAGGTCGGATTTGCATCCCTACGGCATTACAGGGCGATATATTAGAAATGCTACATGATGGCCATCCAGGAATCACCTCAATGCAGTCGTTGGCGAAACTGCATATTTACTGGCCAAGCATAAACACCGATATTGTGCGGAAAGTTGAAAAATGCCATTTTTGTCAACAGGCCAAAGCAAATGACCGGAATGCTCCACTTTCATCCGTGGGGAGTATCTCCTGAGCCATGGTGTTGTCTTCATTTAGATTTTGCAGGGCCTTTCGAAGGAAGTATGTGGATGATCCTTGTGGATGCCTACACTCGTTGGTTGGAGGTGATGCCAATGAAAAATATTACCTCAACGTGTACTATAAACTCCCTACGAGAAATATTTTCTCGTTTTGGCCTCCCAAAGTTCATTGTCACCGATAACGGACCCCAACTAACCTCCAAAGAATTTGAAAGCTACTGCACTGAAAATGGTATAACGCACGTAAAAACAACGCCATATCACCCTAAATCAAATGGGCTTGCTGAACGCGCTGTGTGGACATTCAAGAACAGAATGCGTGGAAGTGATCAGTCCATTGATCAGTTGGAGAGGCTTTACAATTTCTTATTCTCATATAGGAACACCATCAGACGATCAACGAATCGAACGCCTAGCAACCTAATGATGGGACGCCACCTCAGATCACGTTTTGACCTTTTGATGCCTGACGTGATTAAAAACATAGAACATGAACAGCTAATTCAAATACAACTCCATGACCGCTCAGCTAAAACAAATTTCTTCAGTGAGGGCAACCCGGTTTGGGTAAATAATCCTTTGGATAAGGGATCTACTCCTGGCCAAATAATTAGACAAACTGGACCCCTATCTTTCATCGTCGAGGTAAATGGCACACTTCGACGTAAGCATGCTGACCAAATGCGAAGACGTACACTAGATACAGATACAGATACAGACATCACCTATGAGGATACTCCGAGTCAGTCTTACCAGGAACAAGAGAGACAGCCTGAAGACCCAGAGCCGGTGAACAATGCGGAATCATTGGTGTTGGAAAGCCATTATGAGGAAAGCGATTTGTCGGAAAGTACAAGATCGGAGACAGCAGAGGTTCTGGCAGAGTCGTCTACGCTAACCGACACCGTCACTCCGCGAAGAAATCCTGCTCGAAAGAGGAACCCCCCTAAACGATACATGTATTAATAATGTTTTTTTTTTTATTCTTTTTTTATTGTTGTAGGGGAGGAATGTGGTAACACTGCTTTCATACGTCTTAAGAGTGGGAATATTGAATCGTCTATATTCTCGACACACAGCGCGCGAGGGTTTGCGAGCAGTTACTCCACGCTCGCCAAGACAAGCACACGTACTTCTGGCGACGGCGGGCACACGTACACACGCATCTACAAGCCCCCCGTACTCACACACACACACGGGCGGCTACTTACGTACAAACAGCGGCCGCTCAACAACGCGCGAAGCGGCGACAACTTACATACATATTACTATATTGTTGGTGAATACCATTTATGTTCAATTCGAGTGTATTAGTTCATGTAAATTATCTTTTTGTGTTAATGAATAAATGTAGTTTCTTATCTAAACAATCTAGTGTTATTTAGTGCCACCGACACCGTCATACTACAATGATAAATCCATTTCATTTGTAGATGATATTCTATCATCTTTTATCAATCTTATGAAATATTTGTTTTTATTAAATTTATTGGCCCTCAATATTGTTTAAATATTTGTTTTTATTAAATCTGTTGGTCCTCAATATTGTTTAAATGTTTATCAAGAATATTTTTTACATTGAAGATTTCCAATGAATATTTTTATGTTGCCTAATATTTAATTCATTTATAAAGACTTTTTTCGTCTTAGTAATTGACTGAAACGGTAACTTTCTGTCATCTTTTATCAACTTGATAAAATATTTATCAAGAGTACTATCGATTTTGAAACATTTGTTTTTATATAATTACTAATGTAAACTATTTATTATTTTAACTAAACTTTCTGTATATAATGTGTCTACTTAAGGTATAAAACCTCCACTTTACCCCCGGGTATGAACCCTTGCGTAATATTAACGAAATCTACATACTTTAAATAAAAAAGTTGTGGACGGTCCAAAACTTAAAATACAATCATCAGATATCAATTATGATATCAAAATATGTTTTGTAATTTCTCCAACAATTAACACAATTTCTATTTTTCTTCACGATTTAGTAAATTTACCATTTTACTGTAGTTTTTATAAATATCAACTCTCTTACTCTGATATTCATTGGTAAATATTTCATGTCTGTGCACTCTAGATTATGTTAAATTGTTTCAAGCCAGAATAATTAATACGGAATGACTATAATTGGTTGTAATTGTATATTTGAATATAATTTATAATTCAAAATAACATGTAATGCCAAAATCTGATCGATTGTTTACAATTTTCACAATTATTTCATTATTTTTTTTGGATCAATTCCTATACAAATTCACAAATAACAGTGTGTATATTAGCAAACTCAAGATACAGCATTGATTTTTGTCTACTTGATGAAATATTTGTTTCTTTATTAAATATGTTTCATTTTGAAACATTTTTATATAATTACAGGCGTAAACAATTACTATTATTATTTTAGCATTAAGGTGTGATGCTAGTTTTCTTAAACATTATTTTTAAAAGAAGTTCTAGTTTTTACTTCAGATTGTTTTTGTTGGGGAGATCTGAATAACATTATAAATTAGTGCACTTTGTCTATTATGACGAGTTGTTCTCTTAGTTTTGACGATAAGTTTTAGTTTGCTACCTAACTGTTGTTGAACGGTAAGTTTAGGTATATAAAATGTAAGTTTTTGATTAAATATATATTACGAGTATGAGTGTTAAATATAATAATGACATCGTATCAAACAATTGTTTTATTGATGCACTGCTATATGTTAGAAACATTTATTATTACCACATATATGTCAAGTAGTACAATTTTGAAATTAAATTTCCAATAATTGTGTAACCAACATTAATCAATTCATCGTTAATATGAATTAATGTTGACATCTTTATTCAAATCGTTGATATCTGTTCAACAACAGCTGTTTTTGTTAAGGTTTTAACCTTTACCAATGTTTTAGTAGTACACAATTTTAAGCTGCAGTAAGTGATGGTCAAGAAATAGAACACATAATACATAACGATATTGTATCAAACAATTGTTTTATTGATGCACTGCTACACGATAGAGACATTTTTTTTTTTTTTTTTTTTGTTGGTGAGACTTGAATAACATCATAAATTTGTGCACTTTATCTATTATGATGAGTATACAAGTACTAAGAAATACCTATGAATCCAAAACATTTTGTCAAAGTTCTTTTAGCTTTGATGTGTGATAACAAATAGTCTAAATAGTATTTCAGACTTTCGGCTTTGATAATACTTATTTTTAAATAAAACTCGGTTTAAGTATTTCTAAAAACGGGAATTTTAAAAAGACACACTCAAATTTCCGTCAAAATTATAAATGAATTTCGGAAAATCGTAAATACTTCTAATATAATTATTATATTACGTAAAAATACTAAATAACTCAGGAACTTACAATAATTATCAACCTGAAACATTTTCGATTTTCAATCATAAACACTAAATCAATTTATATCGAAAATCGAAATACTGTCATAACGAGAAAACTAATCAAAAAATTATGTTCTAAAAAGTGATACATACTTTTTAAAAACCATTTATATCTTTATTAACTGAAAGTATGTATCAATCACTGAATATATTTTAGTATTATATAAATAAATGGGGGCCCCGCAAAAATTGCTTAAATAATTTTGTTGCTATGATACGATATTTGTACTTAGTAAGCCAGCTATAGTGAAAATCATACATTACATATTTTGCAAAAATTATTCCACACACATATATATATATATATATATATATATATATATATATATATATATATATAGTAATATGTATATATATATATATATATATATATATATATATATATATATATATATATTTTAATTTATGAACACTGGTTAAATCAGCAAGAAATAGTTTTATATAATTTTAACAAATATGTTTTAAGTAGCTATTTCTGTAGAAAAAACATGAATAATGGAGAAGTTGCAATTTATGTAAAATCTTATATTAAATTTAATATAATAAAAATTATTGCTGATCTAACTATTGAATTTCATTGCGAGTTAGCAGCAGTGAAATTAATAGATTATAATTGCATTGTTATAGCTGTATACAGATCACCAGCTGGTAATTTTGATCTTTTCATAAATATTCTACATACTGCATTAGATATTTGTTATAAACAAAAAACTAAAAATATAATTATAACAGGTGATTTGAATATAGATTTTCTTAATAAAGACAATTTGTATACAAAATTTAGCGTTTTTATAACAAGTTATGGTTTGCATGCAGCCAACAAAGAAATAACTAGAATTTCCATTTGTGTAATTTTTCTGATGATATACGAGGAGTACGCTGAAACGTTGATTATCAGTTGATCGAATGACTGTCCGTTGTGTGCGATACATACAATTTTGTTCAGATAATAATAACATCGCGTCAATTACGTTAGATCCCTTTTAGATTATGTATTCACACCCCAACACACAATTCACTTTAACCGGGAACTTGTATGTCATCATAAATTCCCGCACTTTGTCTATAATGATAAACACACAAGCCCTAAGAAATACCTGCGGATCTATGAAAGTCGTGTACGAATCGTCTGGACGATGACGAAGCCTTTTTTTCTCGATTCCGTATCGGATTCTGATAGATCAACTTTAAGATTATTCGATTTAGCGATGATACATTGTACAATATTGATATGAGCTCTGTCTGTCACGAGTAAATTGATAATGTTATAAGGCAGTGTACGAATCGTCAATTGTATTGTTGTCATTTAATTAATTGGAATCTGATTGGCCCACTGCACCAGATTCAATTCTTTGAGGGCTTTTCCGTCTGGAAATCGAAATTCCAGCGTTTGATAGCCTCCTTCAATTAAAAAGTTATAAATTATGTGTCTAGTTGCTTGTTTTGTTACCTGGTAACTTGTTTCTATGTTCTATTTACATACTGTAACGCCCTTTGTGTAGTATTAAATACTAGCGTAAAAGAATTTTAACCTTTGTAAATACGCGTTCATCTTCGGCTGGTACGGGCAGTGATGAGGGCTGAAGCGGAACACTTTCGCATAGCGCACCGGTCAAAGTAGCCAAGCCTTCGATGGATCATCCACTGACTAGGGCTTCGTAGCAACCGTGAATTTTCGCAACGGCTTTTTCGATTAGAGGTACCCAAATTTGTTTTCGTTTCGATTAATCAGAAAACATATTTGTTTTTCTAATCATCATCATTTTGATAACTTGTCATTCTTAATCGCATATCAAACTGCGAATAAACAAGATTTACTCTTTTATCGCACGACAGATCTGTCAGGTGTGTTTGTGCAATATTAATCTTTGTAAATAATATATTACAAGATTTGTTGAAAATTATTTATTTGTACAATATTGATATGAGCTCTGTTTGTCACGAATAAGTTGATTCAGTTTGATAAATTTTTATTAATTTCAACTGAGAAGAATGAACCCAAGAATCTCTGTTGGTTGTATGTGTACTAATCCTGATGGTAAATTTCCGTTTCGAAATCGAAATTTCAATGTGACAGTCCTTCGTCGCGATCATTTTTTAATTCAGGGTTTCGTACAACTATTTACATGTAGAATATATTGATGCATTTGTTCGTCACAGGTACGACACAAAACTGAATGTTATATATCCAACCTATATAAAGGCAGTGATTGTTCATTTAATTTTCATTAGCAATATCGCGAGCAATTAATAACAGTGTTTTAAGAATGGATTATTTACTCAAGTTTCTGTAAAATAAAAACCATGTCGGAAGCAAAAAAGAAGAAGCGGCAGTATAGTGCGGATTATATTAAATACGGATTTATCGAAAATCCCACAAATGCATCATCGCCAATGTGCGCCAATGTGTGTCAAAAAACATTTTCAAATGAAGCAATGAAGCCTTCTAGGCTTCAAGATCATTTTAATAAAATACACCCGGATAAGAAAGACAAAGATGTGATCTATTTTCAAGACATGAAAAAGAAGTACGAAATTCAGCCAACTATATCAAAACTTTTTTCATCAGCTTCTAAGCAAGACGATGACGGACTTCGAGCTTCGTACAATATCTCATTATTGATTGCTAAAACAGGCAAACCACACACTATTGGGGAAGATTTAATTTTACCAGCAGTAAAAGAAGTAATAACCACTGTGCTCCATCAATCAGCTGCAGATATTATCCGAAAAATTCCTTTGAGCAATAGTTCTGTGCAAAGACGAATTGATGAGATGGCTGAAAACATTAAAGAAACATTGTGCAATCATTTGCACACTTGTCAATTTTCAATTCAGCTGGATGAGTCCACTTTACCAACCAATGAAGCATTGTTATTGTCATACGTGCGGTTCATCAAAGATGAGAAAATATGTCAAGAGCTACTGTTTGCTACAAATTTGGAAACAGATACAAAAGGAGAAACCATATTTAACGCACTGGAAAAGTTTTGTGACGAAAAGGAAATTCCTTTTAATAATATTTTATCAGTTGCTACGGATGGCGCACCGGCTATGACAGGGCGTCACAAAGGCTTCATAGCGTGCTTAAAAAATAAAGTTCCTGACGTGCTTGCTGTGCATTGCGTAATTCATCGCCAGCATTTAGTGGCGAAAAATCTGAGTGAACGCCTCCATACATCACTGCAATATGTTATCAGAGCAGTTAACAAAATCAGAAGTAACTCGTTGAATGACAGATTATTCAGTCACCTTTGCATTACCAATGATGAAGATTCCAATCGATTGTTGCTTCACACAGAGGTGCGCTGGCTGTCAAAAGGTACTTGTTTGACTCGATTTTACAATCTGTTTGGGTCTGTGATAGAGTTCCTAGGAAACAAAGACACAGAATTGCGCGACAACCTCATCTTATCAAAGAACGATATTGCGTACTTGACAGACCTGTATAAATTATTTAATGATGTAAATCTCCAACTTCAAGGCGACGACTTAAACTTAATTAAGACAAAAAATAGCGTTGCTGCTTTTGTATCCAAACTGCTATTATACAAAAGAAATATCGGCAGACGGGAATTCAACAACTTCCCAAATTTATCAGCAGTATCATTCAAGAACGACGACTTGCTTGTTTACTGTTAACATTTGGAAAACCTCCACAGTGATTTCAAGGAACGATTCCAGGATATTTTAAACATGGACATACCAGACTGGGTTTTGGATCCTTTTTCAAATGTCGACACAGTAGGATCATCCCAGTTAGAAGAAGAACTAATAGAACTGACGACAAATGAGGAATTAAAATTTAAATTTAAAAATGGCTACCAAGAATTTTGGCTGCAGAAGCCGATTTCGCAACTGTATCCAGGATTATGGTCGATTGTCCAACTATTTTTGATAGCATTCCCATCGTCCTATTTAACTGAACGTGGATTTAGTGCTGTAGCAACGTTGGTAACTAAAAAGAAAAATCGGCTTCATGTTACTAAACGCGGCGACTTACGATTGTTTCTAAGTAAAATCGAGCCTGATATTAACAAACTCCTAAAAATGCATCAAATACAACCTTCTCATTAGATAAATAATTGTAAATACAATGTCTTCTGAATGTCAATAAAAATTCTTCTCAATATAATTAAGTATGCGTTTTAATTGTTCTCATTGAAACATTCTTCCTTAAACTCAGAAATAGGATAGTAGTCATATCCTATCTTACGACTATACAATATTACAGTGTAATTACATGTTTAAATATATCGTGGCAATAGCTGTTTCAGATTCGCGACAGATGGTAAGTAAACAAAAGTGGGGGGCGCTAGAAAAAAAAATATTCTCAAAGTGGGCGGTGGGCAAAATAAGGTTGAGAACCTATGATTTAGCATATCCTGGTGCGAAGTCGGGATTCGGTGATCTTCGTTGTCCGTGTACGTTCGTTTAACATATCCTGGTGCGAAGTCGGGATCCGGTAGTATTCGCAGTCCGTTTGCAATTATTTAGCAAATCCCGGTGCGAAGTCGGGATCCGGTAACCTTCACTGACCGTTTACGTTTATTTAGTATATCCTGGTGCGCAGTCAGGATCCGGTGATCTTCGCTGTCCGTTCGCGATTGTTTGGAATAACCTGGTGCGAAGTCGGGTCCGCGGTATTATCGTTGACCGTTTATTACGATTTCGCGGATTCTACGTCGTGTGTTATTGACAGACAACTCAATTTATGCTTTCTTAGTACTTCCGGTATAGCTAATTACAGCCCCACTGGTCTCCTACTACTGCACGTAAATGAACTGTTAACATCCTACACTGCTTTGCGCACGTAACCCATGCTAATGCCTTGCACATTATATTGGTTGTATTTATTGATGCTGCTTTGAGAATTATTTATTTCCTATGTATTTTTTGTGCTGAACTAATAAGTGTATTAAAACTGTTTACCTGCTTACTTAGTGCTACTTTAATAAATCCAGAGTTTAGCAAATTGTGTGTCTACTTTCACCCTGAACCCTACACCACGAGTTACCCGGAAATACCGTTTGGCGCCCGATCCGTATCACGCCAAACAAGCAGCTATTTTCCCGAAGAAAATACGTTCCAATTTAAAAGAAAAAAAAATTCTTATTCAGAATTATGGATTTCGATTACTTTAACAAACTAGGTGCACCAAAAACAATACCTACCATACCATTCGCTAATATTGAATTAAATGAAGGTTATAAAATTTTGGATGCACGCTTTGTTTCAACCAAATATGGGAAAAACTGTTAGTTGCGACAGAAGAATTTAATTGCTTTTCCCCATCTCGTTTTGGCGAGGCGCCAGCAGAGAAAGTACAAAATTTAAAAGGTACCTTTTTTGAAATAAAGGAGGAAAACGGAAGAACAAAAATAGTTTTTTACAATTAAATTTAAAAGGTGCCTTTTTAACAAGTCACGTTTTTTTTTAATTTATAATAATTATTAATCATTTTATAATAAATTTTGTTTTAATTATTACAATATGGCTCCAAATAGTACATTTTATATAAATATAGTTAATAACGTACGAAATAGTATACCTCTGGAAAATAATTTAGAATTTATAAATCTTGAAGTGGATATGATTGATGAGTTTGACTACGATAACAGTTCAGAGTCAAATAGTACAACTTTATCAATCGATTACGATAATATACAGTGGCGGATTTAGGTCAGTTGAGGCCCCGGGCGCAGAAAAAATATTGCCCCCCCCCCTTGCCCAATAAAACGAATGAGACAAGGAAAATAAAAATACGTGTTAACCATATTATTAAATAAATAAAATATATTAAGTACTATTAATGTTTTATTTCCAATAAATAAATATAAGGTTTTACGGCCGATTGTAAACTTGTACGTAATTAAAATTACACATATGAAACCCAATTTGTTGTCATTAGAAAAAAGTGTAAAGTTAGGTTTTTGCGGGGTCCCTTGGAGGTCGGGGACCCGGGCGCGCGCCCGCTACGCCCGCCCCAAAATCCGCCTCTGATAATAATATTATTTTTTTTATAGAAGATTCGTTATTATAAAATAACGAAAACAAAAAATCCACCACCGAAAGCGGTGGTACTATACAGTGGGCGGGTAGCAAGGTACCCACGAATTACGATATTATATTTGAAACCTGACATTTATATAATGTGTTAAGCATACATATATATGTAAGTATAAAAATTATATATATTTTTTTTTGTTGTTTAATATTATGTAATTTTTTATTTTATTTTTTTCAGAAATCAACACTGTGAAAAAAAAAATGTAATAAATTGTAATGTAATAATAATACATATATATTATAATAATAATTATTCATATTTATTTTTAATTATACAAAATTAAATTGTTAAATTAAAAATGTTTTTCTAAAATTTATATTTAACTTTTAGTATCTTTATTCCACGTACTACAAGTTTGTCTTTGGGCCTCCCCCAATCGAATAACGTTATTTTTATAAGGGGCATGTGCCAGGAAAAAAATTACAAAGAATACGCAAGACGACTAGGCAAGGCGAGTGACCGAAAACACTCGCTGGCGCCCAACACCAAAACCACCGACTTATGGGTGCACGTTTTACGAGTTCCCAGTTCGTTTGCTGAAAGAAGTCGAAACTAACCTCAAAGCGTGCAATATCAGAAGCGAAGATTACGTTAGCATCATCAGCGACCTTCTCACGGGTGACGCTGCTTCCTGGAAAGAACCATACCTTAACTTGCCATGTCCCTACTGCAAGTTTAGAAAATCATTTTTAACTAAATTCAACGGGCCATCGGTAATACAAAAATTAACAAAAGAATATTATGCAACCTCACAGAGCCTAAGTGAACCTGCTAGTCTTTTTGTATCAAAGAAATGCGCTTTACGAGCCAGGTTACAAGGATATAAGGAACAAGCTGATATCCGGTCTTTGATCCAACTTCTTCAGCCGGATTTCCGGAAGGCATTGCTACTGCATCCCGTCGCCGACATGTGGAAACTAAAGGAACTTCTTGCCATATCGGACTTAGAGAATCCACCTAAGAAGATGATGCCGAGAGCTCAACCAGTAGCCAATTCATTTCCGAAGTGCAGATTCTGCCCTGGCCACCAGTGGCCATAAACACAATTACAAACACAAGTACAAATTCCTCGGATAGAAGTGATCATGATGGTGAAACCATCTGGGCCCTCATCGACACAGTGTCCTCGTATAATGTTATTCATTCCAGATTTATCACTGGCCCATTGCACCAGGTATCAATTTTAGATGACTGAAATGATAACTTTCTGTCATCGTCTATTAAATTTGTTTTCATTTTGAATTTTTATATTTCTGAGTGTATAAACAAGAATTCGCATTACAGTTTATTTACACTTATAAAATCATTATAATTATCTTAATTTAAATTAATTTACTACAAATATGGCAAAGAGTAGCCGTTTGAAAACTCCGCTCATTGTCATTTGCAAGATGTAATAAACCGAAATGAGTTTAGAAATCTGAAGTTAATTTTGTTACCTAAATGGTATTTGTACGAGACACTATGTTTTTCTACTCTATTACATATTATTAATAATTCTAGAAAAAATTAAATATTAAATAATTATCTAAGAATCTCTATAAAATATTACTGATGTACTTTTTAAGTGTCGCTGACTCTATTTTATATTTGCATATTTTTAAACACATATATAGAATTTGGAATACAGTCTTCTCTAGGTGATAATTCAAAAATTAAATTTATTTCTAGATAGGGGTAAGATGGGGGATATTGGTATATTGTTGTTGTTGTTATTGTTGCTACTAAAGTTCATTCTATGAAAAAAGAATGCCCTTCGATAGTTATGCATTCATTTGAAACATTTCATGTTTTATTGTTACATCAACTATGCTAAATTCGTTTCATTTGTAGATGACTGGAATGATAACTTTCCGTCATCTTTTATCAAATCTGTTTTCATTTTCAATTTTTATATATCTGAGTGTATAAACATGCATTCGCATTAAAGTTTATTTATATTTATAAAACCAATATAATTATTTATTAATACAGTTTGTAGAGAAAATATCTGGTCTAAGTTCACATGTTGCATTATCATCATTATTATTCAGTCATCAAAGAAAATTGGTTTACATAATTTGTCAACTTGATAGAAAATTTGTCAACTTGATGAAAAATTTGTTCCTGTATATAAAATCAAATAATTTTTAAATATTTTGACTTTATCACTGGACGTTTCACGTTTCTCCATACCTCGCTGAAAAAAATACTTGAAATTTTCGGTGTCATGTATTATGATTTTATGATTTTCCGAAAAGACTCACCCTGAGAATCTCAACATGGGAAAGAAGACAAGAAAAAGATTGAATGCTGCAACTGATAGTGGTGACGAAGGCACTGCGGTCTTGCGAGCGACCGAAAACACTCGCTGGCGCCCAACACCAAAACCACCGACTTATGGGGGCACGCTTCACGAGTGCCCAGTTCGTTTCCTGAAAGAAGTCGAAAATAACCTCGAAGCGTCCAATATCAGTAGCGAAGACTACGTTAGCATCATCACCGACCTTCTAACGGGTGACGCTGCTTCCTGGTGGGAACTATACCATAACTTGCCATGTCCCTACTGCGAGTTTAGAAAATCATTTTTAACTAAATTCAACGGGCCATCGGCAACACAAGAATTAACAAAAGAATATTACACAACCTCACAGAGCCCAAATGAACCTGCTACTCTTTTTATATCATAAAAGTGCGCTTTACGAGAAAGGTTACAAGGCGCGACTGAACTCAACGAACAAGTTAAAATCCGGCCTTTGGTCTAACTTTTTAGCCGGATTTCCGGAAGGCATTGCTACTCCATCCCGTCGCCGATATGGGGAAACTAAAGAAACTTCTTGCCATATTGGACTTAGAGTATCCACCAAGAAGATGATGCCGAAAGTTCAACCAGGAATCAACTCACTTCCGAAGTGCAGATTCTGCCCTGTCCCCACTGGCCATAAACACAATTACAGATGTACCAGTTCCTCGGATACAAGTGATCATAAATGGAGAAACCATCTGGGCCCTCATCGACACAAAGTTCTCGTATAATGTTAATCATTCTAGATTTATCACTGGCTCATTGCACCAGGTATCAATGAACGTTCCACTCGCTGCTCTTGGCTAAAGCATGAACATTACCGGAGAAGCAACCGCCTCCATCCAGTGTGGTCGTGACTCCCAAACCGTAACGTTTCTGGTCAGCGACGACATACATGTAGATTGTATTCTGGGTATTCCGTAGTTTGACGAACATCAAGTCCTCACGGACCATATCCGAAAATGTTTTCATTTTGGCAAAACGCAGCGTCACAGGTTGCACTGGTCTAACGCGTTTGACCATCCTCCAGCCAATCTGGACACAGCGGAGATCTGCTACAAAAAAACTGATACTGGATTCGTATTCTACGGGGTGAAATTAGTCGAAATCGACACCTCACTTATCAAAATTGTTGAATTTAAAGCATAAGACTAGACATCGTCTTCCAAGACGTCTCAAGAAAATCTTAAGAAGAAGATAACAACATCTTAAGATGTTGTCAACGTGTTGGCTAGATCTTGAACACTGATAAGAACGTCTTAAGATAATCTTAAGGAACATTTTAAGAAACTCCTTAAGGAGTCTCATATATGCAAGTGTTTTTAACAAAATCCGATGTATAAGTGTATTATATGTTTGCACATATTTTCGGACATGGGAAATTCATTGGTAATAATATTAATTCACTACAATACAGGGTTAGGATTTTATTTTAATTTTGAATATGCTTTTACTAGCATTTCTTTCTATAAAATATATCTATCTCTTTTGCACTCATTTCGCGAAAAAATAGTGTTTAAAATGTGCAAATTTCATATAAACTATAAATTTATCAGAGATGTACCGGAAAATCGAAACACAAACATATGGATATATCTATTATAGTTTCCTATTTGAATTTTTTATACAAAAATATTTATATGTTAATCATTTCAAAATGTGTCGCCGCGAAAGATTCTTCGTAGTCGCGAATTTTGCGAAGGCAAAGTTTCCCGTAAGTTGTTTTTAAAATATATATTTTATTAAAATGTTTTTCTAAAATTTATATTTAACTTTTAGTATCTATACAATACATATAAGAAATTTACTTTCGGGGATCCGCCAATCGGAATACACTACTTTTATAAGGGGCATGTGCCGGGGGTACCTGGCACATTCTATTTTTATTACAAGAGATCAAAAAATTCATCTTCGGAGACCCACCAATCGGGATACACCATTTTTACAAACGGCATGTGCCAGGGGTACCCAGCACAGGCTATTTCTACTACAAAAAATCTACAGGGATAATATTCGTAAAAATTGTAAGTAATTTTTAATTAATTTAATGTTTGTTTTTTTTTTTCAGAAATAAAATGAATTTTTTATATTTTATATATATATATAATTCACGGGTTCGCACCCGTGGGAAACGTGAAAATTCTCCATGTTAGACTTGTTGGGGCCCAGCAAGTAATAATAGTTGAGAAAGGGGCAACAATATACGTGCAAACGTATAAATGATGGGGCTTTGCTTTAAAATATTTTCTAATTATCATTTATTTGATATATATATTTTTTATATAATGTTATATATATATATATATATATATATATATATATATATATATAATGTTATATATATATATATATATATATATATATATATATATATATATATTTATATTATTTTTATATATATTTTATATTTTTTTAGCTTAGAAACTTGTGCCTAAATGTCAATTCGTTTTTTTTTTTTTAATTTTTGTTAAAAAATTAATCATTTTTTCACAAAATTCCGTATAAAATGTGGTTTGACATAAAGCAATTTTTTTATCGAAAATAATATCCTATTTAGAAGACATTTTTGGTTTTTGGAGAGTTCCTATTCCTAGTTCTGTTTCTACGTCACAAAGATGATAAAAATCTGTATTTAAACCTTCAATTCTGAAAAAAATATTCACTTTGCTCCAAAACAATTTCTATTAGCATCAGCAATTACGTTAAAGCAAAATTTCCTGTAAGTTATTATTAAATATATATTTTATTATAATATTTTTCTAATATTTATATTTAATTTTCAGTACTTATACTTAACATATTATAAGTTTATTTTTGGCGACCCACCAATTATGTGCCTCCATTTCTACAAAGGATACGTGTCCGGAATTCTGAGCATATGCTCTTTTTATTATAAAACCAAAAGTAAATTTGTATGTATAAAAATTGTAAGTAACTTTAAATTACTTACTAGACTAATTTCTTTCAGTTAGTCAGTGTTGTTTGCTTGGATATCACTTTAATTAGATAAAGTAATTCAGCAGAAAGGAAATGAAAAATTATGAAACAATCAGTATTGAATAAGAGACTGGTTCTAAAGCTGCAATATTATGTATCGCCTAACTTTGCATCAGGCTCTAAATCTACCTCTTATTCCCTATTCGACAACTAAAGAATAATTCAACGTAATAGAATCTGAGTCATGAGAGAGAGCTTAAGGAATGACCTGATATATCCAGTCAATCCACTCAAACCAGCTGTCAAATCACTATCACGAAACCCTAAACCAAATCTTGTTATTCGATTCTAGCTAAGAGTAAATAGCAATTCTTAGAGCCAATAGCAATAATTTTATATCAGTAAAAGGCCTAAAAATGTTTCTAGCCAACAGCAGAATGCAAGCGATTTGGCTTTTATTAATAGATAAATATATTTTTTGTTAATAGCGAATTCGATATTACAAAATAATTTGTACGCGTAGACCACCCGTCAATGCTACCGTTTTATATAGTGGGAGGGTGGGGAAGTATCCCCAAAAAACAATCTTATTATTAAAACCAAACATATATATTATGAATTAATAATATATATCTTTATATATCTTTTCTTATGTATATGGCGTAATAGTGATAAGAAGATGTTATAATTCCTGTGGTTTCCGTCATCATGCCATATATAATGTCTTAAATAAGTTGCTTGTCCACATTGTGCTCAAAATCATAAACTCAACTATAAATCAACAGTATTCTCTTATATAAACTGTACAAAAATATAATGAACGTCATAGGGACAA
This sequence comes from Clivina fossor, assembly GCA_963966155.1. Classification (NCBI taxonomy): domain Eukaryota; kingdom Metazoa; phylum Arthropoda; class Insecta; order Coleoptera; family Carabidae; genus Clivina; species Clivina fossor. Next base: position 33,206,555 of record OZ014551.1, on the reverse strand, counting down.
GATTATTCCTGTCCACAAAGTATGGGATCTTAACTATCATGTTTTCCTTGTTAACATTAAGAACTATAAAAACAGTATACTAAGTGCATAGTAATTATAAAATGATAATTATGAACCTTTATCTAACAAATTCTCATATTGTTTTCATCAAAATATAAAAGGATTAAATGACGCAAAAAATTATAACAGACACATCAACTTTTCAGTTTCTTATCAAAATATTTAAAGTACGAGTCAACATATAAAATCCCAGTTCTGTATCTAGTGCTATTTTGAGTGTTTCGATGTGATCGTGTTTTGTATTTATCGCAAGTTATTAAGTGATATACAATTATGTTTACGTCATTTGGAATAAACATTAAATTACATGTCATTTTACATCAGTAATTGTATATGAAGCTTTTAACAGAAGCATTTCAGAAGTAAGTAATGACAGAACTAATTTGTTCGATTTGTCATTATTAGTGAACTGACAAGAATAACATCAACGTTATCTGCATGTATTAATAATTTTTATATAAATACGAGTATAGAAAACAATTTGATTTCACGTGAAGTTATTGAGACAAATCTTTCCGATCACACAGATCAGCCATTATTAGTCAAACATAAGTCAAACTATAAGTAGATATAACCAATCCGGTACGGAGACACTTCGAAGACTGACCGGATATAAAGTTACCATTCTTGTGATGGTCAATAACTTCTGGCGCACCCCCTTGCAGCACATGTCTGTATATGTTTCCAAACATCCTCAATCGAATGGTGATAACTTTATAATCAAGCCATGATGTTGTCATATGAAGAAATCGTCATCTTGTTGATGGTCAATAACTTCTTGCACACCATACAGTTTTTGTTTTCTGAAACGAAATTTTAATGTAAGTATTTTGTTAAAATAAAATATATACTTGTAAGTATATACTTGCGCATATATATATATATATATATATATATATATATATATATTTAATTATTTATAGAATAAAAAATACTATAGAATGTGTTGAACGAAAAAGCCGCCGTCGAAGGCTATATTAGTTTACAAAGGGAGAGTGGGGCGTTTCGATAATATATTTATAATTTACATGAAATCTGTTATTTATTTTTTAATATTATGTACCTTTTATTTTTATTTCTTAGAAAACAATAACAGTAATTAACATGTATGAAAAATAGTTATTTTTATTGATTCCTTAATTAAGAAAATGAAAATTAATAGGAGTAAAATATTATATCATTTTTGAGCACAAAAATTTAAATTTCTTTAAATGTATTATTCTTTAATAAAAGTGACTTAATAATATATTTTAACAAATAATTAAACTTCACGTATTCAATATTTTTATCACATTTTTTTTTAAATAAATATATTTAGATTTTTGAGCAGAATTTAACACTTTTTATAATTTTAAATAAATATATTATTGTTTACAAATATTATTAAAAATTATTAAATTAAGAGTAACGTGAATAATTAAAATAATAATTGTTATTCATTTCGCAATTGTACAAAACCTGCAATAACCATTTAAATAGTGTTTTTTTAATATTTTAAAAATATTATGTATTTAATAAAGTTAAAAGTATAATTTTTTTTTAGATAAATATATTGTCTAATTTTTGTAAATTATATCTTCTATTGTAAATTTGATAACAATATATATATATATAATATTGTATTAGTTTTTTGAGTAAAAAATAATTTCCAATATTTAACTATTTGTTAATTTTTAAATATATTGGTCCTTCTTCCAATCGCTTTTGTTTATGAGAAATGCTCTTATTTTTTTGATTTATAATAAATTCTTACTTCTACCTTTTATCAAATATAAATAGTATTTCTGTTTTTGATATATTTTTGATATCTAATTTATAAAAATCAAAGAAACTAATTAAAATTGCTTAATAAGTATTTTTAAGTGAACTCAAAAGCAATTTTGACAAAACACTTTTAAAAATGAGCTGATAAAATTGATTAATGAAAGTGAAAAAATTGTAATTTTTAATAGATAAATTCCAGATTTAACATTAACATAAATTTTTTAAAAAATAAATAAGAGTTGTTTATTATAAATTAAAAATTATATTATTATTATTTAATAATAATATATTTAACAATAACGTACCTTAAAATATTTAATATTTTATAGTTATTTTTTAATAATTTTTTTATTTTTGATAATAAAAACTGCATACACACATACACAATCACGCCATGTACCCAAAAGGGTGTGGCACAAACTCTTTCCACTATCTCAAAATCAGTTTCCTTCAAACATCCCTATCTAGATAGGCAATTTTAACTTCATTTACATTCATAATATCTCTCATACATACTATTCAATTCTTACTATTTGGAAACTTTTCCTCACGCAGAACACTTTCAATCATACTACTCCAACTACTCATCGGACGTACGCGCAAACGCATAGCGTCAAAATCATTCATATAAAGTTTTTTTAGCCAAACGTTCATTAGACATTCGCTCAATATGTTCTAAACATCTTAACTAATTAAGAGCAACGTTTGCTACAACATTTTTTCCATTTCACACTCATCATACACTAATTTATTTTGTACGAGACTTCTCTTAGATACTTCATATTCCCCACGTAAAGTTTTCATTTCCACAGCAGTCATTGTTTTTGTACTTTTGCAGCTAAACCAAACATACACTACTTTACATCAACGAAGGCACGAAAACAGCATTGTATATACTCAAGTGGGCTTCAAACAGGATGTTCATAAAAAATAACTTCTAGTGTTTATTTTTTTATTTTATTAAACAAAATTTTTTTACGTTTCTTTAATTAATTAAATCAATTGTTTATATTTTAAAATGTTATATATTAAATTTTAACTATTATGAAATAAATGAAACTGGCAATGTATTATTGAAAATATATTAATCAATAATTAACAAAATTAAATTGAAAATTAAAATTAAAAAATTTAAAATAATTTCTTCTAGCCCCATACAGATTTATGTCCCCATACAGAAAAATGTGGGGCAATGACAGCTACTCTCCTCCCTATTATCTACTGCAAGCGCTCCACGTTTTTCTCTATGGGGTTATGTATCTGTATAGAGTAGAAAAAATTATTTTATATTTTTTGGTTCGTATTAAAAACGTAATATATATTTTTTTTTATTTAAATAATAATTTATACAGCTAATAATTGTTTAACATAAAATGTTACTAATTCCAATTTATATTTCGTACAATTAACAGCATGGTGTCTGAATAATCAATTGATATATAACCCTAAAAAATCAATAAAAATATTTTACGATTGCTCAAAAATAAATCAATAAATGTGCGTTGTTTAAATGGAATTTTCAGTCAATTCTACATACTGATAATAAAAATATTAAGTACTTATAGATAAATACCTAAATTTTAAAAATCTTGTTAATTACATTTGTAATAAAATATAAATTCTGAATTATGCAGAGAAATAGCTCTCTAAAATTGTAGATATAAACACAGCACGTTCTTACTATTTTGCTTGTGAAAATTTAATACTAGCTTATGTCATTATTTTTTGGGAAAATTCTCTTTCCGCTAGTAGAAGTTTTATATTGCAAAAAGAATTATTAAAAGTATTGACTGCATTTCCTAAATAATCTCATATAAGGAATGTATATTTTTATATAAAATTTAAAATATTTCCACTTCCGTGTTCCTATATATTCTACCCAGTAAAAACTTTATATTTAATAGCAAATTAGGTCTTTCCAAATTTGCTGATATTCACACATATGACACAAGAATTTTTTTAAACGTAAGCCAGATATATATTAGAAATTTCTAATCTATGTTGGTAACAACATATATAAATATACTTACATAAACACATACACAATCACACCATATACCCAAATGGGTGTGGCACAAACTCTTTCCATTATTCCGAAATCGGTCTCCTCCAAATATTTCTATCTAAACAAGAAACTTTAGCTTCATCCACATTTATAATTGAGTCGCTGAGTGCAATAACGAAGTGTTCTTAAGTTTTTGTACCATATTAACATCTTAAAAAAGTCTGGAGAGAACTAAAAACTGTTTTATAATAAAACCTCAGGGATGGGATATAAATTATCACGACCTGAATTAGGTCGTTTTTCCATATAATCACTTAAACACATATATAAAAATATACAATACTTTATATATATATATATATATATATATATATATATATATATATATATATTATTTTCAAGATTTTTATTATCAATATAATTAACAAATGAGCCATTTATTACAATATCATAAATTATTAATGGTCAGAATATTCCGGTTTTTTCTTTTTATTTTTATTTTTCTATTTTTTTAAATACACCAATACCTCGCTTTGCGTCGTTTCGTTTTGCGTTTTTTCGAAGTTGCGTCGCTGCTGAATTAGTACTAATTTTCACTGTGCGTCGTTAGATTTTCGAAGTTGCGTTGTTTTGGGTTCGAGTCTTTAATTTTTTTTTTTAATTTTTTGAAATTTTCTTCTTTTTTTCTCAAAGATGGCACGATTTTTGTTGACAAAAAAAGCTGTTCAGCAAACATTGGACCAAATTTTTTGTGAAAGAAAGCCGACTTACGACAACAGCCACTATGGACTCATCAGACAGTGATTAATTTTTATTTTGTTTTTATAAATTAATTGAATATTTTATTTTGTTTTAATTGAATTTGTTTTTTTTTTGTTTTTTGTATGTATGTAATAAAATAAAGTAAAAATAAAATAAAATAAAAAAGTAGTATTTTTGTAACCTTGGAACCTATCTTCGATCTTTACATGGTTTGCTATAGAAAATCATAATTCACTTTGCGTCGTTTCAATTTGCGTCGTGTTTTTTTGGAACGTAACCACGACGCAAAGTGAGGTATTGGTGTACAAACTGACATGCACTACGAACTGCACTATGAACTGCACTACGCGCATTCTGTGGTGACGAAAGGAACTAATTAAGCGCGCCCAGTTCAAAGTTCTCACAAATAAAAATATGGATATAAAATAGAAATGGATATCAGAAATCACTACGGGCATTCTGTCGTGACGAAAGGAACTAATTAAGCGCGCGCAGTTCAAAGTTCTCACAAATAAAAATATGGATATAAAATAGAAATGGATATCAGAAATCACTCGAAGTTTTGATGACTGAATAGACATGGATGTGTACTTTCGAAAATCATGTTCTCCAGAAAAACGACCTAAGTGCCCTTAAGTCGTTATTGCACCCAGCGACTCAATTCCTCTATTATACATGCTCTTCTATTCCTGCTACTTGGAAACTTCCGCTCAGGCTAAACACCCTCAATCATACCACTTCAGCTACTCATCGGACGGCCACGCAAACGTTTACCTTCAAAATCATTTATATAAATTTTTGTAACAAAACGTTCATTAGATATTTGCTCAAGATGTCCGAACCATCTTAACAGAATAACACCTACTTTTGCTACAACATTGTTTTCAGTTTCACACTCATTATACACTAACGTATTTCGTACCTGATTTCTCCTATTTACACCACATACCACAAATAAAAATCTCATTTCCACAGCAGTCATTTTTCTTTTATGGTTTTGCAGCCAAACCAAACATTTACTACCACACATCAACATAGTCACCAAAACAGCATTGTACATATATACTCAAACGGGAGGGCTTCTTTGGAAACATTTATATTCCTAGTAAAAATTCGCAAAGCACCCAAATCTTAAAACCAGCATTTACTCTTCTTTCAATTTCACGTTCTAAACGGCCATCCTTAGACAATGAACTATCCAAATACACAAACACATCTACCTGCTCCAAATGTGCACCATCAATAGATACATTTCATTCAGTCGTCAAGTTTCTGCGTACATTAAATATATTACTAGATTATTTCGAAGAAATTTATTCAATTTTTTGTTAGAAAATATGTTTTATTCTAGAAAAAAATATTCTATGTATTCATCTTATTAATTAATTAATTTTAATATTACATTTTATATTAATATTTTATTTATTTTTTAATGACAATATTTTATATTTTCCTATTATTATGTGTATAAAAATTTATTGCTGTCATTCATTTTATATTGCGTAAATACAGGTATATTATTTATGTTATTACTGAAAAACACATAATTAATAACTATTTACTATATTCTTTTTCACTATTACATTTAATTAATAATTTTTTCATAAAGAATAGTAAATGATACAAATATATATTTACAGCAAATATACAGTAATTAATACAGAACTACATTCTAAAGCCGTTTAATTTTAATATAAAGAGTTCTGGAAGATTTTTTACTACCTTAAAAATGAGTTTTGAAGAATTTTTGAGGACAGTTCAGTTAAGTTATTTTTTGCTTTCGTTTTGTTTTTCTGATGCTATTCTTTTATATCAATAATAACAATGAATAATTTAGACAATAAACTAACAGAAAAAAATATGAAAGAACTACAGCGATAAAAATAAATGCTTCGCTAATATTATGAAAATTTTGCAGAAATATAATATAACGTCTGCCGTTAGATCGTAAGAAAGGTAGCTCATTACCAGTAATCTATTTTTATTTTAACAAATTAGTCATCATTATAATAATATTTGAATACTGAGAAAATATGGGTCCAACTAATTCGTATTGTGTATGAATCTTGATATTCCTATGTTCATTAACTTATATAAGTAACTACTTGTACTACTTTGTAAATACATAAATAAGTAAAATTATGTAAAAAATTTATATAACTTTACATTTAAAAACATGAAATTAAATATTTGTACAATTATATAAAACAGCCTAAATATTGTTAATTATTAAACTATATATTCTTAAAAATTTGTAAAATGTATAAAATATATAGCACAATAAAAATTTCAAAATGTACGACATAATTAATATAAATATAGCTAAGCAAAATAGCCTATATATCTAAATATTTTGAAACGACTCATTGCAATATAGGTTAACTAAAAAGGTTTAATTTTTTACTTGATTTTAGAACAAATAATTTGTTTTTCACTTATATTTTTACCGTAAAAACAAATATTTTATTATTCATTTACATTTTTTTTTTGCTAATTTGTCAGTAAATTATCTAAATTTTGTTGAAAAATAGCATGTGCTATTGGGATAAATCAAAATTAATCCTGAATAATCAAAATATATATATATATATATATATATAAAAAACTTTTATTTATTTTTTAAAATTTAGAATAAGATTCAGAGCAAAATAATAAAAATATGATATTTATATAATCAAACGGAAGTTAGTTAACGACCACTTTCTGTTAATCGTGTTCAGTATACCACAGAGTTGATAACTGAGCAAACATTCTATTCTAGATAAATATTTAATTTTTGGATATTAAATAAATATATTCTGAAACTAAATTACAATACAAGCATATAACAAAATATTTACGTATATATAAATTAGTAATAATAATAACATAGTATAGAATCTTTCAGAATTCAGTGTATTAAAATAAAACTGCATTAGGTTAAAGTTCTGTATAAATATTTATTTAAAATCGACATTTGAAAGAGCGTTGAGTTCCATGGAAATGTCGATTTTAAATAAATATTTATACAGAATTTCAACCTAATGCACTTTTATTTTAATAATAATAAATTATTACTAATATTAACAAATTAATTTTTAATAATTTTTTTTTTATTTTTAAATTCGAAACAATCAAAAATATTGAATTATTACAACCAGTATCAGAGCCTTTTTAGCATTAACAATCCATTCATATATAATATTTTGGTATAATCGGTTTTAAGTACGTTTTCAACATTGCTGTTTTTTCTTTTAATATTTGCACTAAAATTTACCATTTCTTTATTATTTGTCTAAAATAGATTTTTTTTTAAATATCATTAATTATTTTTTGTTTTCATATGGTAACGTTTTTGTTTTTTTTTTTTTTTCATAATGTAATATTATTTCACTATGGCGCTACATAAATACATGCATTAAATATTATACTGAAAAATAATTGACTAGTCTTCGGATCAGAAATGTCAAATTTTGGAATTGTGTTTTGCTGTTTGTGTAAGTTAATTCTAATTACCGGCAATCGTAGAGAAAATTGTGTAAGGCTTTTTTTTTGTTACTTATTGAAATACTGCACACACCTCTTGCTCATGCATCCAAACTTCACATTCGTTCACGTTATTACAGTATCTTCAACTAATTGCATGACTTATCAATATTAACAGCAGAGTGATAAGAGAAGAAATTGAAATTTATAAGGAAAAAACAACATCAATCACTGTGAAGACATTGAGTTAAATAAAATTTGGCTTCCATTAATTAAAAATCTATAAAATTTTATGATCTAGTCATTTATTTGTTACCTAGTAACTTTTTTCTATCTACCGTTATTTACTGTAATGTCATTTGTATCAGTTTCCCTGATGAAGACTAACGTTGACTTTTGTCGAAACGTTGATTATAAATAAATTTTAGTACAGAACCTAGAGAACCTAAATCAGTTTTATTTTATATAATGCGTTCTGAAAGGTATTTTACTATGTTATAATGAAATATATTATTATATTACTTCGATTTTCCAAATTTATTTACAGCGGTTTGTACTTACAAACACAAAACAACCAATTTAAAGGCTTTATTTAGGTTTTGTATATGTAATATTTTCATTAATATCCGAGATTTTGACTAATTATACATAAATTATCATTAGGAAAACAACAATTTACAAAAAAGTAACAAAAAAATCTACTGCCTCATTATATCCGAACTATTTTCTAATGTTTTAATATTTCAATTATACATAATAAATTCTGAAAGATTTTTTAATATGTATATTAAAAATTTAAATATTTTTTTAGAAACAATTATAACATTATTATAATATTTAAGCAATGGAAAAAAATATGTTCAGTTCAATCAAAATCGTATCTCTAATTTGTCCACTAAATCTGTTTTTATTTTGTTAGAAACGGATTTTACATAAATATATGTATTTAATAAAATAAATGGATAATTCAATATATCACAATTCTAAGTAATAATAAATAGAGATTAGCAAATGCAGAATAAATTCAAATTAAGTTAATCTAATATAATAAGTTAATATATATATATATCAATCATTATAAAAGAAGAAATTATTTCTAGAGTAACTAATCGGAGGATAATAAAATATCTGTTATAACCTACTTGTAAGTTTCTAAAGTATGTTCTTTAAATTTTACTCCAGTCCTCGTATCCACATATGCGTAGCCAATGACTATTGGATGATGCATTGTATATCCGTATTCCATTTGTTCTTTACATTTGACATCATGCAATTTTAAATACTTCGGTAACATCTACTTAAAAATAAATTTAAGTAAACTGTACTTCTGTACTAGTGGAATCTAAAAAAAATTATAAAATGTTAATAACATCAGATATATTTTTTTGACCACAATAATAAAATTATCTATTAACTATTTTTTATTAACGTACTGTATTACTGAAATTAACATAAATTTTTAAATTTCAAATAAAATTTTTTGTTACGGAATTTCTTGGTTATTATCCGGTTATGAATAAAAAAATAATTAAGGTTATCTCAGTTTATTTATAAATATTTTGAAAAAAGTTTTAGAATAATAATTTAGGTACCCACATAAATTTTTAATTTAAAATACAAAATGTTTTTTTTTTAAATGTAATCCCTAATTTATTTGAGATCTTAAAATTTATCATACAGTTATATGTTATTGAAAATTTTAATACTTTTTCGTAATAGAATTTGATACAAAGTTGTTATAATTTTTCAAATTCATCATATTCAATAAAAAATATGTCAATAAAAAATAGATATTCATTTAAATAGAAATAATTAATATTTATCCACATTATAAGTACAACCAATTTAAAACATTTAGTTTATCTGAAAACATACATTTTCTATAGAAAATTTTCAAAAAACAAAAAATTATTAATGAAAATTGCAAGATCACAAGATACTCTTAGAACTTGTGTACTCTTAAAACACTGCTTAATATTTTAGATTTAAGTCTCATTCCGAATGCCGTTTAGTTTTACGCACAAGCACAAGACTTTGACCAATCATCACCATGTCATCACCAGTCATCACAATGAACTAATTTAAATTAGTTACAAAAAATCGCTTAGAAACGTTCGATTGTTAACTGTAATTCTTTATAACGTCGTCATAGAGTGGTAAAAATCTTAACATATTTAGAATAAAAACAACGTTTATATTAACAAATTCCGAAACGAATACTAAATTTAAAAATGTATAAATTCACTTGTAGCTTATAGAGTAGAGAAATACTCGTTAATACATTGTAACAACGACCCCTATCTAATATCGGTAAATAAATTACACCCATCTATTATAATTACCTATAGTATAAAAAAAAATTATATGTACTTGAGATGGTATTGTACATATGAGTCGCATAGATGCAAAACTCACTATATGCTTAAATATTACGTTCTAAAATATTTGCAAAAAAACTGTTCTAGCTGGGTGTAATTGTATTTTGATGATAAAATCTTGTTACTAGATGGCACTTATTAAATAAGTAATACCATCTAATAACAAGATTTTATCATCAAAATACAATTACACCCAGCTAGAACAGTTTTTTTGCAAATATTTTAGAACGTAATATTTAAGCATATAGAGAGTTTTGCATCTATACGCCTCACATATCTTGTAAAAAGCCAGAATGAAAGAAATAATTGTGAGTAGTGTTTATCAGTTGAGCCCTCATTCTACCCTTAATTCATTTGTGATATTCATAAAGGACAGACGATAAATGAATTAATAAGAATAGTTAGCAAAAAATAGTAAGATAGATTAAAGTGAGTATATTGTTTGTACAGCAATCTGTAACGTGGGGACCAACACAGACACGATCTTCTGTAAGAATAAATGTACTAATACTGGAAAAATAAAAATATATTTTATTTTTATTTCCAATCGATGCTTTGCATTTAGTGAAGTAATGCAGCTCAACTATAAAAATATTTTTCCAACATTATTATTACATAAAAGTTTCTTACTTTTTGAGCTAAAATTATTTTCAATCTATATATTTAACTTCATTAACTAGAATGCTATGTAAATTTTTACCTATACCTATATTTTTAGGATGAGGCTATTTATACATACGGCATGTATACGCAATTGTCTATTTATACATACTGAAAAAAAAAACCCTAAAGTAACCTACTAACCTAACCTACCCTAAATTGCCAATTGTGTAAACATACTGTATGTATAAATAGCCAATTGCGTATACATACCGTGTATATAAATAGCCACTTTCATTTTTATATATCAGAATTGTTGTTATTGCTCTTTATATTTTATTAAGAGCTTCTTACTTTTAATTATTGACGATTTTTCATATATTTATCAAATAAATTTTGAAAAAATACAATAAAATAGTAGTATATTTTATATTGTACTAATTTTCCACGAGTATAAAAATTTGTAGCAGTGCTTGGCGAGGGCAAACGGACATTCTGTACAAGTTTTACACTATACTTTTTCTACGACTATACAATGCGAAACTCTACCAACAATTTTATCTTATTTATTAACAATATTAAATGTAAAATTATTACAATTTATAACTATCTTTTCTTTTATAATATACATTGAATAAAATAAAATATTTTCATGTGTCAAAACAGTTTAAATGACGATATTTCAAAATTTTTTGTTTCAAGCAAACGTGGGGCTTAAGTTGACTAGTTTATGTAGCAGTTTCATATGTTAGTAATTAGTGACAATACACTGTCCTAGTGGTGACACTGCACATTATGCGTTGTCATAGCAACTTTTTCCCTCACAACAAATATACAATAAAAAATTTGTACTGCAATATAAATACTTTAGTACACATTTTTGGATTGTTTTTCGCTATGTTCTACATACTAACCAATGACAGAATCATACGTGACAAATTTAAGTATAATCGTAAAAAAATATTATTTCAATTTAATGCAATTTAGAATAGTTGCATTCCAAATAACTTAGAGATAATAATTTATAATAAATTAAAAACTTTAAAATGTCAGTTGAAGTATAGTTTTGTGCATGTGCTATCATTATCTCTTATTACAAAATTAAATTCAGTTTAAAAAATAAGAACTGACCTTAATTAGGGTTAATTTGAAATAAAGTAATATAATTTTTGTCTATTGATATTGAATAATATGCTTACGAATATAATATGTTAATTTATACCAGAAAATGCGAGAACGCGAGAATTATTTAGTAAGTTAAGAGGAAACATTAACTAAAAATAATGTTACCAATTACTTTACATGTTTCAATACAATGAATTTATTCAGCAAAAAACTTATTTATAATATATATATATATATATATATATATATATATATATATATATATATATATATATATATATATATATATATATATATATATATATATATATATATATATTACATATAGATAAAATATTTACTGTTGTTGATTTAAAACATCAAAACTTAAATAATAAATCAAATTTTTGCTCTGACAAAATATTCACATTTCGAAGAAACACATGAAAGTCGAGAATTACAAAATCAGTAACATCAACATAATTATATTTATTACCTTTAAAATAATTTGAAAACTAGAATATTTAAACTGAAAAACTTAAATAAAATCATTTTTAATTTTCATTTTGCTAGTATTAATAATTCCATTTATCATTTAATTTAAACAAAAATAAAATTTTTATTACAAGTATTTATTTTAATAACTCTTAGACAATTTAGAAAATTTTTTGAATTATAAGTACATTATTAATTTTCTTATAGACATTATAATGAATATGTGTTTTGCTAAAAAGTAATTTATAAATTGCACTAAATATTTTTTTTGCAAAAAATAAAATATTGTTATTGTAATTTATACTATAAAATATTTGTTATATTGTGTGTTATTTTTTCATATTTTTTTATCAATATATTATATAGTATGACTACTTTAAAAAATATATAATATATAGAAATACCAAAGAAGGAATTTAAAATTGCGCGACAAAATTAGTTTATCGAAAGAAAAATATGGCATGACAAAATAGAAAATATGTATATGTATATGAAAATTTTGTTATGACTCATTGCAGTGTAGATCGGGTAAACGTTACTTTTTGAGTTGTTTAGGAATAGTCTATTCATCCTGATATCAAAATAAATATTGTGTCGTTCACTAACGTTCTTTTTTTGCTCTTAGTAAAAAATAATAATACTAATATTATATTACCATATTTTCTGTGTGGAAAGAGGTCATTATGTTACTAGTATAATACTAACATTATTATAAAACAGTTAATTACTATATATATATATATATATATATATATATATATATATATATATATATATATATATATATATATGTTCATTATAAAAAAATTATATAACTAATGTTACTCCGAGGGGGAAACCACTTGTAAAATCTGGTGCACAAATTTATTAAAATCTCTTAAAAATCTTAGTAAAATCATGGTAAAATCTATAAAATCGTAGCTAAAATCCGTAAAATCATAAACAGTTCGTAAATATTTAGTGTATTTTTATTTTTAAATATGTGTGTTACTCAGATAGTTGTCTAACTGGTATTAAGAGTATCGTTTGTTTTTTTAATTTTTAAATTTACATATTATATTTAAGTAACTAGAATTCTTGTACTATCTAACCTGCATAAGCATAATCGATGGTCTCGTAAAATTCATCCACTTTATAGATAGCCAGCGGACCCATTGCCGGTGGATAAGCGTTTATTTCCCGGGTTGAATCCCAGTTTTTCAGCAGCAGATGGGAAAACGTGACCCGATTGTCCCACGTGTAATTTACGTGTTTGTAACGGCTGTGAGCGAATAAACACAGCTGCATTGTAACCAGGATGATTTTAATCACCTGAACGCCGAATTTATACGGGAATCTACGCTTTGCGTGCCATTTTTCGATTGGATTCATGAAGAAAAATTGGAGTTTACGACGCATTTTATCCTCGCCCAGTAATGCCATTCTAGGTGATTGATTGCAGTCGCGATGCGAGCACAATTTTTCTTCTTCTTTGGTATCTGTTGAACTATCTTCGAGTGTCATTTTTAATGTTAATGTATTTACTTTACATGTATTAAAAATGTGTGGGGGTTTTACGTGTTCAAAAAATGCACTTACAGCGTTAAATATCTTATATATAGTAAGATTTAATTGGTTATTTTCGTTCAGTGTGATAACGATAATTAATTGGATTATGAATTTTCAGCTTGTTGCATTTATTTTAATTGGTGTTGCTGTATATGGACGAGCAGCATCTATAGTCACGAATTTACCAATAATCGGAGGTATTTTAGCATGTGGAATTCTACTAATATTAATTTCAATACTAGGATTGGTTGGTGCTGTCAAACATCATCAGGTCATGCTGTTTTTTGTATCCTTTTGTCTAGATCAGTATTTTATCAATTCTGTTATATAAATGTTCCTTAATTGTCGTATAGTATATGGTTATTCTATTCATGCTGTTCTTAATCCAGTTTTCGGTAGCTTGTGCTTGTTTAGCTGTTAACAGTAAACAACAGGAACAATTGGCCGAACAAGTCTGGGAAAGGGTTCCCGATGATGTCAGAGTTAAAGTTCAGGAAGTATTTTTATGCTGTGGCCCGACAGCGATTCACTCGAATAGTACTGCAGTTAAAGAATCATGCGAACAATTAACAGTACGTAATAATAATAATAATAATAATAATCTAAACTGTACGGTTATGTAATCGATTTTCTTGAAACTCTACATACTTGTTACTTTTGCACATTTTACGCAAAAATTTTAGTACGAAAATGAAATATTTACAATTGATTAAAACTGATTTGTAAAGCTCGTTTTTACTTGACATATATATATATATATATATATATATATATATATATATATATATATAATATATTATACCACTGGTAGCAATACCAAACATAACTAAAACGTCAAATGTAATCAATCTGACATCTTCGACGACCATATTGAAAGCTATTATATTAAGTTATGTTAATTGATAATTATATTGTTTATTTTGACTTAAATTTTAATTTGATTATTGAAAATGTGTGAAAAAATGTACGGAATGCGATGTGCATCGACAGATTTGTCAGAAACTGCATATTCAACCAAAGAAACACAATCAAGTGTATTTAATTTGATATTTCCAACGGTTATATTAAAAATGATTAAGTTAAGTTAAGTTATTTGAAAATTGCGCTGTTTATTCTTGTTTGAATTTCAATTTGATTATCGAAAAGTGCAATGTATACTGCCGGATTTATCGGATGCTATATTCGACCAAAGAAAGATTAATTTTCACAAACCACATAACAACTGTAAATAATATATACAAATACGTATACTATTCTGAAACTGTTACTACAGTTTAGTGTATTTAAGGTTATTTGGCATGTATTTCGATTTACTTTTAGTTTCGTTTCGTTTAGAATGCTTAAAGAAAAAATCGTATGTCACGAAAAATAGAGAGTTATTTTTGTGTTTCGCACTGATTGCATTGCGTCGGATTTGCCTCGACCACAAATATCTGGGCTCAACACAATAATCATCGCTTTCTACTCCTCTTAACATAATATACTACTATTATTTAATTACAATTTTTACATTTAGAACTTGTATTTCTTGTCATTATAATAGATGCTTTGCCGTTACTTAAAGTATTTGTCGTGCTTATTTTCCTGACGATAAAATTATCGAAAATTATTTTACTTTTATCGAGTTGAAAAATAGCACCTTTAACAGGGAAACACATAAAAATTCATCTTGTATAAGAAAATATAGTTTACAATAAAAAAATTAAAAACTTTATTTTTTTTTTTCTATTTAGAAATAATATTGAGAGCAACGTGATAAACTATGCTATTTCTATTATAATCACACGAAAATTTTTTAATGACCACTTCCTGCTTATCGTGTTCAGTTTACCACAAAGTTGATAAATAAGCCAACATTCTGTTGTAGATAATTATTTCATTTTTAAATATTAAAAATATATATAATATTAAATTACAACATAAATATAATATTTTTTTTTTATTTACAATTCAATATCAGTGAAATTAATGAAGTATGTAAGTTCTTTGAAATATATTAAAATTTTTTTAAATAAATTATTAAATTAAATTATTAAACTTGTTACGTCTAATTCCATAAACAATAATAACATTAATATATATATATATATATATATATATATATATATATATATATATATATATATATAGTATATACACTGTTATTGATATGTAAATAAGAAAAAATAATTATACGTATGTTGTAATTTAATACTACTATTATATATTTTTTTAATATTCAAAAATGAAATATTTCTCTACAACAGAATGTTGGCTTTATTTATCAAATTTTTGGTAAAGTGAACACGATAAGCAGGAAGTGGTCATTAAAAAATTTTCGTGTGATTATAATAGAAATAGCATAATTTATCACGTTGCTCTCAATATTATTTTTAAATACAGACAAAAAAATAAAGTTTTAAATTTTTTTATTGTAAATTATATTTTCTTATACAAGATGAATTTTTATGTGTTTCCTTGTTAAAGATGCTATTTTTCAACTCGATAAAAGTAAAATAATTTTCGATAATTTTATCGTCAAGAAAATAAGCAAATTTTTAGTTTTTTAAAAAATTAGGGCGGCCATTAAAAAATGTAAGAAACTATTTTATATTTAGGTAAAGTGCCTTTTTGATCAATAATACGACATAATGTTCTTGAGAAAAGTTCAGAATGAAATTATGACTGTGCAAAATTTCAAAAAGAACAGTTTTAAAAAAAAAGAAACATTAGTTTCTAAGATAGTATTTTATTAAGAAAAGAAATTAAATAAAAATTACTCTATTTGCCTTCCTCCAAGATCAGTACATTTTTTTACCCTAACTTTAAACTTGTCATATACTTTTGCTATAAAAATACTAAATAAAAAAAAAAATTAAAAAACTTAGAAATTTATGTTTTTTCGGGCACCGACCGGAGAAACAACACCGACAACCTACCAGCGACACTACGCCGACCGTGAACACTACGACGACCGTTTATTCGTATTTGCGTAAGTTAAATAAAGAAAAGGTTGACGCTTGCACAAGCCAAAACGTTTGGATTGAGTGAAATCTGTCAATACATCAATCTCATGCAAAATATCTATCAGTAACAACGATTAGCTAGCGCAAATGCGAATGAACGATCGGCGTAATGTCCACAGTCGGCGTTGTGTCCACGACCGGTGTAGTGTCCCTAGTAGACGGTCGGCGTTGTGTTCACGGCCGGCGTAGTGTCCAAGGCAAGCAATCGGCGTTGTGTCCACGGTCGGCGTAGTGTCCTCAGTCGGCGTTGTTTCCAGACACATTTTTTTTAAACTGATCTTTTTGAAATTTTGCACAGAGCCATAATTTCATATTCTGAACAATTTTTCTCAAGAACATTATGCCGTATTATTGATCAAAATGGCACTTTACCTGAATATAAAATGGTTCTAATATTTTTCATGGCCGCCTTAATTTTAAAAAACTAAAAATATGCTTAAAATTGTTTTCAGACATAAAAGGGCGGATTCCTAAATCGTAAAAATAAAATTCTTAAAAATTTTGCCGATTACACCTATAGTGGACTCAATCCGGGGACACACTATATATATATCTGAAAATTGAAGAGCAATAATATATTTTACACTCTTTTACATGCGTTGCAATTTCAAGCGTAAAAAAACGGAAATTCTTTTTTTAAATAATTTATTATTTTTTTTAATCTGGTTACTTTGTCACCTAGTAACTTATTTCTATATTTTGCTTGTTTGCTATTTATGTTATTTGTATTAGTTTTTTCTTAATGAAGATATACGTATAGTATGTCAAAACGTCGATGTTGAAACAAAATTTGTACAGAGCTTAATTTTGAAGCATTTTTATTTTAATATAATGAGTTTTGAAAATATTTTACTATGTTAAATTTAATGCAATTTATACATTAGATTAAAACAATATTTTTAAATTGATTAAAAAATTTATTACAATGTCTAGAAGAAAATTAAATAATATTAAAATAATTTAAAAAGTTGTCTAAATCAAACACTTCAATACTTAATGAATATGAATTGTTTTAAAACTGATAAAAAATTATTAATTTGTGTGAATATTTTTCTTCATAGTTTTATTTATCTCGATGCTTCTTATGTTATGATAATACAATTCAGCTATAAAAAATGTCTTCTCAACCTTAATATATAATTACTCTTTATAAAATTTTCTTACTTTTTGCAGTAAATTTATTCTCAATTAAAATCGAAAATGAATATTTATCAAATTATTGACTAATTTTCACTTATTTGTCATGTAAATTTAAAATATAGAGTAATCGCAGAATACATTTTTTTTTCACATTTTTAATTCGGTAACAAATAATAATAATTTCAGATAAATAAAAAACTTTCAAATATCAATTGAAGTACAGTTTTACATGTGCCTTCAGGTGTCTGTCAAATTATAAAATTATCAAAAAATTATTTGTAACTTAAAAAATATTAAGTGATTTTAATTAGCAGTAATAAACGATGTTTTAAAAAAAGAATACCAATAACGCATAAAAATATATTTTATTTAAATAAAAACGTTTGTACTTATTTGAAATAGAGTGATGTGAAATGATAACAAATTGAAATGATGACAAATTACGACTTTTTAAAACTTTAACAATACAGTCATAATATAAATTATTTCTAAATTAGTGCTATTGCTAAAATAATGTCTGTTGATAGTTTATTATTTATTTTATTTTTTAACTCACTCAAATAATTTGTGACATTCGTGTCGTTTCGTGTCGTAAACCTTATTTTAAAATTATAATCGTTATAACATTCTTGTTAAACAAAATACTATTAACAGAGAGAAAAAAATAATTAAGAATATTTTAACTAGATCGCAAAATATTGGCCCTTAGTAGTAAAAATGGTAGCTCATTACTAGTAATCAATTTTTTTTAACGAATTAGTCATGATTATTCTGTACTTGCAATAGTATTTGTATACTAAGAAAATATATGTTTAACTAAAATGATATTGTGTATTCTTGATATCCTTATGGTCGTTATCTTATATAAATAACTACTTGTACCACATTATAGATTTATAAATAAATAATATTTTGCAAAAAATTTATATAACTTTACATTTAAAAATATAAAATTAAATATTTTACACTTACATAAAACAGCCTAAATAATTGATAATTATTAAACTATATAATTATAAAGAATTAATAAACAATTAAAGAAGAAGCAATTTGTAAATGCATAATGTATAAAATATATAACACAATAAAAATTAGAAAATTTACGACATAATTAATATAAGTATAACTAGGCAATATATATATATACAGTCGATTCCGCTTAATTGGGACACCGCTTAATTGGGACAGCCGCTTATTTGGGACAACATTCCGCTTAATTGGGACAGTAAATTTAAGATCACAGTATATATTATGTTACAAATATGTATTCACAAGAAAAAATATTTACAAAAAATTTAATATGATACGCTTCATATCTTTTTGATTCACAACATGGAAAATTATATTTAAAAAACTTGCAAATATGTATCAATTAATTACATTAGTATCGCGCGCTGTGAACTTTTTTTCCAACACATTTATTCACGTATGAAGTACGGACCCACGCGCGCTCAAAGGTTAATGTTTACCCTCGCGTCGTCGTGGCGCGGCACCGGTCATTAAAGCTGTGAGAGTCTACCCTGCTGTCTCAATCGTTACGTATTCAGTTATGATTCAGTTACCACTACACCTCGCGCGTGGAAGGTTTGTTAAACTTACATTTTGTCGATTTTATTTAAAAACAATTGACTCTTGCCAAGATGCCAAGAAGTGATATGACAGTTTCTAGTAAAATTGCTTTGCTGGATAAGTGTAGAAGTGAAATGTTTCAAAAACAAAAGACAGACTGCACTTGACACATTTTTGAATTGAATTAAAAATGTATGTATTTATTTATTATTTTATTTTGGAATTTATTATTATTTTTTCTTAAAAGTTTATATTTTTTTGGTTATATGTAGTTTATAGTTTTTTCTAAGAATTTATAAAATAAAATTATTGAAAGAAAAATATGGATTGCTTAATTTTATGTAAAATTCGGTTAATTGGGACAGCCGCTTAATTGGGACAAAATGCCCTAGTCCCGATGTGTCCCAATTAAGCGGAATCGACTGTATATATATATATATATATATATATACATATATATATATATATATACAGGGCCGTATTTAGGATCTGTAGGGCCCTAGGCTGAACCTGTGGTGCGGGCCCTTACGAGGGGGGGGGGGTTGTGATTTTATAATTTTAAATAAACATGTTAGGAAAATGCAAGATAAAAAAGGAATGTAACAAACAAGTAAATTTTACTTATATTTATTTAATTGAAATAGAGTACATATTTTAAAAAAATAAATAATAAACTTAGAAATAAAAATATCAAATAATCTTAGTGGCTAATTGGTTTTGCGCTAACACTTAGTACTAATGAAGCTGTATGTACTAGTGAAGTGTATTGTCACTGGTTGCAAGTCGGTTTATTCTGTTTTATGAAAATTTAAGTAAAATACTTAAAAGGTTATTGATTAAACAATTATTTACTTTAAATTTGAAACGTGTGGTGCGGGCCCCTTTGTGGTGCGGGCCCATAGGCTGCAGCCTATGTAGCCTATGCTTAAATACGGCCCTGTATATATATCTAATATATAAAATTCTTGTGTCACAGTTTTAGTGTTTATACTCCTCCGAAACGGCTTGACCGATTTTGATGAAATTTTATATGTATATTCAGTAGGTATGAGAATAGCTTTATAACTAATCTTTATACCTTTAAGTGTTAAGGGTGGCTCACCCTAAAAAAATTTTTTTTATTTTTTGGACAATTTTTTTTTTTTTTTTGGTTATTTTTTTATGGTGTGCCATTAAAAAATACATTTAGTCCTAAATTTTTACCCTCCGACCAGCAACCCCTACTTTTTAATAGCATTTTATATTTTTTAACCCCGTTTGATAGCTGATCAATGGGGTTCCGTTTTGCCAAACTCCTCCGCTTGGGAGCAGCATAATAGCAAGTTTCGTCGAGCGCAATTTTTCAAATACATTTTAAAAGTAAAGATTAAAAAGATATAATAAATTGGCTTAAAAGTTATTTAGGAAAAAAAAATTTTTTTCAAATATATAATTAATTTTTCATAAATATTATAAATGTTGGATCATAACAAAGGTACAGTATTACTGTATTATAAATGTAAGTATTTTAAATAATATAAATGTACAGTATTACTGTATTATAATTTTTTTTCCTAAATAACTTTTAAACAAATTTATATCTTTTTAATGTTTACTTTTAAAATGTATTTGAAAAATTGCGCTCGACGAAACTTGCTATTATGCTGCTCCCAAGCGCAGGAGTTTGGCAAAACGAAACCCCATTAACACTTGATCAACTATCCCAGGGGTCTACCGGTGTTACTTCTCACTCCGTAAACAGCACGGAGTAGGGATGGGAGCGTTCTCCTGTCTCTCTTGCAATAAGCTGTAACTCACTTCTTACACAGTTTTCGGGAAAATTTAAATTTTTTTTTAAAATTTGAAACAAATTATGTATATAATGCATATCTGCAAACGATTTTTGCGAATTTGCGCAGCAACGCATTACGAGAAAGCTGCAGTTGCACGGGAAAGCTGCAGTTGCACAGCAACGCGCGACGAGAAAGCTACCTTTCAAATACTGAATTTTTGCGCAGTTTCGCAGCAACGCGCGACGGGAAAGCTAGTTATATATATATATATATATATATATATATATATATACATATATATATATATATATATATATATATATATATATATATATATACATATATATATATATATATATATATATTTTACGGGATTACGGTATATGGTATTGATTATTAAAATGCGAACATAATCATTCGATCAATTTATTGTTGCGACCAATATTTCTGTAGACAAAAATAGTCATGTATTAAAAAAAACCAAATTTAAATTTTTACAACAAAAACATACATTCATGTCGTACATGTAAGTTATACATTAATTTATCTGTAAAACATATAATGTGAATTTTTATTTTGTGTTATTGTAAATTTTCTTGTATATTTTTTCTTATGTTTAGTGTCAACCCTGAAGAAGCCAAAATACTCTTGGCGAAATATTGGTCGCTACAATAAATTGATCGAATGATTATGTTCGCATTTTAATAATCAATACCATATACCGTAATCCCGTACAAAATCATTATACCGGGTGTATACTTGGTTTATGCAATACAGGAAAAACAATGTTATTTTTTTAACATCGCAATTCCTGCTTCCCCGTTAGTTATAGAGAAAAAATATAAGAAACAAAAATTGTTTACAATTAAAAACTACATTATTTACGCTTAAAATAATTGCGATATTGCGTCTCAGTAATTAATTATTAATTAAATAAATATTAACAGTTTTCGGCAATATCAGACAGCCATGGACGAAACGCGAATGTATTTTGTTTACAACTGTCAATACACTGACATTTGTGAACAAAATACATTCGCGTTTTGTCCATGGCTGTCTGATATTGCTGAAAACTGATAATATTTATTTAATTAATAATTAATTACTGAGACGTAATATCACAATTATTTTAAGCGTAAATAATGTAGTTTTTAATTCTAAATAATTTTTGTCTCATAATTTTTCTCTAAAACTAACGGGGAGGCAGGAATTACGATGTTAAAAAAATTACATTGTTTTTCCTATATTGCATAAACCAAATATACACCCGGTATATATATATATATATATATATATATATATATATATATATATATATATATATATTATATATGTATATACATAAAAGTATATATATATATATAATATATAAAAAAATATATCATAAAAGGTCCATATATAGGGTTTTTCATTAAGGGCGGGTAGATATTGGCAGCCTGTGGCAGCCATGTTGTTATGATGGTGTCTGCCGAATCTGTTCTATATTATTCAGTTACTGATGCCAAATCACCATGGCAAGTTACACGATTGAGCAGCATGTTCAAATGATAAAAATTTATTATCAAACTTTATTATCAAAATTACCCAAATTTTGGCCAAAAAATCATTTAGCGACGAGGCGCATTTTTGGATGAATGGCTATGTGAACAAGCACAATTGCCGTATATGGGACGACGCCAACCCACACGAGGTTCACCAGGTGGCAATGCATCCAGAAAAAGTTACTGTTTGGTGCGGATTTTGGGTCGGCGGCGTCATTGGTCCGTACTTTTTTGAAAACGACCTTAGTTAGGCCATCACCGTCAACGGTGAGCGCTAAAGAACCGATTTTTTTTGGCCTAAATTGAATGATATTGAAGTAGACGACATGTGGTTCCAGCAGGACGGCGCAACGTGCCACACAGCGGACGCCACGATGGAGATTCTGCATGAACGATTTGAGGATATGGTCATTTCTCGCAGAGGTGACGTAATTTGGCCAACAAGATCGTGCGATTTGACCCTGCTAGACTTTTTTTTGTGTGGTTTCCTGAAGTCGCAGGTCTATGCCAATAAACCGCAATCGACCGATGCCCTTAAAGTCAACCTAACCAATGCCATCGCTCAAATTCAGCCGGATCTATGCAACAGAGTCATTGAAAATTGGATCACTCGAATCCGAACCACAGTGAAAAGCCACGGCGGACATATGAACGATGTTATATTTCATAAATAATGGCATATATGGGCCTTTCAAATAAAAAAAGAATTTCGTTAATAACTCACACACAGCTTGTTTTATTCCATTTCAACATCTACCCGCCCTTATTGAAAAACCCTATATATGGAACTTTTATTTTTATTTTTATTCATTTAGAATAACATAATAACTTATGGCATTTCCATAATCAAACGGAAATTCGTTAACGACCACTTCCTATTAATCCTGTTTAGTTTATCACAGAGTTGATACATAAGCAAACATTCTATTTTAGATAAATATATCATTTTTAGATATTAAAAAAATATATTGTAAAGTTAAATTACAATATAAGAATATAATACAAAATATACGAATATACAAATTTGTAATAATAATAAATTATCAGTAATATTAATAAATTAAATTAAATATTTTTTTTAATTTTTGAATACGAAACAATAAGTAATAATGAAGCTGTTACCAGTGGCGTAAATAGGGTCCGCAAAACCCCGCAATGCGGGGGGGGCGCAGTTAAAGGGGGCACAACACAATTTGCAAATATTTTTGGATTTTTAAGGCCAAAAACATTGCTAACATTATCAGAAAAAGAATTTTTAAAGTCGCAACAGAATTACAAAAACATTATTGCAATGATTTATCAAAAAAATTTCCGATGCAATTAATTAATGCGGTATATTTTTTAAAAACAGCATTAATGCCAATACAACTATACAGGAAATGACAAATATTATTTGAATCAATTATTCCTTTATAAAAAGTGATTTATGTGAAGTTTGCACTGCCTTATTACTATTTTTAAGCATTCCTGTAACTGTGGCTACAGTAGAAAGATCCTTCAGCAAATTAAAATTAATTAAATCATATCTTAGAAACAGCATGAATCAAGATAGATTAAGTAATCTCGCTTTTTTGGCAATAGAACGTCATGCAGCAGAAAATTTAAATTTAAAAACTCTTAATAACGGATTTTGCTAACATATATATTTGTTATTTTTTTACCTTTAAGAATTATAAAAAATATTGCACTTATTACTTTTTTCCTTGTACCTAATCATTGAATTTTGAAAAGTTTATCGGGGCCTACATTTTGTTTTGCGGGTGGGCCACCAAATCCTAGTTACGCCACTGGCTGTTACAACTAGTTACATAGTCTATTTAGCAATAGCAATCCGTTAAAATTAATGAAGTATGTAAGTTCTTTGAATAATATTTAAATTTTTTGAAATAAATTATTAAATGAAATTATTAAACTTGTTATGTCTAATGCCATAAACAATTTAACATTTATATACTGGGTGTCCCATTTTAATCCGCCACTTGCAATAACTTTAAAATCGTGCATCGGACAAAAAAATGTTCCGGATGAAAAGTAAATGGTTTCGAGGGGGACATCTGATGCAGGGACCCTTGCTCCTCTTGGACCACCTGGGGGGCGAAAACGGGGAGCAACTTTGAAATCTTAAATGGAACCCCCTATTTTTTATTGCAGATTCGGATAGACCATTAAAAAGTATGTAAATTTTATTTTGAGACTTTTTTTTATCTTTGATAGATGGCGCTGCAAACAGCATTTTTTTTCTCAGTTTATCAGTCTTCAATTTGAAAAAAAAGGTGTAACTAAGTACGATATTCAAGTTCTTTTCAGTTCTGTGGGTAGAGTGGGGGCAAGGGTCACTGCATCAGATATCCCCTCGAAACCAATAACTTTAAGTTAATGGTTTCGAGGGGGATAACTTTAAGGGTACCCCTTTGAGAGATTTTCAAAAATTCAGTTTTTGATTTTTTTCTACTAAACGATGCATCCTAGAATAATGGTTTATTCACTAAATTATAGTACTCATTATTCCGCATTTTTCCATATCATTCTTATTTTCCTACACCTCATAGTTTTTGAGAAAAAAAATATAAACCAAAAAATCTAAAAAAAATACTAGCGTCCAAACGGCACATGCTAGAAAATTAAAACTAAAACCAAATTGTAGAACTTTTTATTGTCTATTAAAAGGTATTCTAAATATTTCTCCAAATTTAACTCGAGAAAGTAGTATATCGCAAATTATCAAAATTGCATGTTAAACGCCCATACGAACTTAACGAACGAACACTCGGTATATATATCTAGATATTTAATTTTCAAGTTTCGGAAAAATTCAACCAAACGACCGAGTAAACTTAAGCAAAAAAAATACTTTACGCAAATGTTTGTAAGAATTAAATCTAGTCTATAGTCAACAAAATTAAAAATTTCAAACTCAATAATAAGCCCAACTTTACTTTATAACAGCGTGGTATGATCTACTAAATAAATGAAATATGTACAAAAAATTGAAGCAAAATTTACGAAAACACTCATTACTACAAAAAGTTACTTCTTAATAATACGATTAATAGCATAAAACTGACACTAATTTCAAAATTATGTATTTAAAAAGAATAATATAATTTTTGTTAAAACTTTAAAAATGTCAAGATAAGCTCGCTTAACTCTGCATTTTTTCTACATATTTTCACTCGACAGACACGAATTTAATATAAAAGAATATAACTAAGCAACACAGTTGAAAGAATTTTTAAATAACTAAAATTTTGGATATCTTTGGAAGAATCAAAACCCCACGAAAATTGCTCAAAATTTAGAAAATATTTTTAACAATTTGGTGAAATTCAATATACCAGTAATATTTAAAATGTTAAAAATTCAACTTATAGCAATATCTAACATATAATAATATTAGACACACTTATATTCATTTTAGTATTCAGTAAATAAATTACGATTTATAGCATAAATAGGAACATCGGAAGGATACATCTTTAATCTATACGTTAATGGTTTTAGATATAAATTAAAAATTGTTCTATATATAATCTACATGAATCAAAAGAATTTATCCATATTATAAAGTATCATGTACAAAGCGACAAGAAGCATTATTAAAAAAAAATTACCAAAAAAGAAGCTATGTCGATGATCTATAAATAAACTTACTATAAAAATTAAATAATTTATATTATTGCTTTATTTAAATATTAAAACTTATATAAATTTTATAGAACTTATAAATATTGATTTGCATGTTTATATAATTCTACATTTACACTTTATATAATTTATCCATATGGTATTTCAAATAATAACTTACAGTCATTGTTGACAGATCATATAAGATAAATTTATCACACTTCGACAAACTACCATAGCACACGATAAAATCACAGTGTTGTTATAAATTATAAACAAACGACGGTAGTAATTAAAGCAAAAATAATTTTCAACTATAGTATAGTCATTGTAATATTAGTTTCGGTACAGAACAAATTAAGCAATAAAGAACGAAAAAAAATGATAAACTAATTTTATTTGTATGAATTTTAATTTTAATCAAAGAAGTACGTGTTTTTAAATAAGTTATTCATTATTTACATAAATGAAAGTTTTATAAAAAAAAACTATCGGCCTTTCCTATGCCACAATATGCATTTGAATCTGAATTAAACTATATATAAGATGAATTATTTTTTTTGTTTTTTTTTATGAAAAGTTTTTTATTGTTAAAGATTATTTTGTGTTCACTTTTTGAGATAAATTTAATCGTTCATTTTTTTAACCGTTTTCGAATAAATAAAAAAATTAGATATTTCACCATTTGGATTTTCTGTTATAATTCCATTATTTAGAGAAATATTTCCCAGTTTTTAGTTTTTAAGTTACAACATATATTTGCACCGTCAGATTAATTGTTGTTTTTAAAATTTGAAATTCATCATAATTTAAATAAGTGAACAACTTTAAAAGATAAATTTTACATAATAAACTGTAAAACTAAATAATCTATAGGACATCTAACATATAGTTCAATTATAATTTGTGTAATAATTTATTAGTTTATTAGTTTTTACAAATATTTGTATTTGTTTTCATAAAATATTCTGCTTAATGAAAATTGCCAATTTTAATTTATAATTATCGCAATTTGAAAACACAATCATATATATATATATATATATATATATATATATATATATATATATATATATATATATATTAGGGTGCATCGAAAAAAATCGAAATTGCTGGCTAGGGTCTCAAACGATAGTTTTTCATCTAAAAACATGCGGAACACCAAAAATCCGGTAAAAAAAATTTTTTTAGAGGGCGCGCGGGGCCCTCAAAAATGCCATTTTTAGCACTTTTTTCAGTTTTGAAGCTATATCTCCTCAGGAAATGGTCAAAAATGGCTGAATTTTGGATATATTGTACCCAGAACTATACCCTACAATGTGATTACATGCGACAGATATGGAGATAATATGCTGATAAACTATACTTAACTTAAAAAGCACATTTTTTGCCACTTTTCATTTTTTCGGAAATTTGCGATCTTTTAAGGTAATAAGATGAAGGTAAGAAGGTCATTTAAGGTAATAAGAAGATAACCGATAGTTTTTTTTATCTAAAAACATGCTAAAAATGGCATTTTTGACGGCACCGCGCGCCCTCTAAACAAATTTTTTTTCCGGATTTTTGGTGTTCCGCATGTTTTTAGATAAAAAAAACTATTGGTTATCATCTTATTACCTTAAATGATTTTCTTACTTTCATCTTATTACCTTAAAAGATCGCAAATTTCCGAAAAAATGAAAAGTGGCAAAAAATGTGCTTTTTAAGTTAAGTATAGTTTATCAGCATATTATCTCCATATCTGTCGCATGTAATCACATTGTAGGGTATAGTTCTGGGTACAATATATCCAAAATTCAGCCATTTTTGACCATTTCCTGAGGAGATATAGCTTCAAAACTGAAAAAAGTGCTAAAAATGGCATTTTTGAGGGCCCCGCGCGCCCTCTAAAAAAATTTTTTTTACCGGATTTTTGGTGTTCCGCATATTTTTAGATGAAAAACTATCGTTTGAGACCCTAGCCAGCAATTTCGATTTTTTTCGATGCACCCTAATATATATATATATATATATATATATATATATATATATATATATATATATATATATATATATATATATGTGAAAAGATAATGGGTATTTCAGTCAATTTTTGGAATGGATTTCTAACTAAAACACATTCAAGTTTACTAGGCAAGCATTCAATTATATTTTTTAATCTTCTTCAAAGGCCTTAAACTAACAGTGCTTTTTTTCACAAAAACATTGAAACCATGTGGTAAAAATACAACGATATGTAGTGTAGTAGAACATATGATTAATAATTAAACATATAGAATTGTCAGAGAACAATTGAAAAACAATTTGACAAACAATAATATTACTGAATAATAAAAAATATTTGAAGATTAATTAGATATATTATAAACAATTTTTGAGAATAAATTATTCAACAAATCTAATAATATCTAATTAATCAATATCTAATTATTCTTCAAACATTAACGCTAGAATTTTTATTTTTTTTATTTTTTGGTTTTTATTTTTTTATCTCAAAAACTATGAGGTGTAGGAAAATAAGCATGATATGGAAAAATGCGGAATAATGATTACTATAATTGAGTGAAGAAACTATTATTTTAGAATGTATCGTTTAGTAGAAAAAATTAAAAACTGAATTTTTGAAAATTCCTAACCAACCTAACCTAACCAACCCCACTCGACGGATATTTTTAGAGATAATTTTAGATTAGAGATTAAATTTCGAGTCGTATGCATGTTCTTCACAATTAAAGTTTTGACAAATTGGACGTTTGTACACAAGTTCTTAAATTTCTTTTGCAGTCGACAATGTGTAATTGTATTTATATAATTATATCACTTGTACAACTTTCTAAAAAAATATATTTAAAGATAAAAATGTCACACAGCTGGCGTTTTTACAAAATATATGAATCTAATTGTAATTAAAACAACTTTGCCCCAATTTTACTTCTAGACTCTGAAGAAATTAACTATAAATAATAAATACATTTTTAAATTTTATGGTTCACTTAAAGTTAAATTGCAAATATTATTTTTTTTTAATTAAGAAAGAAACTTAAAATATATATTTTTTTAATTTTATACCAAAAATTTGCATATGGAAGTAATATTGCCTAATAAAAATTATTTTATTTTACTTTTAATACTAAATGAGACAATTTTTAAAGAAAATAATGAATATTTTATGTATCGGAATTATAAATAAACCATGCAAGAAGCACCAAATTACCATAACTTTTTTTTATAAAATCAATAATATTTTTTTTGATATGTATAATGCCGACTTTTTGTGAAACACAAAGCATAAAACTATAATTTTTAGATCGACTTTGGAAAAAATAAAAAAAAATGTTTAATTTAAAAAATTAACATATAATAGAAAATTAATTATAACTTTTTTAATTTTATATTTGTATATTTACACTAAAACTAATATTTTATATAATTATTTAAAAAATTGACATAGTAAAAAATTTTTAGAAATCATTATATTAAAATAAAGTTGTTCAGGTTTAAGTTCTGCATTAATATTTATTTAAAATCGACGTTTCGACGAAACTTAACCACTGCTTTGATAACAAATAAATTTTAATACAGAACTTTACCTAATGAATTATAAGATATTATTAAATTATTAAGTTGTATTTAAATTTACTAAATTTTAATAATAAGTAAGAAATTATTTTTAAAAAAACCTCTTACTGACAGCGGCTGTAAATGCAATAATTAACTGTTTTGAAATTTCCATTAAACTCATCATATATTGACGACTAACGAAAAAATAAATTTAAGTTTATTATTAAGAGCTGCAGCTTCTGGGTGAAATATTATCATAAATAAATTGATAAGATTAACAATAAAATTATGTTACAAAAATTGTATGTTTGACTTAGGTATGCATAAGGTGAACAGTTCACAAATAGCTCAGTTTATCTCCTACATTTCAAAATTTAATGTGCAGTTTAATTATAGCAGGCTTTTTCATGATTATATATATATATTATAAAAAATACATTATAATATATATATATATATATATATATATATATATATATATATTATATATTATATTTATATTATTATGAAAGGTACAAAAAACTCTATAGTTCACGAAATATTTTGCTACATAACTATATGTTAACCACAAATTAATGATAAACACGCTTTTTTTAACAGCTCAGTTATAATTTGTATAGTTAAAAAAAATTGAGTTCAATATATACACTACGATCTAACTGTGCAATTTTGGATGTTGGAGTTAAAACCATGCAATAAATTTTAGTTCATAAAATGAGCAATTGATCTTTGTCCTATCTTTCAACTTGTTTATTTTGAATTTTAAAATTATAATAAACGTACATTTAAATTGTTTTCGGCGCAATAAATATAATTCCAAAATAGCCAAACATATAATAGACAATAAACATTGTGATAAAAATTAAATTAAAATTTTATATATATATAAAAATGAAGTTAAACCCACTTATATAAAAAATTATGAAATTGAGAAAGCTACGAAAACTAATGTACTTAAATTTAATAAATAAATATGTGGACAATTTTTTTTTTCACCGTTTTTTGATATTGTAATTACAGATTTTCACCAAAGTAAACCCCACAATTATTAATTCTTTTATGAATGTTAATTTTTTTTTTTAATTTTGTATATTATTATCTTCTGATAATGACATAACGGCCATAATTTTGCAATAAAGATTTTCCTTACTTTTTTGAAGCAGCTAGTGTTTAATTTTTTAATTTATTTATATAAATTTGATATTATGTAAAACTGATAATCATATAATTTAATACATTTTTTAAAAAATAATTAAATTAATACTTGTTTACATGATAGAGTTTGTGGCATGTGAAATCTTATTTTTCTTTAACCGTTTGTTTTAAATTTAAATAATAAAATAAATAAATGTATATGTATATAATTATCTTATAAAAATAAAATAAAAAAGGTACTTACAAAAATACTAGTGAAATTCACAAATAACAACACGTATATTTATATTAGCAAAGTAAAGATACAACATGGAAGTCGGTACGTCAACTGTTGATGTAATTTATGAAATATATAACAGTGTTTAGCATATCCCTACTCTATGTACACACTTGCATATCAAGAAAAAACAATGGGCGGAACCGTTATGAAAAGATAATATATTATTTTATCAAATGTTTTATTTAAAATATATATACAGGATGTAACAGAATAACTATTCCTAATTTTCAGAAATGATAGAGGGCACATAAAGAAACATTTTTACTACTTTGACTGCAAGGAAAAGTAGTAAAGCGTTTGGTACGGTGTCTGTAACATTTTCAAAAAAAAAAAAAAAATTGTATAGAAATCCTTCATATAGCATGTAGATGACGAATCTGAACTTAGTTTATGAGGGTGTATGTGTGTGCGTCGTCAGCTCGCTCGGTCGTCAGACAAAATTTTGTGATCGCAACTCCTCCTAGACGGTTCAACCGATTTTAATGAAATTTTCAGGATAAATTTGTCTAGTGCCCAAGATGGTCATGTAGTTTTGGTTTTTTCCAGTGATGCCAACTTTCCGAGAAAAAAATTACTAAAGTTTTTAAAAATTCATATTGGCTACATTATTCATCCGATTTTGATCAAATTTTCAGAAAAGATTTCCCTAATGCTCCCATTAATTACATAATTTTATTAATATTCAGTGTTGCCAACTTTCCGAGAAAAAAATTACTAAAGTTTTAAAAATTTTATTATGGCCATGTTATTCAACCGATTTTACTCAAATTTTCACAAAAGATTCTCCTTGTGTTCATATAATTTATGTAATTTTAACAAAATACAGTGTTGCCAACTTTCCGAGAAAAAATTAGTAAAATTTTTAAAAATTTATTTTGACCATTTCGTTTAACCGATTTTAATCAAATTTTTATAAAAGTTTTTCCTAGTGCCTAAATAAATTATGTAATTTTAACAAAATACAGTGTTGCCAACTTATCGAAAAAAAAAATCACAAAATTTAAAAAAAATTCATTGTGGCTACATTATTTATTCGATTTTGATCAAATTTTCAGAAAAGTATCTCCTAGTGCCCACATAAATTATAATATTATTAAAATACAGTGTTGCCAACTTTCCGAGAAATGTCAAAGTAGTCTATATATGGGTTTACCCATATACTTCTAATCTTGTTTATTAATAAACTAGTGTCCGAAATTTTTTTTTTTTTTCGGCACTGTCCGATGAATAGGTGAGAAGGTAGTATTGAGAATATTTTGCGTGAGTAAATGTTTCCGAGTGGTAAGAATAAAAGAGCATGTATGAGAGGCATCATAAACGGGGGATGAAACGAATGTTGCTTGTTTACAGAGGAATGTTTGGCGGAAACTTATCTTTGCTGGCGTTATTGCGATTATGCAAGTATGTATTTTTTTCAAAAATGTAAAAAAAATTTTTTGAAAAAAACTTGAAAAAATTAAACATTATCTACTTTTTATCGCTTTGTTGATGTACAATAAATATATGTTTATGTAAAAAAAATATGAAACAATACTAAAGCAGGTGTTCAAATTTGGATTTTTATTTCTAAATTTACTATAAATATTTTACATCATATAACATGTTTTGTACTCTAAATAAAACTGATTTGTTACAGATACAAAATTGTTATATTTAAACCTATTTATTATGAAATGTAACATACGTATTGTAAATTATATTATAAGATATTGTAATACCGTAATTGTAAAATATAATATTATTTGAAAATGCAATATTATATTTTTGTAAAATCATAAATTTACAATACAATATTTTATAATTAACTAAATATTTTTATTATGAAAAGCCCTAAAACTTTGGACAGTGTAATAGTAACAATATATCGTCGATTTATGAATAATTAAAAAATAAATTCTATACATTATCAAAATTTTATTGTAAAAATATTAATTTCATAAAGTTAAATTTAATTGTATAGAAAATTGTATTGCTTATATAAGTGAAAGTTGCTGATACGAACAATAAAAACTTTTAAAAATAAAATAATATAATATTATTAACAATTATTTAGTAACAGATTTTTAAAAAATACATTAAAACAACAACAGAACATAGAAACAAGTTAACGTTGAGTTTGGCGAATGGACGATAACTAATAAATATTAAATAGGGCCATTTTATTTTATTTTAGATGACAAAGTAACTAGTTGAAAAAATATTCCTAGAATATATCTAAAGGTCTATTATTAAAGAAAATATTTACAGAACCTAATGCTAAAACTTTTTTATTTTAATAGTAATTTTTTTTATAGATATATAATTTGTGCCTTAATTTTAAAAATGTATCTACCTTTTTTCGATTAACATTAAAAAAATTTTTAAACAATGTATCAGTAGCAATTTTGATTAAATAATTTTGCAAAATCCATATTTTATTAGCATTTCTTTCAATTGCACAAAACATTATATTATTAGCATTCCCAACACATTTTAAAATAATATTTTCTTGAAATACTGAAATACAATTATTTTTTAAAATATACTGAAAGTATACAGATGACTCGTAAGATTGTGTCCACATATATATATTGTGCAATTATTAAATTTATTATACATAAGTAACTTTATTACTATTAAATATTATTAGAATTTTAAAAATTACTTATAAAAAAAGTAAATTCCACGGTCATTGTGAAAATATTAAAAAAAAATATAAAATTTTAAATATTTTTACGTTTCATAGATGGCACTGACAACAGTAAAAATTATTTCTCTTACATATTTTCTACATTGTGAAGAATGCTTTCCATATTTTTAGCATAATTATTTTATTCTTCTACAATGTTTTTCCAAATAGCATAAAGTATATTTTAAATATTTACGCAAGGAATAAATGTTTGAATTAGAATCATAAAAATTAAAATTGTATTTACTTCTCATGTGTATTTGGTAAGAAAGAAAGTTTATAATCGCCGCGATATAGAGTGGAAAGCATACTTACCTGGCGTAGGGGTTACCGTGATCAATAAGGCGGTTCCCCCAGGGTGAGGCTCTCCCATTGCACTACGGTTGGGCTGACCCCTGCGATTATCCCTAATGCGGATAACTCGGGCGCGTAATTTTTGGTAGTCGGGACTGCGTACGCGCTGTCCCGGTCTTAATTCGAATTCAAACATAGTAATCAATTTTAGAATAGGTATTATAGTAAGGGCTAGTGCTGGGAACCGAATCCGGATAATTTTAGATCCGGATCCAAAATTATCCGGATAATTAGGTTTACGGATATCCGGATCTCAAATTCGGATATCCGAATCTCGGATCCGGATCTCGGATCCGAATCTCAGAATCGAATATTCGGATCTCGGATCCGAATCTTAGATTCGGATATCCGGATCTCAGATTCGGATCTCGCACTCGAATCTCAGATCCGGATTTAGGATCCGAACCTAAAGATCCGGATTTCAAATTTGAATCGTTTCGAATCTATGCGTTTTATACTTTTATTGTTATATAGGTTTTTCACACATTATTTTTAATATATTTATATTATTGAAATAAATGTACGGGTAGGTTATGAAATAAATATCTATTTTCTTTTTAACATAGCAGTTATATACGATGTGTCTAAAAAATCATCAAAATTATATATACAATGTGTCTCAAGAATTTTATATAAAATATGTTTTTTATATAACATATAAATATGCAGTGTGTCTCAGAAATAAAAGTACTCAATTATTATACATTGTGTCTAAAGAATTTTGTATACAATGGATGTTATTACCAGTTCTGTTTTCGGGAATACTAAAAAAGTTGATTTTGGCAATACTAAATATTCTTTTACATATGCAATTCTGAAAATTTTGTTTTAAAATTCTTGGCGATTCATATGCGCTAAAAAATTTAAAATTTAGTATAAAATTATCAAATTTATAAAAACTGTCAAATATTGAGTACAAATTTTTGTTAAAAATTATACAATTTTGTTAAAAAAATTCGCATTTTGACAAAAATTTTGCATTTTGTCAAATCTTTAATAAATTTTCCAGATTGTTAATATTTTGAAATTATATATTTCCGGATATCGGTTCCAAATCTCAGATCCGAGTATCGGTTTCGGATATCGGATCCAAATCTCAGATCCGAATAGCGGTTCCGGATATCGGATCCGAATTTCAGATCCGAATATCGGTTCCGGATCTCAAATCCGCATATCGGTTCCGGATCTCAGATCCGGATATCGGATCCGAATCTCAGATCCGAATATCGGTTCCGGATCTCAGATCCGAATATCGGTTCCGGATCTCAGATCCGGATATCGGATCCGAATCTCAGATCCGGATCTTAAATTATCCGAGAATCGGATATTCGGATATCCGAATCTTTTTGGATCCGGATATCCGAATCCAATTTTTTCAAATTTTGACAGCACTAGTAAGGGCACAGTATGAAAAAGATACAGTAGCGACAGAGCGACACTATCTTA
The DNA here is from genome assembly GCA_963966155.1 of Clivina fossor. Taxonomy (NCBI): domain Eukaryota; kingdom Metazoa; phylum Arthropoda; class Insecta; order Coleoptera; family Carabidae; genus Clivina; species Clivina fossor. Next base: position 33,170,259 of record OZ014551.1, on the reverse strand, counting down.
AAATTCGGGTCGGAAATTTCTACGCGCATGCGTAAGAAATCACCTCGGAGAACATGGCTGCTGCAGTGGCGTAGCTAGGGTGGGTTTTAAAGCGAAAATTACATATTATTGATATTAGATAGTAAATATAAACTAAACAAAAAGAAATATATTTCTGATTTTGAGAGTAAAAATTCAAATTATTAAATGTGTTTAAATCACAAATTCACTAAAATAATTCAGTTGGTGAAATGTGTCATCCCGAGAATGGTATCACCTCTCGCCCCCCACTCTAGCTACGCCACTGGCTGCTGACGCTGTCGGTAATATAGTTCACAGTGACATTTTGAAAGGTGTGTTTGAAATTTTTGTTATCAAATTTTTGCTTCGTATTACTTTTTTTACTTCATATTTGACATTTGATTTTGTCTATTTTTCAATGGAAAAAAGTCATCTTTGAAAAAAGGTGGAAGCACATGTGCTATGAAGGATTGTAAAAATGAAGCAAAACGATCTGATTAAAAATTAAGTTACTTTTGTTTTCCAAAAGACTTTGACAAGTTTTACTTAATTAAATACTAATTTGATTTCAATCGCGCGCGATACATTTTAAGGTACAGACTAATTCTTCCGTCTACCAAGTTTGATTTTGAAAAATATGAATTTCATTTAAAATAATATTATACAGCAAATTATTTCGACTATGTTTGTATTAAATATATGTGAGCCGATCCCGGCGGTACTGCAATACCGGGCCAACTCGTGACGGAGGTGGAGCATTACGTCCTCGGGCGATAACTAGGTCCGGTTTAAGTGGAAGCCGTGCGACATTCTGGTATTAAGCTGATAAGAACAGATATTTTTATTTGAAAATATTTAGACTACATGGATCTTACAGAAATATTTGTACGTTTTAACACGTGTAATACTTAATTAAACCATAAAAAAAAAAAATTTAGCATTAGTTTTGAAATTAAATCATAAATGTGTAAAAAAAAGGTAAATTCTAGCTCAGTACTACTAAATATATACATAATAATAATAATTAAGAATTTAAATGTAACAAAAGTAAAGCATGCAAAATAAATATGTATGAAATAATGGAGGTACACGGGGAATTTTTTTTTTTTTGTAGCACATAAAACAATATAAAAATACATATTAAACAAATACAAAAATAAAATACATAAAGGTATAAAAATCATAAATATATGTACATGTACGTTTTTATGGTAGATCAAACGTATCTATTCAGGGGGTTAGGAGGGGTGGGGGGGGGGGTTGGGTGGTGGTTAGGGGTCGTCATATCCGGTGGTGGGTCGGCGTCTTCGTTGATGGCGGCGACAGCAGCATTAGCGGCATGTGATTCCCACTGGCGGCATCCTGTCAGGTGCTCGACGTAGATATCTCGAGACCTCCTGATTGTATCGCTGGTCAAATCAGGTGGTCGCGAGATATCTACGTCGTGAACAGATACTACACTTTGATCTTAGCCAAAAGGCCGAGAAGTGATGCCTTTCCAAAATATTCTTGCATGCTTTATCAACCCTACTTCGATAAAATACACATGAGAAATAAATAAAACTAGTAGCGACATCTACCCATACAAAATATAACATTTATCAGTCATTTTTTGAACTTACGTATTTCTGTTTCTTCTCCTTATTTTTTATTTTTACTTTTATTCTCCCATTCTTAAATATATTAGAAGAAACAAAACATTAAAAATTGTCGTGCATTTTGCTATTATTTGCCATTTAAAAACCAAATATATGTTTGAACTTTTTGCCAAATTCTATCCATTTATTTAACCTCTCTCTCTCTCTCTCACACACACACACACACACATATTCTCTTTCTCTCACTTTTGTTTAAACCTTTCTCTCTCTCTCTCTCACACACACACACACTGTTTTGTTTGCTGTCTCTCTCATGCACTCCTTGTTTACTTTCTTTCACACTTATTTTTTCTTTCTTCAGATATTTCTAATAAATATTTTTTTAATAAACAACGTAGGCTACGTTTTAATTAGTTTTAATAATAAAATTTAAAAATAAACACAAAATTAATTTAAATGACTCTAAATTTTAATATGATTAATATGAATGTAGCTATTAGTCCATCAATTCATATAATTGTTAATAATAAATTCAATTTGTATAATTTTTTTATTAAAAATCTAATACTTTTTAAATAAATTATAATATATTGTATTCTAAGTAAAAACATGGGTAACTTGAAATATAACAAATTATTATTATCAAAAATCATAAGTACAATTTTATTGCACAAATTTGAAAATGTCAAATGTAAACATTCGAAATGTGTTTTTCTAAACAACCAAGATGGGATCAAGAGAATTTTGCAACTAAAATCGAAGTAAAAAATAAAATAAAAAAAATCAAATAAAGTAAATCAAGTAAAGTACAAATCATTATATTATATATTATAATATAAATTGTTTTCCTACATAGCTGACAATCAAATTCATGGTCTTTGTGAAATGAATGCCGCAATGTTGTCAATGTATGAAAATATTGTCAAATATCATTTAAAAAATGCAACTTTAAAAGACTATTAATAATAAAAAAAAAAATTTTATTCATACAATTTAATAAACAAAATACAGTAAAATGCATATCATATTTGTTGTCACTGTGTTGTCAATTTAAAAATAAACACAAAATTAATTTAAATGACTCTAAATTCTAATATGATTCATATGAATTAGTCCATCAATTCATATAATTGTTAATAATAAATTCAATTTGTATAATTTTTTTATTAAAACTCTAAAACTCTTTAAATAAATTATAATATATTGTATTCTAAGTAAAAACATGGGTAACTTGAAATATATAAAAAGTTGTTTCTACTTCAAAAGGCGTATTATACCGTCCAAGAATATCTGGAAAGTAATCTTGCTGATTTTGATTTGATTAATTAATTAATCTAATATGAAGCTAGTTTAGTTAGGTATACTTGTTGTATCAAATTAATAAACAAAATAATAAACAAAATACAGTAAAATGCATATCATATTTGTTGTCACTTTGACAAAATGGTAAAACTTTACTTTACCGTTACATAATCGATTTTCTTCAAACTTTACATATCAGTAATTTTGCACATTTTTTGAATATAAATCGTAAAATTTTATTGCGAAAATGAGATATTTATAATATTAAAACTGATTCGGAAAATTCGTTTTCAACATGTCAAATGTTGATACTGTTATTTTTAATCTTTTACATTTAAAACAACTAAAAATTCTTCACGTTGCTTTAATTAAACATTAACAAATTAACCTCTTTTCCTAACCTATCCTAACTATATATTGTGAATATCATTTTCGCACTAAAATTTTTCGACTTATATTCATAAAATGTGCAATATATAAAGTTTCAAGAAAATCGAAATAACCGTAAAGTAAAGTTTAGTCGACAAAATTATTCGTCATGATTACGTTTTCTCGATTGAGTTAAAGGAGCAAAAGCTAAACGACAACGCAACGTCGTACTGGAACTGGAACACATTCACATTTATTATTATCAAAATAAAATCCGGTTAAACATCCGTTCAAAGACCGGCATCGACATTTGCATATATCCGGATCCCATAATTTAGTTTCATTGATTTTTTTCGCATTTCTTCCTTTTATTCAAATTGCCACAAACGCATTGGTATTCATTCGTCTTTCTTATATTCTTGAAAACAATCCTAAAACATTCAAAGTTGTTATATATTTATAATGAAAATTTTGGAATAAACAATTTATTATTAAATTTGAAATATATCAACGACAAAATGGTAAAATTATATGTAACTAGTGATGTAAAAGGGATAAATAGCCAGTGGTTAGGTAAACATAATTTGGTTATAATTTTATTTTTTTAAACTTTTCATAACTTGCTACATAGAGATATTGTGCATTCATTTAACGTCGTGCGGTATTTACGTTTACGTTGTTTTGACATCTGCGCATGCGCATTATTTAGTAGTAAATAGCGCCCGTTAATAACGATAGCACAACGCGTTATTTTTGACTAAATAACACCGTGCGCTAACGTAAATAACGTGTATGGCAACTTATACTATTTAGGTTATGAATCCGATTCAACGAATTCAGCATAATGGAAGCTATTTTAAATAAAGCTATTGAAGCTGATATAAATATTGATAATGCAATCTTATATCATATTTTAAATTACGGATAATTAATACATTTACAAAATTATTATAGTTTGTTTCTTCTTATATAAGAATACTTTAAATATGACTATTAAAATATAAAGATAAAACAAATACTTATTTCGATGTATACGTACACCATATTTTATAAAATAACTTGACTGTTTGAATTTGACATTTACTATCACACTTGAATATACATGAATCTATTTAAATGATACGCTAACTAGCAAATTATTTTGGAACTTAAAAATAACGTAAAGATATAACTACATGTAGCACAATAGCACAATAACTCCCATTTCGAATTTCGTTAAAGCCGTTTACGTTATTTAAATAACGCTAAGCTTATTATCGCACACGTTATCACAATATATCTCTAAAAATAATTAAATATTTAAACAGTAACGCCATATAATATATCTGTTTTGTTCGCAAAGACGTTGAGTAATAATTAAATTATTGCAGTGTAATTATAATATTTACGTGTGTGTTTGTTTCTACAGCATCTACTGCAAAATGGTTACAAAAAGGTTTTTTGTTATACTGTTTATCCGATTTCAATAAAATTTTCGGGACTGATTTCATTTTGCAGTGTCGCCAACTTTTAGAAAGAGAAAAAATTTTATTTTATTTTAGTTATACTGTTTATCACAATCAATTTTTCAGGATAGATTCTTTTATGAAAGAAAATTTTATTTTTTTACTTACATATACTTTTTTAAATAAACGATTTTTTTAAATTAGTATATTTGTTGCAATTGCATGGAAGTTACATATAATTTATAACTTAAAATAAATAATATCAAGTGAATTTTATATAAATGTCAAATTTTATATTAATGTAATGTAAAATAAAACTTAAACCTAAATCAGTTTTATTTTATATAATGAGTTCTGAAAGACTTTTGACTATGTTAATGTAATGCACTTTATATAATTTTCTTTAATTTAATAATAAACTTTCTATATTTATAATCAAAATATAAATTGTATGTAACTGCAGAAAGTATTCAAAAAGTTACCAAAAATACTTTTGTAAAGATATCAAAAAAAAAATTAAGCGTTGTTCTACTGCTAAGAGTAAGCTAGTACAAATAACATTGAGTCTGTACTGTACTCATCTATTTAGTTATAATTTAAACAATAAACAAATATAAATCTAGGAGCATATTTAGTTCATAAAGACGATTTAAGTGGGAAACTGCAAATTTACATTAATCTAATAATAAATGATAATTTTAATAAAATTTGCATGATAGATTAAAAGCGGTTGTTTACCATGTAGTGTTTAGTATAACAACACGGTTAGCTTACATATCGTTAGCTTGAAGCAGAACTATGCTATTTCCATTTTTTGTCATATTTAAATATTTATGAAAAAAAGTTATCATAACAAAACTAGCTCTATCTTTTATCACTAATTTCGACTTATGCCAATTTATGGAAATAAATTACCATATAAATATTAACAAAAAGAAAACAAAACTCAAAAATAGAGATAGGCTAGTTCTGCTCCAAGCTGACGAAATTTATTTGAAAACAATTTGTTAGCTGTCATAATATAGTTAACCTAATTCATTTAATTATGATAAATTAAATGACGACGTGTATTGTTAATTATAGCTATAATAAAATTATAATATTAATAATACTTTATTTCTCATGTCGTATATGCATGAAGGTAATATAAGCATTTAGTTAGCGCTTCTAGCGGATAAAATGCATAAATACACAGCTTTATAAATTTCATTGTTTAGCAACAAAAAAAAAGCATTTTACCATGTCTAATGCCCGTTTTACACGACGCAACTTTCTGTGGGATTTTCTTGCGCAACAAAATTGTACAAGAAAGTTGCGCAATAAAATTGCGAAAATATATGTATGTTTTACACGATGCAAGAAAATTGCACTGCGATTTTGGTTATTTCATTCCAAGATGCCAACTAATTAAAAAAATAACTAAACGTCAAAGTATATCATAACTGTATAACCTTCAAAATAAACACACAAAATATATAAAATAAATAAATAATTTTTATTGTAATTTATTTTTTTAATATATGACAAACCACATAGTAAAATGAAATATAAATAAAAAAATACTGGTATTGTGCCTTTCATAATAAAAATTGGTAAGACTGAAAGTTACTAAAAACTAAAAAGTAACTAGAAATTGCAAGGCCATGCAATTAAATTACAGCGTGTTCTAATCCGTGCAACTTGTCGCCGCGACAACATTGCCTGTGCAATTTCTGTATTACACGAGCAATTTTCTTGTGCAATTTTGTTGCGCAAGAAAATCCCACAGAAAGTTGCGTCGTGTAAAACGGGCATAAGATTTCAAAGTTCTATTTAATTATTTAAAACAAATAATTACTGACTATTCACAAAAAAAAAAAATTCTAAAAACCATGACATTTTGTTTAATATTACTCGTATGTTCTAATTAACTTCATCGACCTACCAAATAACCTATATATAAATTTACAAGTATGAATTATACTAAAATAAGAATGTAATTTAACAAATAATCAATACATCGAAAGGCCTCCCTGTATTCAATTGAACTAATTTACCTTTCCATTAATAACTAGTCCACTTATGAAGATGATCATAGGATTCTTACTGTTATACACACTCGTATCATTTTCTTTTCGATTCAAATTTCATATTTCTATCTTCATCATCACTTGCATTTGATTCTTTCGATTGATTTATTTACTCCGGGTTCCGATTCTAAAAACACAAAATGAATTTAATTCATAAATGTTTAACGTTGTAAAATAAATGTCCAGTAACAGAAAATTAAAATTTCTAACACAGTAAAACCTGTGCAAAGTTCAATTATCGAAAATGTCATTGCTTTGCGATAAAAATAGAGAATTTTAAAATGCCTAACATTTCAAAGTTGTACAATTATTTTCCATAAGTATATATTTAAAATTAAAATTGCTTTTCTTTATAATTTAATAATGAACTTTCTGTACTTACAAGCAAAATACGACTTGTATTCAACTGCAGAGAGTATTTAAGTTATCAAAAGTACTGTTTTAAACAACAACAATGTCAAAGTAATTAGGTAATTACATTGACATTTGCAAAAAATTATATCTCAAAAAGCGTGACACTTTGTATAACGCTATGTTTGGTTAATATATCCTAATTATTTCGTTTATAACATCTCACATTAATTTACAAAACAATCTCTAAAGAAGTTGACAAGTATGGATCATATTAATACTTTTATATAAGTGTAAATTTATCGAAGTTTCACTATATTTAATTAATTGTAATAATTTACCTTACTATTTTAATAACAATTCTACTTGAAGCTGATCACGCAATTTGTACTGTTATTGAACTTCTAGCATATGCTGGTGTGTCATTTTCTTTTCAATTCAAATTTCATATTTCTATCTTCGGATAAACTCGTCTTTAATTTTTATTCTTTCGGTTGCTTTGTTAATCCAATGTTCGAATTCTGGAAACATACAATAGATTTCATTTATAAATATTTAACGTCCTAAAATAAATTTAAATATAAATATATGACAAAAGCTCAAACAGAAAAAAACATTCAAATTTAGTATAAAGCCAAATTTGTGCAGAGCCCGTTGCTGAAGCGTAAAGGTCGAAAACTATAAATAAATTGTGCTTTTAAGACCACACCTACCATTAACACCAAATTGTTCTGACAGAACAAAGATAAATAAATTTTAAAAGGATGCAAATGCAAAGTACAATTAGTTCAGCAAACGTATTTTATTTCCTATTGAAATTAATCGAGAATTAACAATAACGATATGTCTAGTCAAAAATTGATGCAGTGAGTGACACTATAAATTGAGTTTTAAAGTGTTTTAATTCATTTGTTTAGTATTTTTTGTCTTAAGACAACAGTAGAATTGTTTTAAAACCACCCACTGTCATTAAATCATAATAATAAATTTTTTTCAATTATATGTAGCATAGAAAATTCAACTAATAAATACAACTAGTGAAAGCGAAAAAACTTAGTTCGTTAATTATGATTAGAAAAAAAACAAAAAAAAAAAAATTAAACAGATAAGTATTTATTTTAAATTCAATTGAAATATCAAAGCTATTCTCATTTGCACAATAATTAAAAAATAATTATTAATTTGCATGTAAAAAAAATATAACATCAAAAACCTTAAAAAATATTGCCGGTATTCTAAAACCAGCCAAAAATTAAAAAAACATATTTTTTGTATAAAATAGAATCAACAGACGTTGCATTACCCTTAATAACACTTTTATATAAAAACAATATAATATACACCACACAACAAAAGAATACTTACAGCTTAAAAACTGAAATTCATCGATAACAAAAACAATTTTAAAATTATGTACATTTATAACCTCACACAAACACCGGCAACCGGCAAGTATCAAGTAGCTGCATTCCCACACTCTATGCGTAAAATAGCTGAACTATTTCGAGCAGTGCAGGCGTCTAATATTTTTTCTTATGTGCAGTAAAAATTAAATTTAATTGAGCATTATTTCGACTATGTATATTATTTAAAAAAAAGCAATGTTATGGATGGTTTAAATCCTAGTGATATGAGTTTTTAGTTTAGTATTAAATTATTTATCACATGAATTAATATAAAAATCTACAATGTAGCTGAAGCCAACAAAACATGATAAAATTAAAAAACATGTTACTTAAAAAATTTAATATTTATATAATTTTTATACTTATATTTATAAATTTTTGATGTAATCAATTAGTAAATATGTTGAATTAGATGAATAAATTCAATATTAAATTCAGTTTTTTATATATGTATTTGCGCTACGTGTCTGAATATAGCAATTAAATCTGCACTTTCTAACATTATTTTCTAATTTATATGACCTAACAGGCATTCAAAAATTAAATTTGTTAAATATTAAACTTTTGTAATTGTAATATTATAATATAAATATTTATAATAATAAATAATAAATTCAATATAAAATATATCATAAAGTATTTCATCAAATTTAATATAAACGCATGAGCAATTTGACTCTTACTAACCAAATGTCTTTACATAATTCTGGTCTGGTTGACACAACGTCACATCAACTATAACCATAAACAAATTTTGTAAAGGCGGCTTATATAACTTTTAAGTATATTATCACGCGACAGATTTAGGGCAGCTAATAAGTTAACAAGAAAAAAAAAACTTATTTGATATTGAAATTATCGTATACAATTTTGTTTGTTACTACAAACATTTATCGTACAAATTTTTCGTTTAATACAATATTGCTTAAATATACCGGTGACATAACATTTCATCCTGCAAACTAGTTTTAACAAAATTTCGAAAAAAGTTTGAAATTTTAAAATTTTATATTTAATAGTGCTTTAAATTGCTTAAAATTTTAAAATATGCAAAAAAAACACCTGTTATTTTACAGGTATTTTATTATAACATAATATGGATATTTTGATACATTTGAAAACAAAACATTTATTTTTTATTATACAAAAAGTAAATTTGTTACGCCACTGTTGGGTTAGTTCAGAAGTTTTTGGGTAGAGTGCAGAAATGTAGTTGATAGTAGTTGATAGTACTTTAGCTATCTGCTTGTCATTGTTTGCAAGCTTGCATTTTATTATGCAACTTAAAAGTGCATTTGAGTGAAAATATTTATTAAAATGGTGATGTTACTGGTACGATGAATTTAAATTTTAAACTGTAAGTATTCTTTTGTTTTGATGTATAATTTAATGATTCTATATGGAGTGCAATATTATTGTAGTTTATACACAAATTTATAAACATGTGCTCTCAAGGACAATTATTGCACATGTAGTTGTTAATTTTTTCTGTAACATTTTCGTTGTAAAATGTAATATTTTGAAAAGTAATATAATTATATTCTATTTACTTTTTCAAAAATACCAATAATGTTTTATCTGTTGTATTTTACAATTATAAATTGATATTAATTTTTTTTTCCACTGAGTGAGATACGTTACTTATCACTAACAACGTTGATATTGCAATTCTATACAAAGTAAATGTAGATACTTGTTCGATATTAAAGTGGTGTCATCCATATGCTTTTAATTCTATTTTATTTGACTTTTCCAATCGTAACTAATAAATTAAGTTTTTTTGTTTGCTTCCAATTTATATACTATTTTTGAAAAATTGTTGATCAGCTTATAGAAGTCGCGAATAATGTTATCATTTAGATTTGGTTATCACTTTCGTGAAGAACGGGCCAGATGTATATATGACTACATAGAAAAAATATCGTTTATAGTAATCATGATTTTTGTTTGTATTTTTCATTATGTTAATATTTAAATTTATTTTAGTACGATGAACATTTATCAATTAAATATCTATTTTGTGTTTTTAGAATCGGAACACGGAGTTTACATATCATTCTAAAGAATCAGTGTATGTTGGGGATGAGTTGAGTTTATCTGGCGACACAAGATATTCAAGTGATGATGATGAAGATAAAAATTTGAAATAAAAAGAAAGTGAAACGCGGATGGATATGCTGAGAGCCCAGCAAAAGTTCGAATTTTGTGATCAGCTTTCAGTGGATTCATTATTAATAGAAAGGTAATTTATTTAAAATTTTAATTTTAATGTAGTAAAAGCACGATGTATCGATTAGTCATTGAATCGCATTCTTTTTTAAATAAAACAATTTACAAAAATTTGAAATATTTAAAAGTTGAATTAAGTGGATTATAAAAAGTGTTTGCCTGCTTGCCTAATTATTTTAGATAAAAAAAACTTCAAATGTCAGTTTTAGAGCACAAAATTTTGTATCTAAACTAAATTAGTTTTACTTGCTTTGTAGCGGTAGAAATTAGATACAAAAATATCGAAAATTACTTCAAAAATAACCATAGCCATGGAAGTAATACAGAAAATGAACAAATGTTACATAAATAAGTTACATAAATTAATAAGATAGTTTTTTTATTTTGTAAAATAATTTGTGGTCTTGAATAGGAATAATAATAATAATGCAAAATGAGTAATATATTATAATTGTACGATAAGATTGATATTTTAAACAAGTATAGCACCATAAAACTAGTAGTTCAAAAGAAAAAATGGTAAATTTTACCACAAAACTAGTATATTAAACCAGAAATATAGTATATTATATTAAAAGACAAATTAATAAACTACTATTTTTAAATTAGTTAGAGAAATGTCGAAAATACGACGAACTGAAATTAATTATTTGATTTTATTTGATATTTTTCAGATATTTTGATATAAAATTCATATTCATATTCATTCATATTTTCAAAACATTAAATGTTATATATGTTGTGCATATATGTAATCATATAACCTCAACAAAGTTTATAAGCTTTAAAGTGAAATATGTAAACACTGAAATTTGGTATATTTTATAACTTTTATCTTATCATCTATTTCTATATTATTTCATTTTCTATATTCATGTTTAGTCTGTTAGTCGTAATGATAATTTGTGTAAGTTGGGGCATAAGACATCACAATATGTTGCTAAAAATGAACAACTACGAAATTTAGTAACTTCAAGCACTAACTTAAATGAAAAATATAAAAAGAATCTTTTATGTTTAACTTTATTTCAACATATAAACAAATACTAAACGACCTTATTTATTTACCGTTAATTAAATCGTAGTGAATTTTCATGGGATAAATGTTCTTCCGATGAATTTTCTATAAATCATGTTTGTCAAATACTTGTGGTTCAACTAGTTATAATTTTTGTTTTAATTATAATCGATAATAATTTCATAATTTACGTTCATTTCTTTCATTTACTTAGTTTATGAATATTAATTATATAGGAATAGGTATTACTTTTATTACAGTAAATATATATTTATAAATAAACTTTATTTGTTTACTTTCGCTTATACAAATTTTTAGATAAAAAATAATAATTTAAAGTTATTACAAATTTCAAATTATTATATTTGAAATAATTTTACAATAAATTTAAGAGAATTTCCTTACATATGTGATGTTGATAGTATTTATAATGAGAAATATATAATGCCACGATAAAATTAGTATATCGAGCGACAAGCATGGTACGACACGAATAAGAAAGTTCACGATAAAATTAGGTAATTGAACGACAAATATAGCATAATAAAAATGTAAAAATTCACGACAATATTACTATACAACACGAAATAATAGTCAATATGTCTGAAGATTTTTTTGTATGACTCATATCAACATTTTAACATAACATAGGGCGTGTAAAAATATTAATTTTCGATTTGTTTAGAGACAGTTAATATACTTGACGATTTTAGTGTGACTTATTCCAATATAGGTTGGGTAAAAAGGTTATTTTTTTTTATTTGTAAAGCTCGTTTCATTTTTTATTGCTTTGAGTTTGAGCTTATTTTTGAAAGTTTTTACGTACGACTAGTCTATTTGTTGATTGATTGATTTTTCTTCACAATATTTGTTGAGTTTTGTGATGAATCGTTCCGTTATCGCTTACGATTGTCTTTGAGAACCTATGGCATGTAAAAATATCGCTTGCGGGAAGAATGGATCGGACGTATATATCTACACAAAAAAAGCATTTTTTGTACTATAGTAATCACAATTTTTCTTTATTTGTCAATTTTTTCTTAGGAATTTGTTCGTCTACCAACAATAATTTAGTTCGCATAAATTTTTTTTGATTGTATTTAATATCAATATTTAAAATTTAGTTTTTGAGTTGAATATTTACGAATGAAATCTATTTTCAGAATTGGAACATGAGTTTAACAAATCAATCCGAGGAGTCAAATTCAACTGGCGACACCAGATGCAAGTGATGTTGAAGATAGAAATAGAAAATTGGAATTGAAAAGAATATGACACGAGCATAGAGAGCTGAGAGCTCAATTCCGTGATCAGCTTTATTAATAGAAAGGTAAATTATTTCAATACATAAATATAGTGAAACCTCGATGTATTGACCATTTGTTGAATCACGTTTTTGTTTTAATAAAATAAAAATCTAGAATATTTGGAAAATTGTTGAATGGAGAATTATATAAATTTGTTTGTACCGGATTTGTTTATATCTCGAATATCTGGATGATATTTTATAAACTAATAATATTAGGAAAACGTTCTAATTAAAGTTATTAAGTAGTACGTGTTCTATTCTATAGTTTAGATACATACACATTTACGCCATTTATCCAAAAGGATGTGGCACAAACGCCTTCTATTATCCCGAAACTAGTTTTCTCCAAACATTCCTATTCAGATAACTAACTTTTACTTTAAAATGTATATTTTTGTTAAGGTCTTTTTAGTACACATTTTTTTCTTTTAAATAGTAACAATTATTTTTACAATTTCCAAAAGACAATAAATTTCTGAATTTGTCTAGGTATAATTTTCATATTTTAACATGACACTTATTGAAATAAATATTTTCTAATAAGAATAAGATACAATTTTTATAGACTTATGTTAATTAAACTAAGTTTTTGTTTTATATCTTATAATAAAATATTTTTTATTTAAATAAATTTTATGACAAAATATGAAAATTACATATTGTTCAATTCTGAAAATTACTGTCTTTTTGAAACTGTAAAAATAATTATATGTTCCAATGTAACTATGTATTTGAAAAACAAAACAAAAATGTATATTAAAAGTGCCTTGAAATCTTTATTTTGTACATTATAGTTAGAATACGTAAATAGCTTTTGTTTGAAGTTTTTTTTTTTAAATATTTTTTGTTTATAAAATATAATATGATTAAACTTGTATAATCTAAAAACCGTGTAGCTTTTTGTGCTCTAACTTATGAAAGATGAATGAAGATGAAAATTTTCAAAAACTATAAATAGCTTGCTTTTTATTGTACGTTATAATTTTTAGAAAGTTTACAATTTTAATTTATACATACATATGGCAAACATTCTACAATACAAACCTAAAATTCAGAAGTAAAATTAAAAATCTAATTTAATCTAATTTAACGACAATAGTAACACAAATGCTCGCCCTAGATTCTAAGTTCGAAAGTGCATTGTATTTTTTTTTGTAAATGTTAAAATATTGTGTTATCTCCTGAAATTAAACTACATGCAAAATTTCAGTGAGATCAGATGATAGGAAGTGGTCTAAAAATTGATTATAAGATATGACTGACCGTAACAACAACATGACCGTGACAACAACAGTGTGAGCTAATATAAGCGTGGTAATAATTGACAGTTAAAAATAGTATAGTTTATTTATTTCTTATAAACCCATTGTAATGTATTATGTTTCAAGGGAATTTTTAGCTAAAATATTGCGTAAACACAATGGCTGGTATTACAAGCTCTATATTTGGGTATACCAGGAACGTAGTTTTTGGCTGTATTTGCTTATACTAAAAATTCATAAAGCTTTGTTTTTGGATGTTTTAAAAGGTCGTTTTTCAATTAGTTAGAACAATTACTTAAAACAGCTAGAAGCTGTACTAAGCACTGTATTAGCTGTCAAAATGGTTAACGTTTATAAAAAAAATTGTGTAATTCGCGCGGTTTGCCAAGTAAATAATCGCAGAAAACGTACGATTATTTTTAAAAAGCGATTTAATCCTTTCGTTACGTTTAATGAAGAGGAATTTAAACGAAGATATAGTTTTTAATAAGGAACAGTGACATTTATTTTGAATCTGATTCAAGATCAGCTTGTGTCATTAGAAGAATGAACAAATATAATGTTGCCGGAATTATTTAGAAAATAAATAAAAGAAAAACTATTATAATCAAAGTTATTGTTGTTTAATTTAAATTTTGATATCACAATAATTAGTTATTTCAATACAAATATGAAATATTCTACATTTTTTGTATTTATATTTTCTAAGTAAATCTAATTGTTGTTTTTGCTTTTTAATCTTTATCTTTTTAATTATTTCTGTTTTTCGATTAAATAATGAATATATAGATATTTTTTCAATAAAATTTAATAAATACTTTGACAGATATCTTTTGAATATACAAACGTCACTAGTTTTGCAACGTTGCCAAACGAATTTTTCTTAGTACGTGATATTAGCTAATATAACCTTAATCAATATTGTCAATATTCTAATAAATAATTTACAAAATTTAAAAATTTTATTTTGGGTTCAGTGTTTAACCAATATTAATAAAAATTTCGCAAAATATTCTTTCAGTGCCCACATAAATTGCATAATTTTATTATTATATTGTGTTGCTAACTATCTGAGAAATAAAATTTGAAAACAAATTGTTATATATTCTAAGAAATTTATATTTAAATTTGTGTAAAATTTTCTCAGAAAGTTAGCAACTCTGTATAATAATAAAATTATCCTAGATTAATCAAATTTTTAGAAAAATTCTCTTAATGACCAGAAAAATAAGAATTTAATTTAATTTTCAGAAAATATTTACTTAGTATTTATACGAATTAATTTTAATTCTATGTTGTGTTGTCATTAGGGCTGGTCGATATTGGTATTTCAATATCAATATTTGATATTTAAAAAATGTCGATATGTTGATATTTCGAAATATCGATAACAGATGTTTAAAAAAAAATTGATAATGTTGATTTATAGATATTTCGATATATACCGATACAATTTAATTATTTATATATTCAATGAAAATTGTAACTTATAACAATAACTAAGTAAATTAAATAGTTTGTCAATGTAACTTTACATTAATAGTATAATTAAAATTTTACTAATGTTTCAATTTTTACTATAAGAATAAATATTTTATTTTAAAAAATATTTGTAATATGCCATTTTTTTTAAAGAAATAAACTAACTAGAGTAACTGGCTTTTTTATTTGCTTCATTCATATGTGGGAATCTCAAATATTTTACTTTAAATTAGAATTTTATTAATCTTAAATTAGCTCAGATATCAAAATATCGATATAACGATATATTAAAATGTCCATATATCAGTGTTGATATGTCGATAATTTTTATTTTTAATATCAATTATCGATATATCGATAAATTATCAATATATCTATAAATCGATAAATTATCGATATATCTATAAATCGATAAATTATCGATATATCTATAAATCGATAAATTATCGATATATCTATAAATCGATAAATTATCGATATATCGAGAATTTTTCACAGCCCTAATTGCCATATTTCGGAGAAAAAAATATATTTAAATTTTAATATTTTATTTTGGCTATGCTATTTTATGATTTCAATAAAATTTTCGAGATATATTCCTATAGATATATTTTTAACACACTTATTACTAGTGTGGGATTTGTTGTATTTCTTACTTTACTGAGACACTTTGTATATTTTAACACTAATTTTATTATCATTAACATACAAAAGAATTAGGTATTTAATAGATTGTAATACAGAATATATATTATATTGATATACGTCTTTAATTCGTAACTCTACGTCTTCAGCTCTGCTCGGACAAGCTTCGGGTCGAGAGGCGACTAGATCTGAATGCGGTCTACCATACGCGGGAACTGCAATACCCACACTAGTGTCTTCTTAAAAGAATTGAATTTTGACGGCTTTCCTTACATTTTCTCGAAAAATTAACAGGTGGCGTTTATGTCGCTATAGCCTATTCAATGATGGAGTAACTTGTGAAATTTTTGGGGAAAAATCCCAACATTAGAATATTATTTATATATATATATATATATATATATATATATATATATATATATATATATATATATATATTCATTTCACAGATGCTCTTATGAAGTTTTGTTATTATTATTACAAATGCTTAGTGAAATATTGCGTAGATGGCGTTGGTGGTATTTATTGCTTCTCAGCTACATCTTTTTAATTTACGTGGCATAAAAGCCAGCCAGATGTTTACAATTTGCGTTAATTTTTTCGGACATTGATGAAATTACCATACTGATGAGCTCTTAAAGAGTGAAACATGAGTTTGTGGTTAACTGGCAAGTCATTGATGCGTAGTCGATTCAATGACGTGAAATTTTTGGGATAAAATCTTCGACATTATTTTTTAAAAAATTATTTAAAATTTTAATATCTCATTTCCGATTTATTATGTTTTAGTACCAATATAATTTTATTTTTGCACAGTATTGTCCACTTTTTGAGAGAAAAAGTATTTTATTTTACCTACATTTTAATTTTAATTTAAAAAAATTAACTAATTTTATTATGCAGTGTTGTCAATTTTTTGGAAAAATTATTCAAAATTTTGGAGAAAAAAATATATTTATTTGTTTCTTAGTATTTATATGAAATCAAACTGGTTTATATATGGGTTTGCCCATATGTTTGTAATATTGGTTAATAGCATTTTTTGCTATGCTAACAAATAAAGATAAAATAGAGCAATTAAAGAAAATATTTAGTTTTTCATATACCGGAAGTATGTCATTTGTTTTCTTTATATCGAAATTAACTTTTCAACCAGTTCCAACAAATACCCTAAAAAGATTTTTTTTTTTAAATTAATAAAAAAACTTTTCCATATGTAACAACTTTTTGTGACACGCTGTATGTTGATGAATGTGTTACGAATATTATATACTCTTAGCGCTGGTTGAATAAGCATTATGTATCGTTTTGTAAATGAATTCTGTCGTTAACTTTCCAACTGACTAATAAATGAAGCCCTTTAAAAGGGGTCCGCGACATTTTGCCGCCGGACATTTTGCCACGGGACATTTTGTCACGAACGTTTTGCCGCCGCGACATTTTGTCGCCGGGACATTTTGCCGCTGGGACATTTTGCCGCCAGGCAAGTATTAGGCGTAGAAGATAAACACCTACAAACAACCTAACCTAACCTAACCAATATTTCATCGAATTATCTCTTCTTTTGTTTTCTACCGAAAGCTACGCCTAATACTTGCCTGGCGGCAAAATGTCCCGGCGGCAAAATGTCCCGGCGGCAAAATGTCGCGGCGGCAAAACGTCCGTGGCAAAATGTCCGGCGGCAAAACGTCCCGGTCCCCTTTAAAAGACAGTTGACAATCTAATTGCTTAGTTAACTTATTGGTTAAATTGACAATGCTTTATGCAACCGGTCCTTAATCGATTATTTGTTGGATGACTAATGCTTAAGTATAAGTATATTTCTATTTTGTTACAGATTCTGCTTCTGGATTAATGATGTGTCCTTTTAAGAAAGCCAGAAAGCATGTTAGAAGCATTTTGGAACCTGGTGCTGATTGGTTACATCTTTTTGCTAAACGTTATGAAATGTTTTATTTTTACATTTGGTAATTTGTAAATTATATCTCCATCACGAAGTATTCCTGTTAAATCTCAAATATTATGATATATTTATTTTATATATCTGAAGACACACCTTTGCATGAAGAAGAAATAGTATACGACATATAACAAGAAGATACGTCTGTTGCGATGATCTGGCAATATTATATTGGAAGATGCAGTCATTGTTAAAAGAAATACTTTTCGTACAACCATATTCATCAATGTTACATCGAAATTTGTTTGAATCAGCCACTAACTCAGTCTTTTTCTCGGACGATTTGATCTTGTTCCTGTTTTCGACGATGTACACGAGGACCAACCATCGCATGGGTTGTACGTTAGCTTCGACAACACTTCGATGCAAAGAAATAAATAATTAAACTAAATAATACGCATACTATGATAATAATTTTTTAAATATTTTAAATAATACTAGTATTTATTACTGAAAATGGTTTCTGAATCCAAGATAACTTTAAAAAATTTAAATTCGGTTTGAAGTATTTGCGAAATTGCGTTTCTAGGGTATTTAAGTGATCTATAATAATTATTGCAACTTTGTAAGCCATGTCATTTTGAAAAAGAGTAGATCAAATTTTTGTTTGGTTAAAAATATAGTAATTTCGTCTTCTAACAACAATGATCTGTTTAAACTTTGTCCTCTTGATAGCCACCTTACTCCTGCGTGTAATAATAAGTTTTTGTATTTTGAGTTGTTTCTGTTTATTGAGATTTGAAAATAAACGACTGTTAAGTGCACGGCTTTTAGAATCACATCGTTTAATTCTGGTGCTAATTTTTTTGTTGCAAGGGCCTTTTGATGAATTATGTAGTATGTAAAAGTTACAGGATTATTACCAGCAGCTTTAACAAACGATTTATCGATTTTGCAACTTAAGCTGTTTTATTTTAGATATAATTATTATTATTATTGTTTTTTGACGGCTTTTAAAATGTTTATTATAAAAACAGACCTTAGTTACATACTTATAATAATAAAACATTAATCAATTTCTTAAAAATCATACAAAATCTTAAAAATCATACAAATTTAATAACAACAAGTTTAATTGATAATTAGGAAATAAAATCTAAATAATATAAATAATTTTAAAAATATAATAACCTGATGAATAAGAACTTGAATGTTATTTGAAATAATATATGTTCTTTTTATTGTAACATAGGTAGTTACTTTTGCTTCGCATGTTTGAATGTACTTCAAAGCGTTCGCTAATCTTAAACGTAATTTAAGGAATTTTATATTTATACATCGTCTTGCAACCAAGAAAAATCGATACGAAAAACAATACAAAATACAATTTTTCCATTCGAAACCTACAGTTTTAAAAAATTCGTCAACTTTACTGTATATGTCTTTCCTTCTTGTATGTCCTTCCAAAAGATGACACAATAACAATTTTTCATTGGCGTTTTCTTTATAAATGTATCTGACGTATACTAACAATTGAGCCATTTTTGAAATATCAGTTGTTTCGTCGAACTGAGTTACAAATTTTGAGTTTCCTTTAAGTGCAATAATAATTTGTTCAAATTGGTCGTTGCTAATATCAGATTGTTCGACAAAGAAATTTTCCGAATTTCATCACTATATTGTTACGTTTACGATGTGTGGTGGGCTCACGTGACCCCGGGTATATTGGAAACGTGTTGGATTGAATGTATGAGTTGATCGACTGGCGTTGCCACTGGTCTAGGTAAAGTTTCCGGTGGTTGCGAATTAATACTTGTACTTATTGTAATTGTACTAAACTTTGTACTAGTCCATTCTGCGAGCTTTCTATGTACACTTTATGCAAAAAATTCAAAGTCTGTTTGGTGTCTGCGTTGAACGCACCTAATTCTTTTACAAATTATTATAACTAGAATTACTGGTACGATAATAAGCACCCATGGTGCGTAATGCAGAAATGTAGGTAACCAATTACTATGCTCTTGGAAATGTAGGTAACCAATTACTCTGCTCTTTTAACGCATTCGTATCTAAACATTTATTTAAGGTTTTAAATATTGGATATTGCTGTAAGTTATAGGGCAGAAGCTGCAATGTTTTTGTAATAGTCCATGCTGCGGGAATAATTTGTTTTATCTTTGTAAATGCATGGATAGGTTGAAGCGATTATTATTAAGCTATCGATAGTGCAATTACAGGGCATTTGTAACCAAACAGTTCCGAAATTTGGATCTACTTTAAAAAATTGAATTTTTTACTTGCGTTTAATTTGCACTGATTGCTGAGCGAGAGTCACAGTAAACGTGTTTGTGTCTATAGGTCTTATTATCGGTTGTGTAGCGTTCACTGAGTCGCAAGTAACATTATAGTACTTAGAAAGTTCAGCAACTGATGCAACTTTTATTAAATAATAGGCACAAATTGCTATTTTTATTCTTCCTGTAAATGATTGTGAGGGGGAGGGAGGTAAATTGTTGACATCATCAAATGTCCCCCTCAAACCCATCAAATTTTCGATTCGGAACACTTTTGATCCGACGCATCGTTTCTGAGATATGGCTACAGACAGATTAAACTGCGACACCCGGTACATATTTTTTCTATTTTTATAAAAATTGGAGAGAGAAAAGTTTGTTATAATATATCTAGGTACATACTTGTAAGTTTGTCTTAGGCTGCTTCTTCTTAATAAAACAATTTTATTTTATTGTGGAAATTACAGACACAAAATATGCGATTTTTAAAAACCATTTTCAATGTAATATCTACTTCTGCGAAAAAGTATTTGCTGAAAGTTGTACCCAAATGACCCTCCACTGTCTCTAGCAATTCCTTTTTATGAATTTTTCCGGCGGGTAACTCGGGCTAAATTCACACATTGCGGGAAACATTTTGAAGAATTTTTTTTTAATTTGTTATTCCAAAACAGTATTTTCTTATAAAAAGCGCTGACCTTTGTTATAGGCCAATTTCTTATAATATTCTGTGATGGTTAAGGTTCGCGAAATTAAACTCGTGCTTGCAGTTAGTGAACAACCTAGATATACAAGGTAGTAGGCCTAAAATTTTCATGTTGAGTATTTATTTAAAATAAATTATTGACTAAAAAATGTGCTACTTTAAATTAAATTACTACCCTCCTTTTAGACCAAATTTCCCTCACTATAGAGAACCATCGCGATTCGTCAAGGTCATGTTTATGCTACTTCCTTGTGTCTTTTAATTCAATGCATATACCCAAAATTTTGTAGTACAGATTTTAGTAATTAAGTTAGCCGCGTGTACAGCGCGTGTCAGCGATAGATAAACAAAGTTTATTTTTTTGTTTGGTTTTTTTTAGCCAACCTCACACATCGTGCGTCCGCGAACGTGTTAAAAACAAACAAAATAGCATAAACATAATATTATTTACGACATTACGTTGACATCTTCATTCTTCTCATTCATTTCATCCACTTCTTTTTTTGTTAGAAATTTAACGTTGACGGTCTTCCCCACCAATCCATACGAAACCAGATACAAATCGTTATCACTTGCTAATGAATTTAACGTATTCAGTCGATCATCGTTCATAAAGGCGTTGAATCTTGGTGTTAAAAATGTATTAAAGTTGAAAAATTCAATTAAAAATTTCGGTTCATGCTGAGTATTTCTTCTGCATAGAGTTTTTGTTTGATGCATTTCACCATAGTTAAATGTTGATAAATTTTTTAAAGTACGCGTTTCTGCTTCTAAGTTTATTTCTTCAACCACTTGATTCATTGTTATACACGAAGATACATACGAAGAACACTGCTGAAACTTTTGCAGTCAAAATCAAACTTGTAATTGGGTTTAGCAGAATTGGGTTTAGCAGAAGTTTTTATACTCGTATCAACACATGACGTAAAACTGATTCCGTGGGAGAGCATCTGTTTTTAGTATTAATTTAGATAAGCGGTATTATATTACTAACACTAAGCTAATATATGTTGAATATAGACATGTGTTGTGCAGCTGTTGATATCCTTTGCTTGAGAGCATAAACTTTTTATATTTTTAATGTATTAATTTAGACCAGCGTTTCCCAACATTCTTTGGCTCGCGTACCACTTGGTAGTACATCACGCTAAATTGTACCACTTCGTAAAAATGATTGTATTTCGTATATTTATTTACTTGGTACTTAGTAGATATAATAGTAGATAGAAACGAAATATGACAAAATAGTAGATTCTACTATATTTCGTTTACTAATAAATGTTTTTAATAGAAACACAGAATTATAAAAACCAATTAATATATTTTCTATATTTTTATTATTATAATCATTATTATTATAATCAAATATTTTTATAAAATAAATTTAATGAGATCTTTGTGCTTGTTTCGAAGAACATAATTTTTTGAAATTTGGTTCAAAAGATGCGAGGTATACCCTTAAGTCTACAGTTATGTTCAATCTGTTTCGATACTTATTTTTTAAAAAAATATATGAAAAAAAAAGCTCTTTCTACTATTTCTGTATTAGTAAACGGTAAAAATAATTTAAGAGCTTTCTCAGAAAGTTGTTCATATTCTTTATCAATGTTTAACCAAAAATTAATGAGATTGTGTCGTTTGAATTCTGCTTGTAAAGTTCTGTCACATGATAATTCTATTAAATTTTCTTTATCTTTTACTGATAATGATGTAGCTTTTTCTAAATTTTCTTCATAGAAGGGGTATTAAATCCAATTATCATTTGTGTTTTCGGGTTTAGGAAAATACTCCATGAAAGACAATTTTAATCCTGTTAAATGTGCTATTATATTTTATATCTTGAGACAGACTAATCTTATTTTCAAACAAAAAAATACGTATGGTTTGGCATACTTCCGGTTGATTGTTTTCGATACACTGTTTCCAAAAATATAATTTCTTAATCATACTTTCAATGTTATCATTAACATTAAAGATCGTTATCGAGCTGTTCTGAAGTGTCAAATTTAAGTTATTTATTTGGAAGAAAATATCAGATAAATATGCAAGTGCCTGAAGCCAATTAAAATCATACAAATTCGAAGAAAGATCAAAAGGATTGTTTTCAAAAAAACCTGTGCTTCTTGTCTCAGTTCGAATAAGCGGGTTAGCACCTTACAACGAGATAACCATCTCACTTCTGTATGAAAAATTGGAGTAATTGAAGACTCATCAAGTCTTCGCACATAACTTTAAAAATTCGTGTGTTTGCGTAGCTTTTCCTTATAAAATTAACAATCTTCACCGCATCGTTGAGAACGAGTTTCAATTCTTCTGGAAGGCGCTTTGTTACTAGATTTTGCCTATAGACACAGCAGTGGCTCCAAATTGTATTAGGAGCTACAGTATATCTATTCTAAGGTGGCAGCAACAGCATGTGTCCCGCGCAGAGAGAGAACGCATTCGGAGCAAAAGAGAAAGCGAAATACGCACGAAGTATAGTCCAATGAATAATGTTTTTTTCAAAATTATTTTAATATCCATATTAAATTATAATGTATTAATATTTAAAAATAGATAATAATTATAATAAATATTTTGAATTTATATTTTAGAGTGTTATATAATTAAATTATTAATTATTAAAGGTGAAAAATTATAAACAAATCAACATCAAAATAAAAAGCTATACTAAATTATAATGTACGAATATTTAAAAATAGATAATAATTATAATAAATAATTAGAATTTATATTTTAGAGTGTTATATAATTAAAATATTAATTATTAAAGGTAAAAAAATAATAAACAAATTAATATCAAAATAAAAATATATTTTAAAATAAAAGATAAACTGCATAGCTAAAAATGTTTATTAATAACAAAGTTATAAGTCATTAAACATAAATAAGAACATATATATACCATATTGCACATCTATTATAAATATTTTTTATTCTAAATTATCCGATTCACCACTATCACTATCATTATCCGATTCGTCACTATCGCTATTAATATCACTGTCATTATTTAAATTAATTATAAATTGATCGATTATTTCGTCCACATTACCTTCTCGCGATAAAAATTCTTCTTCGCATTTTTTTGCGTGGCTACATCCTGATTTCCTCTCTTCTTTACTGAGATTATTAAAAAAATCTTCGCATAATTTTCTGACCTCATCTAATTTGAAAGTCGTATTACGTGCACTCACATATTGTTTGAGAGATGCCCAAACCAATTCTATTGGATTTAAATCCGGATGATATGGTGGAAGTCTTAAAATTGTATGTCCATGCCTTTGCAAAAGTTGGTCAATTGCATATGTTTTATGTTTCTGCTTGTTCTACAGCACAAGATTATATAAATCTGTTTTTAATAAAGTCATGTCTGCAGGTATATTTTTATTCTGTAGCGAATTTACCATTGTCTCCTTTCTATTATTAAACGTAGGAGCTTTGTCCAACTGTAAATTATGGTAGGGTGCATTATCAATTACCAAGACGCTCTTTTCAGGTAAATTAGGTATTAACTTTTCCTCCAACCATTTCGAAAAATTCTGAAAATTCATTTCTGAGTGGTAATCTCCATTCTTCGAATTTGATGTAAAAATTAATAAAGAATTTTCTACGAATCCTTCTTCACTAGCTGCATGAACTATAATTAACCGTTGTCCCTTTCCAATAGGTTTCATTAGTCCTTCATTTGAATCATCATTCTATGATCTTTCTTGAGTATGAGATGAATGTATATATGTTTCATCTAAATATATGATAGGCCGTCCTTGGCTTCGATAATTTTTAATAAGTCGTAAAAAATCAATACGTAGTTTTTGTATATCATATCGCTTCATAAGTATTTTTCTATTAGTTTTTGTTTTTCTCCACCGAAATCCTATATTAATCAAAATTCCTCTTAGAGTTTCTCGACAACCGCCAAAACCTGTGGCGTCTCTGAATTTTTGAGCAATTCGTCCTAAAGTTGGCATAATTTTTTCGGTTGTGTATGTATTTAAAACAATTCTTTTTAAAACGCCTTTATCAAAATCCGATATGTCATTTTTTGGTATAGTTTTATTCCTTTTTTTTGTGGTGACGACAAAATTTGAACCTTGTCCTGTAAGAAATATATTGTTAGAAATATATTGCAAGAAATTTACGTAAATAATTAAATAACTATATGGGGCAATGCGTTGATAAATATATAATAAAATTAATTCTATAATTAAAACTAGATAGAAACTTATAAAACTAAACGATACTAGGGTTATTGTCCTTAAAGCTGACACTTTCACTTGTCTGGCTACGGGGCGAAGCGGGGGAGAGTCGAGTAGGCTGGTAGAGGGTCAAACGAGCGTACAAGGGTGTCAGGTACTCGGGCCTAGGCTTTATTGTTCTGTAAAATTTATGAGTATAAGCCTACATGCTTAGTGAGTTGAATTACTCAATAGTCATGCAATTATAATATTGATAATTTATGATAAGCATCGAAGACAAAACTTCAGCAATTAGATTATGGTTAGAATTACATCATGCAATTGATGTCTTCTTTGGATCACATAGATCCACAGGCATTATACGTTGGGGCTGCCTTACCCATTGTTGACAAGCATTATACGTTGGAGCTGCCTTACCCATTGTTGTAGCCATACTACTAATGATGGAGCCGGCTATGCTTATTGTTGAATTTGTGTTTTTGTTATATATATATATATATATATAGTGCTGAAGTTCTAAATGTCTAAGTATTCATGCAAAGTCATACTAAACTCAATGACTGATAATTGATCAATTCACTCACCAATAATAGGTATAATATGCTCTGATATTAAATGTAGAAGGATAATCCAAAACTTGTAATACACAATATTAGTAAAACAAATGCACAAGTCACTACTGAACACAACAAAAGTTAAGTACAGAATGCCCTGTTTGCCTAACTAACTAGCTTAGCGCCAAATTTCTAAACAAAGCTAAGATATTGTTCTTCAAGCTAATTTAGCCTTTACACCACTAATATTTTGGGGTGCGCGTCGCATATAGTGTGACTGTCCGATATCCGGAATGCAAAGTCAAGTGGCCACATGTGTTAAACATTAAGATTAGTGCAGTGTGGTATAGATTTCAAAAGTTACAGATTATTCTAAAAATGTTTACTGTGTTTTGAAAAATTTATATTTAAATTATTATTTACTAAAAACATACTCTAATATACCTTTTTAAATATATATATATATATATATATATATATATATATATATATATATATATATATATATATATATATATATATAAACAAATTAAATATATATATACAGTGTGTCCCAGGATTGATGTTACAAGAGGTGTAATGGACTAAAAATTTTTGAATTTCATTTCAAGATTCTGGAATTAAGCCCTGCTTGGCGTGAAACGAATTTTAAGAATTTTTTCGTTTTTTGAAAATCAAAATGGCCGTGACGGTGAAGCAAGAACTATTTTCTTTTCAGGTAAAGTACCCTTTTTGTTTAATTTTATTAAGAAAAGTTGTTTATAATGACAAATCATGGCCGTATACCAAACTTCAGGACGATCTACCTACTTTCATTAAACTGTCTGTTTTAGATTGAACAAAATAAATTGTAGGTATCTATTAATTTATTAAAATTTTTATTTTTTTTTTTTATTTGTTTCGTTCAATGGTCTACAAATAAAAATTTTAATAAATTAATAGATACCTACAATTTATTTTGTTCAATCTAAAACAGACAGTTTAATGAAAGTAGGTAGATCGTCCTGAAGTTTGGTATACGGCCATGATTTGTCATTATAAACAACTTTTCTTAATAAAATTTTGTCGTATCCTAAACAAAAAGGGTACTTTACCTGAAAAGAAAATAGTTCTTGCTTCACCTTCACGGCCATTTTGTTTTTCAAAAAACGAAAAAATTCTTAAAATTCGTTTCACGCCAAGCAGGGCTTAATTCCAGAATCTTGAAATGAAATTCAAAAAATTTTAGTCCATTACACCTCTTGTAACATCAATCCTGGGACACACTGTATATATAAAAAATTAAATATATATATATATATATATATATATATATATATATATATATATATATATATTGATTGGCAACTAAGTAATTGCGGATTTTTTTTAGAAAATAAAAGACAATTTTTTCATGGAACGAAATAATTTTATTCTGTAATGTATTGCCCATTTTGAGCAATGACCTTTTGCCATCTTTCAGGCAGCATCATAATTCCACGTTCATAAAACTTCTGGTTTTTATCAGCAAAAAACTGAACCAGGTACGATTTGACATCATTATCATTATTGAAATTTTTACCATTCAAGAAGTTTTCCAAAGATCGCAATAAAAAGTAATCAGATGGTGCAAGGTCAGGACTATATGGTAGATGTGGCAGAACATCCCAACCAAGCTCCAATAATTTTTGCCGAGTGACTAAAGATGTGTGTGGCCTTGCATTGTCATGATGAAACACAACACCTTTTCGATTTGTCAATTCGGGCCGCTTTTCTTCAACTACATTCTTCAATTTTGTTAGTTGTTCAATGTAGACATTTGAATTGATCGTTCGGTTGGGTAGTAAAAGTTCAAAGTAGACAATTCCTTTGTAATCCCACCAAACTGGTAACATAACTTTCTTTTGATGAATATCAGCTTTTGATGTTGTTTGAGCTGGTTCACCTGGCTTGCTCCACGATCTTTTCCGATTGACATTGTTGTAAACAATCCATTTTTCATCACCAGTTATTAATCGTTTTAAAAATGGATCATTTTCATTACGTTTCTTTAACTAATCGCAGATGTTAATGCGTTGTGTTAAATGCTTTTCTTTCAGTTCATGAGGAACCCATATATCGAGTTTTCGTACATAGCAAAGTTGTTTTAAGCGATTTTCAATGCATGTATGTGATACATGAAGCTTCTCTGCAATCTCACGTGTTGTACTGTGACGATCCGAATCGATTATTGCTTTGATTTGGCCGTCATCAACTTCAACTGAACGACCAGAGCGTTTTTCATTTTTGAGTGAAAAATCACCAGAACGAAATTTGGCAAACCAATTTTGACACTGCCGTTCTTTTAAAGCTTCGTCACCATAAACAGCACATAACTTTTTGTGAGCTTGCGATGCTTTTTTTCCTTTCCGGAAATAAAAAAGCAAAATATGACGAAAATGTTCGTTTTGATTTTCCATTTTTCAACAGACGCCAAAAAAAAACTACACAACCAATCAGAAAAATTTTCAATTGATTGACAGTTGAAGTACCAACTATCAAATAACAAAATGTGTTTGACATTTCGATTACGGCAGCAAACCTAAAAATTCAACTAAAGCCATCTATGAGTGAAATCCGCAATTACTTAGTTGCCAACCTGAATATATATATATATATATATATATATATATATATATATATATATATATATATATATATATATTATTTACTGAATATTGATCCATGATACTGCTAATTTAAAATTATTTAATGTCAACTTGAATTTGTTAATTGTCATTTTGATTTGGTTAATTATCATTTTGATTTTGATTAGTTTCAATTTGAACATGAAAAGGTGTAGTTTACATAAATTGCTTGATGCGTGATTTCATTGAAGCAAATCGATTTATCGTTGATTGAAAGTCAATGTTCTCAGCAAGATCACGTTCTATTGAAAGTAATGCCAAACTAGATAGACGTTCGTTTGCCTTTGTAGATCGCAAATAACTTTTGACAACCTTCAATTTACTGAAACTTCTTTCAGCAGTAGCAGATGAAACAGGAAGAGTCAAGTAAATTTTGTCTAGTATTGACAAATTAGGCAGACCTGGTGCCATCTGTTTTTCAATCAAGAAAGGCAGCACCTCTTTAAGTTGTAGTTCACTAGACAGTGATGGACGTATTGATGCATACAAGTCTTTGAATGTATCATGTTCAACAATTGCTTCTTCAATGTTAATGTCGTTTTTGTAAATTTTGCATAGACTTCGAAAAGAATCTTTATTTGCTTCAGATATATGTGATGGGTCAAGACAAGAAAAATAAGTAACTGTGTTACGAAAGTCATCAAAACGTTCATCTATTTGTGTTATAAGTGTATCCAAGACCGTGAAGTACGTTTCAGATTTAAAGCGTGCAGTTGGATCCACAACTTTTTCATCTCTGCAAAGTTCGCCTGGCATGCATTTCTTTTTTGTAACTCGCTTTTCTGTAAATTCCGTTTCAACATATAGTTCGGAACATTCTTCATTAATAAATGATTTGACTGCTATATTCAGATTTTCAAACGCTTCATCGCTTCTCATGTCAACGAACTTTTTTCTTGCAACATCGATTAATTGTTTTGCAAATGCAATGTCAATGTTGTTGCGTTGCAAATAATTTGATAAAACGAAGATGATATCTAACAACCTTTGTAGAAATAGCATCAGAAAAATAAATGAATATTTTGTTATTAAAATAGATAACCCCATAACTTCGGCTCTGACACTTCATAATAATAATAATAATAATATATTTATTCCATAGATCATTACATGATGATATAGGACACGTCATACAAAGTTTATACAATTATTGAGACTTAAATTCCTCAATAGAATAGAAACATTTTTCAATAAGATATAATTTTAATTGTTTCTTATATAATATTATTGAATTAATTGAATTTAATGAAGATGGCAGCTTATTATAAAGTAATGCACCTATGTAGTATATATTTTTTTCAAATTTACTGGTTTTATGTTGTGTTATACTTAAAAGTTTTCTGTTGCGTGTGTTATATGTGTGATCATCAGCGTGTGTTTTGAATTTAGTGTAGTTTGTTTTTACAAATATTAATAAATTATATAGGTATATACATGGGAATCTTAGTAATTTTAATTTTACAAAAGTGCTTCTACAGCTGTCACACCAATTCAAGCCAGCCATATGACGAATAGTCCTTTTTTGAATAGTGAATAGTTTATGACATTTTGATGAATTACCCCAAACTATTATACTGTAACTTAATACAGAGTAGAAATTAGCAAAATAGAAAGTCTTAACTACCTGTGTATTAGTGATATCTCTCAGTCTTCTTATAGCATAACACACAGATATCAGTTTTTTATGTACATATTCAACATGAAAATCCCAAGTCAAAGATTCATCTATAATTACTTCTAAAATTTTAGTATGTTCAACTTGTTGCAAGGATTTACCATTGTATTTAATAAGTATGCTTTCGTTATTGGCTGGCCTGTTACAAAATTTTATGACATAAGATTTATCACAATTAAGTATAAGTTTATTTGAAAGCAACCATTGACTTATGTCATGTAAATTGTGATTAGTTTGTTGAGTTGTGTTTACATTTGTTGAGTTACTGTTAAGTATAGAAATATCGTCAGCATATGCTACAAAGGATCCATTATTAATGCTATTTTTTATATCGTTTATATACAGAAGGAAAAGTAGAGGCCCAAGGATGGAACCTTGAGGCACTCCTGTTGTGATGTTTTGTTTGATAGATTGTACTGAATTTATAAATACTAATTGTTGACGATTTTCTAAATAGGATTTTATCCAATGTAAGCATATGCCTCGGAGTCCGTAAGATTCACATTTTTCTAACAATAAATTGTGATTTATACAATCAAATGCTTTTGATAGATCGATAAAGGTGCCAATAACAGTTAGATTAGAGTCCATATTAGTGTATATATTATTAGTGAAATCAGCTAGTGCTGTTATGCAATTTTTTTCTTTTGTGAATCCATGTTGTTCTTTAATAATTACATTATTTTTATTTAAAAATGATTGTATTTTTATATAAACTACTTTCTCAAAAATTTTATGAAATGAAGATACTAGCGCTAACGATCTATAATTAACTATTGAAGTAGTGTTACCCTTTTTATATAATGGAATAACTTTCGTTATTTTCAATTCAGATAGAAAACAGCCCATTTCCAAACTAGCATTTATAATGTATGTTAATGGAGTTAATATAAATTTTATTATTTTTTTAATAATATTATTAGAGATATTATCTAATCCCGAAGACTTAGTGTTATTAAGAGATAATATAATTTTTGCAAGTTCAGTTTCGGAAATAGGTGTTAAGAAGATAGTTTGTGGTATCTTATTTAGATGCTTGTTAGCAGATTCTGTATTTCTTATATTATCATTCTTTAATAAATTCTCAGCTAATGTACAGAAGTAAGAATTAAAACTATTAGTTATTATTTTAGGATCTGTTATT
This sequence comes from Clivina fossor, assembly GCA_963966155.1. Lineage (NCBI taxonomy): Eukaryota > Metazoa > Arthropoda > Insecta > Coleoptera > Carabidae > Clivina > Clivina fossor. The sequence continues at coordinate 33,138,636 of OZ014551.1, read as the reverse complement.
CTTTGATTGTCAATAATTAATTCAGATGGATTTGTTTTATTAGGTTTATTGGCAATGTTGTTATTAATTATTTGCCATACAGATTTAGATATATTATGTGATTGTTGAATAAATTTATCATTATATAGTTTTTTAGCTGTCTTTACTTTATTAATATGATTACGTTTAAATTGATTATAATAATTATAACTTATAAGACCATGATTGCGTAATGCAAAAATATCTTTCAGAGTTTGTGAGGATAGAATAATATCTGGTGTTAACCATTTTTTGTTTGAATGTTTTTTAGGTTTTATCATTACTTCAGGAAATGCTGAATTAAAATGATAAGTTAATGCATTAATAAATAATGAGTACATTATATTTACATCATTCGTTTGATAAATTTCATTCCAATTTTCTTTACTTAGGCAATAATAGAAATATCTCATATTGTTTTCTGAGAAAACTCTGGATTTATTTAGAGTGATATTGTTCGCTGTAGAATTGTTTGTATGCAATGAAAGTAATTGAGAAGAATGATCTGATAAACCATTGTGATGTACTTTACAGTTGTAGTTGATGTTTTTACTGTCTAAAAAGATATTATCAATGCAAGTTCTAGAGGTTCGTGTAATTCTTGTGGGTTCCTCAATAAGATGTTGTAGTCCGAAAATATTGAAAATGTCTAGAAAATCGTTCCGTTCCTTATTATTCACTAATAAATTTATATTAAAATCACCACACACTATCACTTTTGTATTATTATAAACCGATATGTAATGAAGTAATTGTCCAAGTTTATTATTTAAAATGTTTATATCTCCATCAGGTGATCTATATATTAGCGCAATGCAATAGTTTATAGTATTATGATTAATTTTAATGACTACATATTCAAAATTTTTTTCTTCTGGTTGAATGTTAATATTGAGCACTTTAAAAATTAAATTTGATTTAACAAAAATTAGTACACCTCCGTTTTTAAATGTAGTTCTGGTATATGCAGATGCTAATACATAGTTATTAATTTTAACACCGGGCAGTTCTTCTTTAATTAACCAGTGTTCAGAAATACATATGACGTCAACATTGTTTTCTTTTATAAAAACTTCGAGACTGTCAATTTTATTACGTAGTGATTGCATATTTTGATGCCCAATTTTCAAAGAAGAACTTTTTGAGGATTTTTCATTAATATTTTGAGATGATTGCTATATTATGTCATAGTTAGTTTTGGATTTGATATGTGCAATAATTTTTTGATAAACATGACATGAATTGTTACTAGCTGAATGATTTACATCAAAATTAGTTTTAATTCTTGTGTTTGAATTGTAACAATTTATACATTTTTTTGTTTCTATCTTGCAGTCCTTTAATTCATGATTTCCCATGCAATTGGAACATGTTGCAATTTTTTCTTTGCAATCTTTTGCAAGATGACCAAAACATGAGCATCGATAACATCTTATTACGGAATAATAATCTGCGCATTTGTAGCTTCGCCAGTTGAGATAAACAGATTTATATTTTATAAATGAAATCCTTATAGTAGGATTAACTTGTATTATAATATTAACGCATGAAGCGTTATTGGATGGTATTATTTTTATAATTTTTACATCGTTTCTTTCATTGTCTTTTATTTGATTTTGATGTAACAAATTATTGATCAATTGATTTCTGTCGATTATTTGGTCTTTATTAACACCGTATATTATTAAACGAGGAGATAATTGTTTTGGTTCGTATACCTTATATTTATTTTCAATGGATGTTAAATTTGATTTTAATTTACCTAAGGTCTGTTCATTTTTACAATTTATTATAATGCCTCCCTGTTTAACATGTTTTAAATTATATATCTCAAGCGACAAATCTACTGGATTAATGTATTTTTTAATATGTTCACTTGTTGTCGCAGAGTCTTGTTCAGTTTGGTTTGGTTTGATTACCAAAACCTTTCCCACAGGTTTTGATGTTATCATGCTGTAAGTTGGTTTAAAAAATGTATTGTCAGATGTCATTGCTATAGTTTGTTTGGATTGATTCGAATTATTTTTTAATTTAATTTCTAAATCATTGATTTTATCAGCTTGTAAATTATTAACTTTTTCCATCTCAGCGATAATTTTTTGAAGATTTAAAATTTCTGTATGTAGATAAGTATTTTCTAACGTAACTTTATCAATATCGTTAAGTTGACTTACATTTAAGGTTAGGTTTTTTTGACATTCTTCGCAAACCCATGTTTTTTCTTCCGCCTCTTTCCTCATATCTTCAATTGTAACACCCACGCATTGAATATGAAAATATCTGTGATACACACTATTACATGTAATTTTATCATCATATCTCGAAACTTTTTTATTACACTGATCGCATACTGATACGCTACTACCACCACTAGTAGACGCCATTACTGTACTGAATCAATACACTGAATCAATTTTTTAGGATCAAGAATCAATCAAGAAAACGATATGAAAATAACAGTTCGAACAAGAATTGTCAAAGAGCGCTAAAAGCCGATCAAAATTAATCAAAACACAACACATAACCTTACTTCAGGTTCTCGCGCTAATAATTATAGCAAGTATGTTCTCTAGATTGCCCAAAATTTATGTCTTCTAGAGTGGATACAATAGCAGAGAATGATCCAACAACCGCATCAACTGCATGCTTCCGGCTGGCCCATCTTGTATCAGAAAGTCGTTTTAGAGTATCTACTGTTGATTCATATTGGGCTTTCTGATGTTCTTCGAGAATATGAAGTCGTGATAAGCTAGAAGTAAGAAACGTATATAATTTTTCAGCTGTGCCGAAAAACAACTTCATATCACTGTTTACAGACATTGCTTCGATAGTCACCAAATTCAAAGCATGAGCAGAACAGTGAACATAGATGGCATTAGGTGAATGTGTTTTCATCCGAGTTTGAAGACCATTCTTAATTCCAGACATCACAGCGGCGCCGTCATATGCCTGTCCTCGACACTGTGTGATATCAATGTTTCGTTTTTGTAGCTCTGATAAAATTATCTCAGCAAATGCTGCAGCATCGCTATTTTCTAAAGTATAGAAGCCTATAAATCTTTCCACAACCTGTCCTGATTTTAAAATGTATCGTAAAGAAATTGACATCTGATCAATTCTGGATATATCAATAGTTGAATCAATAATTAATGAAAAAAATTGTGCAGACTTAACTTCATTATCAATTGTATCCGATATTTCAGATGCGAGTGATTGAATGAGATCATTTTGTACATTATGACTTAAATACAGTTGATTTTTCTTTTCAAATTTTAAATGATTATTCAAAGTAAGATCATATTTGGCTAGTAAATATAACAGTTCACGAAAATTTCCAGTGTTTGTACTACTACCATCACCCATGCAAGAGTGTTGTTCTCTGTGTCCTCTGAATGGCAAACCCTGTTTTGCTAAGAACAACGTCACGTCTATCATCCGTTTCAAAACTTCTCTATTCTTTTCCACTTGGCCACGCTCCTGGGTGATCAACTCTGATATTACAGTTCTATCATTTGAAATGCGATATTTAGTAAGCAAATATTGACGTGTTGCATCATGATGTAGTTTAGAAGTTTCGTGTTTAACAATTTTTTCCATGCCTTTTTTCCATTTACAAACTCCTGATTCTGGGTCAGACCATTCCTTGCTATAATGCTCATATTTGCGATCAGCGAATAACCAGCAAGCTTGACAGTACATCTTTTGATTTGTTGGTGAATAGACAAGCCAATTTTTTTTTTCTTTCATACTGCCGTTTCCGAAACTTTTGGTATACCAAGAAATAAGAAATTTGCGGCCAAATTTATCTGTCGGAAATTGAAATGGTTTATTGAGGCCTGGTTGGCATGGTCCGATTTCACACAATTTTCGTATGAGTTTTGTGGTTAAACTCTGATTAGTGTAGAGTCCTGGATCTGTAGGGAACTCTGATTGAGGAAGAAGTGGTTTTTGGATAATATCTAGCGCAGGTTCTGGGACTGCTTCGTATTTGGATCAATCTGCATATTATGCTCCAAGCCAAGAGTGGGTGGTGTTCCGGTATCAGTAGGTTCTGTACTGGAACTTGTAGCTGGGTACTGTTCATCAGATACTGGCTTACCTTCAGCAAGAACTTTAACTGGTTGAACTACAGGTAACTTAGTCAAAAATGATGTTAATTTTAGACATTTGCTTGCATTTATTTTGAAAATTGTTTATGAGGCATTTCATCTAACATAACAACTAACGGTGCAGATGACTTTCCAAATTTTTACTTATAATCTGTATTGGAATTGGGATTTTTGCCCTGGTAAATTTCAAAATTGATGAGATAACCATTTTCTGCGTTCAAACACCACACTTTGTAGCCAAAGCGGATAGGGTTTCCTCGGATACACTGTTTGCATCCATGCCTTCCATAATACCTCACCATACTTTCACCAAAATTTATATTTTCAACAGGTATAAAATATTTAAGAAAATTTTGTTTTAGTTTTTCTGCGAGCGGTCTGATTTTCCAAATTTTATCCTCTCTGTTTATTTCTGTGTTATTTGCGCAGTGTATGAATCTCATTATTTGAATAAAGAAGAAATTAACTTAATATTAATTAAACAAAATTTCACATATTTCTCTTTTTTTTTTTTTTATCTTCACTTTCAATATGCTTTAATTGCGAAGCAACAAATTTGTCGAAAATATCGTCTGGATCATCCACAGTTGTTTTTGCTCTATTTTCAATAAGTGAATTCATGCTTTCGACGGCAGTTTGTAACGAACTCAATAGTTTTACTGGTGGTTCGTCTTGCGTCTTTGTTGTAGAACGCTTTCTAGATTTTGGAGTCAAGTCATCTTTGGGCGTAGACGCCCTTGGTGACAACAAATCTTCTGATGTCGCCCTAGATGCAGGACCTGTTGTCACAAACTCCGTAAAGTTGTCTTCCGGAATAGATGATCTTGGTGATATCAAATCTACCGATGTCATCCTTGGTGAGTCTATGGATTCTTCTGTACTGAACTCTTCTATCATCAATATTTCTGATGGAGAGTCCCAATTTTTCTGAAAGGGACTGTTAGTCTCCATCGTGCTTTCTACCACTTTAGGCCAAAGCAAGTTGGCAAAGGTTCTGAAACATATTGAATTTAGTATACATTCTCTACAGAATATTGTATAAAATAACATTCAAAATACAATAGGGGACGGGCATTCCCGTGACGAAGATATGTTTAAGAAAAAAAAAAAAGGATAACAAGGTAAAGCTGTTTTGTGTTAAAATTCAATTGGAGTTGCGATTTTGGTTATAATATTTGCTTTTTCTGGTTTATTACTTTTTTGTTTATTTTATTTATTAGTCTTCCTTGTTTATTATAAACAATGTTAATTGGTTTTCTGTCAAAAAAAAATGAAAGTTGACACTACACACAGAAACTGATCGCTCTGTTATATTTTTTGCATGTTGAGTTCATCACGTACTGCCCGTATCCATGGTTCGTAAAATATTACTTACTTTCTACCCTTTACCACTCGATCAAGGAACTTCAGATATTTCAAGAGTTCCCACTCATCCACTGCTTCCGATCCCGCCATTTGCTTTGCCCGCTCTCTCGAGAATCGCTGTCGAATTGCAAGTCACCTAGATTTCACGGCATCCACTGTTAAAATTTAAAAAAAAATTGCTTAGTAATAATATCAGAAATGAATACTAATTCATATTATATGAAATGATAATACTAATAACATATTTACCTTCTTGATTCATAAATTTTGCAACAGTATCCCACACATTACTTTGTTTTATTTTGTTTTTAAAATCAGGTCGCTTCTTATCATATAGTATGGGATACTTTTCTATAGTTGTGATTAACAGTAAATCATCCATTTCGATTTTAGCTCACTTGCAAACGTCAAATAAAGTCAACAGTTTGTGGCATTTTTGAAGTATTCATTCGAACTAACACGAAATGCAGCGAAACTACACGAAACGCACAGATCGCACAGAAAAAATAAACATTGGTCATTTCCTGTGCTATGCTGTGCTATTTCTTGTGCGCTATGCGTCTTATAAATGGATGTACCAATTTCCATATGACCAAAGTCTGTTCTATTGTGTGCTAAATTATTTTCTGTGCGCTGTGCGAGTTATAAATCTAGCTTTACACCACTATTAAGCAATAATTATTATGACATACACCACTATTATAATAAATAAAACATGTTTTCTTCAAGAAAAACCTAACTTTATTTTATATTCTGACAAAAATACAGAAAATAAACAACTAACAAAACGAACAATTTAAAACATATTATTTATTATCTTCCACTAATTGCTCATCAGTTTCATCCACAAAATCATCATTCACCTCTTCATCCAAATTCAAATTTAAATAAAACTCATGATGAATAGGTGGAATAAAATTTAACAATTCCATCATATAATTTTTTTTCTTTTGAGTTACTCCTAATGGACTACTGTATAATTTTTGCAGCGGAACTGAATTTAATGTTTGTGGTCGCCCGTTACGTCTACGTTTTAAATCAATTTGTTTAAACTGAGTATCTTCATTCAATGTCTGTTTATAAAAAATGGTTAGCGGATGGTCCTTTTCAAAATGCAGCCATTGAATTTTTAACCATGATACCGGTTCCTCCTCTGTATTTTTTTTTCTTTGTGTGATAATATTTTCCAGTGCTTTTGTTGAGAAAAAATCATTTTGGGCCATTTTATTCACCGCGAATGGTTTTGTTTTGCGACATTGTTCGATGGCATTATACCAGTCATCTGGGCAATATTTTGTTGTCTTTTTTGCAAAATTTTCTATGATTCCGAACTCGCGATCATTTGGTAGGTAAGAATGTCCGGAGACTAAAAATTTGTGGTCAATTTTTTCAATCTCAAAATTAGGATCCATAACTATTTTCAACCATAACAAACTTAATTTAATATTTTTATTCTGCCTGTACAAGCATCACTGTAGGCAATGACATGTTTATCCCTTAAGTAGTATGGCTTAAATTTCTAGCACTTAAGGTATGGCAGGGTCAAAATTGACCCTTAATTGTTTATGCGATATTTTTTTCTTTTAAATATTTTTAACCTTGAACACAGTAAATATGTGATTGTGGATATGTTTTAAAAGCACAAAAAGTGAAATACATACATTTATATAAGTTTTATTTGAAAAAGTAGCAAAAAATAGAAAATCTGTCAAAATCAACAGTGTATTCATAAAATATCTAATATCTAAAAAAAAGAATTTTTTTCATCCTCTTCGACGCCAATTTTGGTTTTAGGACAGATCCGCCTGTGACTCTCTGTAAAATAAAAAATATTACTTTGCAAATAAAAAAACTGTCCAATATCTTTTTTGGCCTTACTTTTCTAGACAAATTTGGCATCTGGTGATCGTTGTGCTATGATTTTTGCAGATGTGGCGGTTACAATTATTGCACAAAAGCTGAGTAGATGGCTGCTTCCGTTCCGTGTGGAACATTGAATTTAGTAATAGCCAATATAATAATGATATCATTTTTCAATTACTATGGTATATAAGAAATTTATGTTCTCAAACAAACAATGTATAATTTCTTTTTAAATTATATTACAATATAATATAAAAATAATATTGAAAAACAAAACACTGTGCCATGTTAAATAGGCTAGGTTATTTATTAGATACAAAAATTATTCAGAATTTATACTTGAAAATATTTATCAAAATTTGAATAAATTTCTAAATATTTATTTTTTGTGTTATTGCTGTACCCGTACGCAGAGAATACTATTGCTTCCACTGACTTAACGGTACAGCAATTTCGAATGTAATAATATCAACATTCTTTTTATTCAATATAATTTAATACATTAAAAATTCTCTTTATATGTTTTCAAACAAGTACTAAATATTCATATCTCTAATTGACAAATGTTTGTATGTTTGTGTGTTTCTGCCGCATCTCCTCCTAAGCCCCTGAACCGATTTTGATGGGAGTCGTGTCATTTAAATTGGTTCATTCCCTATTTGAGAATAGGCAAGTTTCATCTTTCTAGGATTTCATCTTGGTTTTCAAAAATTTAAAAAACTATGTTTATAATGCAAATGTCAAAAATAAACTTAGATAGCTATGAAAAAAATGAATGAAATAAATAAATAAACAGCTGTCACAATATATTGCAAGTACATTTTTTTACATATATCAGTGCATTTACTTAAATTTTCTTCATTAAAATAAGAGTAAAAAGTACATTTCATTGATATTGTTGTATTATAAAAATTTTGTATCATGCCCAAACGAGCAAAATCTAATATAAACGGCAATAAAAAGACCAAGAGAATGAAGATGGAATATTCGAATCTTTCGTCGGATAAAAAAGAAGAGCTTAAATCAAAAAATTTTAATATATTATTATTATATTTAAGTAATATTTTCTATGGGGCGCGCGCGTGCGCGCGCCCTTTCTTTTTTTATATTTATATACTGTGTCTTTGTGTTGCGGTTGTTACTATTTTAGACTTTAAACGTGACCCTTTAAGGGTCACGGGTTTCCTAGTCTTCTTTTTAAAAATATAAGTTTAAAGACATAATAACTTCAAAATCAAATGTACTAAAAGTGGCATATTAAACTAACAAAATTATTTGATAAGTAGTAAATACAAAATTATTATTAAATACTTTTAATTAAAATATTAGATATTGATTTTTCAGATTTATTAAAAAAAATGATTATTAATTTTTTATTATCACTACTACAACATTACAAATAATCAAAATAATATGCATTTTTATCGTACTCTGTTGATGTAAGACGCAGTTAATGAGTTTGCTTCTACTGCGCTTGTATGTGAATGCGAGACACTGATACAAAGTAACTGCAAATGCCTGCCTTAAACTATCTCGATAAAACGCAGCCATTAGCACTGCTTCCTTTGAGCGGTATTGATGTGACATGCGGCGTTTCGAAGCGAAATAACGTACATAATGATTACAAAATTAATTGTTTGTTTAATTTTAATTTATTATTTAAGTAAAATGAAAAATATTTTAACATTTGTTTTTTTTTAAAAAGTGTCAAAATGCAAGGAAAGCGTTATGTAATGAAAACATTGGCAAATATAGAAACCAGGGCCGGCGCCAGGACCTATTGCGCCCGCCTGCCAGTGCAGTAAAGGCGCTCCTTATAAAATATAATATCATATATACGTAATGGAAAAAGTAACATTATATGTTTATAATATATAATTATAATATTTACATTCAAAATAATAAAAAATTAGCAACTAATATAATTTATTACTACTACTTACTTAATTTTTCGATTTTTAGTATAAATATACTTTGAAACTAAATCAGTTATATTTAATTTTGAACAAATGTCTTTTTCTATAGCAATAAGGGATAAATTACTTAATCTCTCTTGCGACGTAGATGACCTTAAGTAATTTTTTATTAATTTTAATCTTGAGAAAGAACGTTCTCCACTAGCCACACTAATTGGAATTGTTAATAATATTTTCAGAACTACTTAAATTAGGAAATGAAAGTTTATTAGTATGTAAAAACTGAAGAATGTTTAATGGATTGTTGAATGTGTTCAATTAATTTTGAAATAAATTTTTAAAGACACAAAGTTTATCACACAGTTATTTTCCGTTTATATCTTTGTGATTATCATCCGTGAGATACGTCTCCAAATCACAACAATGTTTCAAAATTGTTTCTCTTATCCATTGTTCTTAGTTGACTCATATTATATATAAATTCGAAATAAGTATTATGACTTTGTAATAATTCAAATCTTTCTTCTAAAGACATTTGAATTACGTCTAAAATGGTATAAACAAACATTATTCGAAATTTATTTTCCGGTGAATCAGGTAACTCATCTATATGTTCATATACAAATTGCTTGCTTATCTTTCTTTGGCGAATTTCTGAAATTGATTTAAAGGTTAATTCTCCTTCAATTTCTTCAGCCAAATCTTTTGCATTTTCAAGTAAAGATTCATAAAACTCATCAGTCCGATATTCAGCGATATTTTTATTTAAATTTTTAATGGTTGTTAAAACGAAAACTGTATTTTCAAAAAATCGTTGCAAAATTGAACTAACTTTTTCTATTTTATTTAAAATATCATGCCACAAAAGTAGAGAACAGATAAATTGAAGATCTTTCAATTTTGTACACAAAGTTTGAGATACATATTTTGTTTCTCTATCGAATTCGTCGTTAGTTGTTATTTCAAATAATGCATCATATACTTCACCAATTTGATACCTAAGTGGACGTAAAGCATCAATTCTGCTTTTCCATCGAGTTTCCGATAAGGGTTTTAAAGTAAAATTTGTAATATGTTTTTTTAAAATTAGCCAACGTTTTGTTGATGACACAAAAAAATTAAATATTGCTTGGACAGTTCCAAAACAATTAATGGTATAAGAATTCACTTTTGCGGCGTCGCCGTCGTTGACAACTAAATTTAAGTTGTGAGCTGTACAAGGCACATAAACAGCACGCGAATTTATATTTAAAATTAACTTTTGTAACCCGTTCTTCTTTCCCTTCATATTGGCACCATTATCGTAGCTTTGTCCTCTTATGTTTTCTACTTTTAATTTTAATTCCCTTAATTTATTAAGAACGACGTCGCAAAGACCTTTCCCCGTTATATTATGAACCTCCAGAAATCTTGCAAAATGTTCTTCTACTTCAACTGTGTCCTCTTCACAAATGTAACGCAACGTAAAATTAATGTCATTTGTTTTGTTTTACTGATATCTGGTGTACAATCCAACATAATCGAAAAATACTTGGATTTCTGAATTGATTCTAAAATATTATTAACAATAGCATTACCTAATAAATTTATAGCTTCATTTTGTATATCTTTACTTAAATAGTGAACTTTGCATCATCCCTTCTTAAAACTTTTTTCTATGTGCATTGTCATGACAGGATCAAATTTTCCAAATAATTCGACTAACTTTAAAAAGTTACCGTTGTCATGTTTAAAAAGTGTGTCAGATGAACCTCTCAATGGTAAACACTGACTTCCTAAAAATTTTATTATTTCTATTATTCTAGTAATAACGTCAGTCCACTGTTTTTTTCTAATTCATACAGCTTCAAACTATGTTCATCAATTACTGTTTTATTTTTTAAAATTAATTCCAAACTTAAAATTTTGTATGTGGACAAAGCTTGTTTCATGTATAGGAGAGCTTTTGATAAATTTCTCCAATCATTGTAATCCATCGATGCAAAAGGGTTTTGATTGTAAGGGTTTTTTGTAAATAATTTTCAACAAAAACAATATACAGCATTTGCTGAAATAGAATAAACTAGCCATGTTCTTAATTGGCGTCCCCCGTTATCCGTCTTACGAAAATAATAAAGTCCATTGAATTGTCGCTTATTAGAATCAGTTGGGTATCAAACATTTTTTATTTGTTTTCGACCAGCTTCTTTTATTGCCATTCTTACTTTATCAGTAATTGTGGGCCATTGCGAAGGATCTTCTATTTCTATCACATTTAAGGTTGAAGATGTAGAAGGATTTGCGATCGAAATAGTTGAAGATGTAGAAGGATTTGTCGTCAAAGTAGTTGAAGTTATATTGTTTTCTTTTACCATAAGAGTTGAAGTAGATAATATATTATTTTCTTCTACAGTAGAAGTTGAAGCCGTTGACAATATTTCGTTTTCTTCTACCGTCAGAGTTGAAGCAAATAATATATTATTTTTTTCTACCGTAAAAGTTGAAGCCGATGACAATATTTTGTTTTCTGCTACCGCAAGAGTTGAAGAAGATAAAATATTGTTTTCTTCTATGCATTCTTTCAATTTTTCATTTTGTATACAACTGTCTTCAAAAGTAATGAAAGTATGAATTTACTATTTGTAGATATTCAGTTGGAAAACCGAAAGTGTACAATTTAAATATTAATTCTGAATTCTTGTTTAAGAATTGTTCCGCAGTTCTCACACCTTTTGCTTCGCATCCCTTCGCAAATGTGGCTCTGTAGTGATTATTATTATTATGAACATTATTAAAATTTCAGTTTTCAATTTTAATTAAGTTATTAATGTAAAGATACATTATTTAATTTACTTATTGATTGATATAAATTAAATTTTTTATTGAATACATAAATATTTAAATTGTATCTGTATATATCGAAATATCGATATATAAATATTAAAATCAATTATCGATATATCGAATTCGATATATCAATCTCAAAGATTTTTTACTATGTTTGAAAACTAATTTTGTCATGCAATTATTGGCTTGGTGCATAATTATCAGGCATTTTTGTAGGCGGATTATTTGTTAATAAAAATTGATGTTTTGTTTACTTTTTTATTAAAAGAATCGTCACTTCTTTACAAGTGGAATCGATCGTTTTCCAAGCAAATGGGGGAAGCAGTTATGCAAGTAGATGGTGGCTGCGCTCCGAAATAATCATTTAAAAATCCTATTGTTTTTATGTTTGTTTTTTATAATAAATATTGTTTAAAAAACGCCTGATAATTATGCACCATCTCTATACTTATTCACAGTGGCGCAACCAAGGAGGGGGGGGGGGGGCGACGGGCCTTGCCCCCCCCCCTCTAAGGCTAGCAGAATTAGCACAATTTTTATTCGTTTACTCATATATTCAGCAGTCATTTCTAACGCTACAATTATTTACCCTAAAATATTGAGCCAAAATTCATTATTTTAAACTATTCATTATTTTAAACTATTAATTATTCGATTCATGTAAGATAAAGTGAAAATCTGGTTAGTATTTGCTTTTTTTTTGTTTTTCCAAGATAAAATCTTTGGCCCCCCCCCAAGACAAAATCCTGGCTGCGCTACTGATAAAGACAGATCAAATTAAGTTTACTGTGACTGTGAGAATTAATTATTTAAATGAACAAATTTATTAGAGACTAATTATGTTAAAGATTTATTAATAGTGATTCTAAAAAAAACCTACAAATAATAAATAAATTTTTTTTTCTTTTCCAAATTATTTTTTATTTAATTTTAATTGATTTTTCGAAATATTCATGTTTTTCATTATTTTGTGTTTTGTGTTGGATTTCGTTTATAAATAGATGAATTCCATATTTTTAAGTTCTTAGGTATGTTTTTCGTGTAGTACCACAGCTCGTTTCTTCGAGGGTAATATTGATTGATGCCTGCTATCTAAAATAAAAATTAATTTAACAATAAGAAATTAACACTATCACAATATAAATTTACCTTAAATAATGCTAAAAAAAGTAGATGTGTCGGTTTCATTGATATTTTTAATTTAAATTTTTGTTCTGTTATTGCGTACAATTGGGTACAATATAAAATATTTGACATTTATCAAAAAAAAAATATATTTTGTTTACCTAGCAACCAATAAAAACAAGATATAAAATTGACCGCGGTTTGAAGGAACTTTTATTGACTGTATAAGAAATATTGTTGTTTATATCACCGGTTTATCTGACGTTTGCAAAATACAATTATAAAAGCGGCCTATAGATAAATATTTTATTGAATATATTTACTCCTATGTAAATTATATAATACTAATTTTTTTGTGATGTAAGCTACTGATGTACCGTATAAAGTAAAATTCACATTAGAATTTTACACAGTTGGATTTGTTGCTACAAATTTTAGAACTGAATCACATATCTGTAGCGTGAGAATTTTAAAAATTCAATTTCAAAATTATTTATATATTTTACACGTTCAAATTCTTCATCCTCCAACAAATTGTACGGCATTCTTATGTGTGTCGACTCTACTTCAGAATAGTAACAACAGCCTTTGCACTCCATAATAGTCGTAATACATCGAATAGGCTTGAATAAATCATTTGCCAGATCGCCAATATTGCTAGTGCAAATGATTTTCCAACTGTCGCCCATAATCTGTGTGACTTCGGATGTATCGCAGGATTTCAGGATGAAGAACCGCATGTAATTCCTTTAGTCGCAATATTGTGAACTAACGAAAAAAATTGATTTTTCATCAGAGAATTATTTTTTTAGATGAACGGGAAATCCAAAGGCTGTCTCAAAATTAACGCACGATTTGAATTAAATATAAAAGAGAGTTTTTAGTCTTTAGATTTTTATTTTTTCATTGAATCATAAAGTACATAGGATAGGGTTATTTATGGAATAACACATCGTGCAAATGGCCTCCACGGCTTTGCTGGTACATACGCACCCTGTCATTGAAATTTTTCATGATTTTTCTGCATAATTGTGGCTGAATTTCGTTGATGCAGCGTTTAATTTCCTCTTGTAATGCACGTTTGGTTGTGGGCTTGTTAACATAGACCTTTGACTTCAAATAGCCCGGTAAGAAGAAATCTAATGGTGTTAAATCACATAATCTAGGGGGCCAATTCTGATCACCGAAACGAGAGAGTACACGACCAGGAAATGTCTCATGCAGTAATTGAATTGTATCATTGGCTGTATGGTATGTGGCACCGTCTTGTTGAAACCACATATTGGCCACATCAATAGCATTCAATTTCGGCAGAAAGAACTGTGTTATCATGTCGCGATATCGAGCGCCAGTAACAGTTGCTGCTTGACCAGCCTCATTTTCAAAAAAGTATGGTCCAATGATGCCTCCTGCCCAAAATCCCCACCAAACAGTGACACGTTGTGGGTGCATTTGTTGTTCGCCAATCACACGTGGGTTCTCCGTAGCCCAAACAAATTTTTGGCTTTAATTTTAATTTTTATTATCTCAACAAACGTTGAAAAAGTAAAGTTGTTGAATCTAAACAAAAAGTACGAGCTAACTCATTCAGTTTCGTATGTAAACCGATAGAGTAAAAGTACCTTGCCCCGCTTTTAAAGTAAGTACATTCAAATAGGTAAAAATACCCGGCCCGCTAATAGACAACAGTTCTCGAGACGGGTATTTTTACCCGCTTATAATGTGTTAAGTATTCTCTATTTGTATTCTCTGCGGTTTATTTGATACTGTCTGTTTTTTCAATTTTCTCATTAATTTTTTGTATCTTTGATTTTGTTTGTTTTCTACAATTTTATAATATATTTTGAATAATATTGCAGCCATTCTTTGTCTAGTATTAAGGTTCTCTAATTGACGGTAATTTATATTTTGTCTCATTATTTGTTTATATTTTACGTTGTAATCTCGTTTTCGGTTTATTTTTTCTTGATCATATTTCTGATTTAAATAATATAAGTAATATCTTGTGCATTTTAATTGTATATTAACAGGATTTTTCATTTTTTGATTATAATATTTCTAATCTCTTTCTCTTTGTATTACAGCTTTTTCATTATTTTGCATTCGATTTTTAAAACCAATGTAATCTAATTCTCGTCTTTTTTCTGCTTTCTTTTCATCTAGCATCTTTTTAGAAAAAGCGTTTCTATCTATTTCTCGTCTTTTTCTGCTTTGTTGTCATCTAGCATCTTTTTAGAAAAAGTGGTTCTATCTATTTCTCGTCGTTTTTTTGCTTTCTTTCCTCTAACATTTTTTTAGAAAGCATTTGCTGAAACAGAATAAACTAGCCATGTTCTTAATTGGCGTCCCCCGTTATCCGTCTTACGAAAATAATAAAGTCCATTGAATTGTCGCTTATTAGAATCAGTTGGGTATCAAACATTTTTTATTTGTTTTGGACCAGCTTCTTTTATTGCCATTCTTACTTTATCAGTAATTGTGGGCCATTGCGAAGGATCTTCTATTTCTATCACATTTAAGGTTGAAGATGTAGAAGGATTTGCGATCGAAATAGTTGAAGATGTAGAAGGATTTGTCGTCAAAGTAGTTGAAGTTATATTGTTTTCTTTTACCATAAGAGTTGAAGTAGATAATATATTATTTTCTTCTACAGTAGAAGTTGAAGCCGTTGACAATATTTCGTTTTCTTCTACCGTCAGAGTTGAAGCAAATAATATATTATTTTTTTCTACCGTAAAAGTTGAAGCCGATGACAATATTTTGTTTTCTGCTACCGCAAGAGTTGAAGAAGATAAAATATTGTTTTCTTCTATGCATTCTTTCAATTTTTCATTTTGTATACAACTGTCTTCAAAAGTAATGAAAGTATGGATTTACTATTTGTAGATATTCAGTTGGAAAACCGAAAGTGTACAATTTAAATATTAATTCTGAATTCTTGTTTAAGAATTGTTCCGCAGTTCTCACACCTTTTGCTTCGCATCCCTTCGCAAATGTGGCTCTGTAGTGATAATTCAAATTCTTCATCCTCCAACAAATTGTACGGCATACTTATGTGTGTCGACTCTACTTCAGAATAGTAACAATAGCCTTTGCACTCCATAATAGTCGTAATACATCGAATAGGCTTCAATAAATCATTTGCCAGATCGCCAATATTGCTAGTGCAAATGATTTTCCAACTGTCGCCCATAATCTGTGTGACTTCGGATGTATCGCAGGATTTCAGGATGAAGAACCGCATGTAATTCCTTTAGTCGCAATATTGTGAACTAACGAAAAAAATTGATTTTGCATCAGAGAATTATTTTTTTAGATGAACGGGAAATCCAAAGGCTGTCCCAAAATTAACGCACGATTTGAATTAAATATAAAAGAGAGTTTTTAGTCTTTAGATTTTTATTTTTTCATTGAATCATAAAGTACATAGGATAGGGTTATTTATGGAATAACACATCGTGCAAATGGCCTCCACGGCTTTGCTGGTACATACGCACCCTGTCATTGAAATTTTTCATGATTTTTCTGCATAATTGTGGCTGAATTTCGTTGATGCAGCGTTTAATTTCCTCTTGTAATGCACGTTTGGTTGTGGGCTTGTTAACATAGACCTTTGACTTCAAATAGCCCGGTAAGAAGAAATCTAATGGTGTTAAATCACATAATCTAGGGGGCCAATTCTGATCACCGAAACGAGAGAGTACACGACCAGGAAATGTCTCATGCAGTAATTGAATTGTATCATTGGCTGTATGGTATGTGGCACCGTCTTGTTGAAACCACATATTGGCCACATCAATAGCATTCAATTTCGGCAGAAAGAACTGTGTTATCATGTCGCGATATCGAGCGCCAGTAACAGTTGCTGCTTGACCAGCCTCATTTTCAAAAAAGTATGGTCCAATGATGCCTCCTGCCCAAAATCCCCACCAAACAGTGACACGTTGTGGGTGCATTTGTTGTTCGCCAATCACACGTGGGTTCTCCGTAGCCCAAACACGGCAATTTTGGCGATTAACAAAGCCATCGAGGTGAAAATGTGCTTCATCGCTTAGGATTATTTTGCTCGAAAAATCAGCATCCACTTGTTGATGATTAATAATCCATTCCACAAACTCTCTTCGCTGTTCACAGGGGCGCGCCAGGAGCATGCGGCGCCTGTGTAAAAATTTTGGATAGCGCCCCATTAATTAAAAACATTTGTATCAAAAATTAATATTATAAATATTTTGCTTGTCTAGGTGATAAGAGCCCCAACAACTATAGGTTCGGACACTTTAATTTTTAATTCTCTAGTAGCATTTTTAAGTAATACGTCATGAATAAAAAAATAATTAATAATTAATTTGAAATACTATAATTTTTAGGCTTATGTTTAGGGACATTTAAATGACTGCTTTTGTTATATTCTTAACGCATTGAAATAAAAAACACAAAAAGATTTAAATAGTCTGTGTAAACTTTTTTATTTAAAATACAAAATTACAAACACAAGTAAACAGATAAACAACAATAATAAATGAAAAGTTTAATATTTATAATATAAACATAATACATATTATACGGTAAATTAAATACAAACAATGTAAATAAGTCATTAAATAAATTTTACTTTCCTTGCTTTTAGCAAAGAAAAAGTTTGGATAATATCATGAATATCAAGTTTATCCAGTATGTCAGACTCAATTGAAATTATTGCGAAATCTGATAATCTATTTAGCGCCATTGTGGAGCGTAAATAACTCTTTATGATTTTTCATTTAGAAAAAGACCGCTCCGCGGACGCAACTGACACAGGTAATAACGGCACGAATACCATATTTGACGGAAACGATCTCTACTCATCACTTGCGCAAAAATTGGGGTTTCAATTGTACTGTCTGTAGGCCAATATTCATCCCTACTATCTTTACGAACTTTGCCCATAAGTAGAAGTAATCCCAACATTTTTTTCAATTCTGCCGCAGACACGTCTTTCCATTTCACAGAGTTTGCACTGCCTTTAAACCTATCAATATTTTGTGAGTGATAACGATTAGTTTCTTCTGCCATGTAGTCAAACAAATCGTTCCCTATGAAAAGTTCAACCACTTCAATCACACTTTCCGGATTATTTGGCATCACAACAACGCCAATTTGTCCTAAAAATTGTTCAATAATTGGAGGATTTTCATATTCTGACCACTCCACTTCTTCATTGTCACTTTGTTCAGAATCACTAGACAGTATTGGTAAAACTCTACGTCTTCTAGGATGAAAGAAGTCTTCATCACTTTCACATTCGCTATCAAATTCAGCAATATCGAAATCACTTGAAATTTGCGATAAATTATCTGCGTAAACTTCACTATCACTATCAGAAGCCATTATTATTATAATAAAAAAATTGTTATAATAAAAAAATAATTTAAAAAAAGAAATGTTCAACCGTCTGAAGCCGACTAAAAACTGAATTATTTTTAAAAATATATTGTAGTAACGCGGCCGTTACAAGTAATCGAGGTTCTAAGGAGTAGTGAAATGGCGAGGTATCGGAACTTAAAGTTATCTGAAATAAAAGTCAAAAATAAATTTGAACTGTGAAGTTTTTATTTGTCAATGTCATACATAATTCGACCACATACAGCGAAGACCCTGGGACGGAAAGCTGAGTGCCGGCGGTTCCTCATCTCTAAATTCAGCGCCGGATTCATTGCATTTTACTATCTAATTTACAAACAACATACGGAAGAAATTCTACAATAACTAACTTTACTCATAAAGATATTCAGTTAAAATACTGAAATTATATTGTAAAATATAGCTTAATATTTAATAATTATAACATAAGTAAATACTACTTGCTGTAAAAAAAGAAAAACAAAAAAAATTTACAATATGTTCAACACCCTTTTCTAGTAAATTCTGAATGTTTATCTAAAAAAAAGTGTGAAAGAATCGAGTTTGCTTTGTATATACATTTAAATTATGAGTGGTCTGCATGAAAACAACTTCAAGGCGAAACAAATTTTTGGCTTTAATTTTAATTTTTATTATCTCAACAAACGTTGAAAAAGTAAAGTTGTTGAATCTAAACAAAAAGTACGAGCTAACTCATTCAGTTTCGTATGTAAACCGATAGAGTAAAAGTACCTTGCCCCGCTTTTAAAGTAAGTACATTCAAATAGGTAAAAATACCCGGCCCGCTAATAGACAACAGTTCTCGAGACAGGTATTTTTACCCGCTTATAATGTGTTAAGTATTCTCTATTTGTATTCTCTGCGGTTTATTTGATACTGTCTGTTTTTTCAATTTTCTCATTAATTTTTTGTATCTTTGATTTTGTTTGTTTTCTACAATTTTATAATATATTTTGAATAATATTGCAGCCATTCTTTGTCTAGTATTAAGGTTCTCTAATTGACGGTAATTTATATTTTGTCTCATTATTTGTTTATATTTTACGTTGTAATCTCGTTTTCGGTTTATTTTTTCTTGATCATATTTCTGATTTAAATAATATAAGTAATATCTTGTGCATTTTAATTGTATATTAACAGGATTTTTCATTTTTTGATTATAATATTTCTAATCTCTTTCTCTTTGTATTACAGCTTTTTCATTATTTTGCATTCGATTTTTAAAACCAATGTAATCTAATTCTCGTCTTTTTTCTGCTTTCTTTTCATCTAGCATCTTTTTAGAAAAAGCGTTTCTATCTATTTCTCGTCTTTTTCTGCTTTGTTGTCATCTAGCATCTTTTTAGAAAAAGTGGTTCTATCTATTTCTCGTCGTTTTTTTGCTTTCTTTCCTCTAACATTTTTTTAGAAAAAGCAGTTCTATTTCTCGTCGTTTTTCTGCTATTTTTTCATCTTGCATTCTTTTAGTGAAACTAGTTTTATTTATCTCTCGTTGTTTTTCTGCTTTCTTTTCATCCAGCATTCTTTTAGAGAAACTATTTCGATTTATCTCTTTTTTTTATTTGCTTTTTCGATATCTGACATTCTTTTAGCTTTGTTTTCTTTATCACGAATTCTTTTCATTTCGGCTTTATTTTTGTCTTGCATTACTTTTTGAAGATATGAAATATTTATTTCTTTCTTTTTGTATATTCTTCCATTTTCTTGTTTTTGATTGCCATTTTGTGTCACTTGGTTGTTTTCAGTGTCACTTTCTTTTAAATTGGAACGTTGACTCTTCATAAATTGCTTCTTTCCCCTATTTTTTTGTTTATAATTCTTTTTTTCAATTTTTTTAGGAATTTTGCAGTATATACATATACTGAAAAACGAAAATGTAAATTGTAATATTATATAATTAATTAATTCTAAATTATTTGTATTTCTATTAAACATGTTGTATGTAAATAATTTTGCAGCCAATAAATGCTTAATAAACGAAAATCTTTCTCTCGTTTGACAAATAATATAATCATATACTTTTTTAGCTGCAATGATATTCTGATTTTCCGATTTTCTCTTTTTCGATGCAGGCTCAATTTCCGTCGAGGGTAAGTTATTTCTCACCTTATTAACAATATTTATAAAATCATCTACTGCGTTAAAAATACTGACGGAATTAGCAGAATTATGTGGCAATTGATTATACAAAATATCAACGTGTGACATGATTCCATGAAAGAATGTTAACCAAAAATTGAACCTTACAGGTACCACCTCAACCCCATTTAGGTTGAACGTGATATCTGTGACCTTCTTGCGGCCACTAAGCAGTATCGCCTCTGTCTTGCCAGCTCCTTGCTAGTCATCCACTCTTGTATCGTCGTTAGTGCCTCATTTACCTCATACATCAGGCATATCTCTGTACGAGCTACCCCTACCACTGCAAGGTCATCCGCGAAGGCCACCAGGGTGATCTCTTTCGACATTCTTGTCATGAGGAGACTATTGTACACGACGTTCCATAGGAGTGGTCCTAAGACCGACCCCTGAGGAACGCCGCAATGCACCCTCGTCAACTCACCGTCGACCATGAGCCACCTATCAGTCAGGTAGCTTCCGATCACCTTCTGAAGATATATTGACACCTTCCTCTCCCTAAGGGCGTCCATGATTGCCCACCATGGTACCGAATTAAAAGCTTTTTTGATGTCAACCGTGACCATAGCCACAATGCTTCTGGTTTTGAGGGTTCTACTCATCTCTTCTCTAGCAATATCCACCACTCTCCGTACTGCATGTATTGTGGACCGTCCCTGCCTGAAGCCGTACTGCTCAGGTGAGAGCTGATCCTCCACCTCTTCCTTGATTTTTTCGGACAACATTAGCTCTAATAGCTTATCCAGCGTATCTAGGAGGCATAGTGGTCTGTATACGTCAGCCCCGGTACCAACTTTACCCGGTTTCCTGAGCAACACAAGCCTGGCAGCCTTCCACTGATTCGGGAAAACGCCAGCTTCAACGGTGTCATTTAATATGCGCAGCATATCTACGCCTGTTGCATCCACAGCAAACTTACAGGCCTCCGGCGGTATTCCATCCGGGTCCCCGGCTTTCCCATTCTTTAACCTGGCCACTGCCACGCCTAGCTCCGCCTCAGTGAAAGGCTTGAAGTCCTGGCCCGTCTCGTAATGCCATCTCCTTTCTTCCTTAATAGGGAAGAGGGCGTCTACAACAGCGTCCCTATTTTCCTTGAACAACTTTTTCGGGAAGGTTCTCCGTAATGCCTTTACTACAATTCTGTAGGCATCACCCCACACGTCGTCCTCCACCGTGCTAATAAGCTGGTTCCAGCATTTGTTTTTGCCATTGGCAATAGCATTGCGCAACCTCCTCTTACATACCGCGTATTCCTGCTTCAGTTCGTCGTATCTAACCACGGACGCTGGTTCGTTCCTTCTGCCAGCTCTCGTGAGCTGCCTCCTGACGGCTACACTTTTCCTCCTGAGAGTCGCGATGTCCTCGCTCCACCAATAGACACGTTTACGCCGGACACGTACACCCCCCCTTCTCTCCATTGCAGAGTCGCACGCACTCTGCACCTCACCCACCAGCTCTGTCACGTTGTCAGGTCCTTGTCCCCTCGTTAAGTGCTCCCGAAACGTCTCTATCTTTATTGTGCCTGGTTTCCAGTCAGGAGTACCTCCATCTTGCGCAGGTACCCTCGCTTCCGTCGCTTGGCTTGTTAGATTAAATGCTAAGTATCTGTGAGGACTCAAGCTCTCCAGCTCCTCCATGACTCTCCAACCACTAGCGCAAGAGAGCTTAGTATCGGTCACCACCGAGATATCTATGTGCGATATACCGTTAGCATTCCGAAAGGTGGGCTCCGTTCCGGCGTTCAACGTAACTAACCCGCAGCTATGGAGCAACTCCTGTAGGTAGTGCCCTCTAGTGTTGGTCATGGGAGATCCCCATACCAGCGCTTTGGCATTGAAATCCCCCGCCAGCACTATACTCATTTCCACACTCGTGGCTATATCTGTTTTCAAGAGATTGAGCCTTCTCTCGTACTCTTCGTTTCCTATGTTAGGGGAAAGGTTGCAGCTGTAGACCCGCCACCCATCCACTTCCAGCTAAGCAAAACCGGGACCACTGCCAGCTGCCGCGACTCTTGCCCGCCTTACATCTGTGACGTACGCAGCAGCGTCACCTAGCTGATCATTAAACCAGTCCTGGCACCTCGTAGGCTTCTACTTTTTCTTGTATTTCATGTAATTCTAAATTATTTGTATTGTAGTAAGTGATGGCCAAGAAATAAAACACTAGACATAAGATATTAGTTGATTTATTGTTGTAGTGAAATTTAACATGTCGCGCCATTAAACGCACACCTCGCCAGCTTGCTTCACTCTCTCTGACACACACACTGTATTACCGACCAGGAACCACCATCATGCCACCTAGCACGCAACTATAACATCGCGGTAAATTCAAATTTAAATGTTTAGCACTATAGTTCGGCCTTCCTGACACAATGATTGCCCCTAATCATCTGTAGGTTAACAACAAAATTCGTATATCATTGGAACACTTAACATAAATGGTTCACACATAACTAATACATGAATTCGGTTGTTAAGACATAAGTACATAAATAATCTAAGTATACATAAATACATAAATTTGTTGATAAAGACATAAGTTCATAAATGATTCATAAAATCTTAAAATACATAAGGTTGGTCATAATTTTTTCTTAACCATAAGTTATACATAAGATTGGTTGACATAATTTTCTTAACCATAAGTTATACATAAGATAATAAGTAACATAACTAAAGTAAAATATATTCATAACAATTTGAATTCGATTAAATATGTTCCTTCCAAAGTTTCATGTTTTCCGGAGAACATATTCCTTCGAATGGTTTTTGAGTCAACTGATGTTCTTCAGGATCCGTAATTACATAACGATCATTGTCTAGAACTTTTCTAATTACATAAGGACCACGGTATTTCGGCAATAATTTTTTATTCACTCCTGGAGTAACATCGACATTTTTGATCATAACATAATCTCCAATTTTATATTCATACGGCTGTTTGTGATGTTGATCATAATAATTTTTATTACGATTAGCAGTATATTGTATTTGTTTAGAAGCATCATCCCGCATTTGAATTAAATCACGATCAACGTCTTGTTGGTCTAATAAAGCTTGGCTTAAATCATCTTTAATTTTACCGATCTGGTTTATTCCGAATAAGAGTTGTGCGGGGGTTGTTCCAATCGAACGGTTTATAGTGTTATTTAACGCGTACTCTATATCGCTTAAAGTGGTATTCCATGTGGATAAACTGTTAGATAATTTACTTAACATTGGCGTCAGACTTCGATTTATTCTTTCGATTTGACCATTAGCATGTGGGGTTGCACTAGCAATAGCAATATGCTGAATATTTTCATTGTTTAAGAATTCTTTAAATTTGTCGGACATAAACGAACTACCTCTATCCGAAATAATTTTCCTCGGTTTACTATAATGGTTAAAATAACTTTTTAAATGCGTAATTACTTCATCGACTTTAGTACTAGTTGTGGCATAAAGTTTAACAAATTTAGTAAAAGAATCTATAACCTCAAAAATGTATTTATAACGATGATTCGTTTTTTCTAAGGGACCATAATGATCTACATGAAGACAATAAAATGGTTGTTTTCCTTTATCATGACAATGTAATCTACCTTCACCTTTATTAGCTATTGTAGAATAAGTAATGCATTTCAAACATTGAGAAATATAATTTTGCACTTCTCTCTTAATATCAGGGAACCAATAAACACGCATGAGATATTCTACGGTTTTATTTGTTCCTTGATGAGCGATCTCGTCATGGGCAACATTAATAACATTATTTATCATTGATTTCGGTACATAAAATAATAATTTGTTTTTTGTTTTCCGATAAACTAATCCGTTTTGCAATTCAAAATTTTTATCTTCTCGATGTTCTAAATCGTTCTTAATTTTGACAATATCAAGATCCAAATTCTGTAAGATAGCTAAATTTCGCTCAAAGCTATTTTCCGTAATAACAAGTACTGCAAATTGTCTACTTAACGCATCCGCATGCTGCATACGTTCCGCCGATCTATGTTCCAAAGTATAATTGTAATTCCTCAAAATTAACGACCAACGCAAAATTCGCGGATTGATTTCCTTGCGTTCTAACGTTAGTTTAAGGCTATTACAATCAGTTACGATTTTAAATGGAATTCCTTGTAGATAAATTCTAAAACGTTCTAAAGAATAAATTATTGCTAAAGTTTCTAGCTCAAAACTATGATAGTTTGCTTCAGCTTTTGAAGTACGTTTACTGAAATAACAAACAGGATGAAATTTACCATCGGTTTGTTTTTGCATCAGAACAGATCCATAACCGTGCTTACTCGCGTCACAATGTAACTCGGTATCGGTCGTATGAGAATAAACAGCTAAAACTGGCTCATTAATCAAAATGCGCTTTAGATATTCAAAGCAATTTGAACATTCATTATTCCACTGAAAGTCGGTTTTAGAGTTTAATAAATCATATAACGGTTTGGCTAAAGTTGCGAAATTTTTTATAAATTTACGGAAATACGATATTAATCCTAAAAAACTATGCAATTCGCGAAAACTTCTAGGAATTGAATACTGTGTCACGGCTTCAATGTTTTCTGGATTTGGACGAATTCCGCTGGCATCAATACGATACCCCAAATAATCAACTTGCGTTAACAGAAATGCACATTTAACCCATTTTAGTTCTAAATGATTTCGCGTCAAAGTTAATAATACTTCTTTTAAAATGTTTAAATTATCATCTATAGTTTCAGTCGCTATTAAAATGTCATCTAAATAAATTAATATTTTTTCTTCGTCTAATAATTTACGAAATGCAGCATAAATATAGCGAGTGAAGAATGAAGGACCGTTAGACAATCCGAAAGGTAATCTTACGTATTCATATTGTCCTAAATGCGTGGAGAAAGAAGTAAAAGGTATTGAATTCTCTTTTATTCGAACGTGATAAAACGCGTCTTTTAAATCTAAACGAGTGTAATATATTTTATCTTTTAATCTATCTATATGATCATCGATTCTTGGCAACGGAAATATGTCGCGTTGTGTCATTTTATTTAGTTCTCGGTAATCGACTGCCATTCTATATTCACCTGATTTCTTAGAAACCAACACAATCGGACTAGCAAACTGTGATTTACTCGGTCGAATTATTTTCCTAGCTAAAAGATCATTTATAATTTCTTTAAGAGCTTCCTTTTCTTGATATGACAAGCGTCTAGGATTGAAATAAAAAGGTTTGAAGTTATTTTTTAAAATTAATTCCATTTCTAAACTCGTTTGTGGTTCGTTTGGTCTTTCAACATCAAAATAATATTTTTTAACTATCTCACAAACTTTACCACCTGATTGAACATCAATTTTCTCATTAATGTTTAAATTTACTGTGTTATTATTTTCTGTCGCAATATGTAGAATCTCATTATCCCACGAATTATCAATAATGTTAACAACAGGTTTTTTGATTATTTCAACAGTATTACCAAAATTTATTTGAATGTCGTTTCGGATAATAAAATCTCTACCTAATAGACAGGAACAACTCATAGTACAATCTGGTACAACATAGAAATTTACTAATAATTCTATATCATTAATCATTACAGTTAACTTTAATTGACCTAATATAATAATTTTGCTACTGTTGACACCTTCAAAATTATGAGATTTTACATTTGTATTCAAATTCACATTTTTGGGCACCTTACTTTCTAATAAAAGGGATATGGGGCTACCTGTATCTAGCGTTGCACATATCTCACTTTGTTCCAGTTGAAGTAACACCGTATAACTCGGAACTGGTAACACAACAGTTGGAGCAGATTCTATAAGATGGAAGGCATTACTTGTTTCACCGGTTTGACGACCATCATTGTCAGCAGGTGCGGAGCCACGTGCTTCTCTGCCATTTTGTTTACAGTCTCTTTTCAAATGTGCGGTGGATCCACAACCATAACAGGATCCTCTGGGCCTTCGTGGTCGGGGACAAGAAGCTGCAACATGACCTAAATTATTACAGTTAAAACATCTTACATGGTTAGTGTCGGTCTTCGATTTTTCTTCGGCAGGCATCTGCTTCTTACTTGTTTCATTTCGATCAATTCCTTGCGATCGACTAATGCTTGGAACGGACGAAGTTCGTTTCCATGAAGAATGGAATGATGCGCGAATCTTTGTATAGATTTCTAACTTGTCCTTAAATTCTCTGAAGTTACGTGCACCATACAAAATACTTTTTCGATTCGGGTCGTCGGTTATACCGTCAATAACATATTGTATAACAGCATCCGTTTCAATACTTCCCCTTGAAGCTAATTCTCGCATATGTAAGAAATATTCTTGCACCGACTCATCGCGTTTCATTTTTCTATCTTGTAACATTTTATGTAATTGTGCGCTAGTTGTTTTTGACGAGAATTCTTCAATAAGTTTTTGTTGTAAGAGTTTCCACGATCGGATGTCCCGTTCACTCTGAATAAATAGTTTAGCTAATCCACTTAGGCGTTTCTTTGCAAAAATAAATTTCTGTAGCTCATTCCAGCCCATCAAAATTGCATTATCCTCAAATTCGGTCACCCATAATTTAACAGGATAGTTATTACCATCGAACAATCGAATTGTGTCTTCAATATCTCTAAAACTTATAGTGGCATTAGTATTGACAAGTTGTTGACTTACGGAACTTCGTATTTCATCTTGATCCTCGTCGATTTCGTCATCGGGGTCTTCAGTGTCGACGTCTTCGTCACTGGGGCGACCTTGTAATAAATCTAAATTGGTCAGATGTTCACACAATCTTTGCGCGATTTCCTTAGGAGTACCCGTATAGTCTATTCGTAAAAGATTACAACTGGCTGTTAAATCACCGACAGAGCAATTTTGAACTGTCCACTCAACCTTCTGTGTGAATTCTTCAGAATCCGAAGCGAATTCAAATCCCGAAAACTTACGTAACCGGCTTCGATTTAAACGATCGCCAGTCACTCCGAATATAAACTTATGTAATGCTTTAATTACCGATGCTGGAGAAGTTTTAATATTATTCGCGATCTCGGGTATATCGATCAATGTTACTGTATTCTGTTCATCCCCCATAATAAATAATCAGAAATAAAACTTATAAAATCGTTGGCAAAACAGCGCGTCACTATCGTGCTCTCTCGCACTCACTAGTATTCATATCTCACTATCCTTTTCTACCACGTGTTTAATCCACAGTTCTAAGGTTCGAGTTAATTTCACTATTTCTCCTAATACACACAAATAAACGTGGTGATTGAATTCTTATAATCCCACTTCTGAAGCTGTAGTAAGTGATGGCCAAGAAATAAAACACTAGACATAAGATATTAGTTGATTTATTGTTGTAGTGAAATTTAACATGTCGCGCCATTAAACGCACACCTCGCCAGCTTGCTTCACTCTCTCTGACACACACACTGTATTACCGACCAGGAACCACCATCATGCCACCTAGCACGCAACTATAACATCGCGGTAAATTCAAATTTAAATGTTTAGCACTATAGTATTTCTATTAAACATGTTGCATGTAAATAATTTTGCAGCGATAAATGCTTAATAAACGAAAATCTTTCTCTCGTTTGACAAATAATATAATCACATACTTGTTTGGCTGCAATGATATTCTGATTTTCCGATTTTCTCTTTTTCGATGCAGGCTCAATTTCCGTCGAGGGTAAGTTATTTCTCACCTTATTAACAATATTTATAAAATCATCTACTGCGTTAAAAATACTGACGGATTTAGCAGAATTATGTTGCAATTGATTATACAAAATATCAACGTGTGACATGATTCCATGAAAGAATGTTAACCAAAACTTGAAGTCAGTATCATTCAGCATCCGAAGAAGCCCTGTTACTCCTTGTACAGT
Source organism: Clivina fossor (assembly GCA_963966155.1). NCBI lineage: Eukaryota > Metazoa > Arthropoda > Insecta > Coleoptera > Carabidae > Clivina > Clivina fossor. Next base: position 33,110,008 of record OZ014551.1, on the reverse strand, counting down.
TGCTTCATTTCTGGTTGTTTGTAATATTTGAAAGCACTGCTATTACTTGAACCTCGAGGAAAACGTCGAGATGTTTCGTCCAACGCTAGTCTGCTAGTCGTGCAGGAGATTTTGAAAAAAACAAAGGTATACCAGAAAGGTTAGGTTAGGTTAGGTTAGTGGATAGCTGATTTAGACAAAGAATAAATTTTTTTAAAACACGTAGGATATGAAGGAGTTGAGTTATTAAGAGAAATGGAAGTTTGTGCAACTTTTGGAAATAATGAACGACGACTTTTAATTACCCTTAACAATTGTTCTGTTTTCTTAACTCTAGAGAACTCTTTCATTTTTCTAGCTTCCACATAAGCGGCACGATTTCATTAACTTGTCTTTCAACGAATATAATTTTTCCATCTGAAAGTATATAAAAATACACCAACGACCATTTTAGACTGCAATTGAATAAATAAAATCTGTGTGTTGATATTCCGATTCCAATGACAGGGACCGTATAATGAACGACGACTTTTAATTACCCTTAACAATTGTTCTGTTTTCTTAACTCTAGAGAACTCTTTCATTTTTCTAGCTTCTACATAAGCGGCACGATTTGATTAATATAAACTTGTCTTTCAACGAATATAATTTTCTATCTGAAAGTATATAAAAATACACCAACGACCATTTTAGACTGCAATTGAATAAATAAAATCTGTGTGTTGATATTCCGATTCCAATGACAGGGACCGTATAATGAACGACGACTTTTAATTACCCTTAACAATTGTTCTGTTTTCTTAACTCTAGAGAACTCTTTCATTTTTTTAGCTTCTACATAAGCGGCACGATTTGATTAATATAAACTTGTTGTTGCAATTGATTATACAAAATATCAACGTGTGACATGATTCCATGAAAGAATGTTAACCAAAACTTGAAGTCAGTATCATTCAGCATCCGAAGAAGCCCTGTTACTCCTTGTACAGTTGCTTCATTTCGGGTTGTTTGTAATATTTGAAAGCACTGCTATTACTTGAACCTCGAGGAAAACGTCGAGATGTTTCGTCCAACGCTAGTCTGCTAGTCGTGCAGGAGATTTTGAAAAAAAAACAAAGGTGTACCAGAAAGGTTGCTAAAAAAAATTCTGGCTTTGGTATTTTGAGAGGCGGCTTTTTCCATAATTAAATTAAGTTGATGTGCATAGCAATGTATAAAATGCGCATATCTATATGTGCTTTTTATAATAGTCTGCACTCCTCCCTTTCTTCCGCTCATAACGGCTGCACCATCATGAGTCTGCGCAATGAGTTTATCAGTATTATTGCCTAAAACAATTTTCAATTGATCAGAGCTGGTGCTTCAGAATTCTGTTCTTTAGGATTTAAAAATCCTCAGAATCTTTCATAGACTGAACCATCAAGTTCATAACGAAACACAATTACTTTCTGAGTACATTCTGATATGTCTGTCGTATCATGCGACATTACAGAAAGAAATTTAGCTTTGTTTATGTCGTCACAAATTTTATTTCGACACACACTGAAGATACTGTCTAAAAGTTCATTTTGGATTGTTTTTGATGTTCCCTTATAGGCAGAGGAACTTAATAAATGATTTCTCAAATTTTCATTTAGTTTTTCTGAAAATTCAATTAATCCTCTAAAAACACCAGGATTTACAGAATGTTCGCTTTCATCGTGCCCTCGTAAAGGTAATTCAAATTTACCGCAAAATTTTAAACAATCTATAATTTTAGACAAAATTTCTCTATTTTTTTTTTTTCACGTTTTCGTTGTGTTTCTGTAACTCTTCTTTGTAAGCATCACTTAAATTTGAAGCAATATTTACACTGCCCAACATTCCAAATTTAAAAACACTTTTTAAATGATTTGAAGATGTTTCATGTTTTTTTATTTTATCATTCAAATGTTTCAAATCTGTTATTCCACTTTTTGTCCAAGCTAAATCACCACCGAACAAAATACACGGGAAACAAAAAAAGCGTTTTTCTTTTCACAACCCGTTATTCACTTATATTTCACATATATATCGCTTTTAAATAGTCTTTTGTAGTCTTTTGTCTTGTCAAAGTTTGGGATATATATAATGCAGGAGTTGCACGGCCTAAATTTTTAATTTGTAATTTGTCGTTTAACGACAATTGAGAAAAATTTATGTTTTGCAGAAAACACACGTTTATTGTTAATTTCAACCATATTGTACACTTTTATTAATTAAAACCACACTCTACAAGAAATAGAACGCAAAATATAAATTTTGTTTTCTCACTATTTCTACGTACTCAACTGAATGAGCTGCATGCCGTGCAGCCCACACAAGCGCAATGTAGGCCGCTACTTTGTACCAACCGCCTTGAATTGCACAGAGCAAAACCAATTACTTACGATTCCGTTTGAGCTGAAAGTAATGCAGCTCGTGACAAGCAGTATTTGTTGTCGAAGCATATTTACAAGTTGAAAATATTTTTAATATTGAAAATAAACATTTATAACAAATATTAATACTAAATTAAATAACTAATAGACAATAGTATAGTATAGTACATAATAAAAGAAACAATTTATTTTATTTAAATTTATTCTATTTTGGGTGGAGGGGCTGCAGCCCTTTTTTACCAGCAGCCCCTGGTCCAGGCAAAGCAAAAGGCATCGTTCGGGATTGGTAATTCATAAATTGTAAGGTTCTATGTACAAATTTTGGGGCTGTAATACATAGGACTAACCTCACTACTCGGTATTATCGATAAAAAAGAAACGATTACTTCTGACTGAAGAAGTAATCAAATTAAGCAACATGACTAACTTGACAAAACGACAACCAACGAAAACCTACTCAAACAAACTTAACAAAATGATGTATTTCCAAATAAAAACCAAGCAATTATTATGCCAGCAATTGATCACATACAAAATGATGAAAAATTATATTAATAACAACAATAATAATACCAGAGTTTGATATACAATAATATATTAAATATGCAAAAGAAAGATTACAAGACAAGACAAATTATTATTCACACAACAAAATATATAAAAAAACATTTTAACAACAGAATATAGTTTTTTTGTTTTTAAGCTACGTTGATATATAATATATACATAAAAGATTAGACTATACTCTAATAAAATTGTGCACGTCGCTGACGTTTATTAAGTATTATCTCCAACACAAAATATTGACTACTAAAGATATAACTATAAATAAATAATAGCATTAAATTTATACCACGAATATCTAATAACAGAGTGTATATATATATATATATATATATATATATATATATATATATCTCAGCTTTAAAGATATGGTAGAAAAAGTCATAACAAACCCCATAAGCAAACTACATAGCTAAGATACTGAAATAAGAAGACTAATAACTCCAGCAACAAGACTCGTTATCTCAAACGTATGCCCATCAGTACCACACAATATACTTACAGATGCCCTCAAACTACTAAATTTGGTAATTATTACAAAAAGAAAACTAAAATGGTACCAATTTACAAGAATAAAAAAACTATATTAATATTAAACTTTAATATTTATTAATATTAACTTTTTGTTTTTATTTTTGAACTTCGATTAATAGTTCTAGCTAATAATCGCAATGAAAAAGCACTATTGTTATTAGATTTAATTAAGCCGGCAATATTTCCATTATAATAATAATAATAATAATAATAATAATAATATATTTATTCCATAGATCATTACATGATGATATAGGACACGTCATACAAAGTTTATACAATTATTGAGACTTAAATTCCTCAATAGAATAGAAACATTTTTCAATAAGATATAATTTTAATTGTTTCTTATATAATATTATTGAATTAATTGAATTTAATGAAGATGGCAGCTTATTATAAAGTAATGCACCTATGTAGTATATATTTTTTTCAAATTTACTGGTTTTATGTTGTGTTATACTTAAAAGTTTTCTGTTGCGTGTGTTATATGTGTGATCATCAGCGTGTGTTTTGAATTTAGTGTGGTTTGTTTTTACAAATATTAATAAATTATATAGGTATATACATGGGAATGTTAGTAATTTTAATTTTACAAAAGTGCTTCTACAGCTGTCACACCAATTCAAGCCAGCCATATGACGAATAGTCCTTTTTTGAATAGTGAATAGTTTATGACATTTGGATGAATTACCCCAAACTATTATACTGTAACTTAATACAGAGTAGAAATTAGCAAAATAGAAAGTCTTAACTACCTGTGTATTAGTGATATCTCTCAGTCTTCTTATAGCATAACACACAGATATAAGTTTTTTATGTACATATTCAACATGAAAATCCCAAGTCAAAGATTCATCTATAATTACTCCTAAAATTTTAGTATGTTCAACTTGTTGCAAGGATTTACCATTGTATTTAATAAGTATGCTTTCGTTATTGACTGGCCTGTTACAAAATTTTATGACATAAGATTTATCACAATTAAGTATAAGTTTATTCGAATGCAACCATTGACTTATATCATGTAAATTGTGATTAGTTTGTTGAGTTGTGTTTACATTTGTTGAGTTACTGTTAAGTATAGAAATATCGTCAGCATATGCTACAAAGGATCCATTATTAATGCTATTTTTTATATCGTTTATATACAGAAGGAAAAGTAGAGGCCCAAGGATAGAACCTTGAGGCACTCCTGTTGTGATGTTTTGTTTGATAGATTGTACTGAATTTATAAATACTAATTGTTGACGATTTTCTAAATAGGATTTTATCCAATGTAAGCATATGCCTCGGAGTCCGTAAGATTCACATTTTTCTAACAATAAATTGTGATTTATACAATCAAATGCTTTTGATAGATCGATAAAGGTGCCAATAACAGTTAGATTAGAGTCCATATTAGTGTATATATTATTAGTGAAATCAGCTAGTGCTGTTATGCAATTTTTTTCTTTTGTGAATCCATGTTGTTCTTTAATAATTACATTATTTTTATTTAAAAATGATTGTATTTTTATATAAACTACTTTCTCAAAAATTTTATGAAATGAAGATACTAGCGCTAACGATCTATAATTAACTATTGAAGTAGTGTTACCCTTTTTATATAATGGAATAACTTTCGTTATTTTCAATTCAGATGGAAAACAGCCCATTTCCAAACTAGCATTTATAATGTATGTTAATGGAGTTAATATAAATTTTATTATTTTTTTAATAATATTATTAGATATTATCTAATCCCGAAGACTTAGTGTTATTAAGAGATAATATAATTTTTGCAAGTTCAGTTTCGGAAATAGGTGTTAAGAAGATAGTTTGTGGTATCTTATTTAGATGCTTGTTAGCAGATTCTGTATTTCTTATATTATCATTCTTTAATAAATTCTCAGCTAATGTACAGAAGTAAGAATTAAAACTATTAGCTATTATTTTAGGATCTGTTATTCTTTGATTGTCAATTATTAATTCAGATGGATATGTTTTATTAGGTTTATTGGCAATGTTGTTATTAATTATTTGCCATACCGATTTAGATATATTATGTGATTGTTGAATAAATTTATCATTATATAGTTTTTTTGCAGTCTTTACTTTATTAATATGATTACGTTTAAATTGATTATAATAATTATAACTTATAAGACCATTATTACGTAATGCAAAAATATCTTTCAGAGTTTGTGAGGATAGAATAATATCTGGTGTTAACCATTTTTTGTTTGAATGTTTTTTAGGTTTTATCATTACTTCAGGAAATGCTGAATTAAAATGATAAGTTAATGCATTAATAAATAATGAGTACATTATATTTACATCATTCGTTTGATAAATTTCATTCCAATTTTCTTTACTTAGGCAATAATAGAAATATCTCATATTGTTTTGTGAGAAAACTCTGGATTTATTTAGAGTGATATTGTTCGCTGTAGAATTGTTTGTATGCAATGAAAGTAATTGAGAAGAATGATCTGATAAACCATTGTGATGTACTTTACAGTTGTAGTTGATGTTTTTACTGTCTAAAAAGATATTATCAATGCAAGTTCTAGAGGTTCGTGTAATTCTTGTGGGTTCCTCAATAAGATGTTGTAGTCCGAAAATATTGAAAATGTCTAGAAAATCGTTCCGTTCCTTATTATTCACTAATAAATTTATATTAAAATCACCACACACTATCACTTTTGTATTATTATAAACCGATATGTAATGAAGTAATTGTCCAAGTTTATTATTTAAAATGTTTATATCTCCATCAGGTGATCTATATATTAGCGCAATGCAATAGTTTATAGTATTATGATTAATTTTAATGACTACATATTCAAAAAATTTTTCTTCTGGTTGAATGTTAATATTGAGCACTTTAAAATTTAAATTTGATTTAACAAAAATTAGTACACCTCCGTTTTTAAATGTAGTTCTGGTATATGCAGATGCTAATACATAGTTATTAATTTTAACACCGGGCAGTTCTTCTTTAATTAACCAGTGTTCAGAAATACATATGACGTCAACATTGTTTTCTTTTATAAAAACTTCGAGACTGTCAATTTTATTACGTAGTGATTGCATATTTTGATGCACAATTTTCAAAGAAGAACTTTTTGAGGATTTTTCATTAATATTTTGAGATGATTGCTATATTATGTCATAGTTAGTTTTGGATTTGATATGTGCAATAATTTTTTGATAAACCTGACATGAATTGTTACTAGCTGAATGATTTACATCAAAATTAGTTTTATTTCTTGTGTTTGAATTTGTTAAAGTATGATCGTATATGCGCTCTATGTCATCGACCATGTACTATGTTACCGACCATGTACTGTATTATCGATTATAGTTCGGACGAGTCCGTATTCGTTCGGTACTGTGATGCGCGGGTGAATCTGCTATCTTGAGCTTGTTTCATTGCCTCTGCCATTACTTTTACATATTTTTTGGCAATTTTCTGTTTTGCATCGTAATGTTTAAACGATTTCAAAAATCGATTTAGAATCCATGCTCGTGATATTTCATGACAGTGGAAAAATACTACGTGATAATATTTAGGAACGTCACTGAACTCCTCGAGCCAATAATATTGTTCCGTATTGGGTTCGTCATCCACCATTGCCGGCCACCAGGGATAGCCAGCTAATTTTGCCCACACAATTGTTCCAGCTGTATACTTATTGTGGATTATATCATATTTAGACGTATATATTTTTCGACGTACTTCAGGCATCTCACATTTATTCGCTTTTTTATCTGGATTCATGTGACAGCACCATTCTGTATAGATGTGTGTATTTACTGACATATTCAAACTTTATAATAAACCATTTATTATACACAAATTATTAAGTTTCTTTTGTTACCACAATTTCCTGACAGAATTGTAACAATTTATACATTTTTTTGTTTCTATCTTGCAGTCCTTTAATTCATGATTTCCCATGCAATTGGAACATGTTGCAATTTTTTCTTTGCAATCTTTTGCAAGATGACCAAAACATGAGCATCGATAACATCTTATTACGGAATAATAATCTGCGCATTTGTAGCTTCGCCAGTTGAGATAAACAGATTTATATTTTATAAATGAAATCCTTATAGTAGGATTAACTTGTATTACAATATTAACGCATGAAGTGTTATTGGATGGTATTATTTTTATAATTTTTACATCGTTTCTTTCATTGTCTTTTATTTGATTTTGATGTAACAAATTATTGATCAATTGATTTCTGTCGATTATTTGGTCTTTATTAACACCGTATATTATTAAACGAGGAGATAATTGTTTTGGTTCGTATACCTTATATTTATTTTCAATGGATGTTAAATTTGATTTTAATTTACCTAAGGTCTGTTCATTTTTACAATTTATTATAATGCCTCCCTGTTTAACATGTTTTAAATTATTTATCTCAAGCGACAAATCGACTGGATTAATGTATTTTTTAATATGTTCACTTGTTGTCGCAGAGTCTTGTTCAGTTTGGTTTGGTTTGATTACCAAAACCTTTCCTACAGGTTTTGATGTTATCATGCTGTATGTTGGTTTAAAAAATGTATTGTCAGATGTCATTGCTATATTTTGTTTGGATTGATTCGAATTATTTTTTAATTTAATTTCTAAATCATTGATTTTATCAGCTTGTAAATTATTAACTTTTTCCATCTCAGCGATAATTTTTTGAAGATTTAAAATTTCTGTATCTAGATAAGTATTTTCTAACGTAACTTTATCAATATCGTTAAGTTGACTTACATTTAAGGTTAGGTTTTTTTGACATTCTTCGCAAACCCATGTTTTTTCTTCCGCCTCTTTCCTCATATCTTCAATTGTAACACCCACGCATTGAATATGAAAATATCTGTGACACACACTATTACATGTAATTTTATCGTCATATCTCGAAACTTTTTTATTACACTGATCGCATAGTGATACGCTACTACCACCACTAGTATACGCCATTTTATGTAAAATGTGCTTGTAAAAGATTTTCAAAATGAAACGAATCTCTTTTTATCACTTTGGATCTTTTATTTCTAAATACTTTTTATTAATTCTTTCATATTCATTTTGTCTGCGGAGCTTATCAGAATCCTCTTCATTACCGATTGCTTCTCTATTTGTAACTATAAATATATCTTGAGATTGGATAAGTTACGTGCCAGCAGAAATATTGTTAGTAAGTTTAATAGACTATAATATACACAAAATACAAAATGTATCGTTATAATTAAAATATTTACAATGAAATAATTACTTTGTAATTTTGGTCAATATTCGATATATCGATATTTTGATCAATATCAACATTATAATCAACATTATAATCAACATCAGTATTCTGTATTCCTGCTTCAACATTGTCGACGCCCACAACCGAAACATTTGATAATATTTCAAGTAACCTTTTTTGAAAGTCTGAGAGATCTTTTTGTTTTGCTGGCCCACCTCCTGTTCCTGTTATATCATATCGAATTTCTCTGGCTTTTTTTCGGGTATTCTTTTTAAACTCGCTAAAGGTCTAGTTTAAAACATCAATAAGAAAATTTAGTACAAAAAACATTAATAGCAAACTATTTATATGGAAAGTAAAAACTAACTTACTTCTGTCCACTATTTAACTCTTTCAGGTCGAAGGAAACTACGAGGAATATTTTTAATATTTTTTTATTGGAAACATATGTACAAGTGTTCAAATAAAACTAATTTATTATAGTGGTAAAAAAATTACATAATGCGAGATTTGAGGTGGTCTCATAGCATAACCACTAGGTCTCAACTCACTTTTGGTAGTAGTCGTAAAAACAGTTTTTGTTGTCATTTAGACAAAGTCCTTTTATTTCTGTCCGTTTCTGCACCTATCAATCCACTTGCAATGGACATACGGAAACTCCTTAGGTCCAATTTTTTTCGTCCAGCTAACTCATTATACGCAATATGTGCGTTGACAATAGTGACATCTACTAAATGAAAAAATATTCTATGCCACCATTTATGGCTTTTCCGGTATATTTCGTAGACTGATTTTAGCATGTCAGCTTTGTCCACATGCCCTATATTTTGATTATAATCTTTCACGGGAAGAGGACAATTTAATTCAATTTGTATTCCATTCTTTTGACACTTTTTTACCATTTCCATATCAGTTTCATTATGAAAATTGCTAAGAAAAGTAATCCCCTTTTTATCCATCCACTTCACTGCAGTTATATTATCATTACTAATTTTCCACTCATGCTTTTGGATTTTCATATGTTTGTCATCTTTGAAGTCAGGAAAATGTTTTTGATTTTTTCTGACTGTGCCACATGCATATTTTTGACGCGCACTTAGATCCTTCAAGAAAGAATAGTTTGTAAAAATATTGTCAAAATATACTCTGTGATAATTGACTTTCAATGAATTTGTCAAATCCTGAACCTCTCTACTTCCTAATTGCTTCTCTTCGGTTTAAACTTTTTCGATATATATTTGGAATTGAGAAACAAATCCACTTTCATTGATGCGAGTCCAAACCTTATAGCTACATTTGATTGGTTTGTTTGGCATATATTGCCTAAAACTTGATCGTTCTTTGAAACAAATCATGGATTCATCAATAGATTGCTTTTCGCTTGGCTTATAATAATAGCCATAAGTTCGTGACAAAACATCTAGTAGTGGCCAGAGTAGGTACATGGCACCTGGCTCGCCCAAATGCGTGACTTTTCAAGCTCATCCAAACTTTGCGGAACCTTTAACTGAGCATCTTCGTTCGTCGACGTGACAGTTTCAAAATCGCGGTTATTAAAATTGACGCAAGGCAACAAATGATTGCATCTGCTTCCTTGTGCATATAAACCTAAAAAAAACTAAAAGCATAAAAAACGAAAAAAGAGGTGGTGGATGGCTTTACGTTTGAAAAGTCGCGAAAGGTAAAGTATCTACCATTCATTTATTAACTAATTTTCCAACTGTTAATAATTTCAATGTTTATGTGGATCAATTATTATTTTAGTCAATATTAATTTTGCCATCTTGATAATTCTCGTTATAATGGAACAGACTTGCTGGCAGATTTTCGAAAGGAGCCTTCAGGTTAATTTGAAAATTTCTGTAGAATGAATGTATCCGACTTTGAATTTTTATTAGAAAAAAATGACCCTAGCATTAAAAAGCAAGACACTAATATGAGGCTAAGTATTCCCATTGAACAGAGACTTGCCATCACTCTAAGATTTCTACCTAATGGAGACAGTTACAAAAGTTTGGGTTTCCTCTTTAAATGTTCAAGACAGACTGTAGCAAACTGTGTTGAAGAAGTATGTGAAACTTTAATTTTGGTACTAAAAAATGAAATAAAGGTAAATGCATATTGTTATTCATTATTTATTTATTTAGTAAACATTTATTTATATAGTATAGTTAATTATTTAAGTTGATGTTGGGACTGATTCGTTAGCCGGTTCCAAACATTCCTCGAGTGATGTAGATGGCTGCATAGGTTCTTGCTTAGATTGCTGATGAGAGTATTGTGGCCACTGTTGAGAATATGAAGATGACTGAGAGAATGCTGTGGGAGGGTATGAAGATGGACTGACGTATGATGATTGCTGTGCGGATGTCGTGGTATTTATTGTTAAGGGTTGGTGCTGTTGATAGCTTGCATTTTGCATAGGAAAATAATTCCTTTGGCCTTGGAAGGTACCCTGCGTAGCTCCAGGTAAATGTATTTGACGAAATTGAGGATTTTTAAATCTAAACATTAAATTGTCTATTTCATGCATGACTATTTTTTGGGTGTTCTCGTCCATGCTCTTCAGTTTGGCACAGAGTAAATCGGTAAATAATTTTAAATGGTCTTTACGTATTGTATTTGCAGATGGTTCAGATGTTTGCTTGGGTTCAGCAGCTGTTTTCAACATTTTACATTGCCTCGTTTATGTGATTTTGAACTATCTCCATATTAGTAAATTTTCGGTTTCTGTTTATTTTATTATATTTCGCTGCAATTGGTGTGGTAGGATTTGGATTATCTGCATTTGAATTTTCATTTGTGATTTCCGTATCCAAAATACCACTTGATGTTGAAAGTGGAGTTGCAGCATCCTCATTTTCATTAGCCACATCAATTGTTTCATATTCCTCGTCTTCATCATGAATTTCCTGAAACATGTTGAAATAGATGGCTTATTTATTCCTGATTAAAAAAATTCATATAGGTGTTTATTATTATTTATTATTCTTTTAGTTGCCCAACATTGAATTTCAATGGTTGGAAAAGGCTACAGATTTTGAACGTATTTGAAATTATCCACACTGCTTGGTAGCGATGGATGGGAAACACGTGGTGATAGAAGCCCCAAAGTGCAGTGGTATAGAATTTTATAATTACAAGGGAACCTTCAATATCGTATTATTTGCACTGGTAGATGCTAATTATATATTCACATTTGTGGATATAGGGTGTCAAGATAGAATGAGCGATGGTGGAGTTTTTAAGTCTGTTTTACACTGAGCAAGATTGCACCTGCAAGTGCAAGATGCAAGCACTTGCAGCAAAATTGCGTGAATGTAATACAGGAATTGCAGGTGCAAGCTGTTGCAGCAATCTTGCAGCAAGCTCTTGCACAGATTAGAACATGTTCTATTCCGTGCAAGTCTTGCAAGGTCAAATCGTGTTTATTTTAATAATTTTAAGTTTCTTATAATACTACCAACTTAAATGTTTCTTATTTTGACAGTTTATGAACATTCAAAATATTGTGTGAATAACTTTTCTCAAAGTAGATAATAACTAATAACTTCTAAATATGTGAGTACTAAACATAAATCATTTATTAAGAAAAATATTGACATATTTTATGTAGATTTCTTACCATGGCTTTTGTATGGAACGATGAAGCTGTCGTGAAATTAATCCAGTGCTGGGAAGTGGAACAAGTCCTATATATCATAAACAACCTCGATTACCACAACAAAATCAAGCGTGCGAAAGCTATTAACAATATAAAAGATAAATTAATATCTAATGAACTAGAAAATATTAAAGCTACTGATATTTCAAAAAAAATTCACGGGCTTAGAACCCAGTTTATGGCTGAGGAAAATAAAATAAAAAAAAGTATGGTTAGCGGGGCCGGATCAGATGATATTTATGTAACAAAATTGTGGAGCTATCCACTGCTTGAATTTTTAAAAAATGCCAACATTGACGCAAGTCGACCATCCACATCGACCATGGCTGCAAATGTCAATGAAAATGAAATGAGCCAAATGCAAGAAAATGTAATATTCAATGGCACGATAGAAGAATTACATGATCTAAGTTCTTCGTCCACAATAATATCTACGCCTTCATCAAAAAGGAAAAGGTGCAAAAACGATGATGGTGATGATGACATAACCAAATTTTTTAATGAAGCCAACTCATTGTTACATGGGAAAGATGTGGATGATTATATTAGTCAATTCTCGAAACTGATAGCAAGTGAAATGAGGAACATAAAAAATAAAAAATTATTGCGAAATTTAAAAAGAAATATGACAAGATTAATAATGATGCTCAAGAAGAAGACGAAATATTGGAAGATTAGTTTTATATATATATATATAGTTTTATACATATTAAAAATCATTTTTATTTTACTATTATTTTTTTATATTTTTTACATATAAAGAATCATTTTTATTTTACTATTATTTTTTAATATTTGTTAGGTACATATAAAGAATCATTTTTATTTTATTTTAAACTTATATTTCTTAATTATTTTTTATACATATTAAAAATAATAAAAAGCATTAATACGATTTTCCTTAAATATTATTTTGCCATGGTACACTTCCTATACCATTAACATATTCCGTAAATTCATTACGTATTTCCAGAGCTTCTGTTCTATGACGATTCCCCATTTGTTGGCTTAATCCATATCTAAATATATATTGATTATCAACTTCATCTTCAGGGTCACTTGACATATAATTATTACTATTTTGTTTTAAAAAGTTGTGTAAAGCACAGCATGCTAATGTAATTATTTCAACTTTATCTGGTGTTAGATTTATAGTACTTAATAATATTCTAAATCTGTTTGATAATATACCAAAAGCATTTTCTATTACATTTCTCGCTCTGCTTAATCGGTAATTGAAAATTCTCTGGTTAGTGGACATATTTCGGAGTGGATATGGTTTCAATATATTACGGGTTAAAGGGAATGCGCCATCTGCAACAATTACATGAGGTACTTGTTTAATTCGTCCTGGAAGTGGTTTTTCTTCTGGAATGTTTAACTTGTTATTTTCTATAGCATTATTTAAGTCACTTTTTTGGAATACTCCACCATCTGAAACTCTGCCATTTGTGCCGACATCTACATACAGAAATTTATAATTTGCATCCGCAATTGCCAACAAAACAATGCTATTATTTCCTTTGTAGTTATAATACATGGATCCGGCACTTCTGGGAGCTTTAAATGTTATGTGTTTGCCATCCATGGCTGCAATAACATTCGGCATATTCCATTTATACTCAAAACATCTAGAAATGTTTAGCCATTCTGCTGCAGTAGTAGGACAATGTAAATATTCGTCTTTTAATGTTAAATATATATGACGGCAAACTTCCGGCACAAATATTGAAATTATTGATTCGGAAACTCTAAATTGGTACATTAAACTTCTATATGATTCGCCGGTTGCAAGAAATCTTAAAGTTATTATTAATTTATGTCTTGCATTAATACTTTCTCGAAGACGAGTATTTTGTTTCGTAATATATGGCTCAATACGTTTTAATATTGTTTCGAAACAGTAATTGTTCATTCTTAAAAAAATTTTATATTTCATTACATCAAAATCAAATAAAAGACAATGAAAGAAACGATGTAAAAATTATAAAAATAATACCATCCAATAACACTTCATGCGTTAATATTGTAATACAAGTTAATCCTACTATAAGGATTTCATTTATAAAATATAAATCTGTTTATCTCAACTGGCGAAGCTACAAATGCGCAGATTATTATTCCGTAATAAGATGTTATCGATGCTCATGTTTTGGTCATCTTGCAAAAGATTGCAAAGAAAAAATTGCAACATGTTCCAATTGCATGGGAAATCATGAATTAAAGGACTGCAAGATAGAAACAAAAAAATGTATAAATTGTTACAATTCTGTCAGGAAATTGTGGTAACAAAAGAAACTTAATAATTTGTGTATAATAAATGGTTTATTATAAAGTTTGAATATGTCAGTAAATACACACATCTATACAGAATGGTGCTGTCACATGAATCCAGATAAAAAAGCGAATAAATGTGAGATGCCTGAAGTACGTCGAAAAATATATACGTCTAAATATGATATAATCCACAATAAGTATACAGCTGGAACAATTGTGTGGGCAAAATTAGCTGGCTATCCCTGGTGGCCGGCAATGGTGGATGACGAACCCAATACGGAACAATATTATTGGCTCGAGGAGTTCAGTGACGTTCCTAAATATTATCACGTAGTATTTTTCCACTGTCATGAAATATCACGAGCATGGATTCTAAATCGATTTTTGAAATCGTTTAAACATTACGATGCAAAACAGAAAATTGCCAAAAAATATGTAAAAGTAATGGCAGAGGCAATGAAACAAGCTCAAGATAGCAGATTCACCCGCGCATCACAGTACCGAACGAATACGGACTCGTCCGAACTATAATCGATAATACAGTACATGGTCGGTAACATAGTACATGGTCGATGACATAGAGCGCATATACGATCATACTTTAACAAATTCAAACACAAGAAATAAAACTAATTTTGATGTAAATCATTCAGCTAGTAACAATTCATGTCAGGTTTATCAAAAAATTATTGCACATATCAAATCCAAAACTAACTATGACATAATATAGCAATCATCTCAAAATATTAATGAAAAATCCTCAAAAAGTTCTTCTTTGAAAATTGTGCATCAAAATATGCAATCACTACGTAATAAAATTGACAGTCTCGAAGTTTTTATAAAAGAAAACAATGTTGACGTCATATGTATTTCTGAACACTGGTTAATTAAAGAAGAACTGCCCGGTGTTAAAATTAATAACTATGTATTAGCATCTGCATATACCAGAACTACATTTAAAAACGGAGGTGTACTAATTTTTGTTAAATCAAATTTAAATTTTAAAGTGCTCAATATTAACATTCAACCAGAAGAAAAATTTTTTGAATATGTAGTCATTAAAATTAAACATAATACTATAAACTATTGCATTGCGCTAATATATAGATCACCTGATGGAGATATAAACATTTTAAATAATAAACTTGGACAATTACTTCATTACATATCGGTTTATAATAATACAAAAGTGATAGTGTGTGGTGATTTTAATATAAATTTATTAGTGAATAATAAGGAACGGAACGATTTTCTAGACATTTTCAATATTTTCGGACTACAACATCTTATTGAGGAACCCACAAGAATTACACGAACCTCTAGAACTTGCATTGATAATATCTTTTTAGACAGTAAAAACATCAACTACAACTGTAAAGTACATCACAATGGTTTATCAGATCATTCTTCTCAATTACTTTCATTGCATACAAACAATTCTACAGCGAACAATATCACTCTAAATAAATCCAGAGTTTTCTCACAAAACAATATGAGATATTTCTATTATTGCCTAAGTAAAGAAAATTGGAATGAAATTTATCAAACGAATGATGTAAATATAATGTACTCATTATTTATTAATGCATTAACTTATCATTTTAATTCAGCATTTCCTGAAGTAATGATAAAACCTAAAAAACATTCAAACAAAAAATGGTTAACACCAGATATTATTCTATCCTCACAAACTCTGAAAGATATTTTTGCATTACGTAATAATGGTCTTATAAGTTATAATTATTATAATCAATTTAAACGTAATCATATTAATAAAGTAAAGACTGCAAAAAAACTATATAATGATAAATTTATTCAACAATCACATAATATATCTAAATCGGTATGGCAAATAATTAATAACAACATTGCCAATAAACCTAATAAAACATATCCATCTGAATTAATAATTGACAATCAAAGAATAACAGATCCTAAAATAATAGCTAATAGTTTTAATTCTTACTTCTGTACATTAGCTGAGAATTTATTAAAGAATGATAATATAAGAAATACAGAATCTGCTAACAAGCATCTAAATAAGATACCACAAACTATCTTCTTAACACCTATTTCCGAAACTGAACTTGCAAAAATTATATTATCTCTTAATAACACTAAGTCTTCGGGATTAGATAATATCTCTAATAATATTATTAAAAAAATAATAAAATTTATATTAACTCCATTAACATACATTATAAATGCTAGTTTGGAAATGGGCTGTTTTCCATCTGAATTGAAAATAACGAAAGTTATTCCATTATATAAAAAGGGTAACACTACTTCAATAGTTAATTATAGATCGTTAGCGCTAGTATCTTCATTTCATAAAATTTTTGAGAAAGTAGTTTATATAAAAATACAATCATTTTTAAATAAAAATAATGTAATTATTAAAGAACAACATGGATTCACAAAAGAAAAAAATTGCATAACAGCACTAGCTGATTTCACTAATAATATATACACTAATATGGACTCTAATCTAACTGTTATTGTACATACACGGGACAAACTCATCAGTATGTCAAAAAAAGGATGAAGCAACATAGCAATGACTGCAAAAATGTAACAGAAAAACCAATTTCCAAACATTGTATGGAAAATCATCATACATTTAATTTTAACAATGTACAAATTTTAGAAAAAGAAAAACATCTTGGAAAAAGACTGTTCAAAGAGATGATACACATTAAAATCAACAAAAATAACATCAACATACAACAAGATGTGTATAATTTAAATAAAGCATATGACAATATTTTGATGCATATCAAAAAAAAACATATGAAAAAGTAATAATTTAATACGTGTATCCACATGAAATTCAGTTAGTGTATCGGCAGTTTTTGAATGTATCAGTAGTATTTTAAAAACCGAAATTGTTTGTTTTTTAATAAGTTTTAATGTTTTATATATTTATTATTTTAAAAAATCTGACGTATATTGTATTGATATAAATAATTGTTAAAATCTGTGTGTGCTGTTGTTTATTTATATATTCTGGTACGACTTATTCAACGTCAAATGTTTTTGTTCAATCTACATTTTACGTAAGTTATATTGTCATTGAAATTTATTAATGTATGATTGTAAGATTTTTAACACTGCTATTTTTTCACAAAATAAAATAGATTGCCTGATGAAGGTACGCGATAGTACCGAAACTAGTTGCATGTAAAATAAAATCAAAGTAGTTTTATTTAAAAAAAAATCGTGACCTACATCCCTGTTGGAGAAGAAATTAAATTCACATATATCAAAGGTCGTTCAACTCAATTATAACAGAATATAAGTACAAAAATATTTTTTTACAATAAAAAGTTACTTACGCTAATGTGCTTGAACAATAATTAAACATTTATACGGTTTAGATCGCAGCTCGGTACAATATATAAAAATTATTAAATTAAAATTATTCTATTTGTCACAGTGTAAAAACAATAATACAATCACAAGTCAGGAAATAAAAATATAAATAAATTAAAAATAAAATAAATATAAAAATACAAAAATGTCAGGAATTTAAAACAATAATGATGTGTACACAACCGTTGGACATAACCGACTAAAACATAATCTAAAACAAACTGGATGTTTCAAGTTTTTTGATTTTTTATAAATTCTAAGATGTTTCCATATGACGCGCTTAAATTCTCAACGTCCTTTTGTATGTTGATATTGTTTTTATTAATTTTAATATAAATCATCTCTTTGGTTAACCTTTTGTTTAGTACATTTTCTTTATCAAGTATTTTGATATTTTCAAAATCGAATTGATGGATAAATTTGTTGCAATGTCTCGCTATTGGCTTGTCAGCGTTCTTTTTAACATCATTATTATGTTGCTGGATGCGTTTTTTAATATATTGCATAGTCTGACCGGTGTATGTAGCCTGGCACTGCAATTCATATATTAGATGGCATTGTGAAAGTATAGGTGTCTGGTGTTTAGTTGTTCATATATTTAATTTGTTACTATTTTTGTTTATTTTTACTATTTCTAATATTTTTTCTATTCGTCCTGCTGCGTGTTGATTTTCTATGAGGTGATTTGCATATTGTGAGTCTGTCTTGTAGTTTCTGAATGAGTGTATGTGTTCATTATATCTATTTTTGAATTTTCTGCCAGTTTGTCCTATGTACGTTGCGTTGCAAGTTTTGCATTTAAGTCTGTATACTCCGCTCTTGTTATATTTGTTTTCTGTTTCAATGTTGTGAGTTGTAAGATTTTTAATTGTGTTCGTTGTTTTAAATGCTATGTTTATTTTGAGTTTTTTTGAATATTTTTGTTATATTGTGTATGTATTTGTTGTTGTATGTGAATGTTGCCCATTTCTTGTTTGCTCTTTTATTCTCTTTGTTATTTTTCTTTTTTTTTAATTTTTTATTTGATTATGTAGTTTGTTGATTGTGTCTGTTGTGTATCCATTGTTGTTTGCTATTTGTATGATGTTGTTGTATTCTTTTCTGTAGTTTATTTGATTTAACGGTATTGCTTCTAGTCTATTTAACATACTTCTGAATGCTGCCATTTTGTGTTGTTTGGGGTGTTGAGATTGTGCATGTACATATTGCCCAGTTCTTTGTTAACATGTTTCGTCATAGTAACTGACAAGGGGTGTTGACGCTGTTTGATGGGACTGGCTTCACCGGTATCAATAATATGCTGTACACGATTAGTACAGCCTGAGCCTAACTCCTGTTCAACAGGCGGCGTTAAGTTTTTACGACTGCAAACAGCAAAAACACAAGCTAGTTCGTGTGATGCCGACCAAGTATTATCTGAAAAATCTAGTTTAATATCTAAACAGCTACAAAAAGAACACCGTCAATAAGGGAGTGTCTAACGCTAGGAACAATTTTAGTAGAAATGTATTTTATTGAAGAACCAAATTTAAGTGTTAGCAAAACTTTGAGAAGAACACTTTGAATATTGCCATCCGCGGTTGAAACGGGGGTTAACGAGCTAGGTGAAGTTTTAAATTGAGTCGTTTTATTAGAGAGTAACCTCGACCCCCAATACAGAAATATTAGCACCTGCATCAATTAAAGCAGGAACAGGAATTCCTTGTGAAAAACGGTTATAAACAGACGGCCATTTGAATCAAAATTTTGAAAAACAGGTGAAATGTTGTATTTGAATTGAATTTACTGATATAGTCGTGACCAATCATCCCTGTCGAAGGTGTCAGCACTAAATTGGCGTTTGTTTCGCCGACTGACGGGAGCGAGACGCCACTTTAATTTTTTGAACATAGCGAACAACGCGCTATAATTACGTTTTTATAAACACACGACAAACAAAATATAGGACGTGGTATTCGGTACTGAGGATACAAATGGTCTTTGTTGTCATAATTCCAACGTTGTACTCTCATTGAACTTGAGACTCTAGAATCGACGGCAGCAATGGTTGATCGAGAAAAATTTCAGTTTACAAAAGTAGAACTTCGTAATGGGCTTTTAAAAAAAAGTTTGGCTCAAAGGTATGATGATGTCTAACTGGAGAATTTTTAAATTGAGATACTCGTTGATCTGCATCTTCCAACTTCTTACAGATAATAATTACAGATATAAATACAGATAATAATTAAATCTGGTAACGACATGATATTCTTTAATGTACAAGAGCGTTGATAATGCGGTTGTAACTTCTGAATTATCTAATTTCCACGCGATAATTCATCTGGAGATTTACTTATACGAGCAAACAAATTTTCCATTATTACTATAAATATTTAGACTTGTGCATTTGGAGCTTGCGTACGCAAACAAATCACATCCAAAAGGGCAAGACCATAATTGGCAGATAGAAAAGTCTATCGCAATCTGGTAACAAGTTCAGGCCAAGAAGAAACAGTGCTTTGTACCATACCGTACCAAACAAGATCAATACCGGTAAATAAATCATTAGCTTGACGGAGTAATTGATGTTCAGACACACGTTTCCCTTTTCTTCTTGAATTATTTTTATTATAGTGTCGGAAAATGATCCCTTATTTTAATATAATGAATATATAAAATCAGGATATAAATTTTCAAAATCCACATTTAACTGCAAAATTATAAAAATTTTATTATTTAAATGTAAAAAAATTAAATAAAAATAGCACTTTTACCAATATATATCCATCCTTCAGTTTTAAAAGTGGATATTCACATAAAAAGTCGCAAATTTTCCCGCCATAAACAGTTTTCAAAAAATAACTATCAGGTTGTGTGCATTGTTTCTTTTCCAATTTTCCTATACCAATGTACGAGGTTGCCAATTATTTTTTAGTTATGAAATAGTTCATTATTTGATTAATCCTAAATTATATGTAAAAATTACATATGTATCATATTTTTATTTTATTTTAATATATGTTTTTGAAATTTATTTTATCTACTTATATTTTCTGACGTTTCTATCGAAACTGATGCCCTAGATTTAGAAATCAAGCCAGGTTGAGTAAATTTGTCTCGTACCTTTATAATAATGAACAAATAACTTAGCTTTTCAAATATTGTGATTTTCATTATGTTTTAATATTTTTTTAAAAGAAGAAATAGAAATCCTATTAAAAAAAATATTAAAAATTAGTTTTGTAAGAAAAAATAATTCAAAAACTTTACTGACATTATTTTCTATAGAAAAAACTTCAACTATATTATTATATAATTGTATAAATCAATCGCGGTTTATTCTGTTTAACCCTAATCATTTTCCAATGATCAATGATGAAATAAGTTAGCTGCAAGTTTGTTTATAAAAATCAGTGATGTTTATTGTTCACACTCATCATTTAAATCAATGATGAAAATAACTTCGAATTTATGAAATCCCTAGAGTAGAAACAGGGTAAGTAACTTTCTTACGTTGGTAAAGCTTGTGTGAATTGTGCGCGAAAATAACATATATAAATTGACAACATGAACAATATAAGCAGTTTAGAAGAAGATAATATTATAATTGTAGGAGGCCTAGTGCTTTTAAACGGAGCAGTAAAAACCTGAAAAAAGGGAAAATTATGGAGTAAGGAATTGCTTAAAAAAAAAAGAAATAGTGAAAATGGAGCAGGTGCTTTAACATTTGTTCACAAAGAATTAAGATTTGACAATAAATCTTCTCTTCCAAATTATTTAAAAATGAATAAAGATTGCTTCGATGTACTATTATCAAAAATGGAACATAAAATTCAACGAACTGACACAAATTACAGAGAATGCATTTGTGCGCATCATAGGTATAAGTTAAGTAAACTATTATTCGTTAAACTTACGAAAAAATATTTACTACAAAACAATATTACAGAAATATAAAATTATTAGTTTAACATTGAAACAAAATCTGATTTATTATTGTAGGAAATTTTAGAATTTTTTTTTTTATTTGTTTCATTATTTTATTGATAAAATTTATCA
The DNA here is from genome assembly GCA_963966155.1 of Clivina fossor. Lineage (NCBI taxonomy): Eukaryota > Metazoa > Arthropoda > Insecta > Coleoptera > Carabidae > Clivina > Clivina fossor. The sequence goes on along the minus strand of OZ014551.1, from coordinate 33,087,938 downwards.
GTTACACATAGATCGGTTCGAAATCAGTTTCTGTTTTGCTTCTAAAAATAAATAACTACGTTAAGAACAGATGACATTAAAATTATTTTTCGCACAATCATGTTGTTATACATCAGTGGCGTGGCGTGACTTTCTGAGCAAAGGAAGCAGTGAAAATAAATTCATGTAGACAAAATATGTATATTATATATTAATTTATTTATTTATCAATACAGAAGAAAACATGTTTAACAAATAAAAAAAAATTTAAAATAAATTAAACAATAAAAAAAAAGAAAGAAAAATAAACTCTTTGTAGGAATATGTATATACTTATAACACTTATTTAATTATAACAAAAAAAAAAACAGACCATTAAAAATATTTGGTTAAAAATCACAGAAAATTAAAAAATCACATAATGTCGTTGTTAATAATAAAAAAAAATAATTACTTGTAATGAAAACCCAATCTTCTGGTCTTTTTACAAAACTCATCAATTACATTATTGTAAAAATCATCTCTTTTTCTTAAGTCTTCTAATAATTCTTTTTCAATTGATAAAAAAGCCAATGCGGATAATAGTTGCTGGCCCATAGTGTTTGTACTGCTGGTTTTAATTCGTTTTAAAGCTGAAAAACTTCTTTCTGTTGATGCGGATGTTGAGGGAATAGTTAAAATTAATGTAATTAATTAAAATAATTCTGGCATAGTCATATAAATATCTAAAATTGATTCTTTATGCAGTACACTGTTAGCATAAAAAACTTTCAATTCATTTTTTAATTGTACAAATTCAAATTTTGTACTATACATTCCTCTAAGACAATTTAATCCAAGTTCAGGAAAGTTTTCGTGGTATTCCTTAAATTTATTACGGTCTAATAATGTAAAAAATTTTAAATGATCAAGATCTTCAAATCTTGTATTTATTTGTACTATGAGACAATCTATTATTTCAAAAAACAATCTTTTATAATAATCTTTTTTGTTTTTATCTAAATATCTTCGTTTATCTGGTTTGTCTATAATTTTGCTTCTAATGATGTAAACCGCCGCCGTTATATATGCCGCGTAGCCCGACAACGAAAAGAAGCAGAAATTTAAGTGCTTCCAAGCGCATTTAACCGGGCTCAAGCCATGTTACTGCTTTGAACCCGATGTACACCGATCTAGCGCGGAAATACCCGATCTATATCTAAACCCTCCCTGGCTGGAAGCACAATTCTCGTTGCATCCAGCAGTCATATATTAGTGATTTTCTAGTAATATTTGGCATATTTCTACTATAATTTACACATTTGATTATTGTAAAATAATTATCTTAACCATATTATACAATAACAAATAAAAATATACATATAAATTTTTTTTTACAAAAAAAATATTCCAGCTGAATAAACAAGGGATGCGCTGCATCCCTTGCTTCTATGGACGCCACGCCACTGTTATACATACTTACAGCCATTATTGACAGATTACGTAAATTGAATTTAGTAGACAATTCAGTGCTATTAGAGTGCTGTTGATAAAAGAAATAAATATTTACCAACAGACCAAACATATTTTAGTTTTTTTTAATTATTGTGTGATATGTTTATAAAAATGTATAAATATAAACTGATAATTATATATAACGTTTAATTTTTATTTAATAAAAATACTTTTTGAGTATATTCCTTATATGAGCATGATTTTGAATATTTTCAATAAAAGCCACTGGGGCCAAAATTAGATGAAAAACAAGGACTGTTTAAACCAAACTGATTTTTATCTGTAAACTCTAGCTGTGTTCCAAAAAGCACTAATATTTTTTGTAATCTTCAGTATTATATGTATGAGAGTAGGAATTTCCAATAAAACAAAAACTTCAATAAAAATAATAAATTTATTATCATTTTTTTACAATATTTTAATAAACTTATAACTACTATTTATAATCTAATATATTTTATTATCTATTGCCAAATACAATTTTATTTTTGTAAAAATTATTTTTTCTTCTATAATAAACTTAAAAAAATTAGAGTGTAACTCTAGAGAGGTAGTGTAACTGTTAAATACTTGTTACAAAATGCTTCTGTTTGTTAAAATATTTTGGCAAAAACAAAATGTATCTTTTCTTAACAATATTAAAAAGTAAATGTAAAGTGTACAGAAAATAGTAAAAAAAAAATTATTTTATTTTTGAATTTTTTCTACAAACTTTTTCCACAGATTAACAATCGCGTTGAGATATTTTGCCACCGGAGAATCATATCAAAGTTTTTCATATAATTTTCGAGTTGGCAAGAGCACAATTAGTCAAATTGTTCCAGAGATTTAAATGCCATTTACGAATGCATGAAGGACAAATATATACAAGGTATATAAAAGAAAATTTATTAAAATTTTTAGTTAATATTTATTTTTTCTCTAAATCTTGTTTTTCTGCTTCCATAAAGATATTTGAAATATTATGTTCAGCATTTAATTTAATTTGTTTACAATTAATAGTTTTTAATGTGGCACTAACATAGTCACCAAATGTGTCTTCGTAATTTTTTTTTCACGTCTTGCCTCAACTAAAGCTGAAAGGGCAGTAGCTGTCTTCTCCATTAATTTTTTTTCTTTTAACGGTCTTTGTCTTGGGTTCTTTTCTATAGTACCAACAGAAATATTTTCCTATGAAGAAGTACTTGGTTCGCAACGTTTTCTTTTTATAGATTGTTTATATGGCACAACATCCTAAAAATAATTAAGTTAAAGAAATAAAAAACATTTTTTATGTTATATGCTTAAAACTATTTCATTTAAATAAATTTATAAACTCAAATAGATTTTCAAAATTTGCAATGTAAATATTATTTATTTATTACTTTCTATACTTATACGAGTTTTTATTATAAGGTTCTCAGGAAACAATGTTTGGCAAAGCACATAAAAGCAAATAAAAGTATTGTAATTTTAGAAAGGCAAAAAACATGTCTACAGTTACTGGTTTACAATTTCTGGTTGGCGACCATTCATATTAAAAGAACGAAATGATTATTGATACATGAATAAGTTTGCGAAACATGCTAAATATTTTTAAATTTTTTGAAATTATTATTATTGTTTCATCAAGTATTGGCAACTTTTCCATATATTTTATATATTATAAATTTTATATAATTTTATATTGTAATTTTAGTTATAACAAGAATTTCAAAACATAATGATTTATCTGTACTACTTAGGTCCCAACAACAGAAGAATAATGGCATATTGTTGTTGAAGATTTTCAAAGAAAATGTCAGTTTCTTAATTGTTTCGGTGCTGCAGATGACAAGCATATAACTCTTCGACCCATTCATGAAGAAGGATCATATTTTAGAAATTATAAAGGAACAGACAGCATCGTATTAATAGCAATTGTAAATTCAAATTACAAATTCTTATGTATAGATGTAGGTATCAATGGAAGAATAAGTGATGGAGGTGTATATAAAAACAGTATTATGTCAAAAGCAGTCAATGACAATTTATTGAATATACCAACATCAGCAAAGCTTCCTAATAGTAATATTAATTCACCTTATATTTTGGTAGCCGATGATAATTTTCTTTAAGTACACGATTAGTGAAGCCTTTTAGGTTTCATGGTTTGTCAAAAGAACAACAAATTTATAATTATAGACTAAGCCGATCACGCCGAGTTGTTGAAAATGCTTTCGGTATTTTAGCAAATCGATTTAGAAAATTTCCACAACCAATGAATTTAAGAGTACAAAAAGTTGAAAAACTACTAACGTTTGTTTCATAACTTTTTATCACTTCAGCAAGGAAATCAAAATTATATATATATATATATATATATATATATATATATATATATATATATATATATATAATAATTTATACTTACTTCAGACTCCGTATCTAAATATTCGATGGAAAAATCTTCGGACAACTCTCTTTCCATTTGCTTTCCCCCGATCATATGCAGTTCACTGGGTATGCCAACGCAAGCACTAACTTGTTGCTTAACATGATCTTTTAAAAAAGAAAGATCTTCAAAAAACCATAAAACTGGTTTATATACAGAGTCAGTGCCCGCTCCACTTGATTTTGTTTTCTCAACTTTATTTAATTCGGTTACAAATTGGGTACGAATGGTATATTTGTTTTTACAGTCATCTTCTGCAAATAGAAAGTTTAATTAATTACAGTTTGTATATATAAATATTCCTCGATATTATTTATGTTATTTATATATATATATATATATATATATATATATATATATATATATATGTGTAAGGGTTATATTTGAATATAGTTTACAAATTCATAAAAGTGGATGTACATAATATAGACATAAGTTCATAAGTTAATTCAACATATAGAATTATCGAAACATAAGATGGTTAAGTAATTGACAGATATTCGCGGATTCACTGAACTAGCCATATGCTGACAGCTTACGCGCACTTTTATCACCTTTCACACACTACACACACTCTCAATACTTCCGCTTCCTTCTTCTGGTTCACCTTTCTACGTTAGGATGCCGCGCAGTTCGAATATATGGTTGTGGCGCGTGATATTTAAACTTGTGTCTTACAGTTCGGCCAACCTGACGGGTTAGTCGTCCTCGACTAGCTCATCGAGTGGATTCCAAAGTTTCATATTTTGTGGTGAGCATATGGTTGTATAAAAACGTTGCGTATGCTGGAAACCGGGCACGTCCTCAACTACATATCTATCATTTTCGAGCAATTTCGTTACTAAATAAGGACCTTGAAATTTCGGAGCGAAGACACTGTCGCCACGAGAGATTATTTTGCGGTTTCTTTATACAAACTAGATCGTCTATCTTATATTTAAAAGATGGTACTCGCTTTGAGTCCGCATTCTGCTTGTTATAATTTTGAAAAATCTTAATCCGTTTAGCGGCACAATGTCTTAGCTGTTCGAGATCTCTCGGCTCACATTCATTATTTACTTCTCTAACTAGGTTTCTGATTCGCTCATCAGCCAAATGGTCTTGTTCCTTCCCTAGCAATAGTAGACTAGGGGTGGTTCCGATCGATTTTTGATACGTATTATTTAACACGGATTGAATAAATTCCATATTCTTATCCCAATCCTCCGACTGACTACATTTGGACATAACCGATTTTACTGTTCTAACATAACGCTCTGCCTGACCATTTGACGATGGCGTACCTAAAGCTACTTTTACATGTCTTACATTCCGATTCTTACAAAAATTTTCAAATTCATGTGACGTGAAAGCTGAACCCCTGTCTGAGATAATTGTTTTTGGATTCCCTGTTATTACAAATATTGAACATAACGCGTCGCAGACGCTTTTTGTATCCGCTTGCGTAGCTGCTTTTAATGCAATAAATTTTGAAAAAGCATCGACTACCAAAAATACATATTTGTTCCCTGAAGGGGTACGGCTTAAAGGTCCAAAATGATCACAATGTACAATATTGAAGGGGGTATCGCCTTTATCAGATGCGATTAAGTGACCCTCTTTTCTAGTCTTTGCTGTGAATTGAATACAAATGATACAATTCTTGATGTGCTGTTTTACATATTTAGACATATTTTGGAACCAATAATATCGCTTTATTGAGAACAAGGTTATTATCATGATTTTCAACAACTACCGATCGACGCATATTTTTAGGTACAACTAATAACGATTCGCTATCGACTTTACGGAACAATAGACCGTTCGTTACATCATATTCGTTAATGATCTGTTTGTCGTTATTATTGAATTTGTCTATCAAGGCTTGAATGCTTTTGTCCGCGTATTGAGCTTATTTTAAATTATTTATTAAATCGTTTTCGATTAGCATTACTGGGTAACGGCTTAGTGCATCAACGTGTGTCATAAGGTTAGCTTTACGATGCTCTAACTTATAATTAAATTCTTGTAACTTTAAGCACCACCGATTTATTCGTGGACATACGTCTCTCTTACTCAATTGCCTAAAAGATATATTCTAAATTTGTCGAAGGCTTTTACTGGAGGTTCAGACATCTCGAAATACATTGGTAGAGATTTATCCTCATTGGCAGGTTCTAAATTAAGCGATGATATCGGACTCAATCCTGCTTCTGTTTCATCTGTTTCAGATTCGTTATTATGATGTCCGATGAAATCATTATCATAGATACTCATTAGCTTTATCGATCGCCGTTCCATTGGATTTAGGAAAGATTTCTCGTACCATTTTTTCTTTGCTTTTTTTTCCAATCGCTGAACGTAGCCTGCCATTGTTTAATATTCTTCTTTCATCATTTAAAATAATCTGAAGTTGCTGCCACAGTTCTTTCGTAATTATTTTCGCTCTAATACCTTTAATATTATTTGTCGCTAATTCTCGATGTTGTTCCATAAATTGTAGTAATTTCACGAATTGATCGATAGAAGCGCGTTCTTTACGTCTACGTACTGCCCAGGGAGGACCTGGTACTGCCACTTCGTCGAGTAGTTCATTGATGATTTCTCGGACCTGGTTCTGCTCTGCCGGTGCTAGCCTTCTCGGACGATGGACAATTTCTCTGTCTTCTTTCAGCGTGATTTTGGCGGTGACTTCGCTGCTCGGAGCCGGATTTCGTAAATTGCATTTATACTCACGTAATAGGTCCTCCAGATTTTGCTTTTCTGCTGATGACAGCTCTTCATTTACCTTTGGTTGTAACGGCTCTGGTTCCGTAGTGATCCGCATTATTTCTGATATTACAGATTCTTCAATCGGTTCATGCGGCTCGATCTTCATACCCGTTGGGCTAAAGGTAACGACTGCTACTTTGAAGAACGGTTCTCCTAGTATGACATCATGTGAAACTGTATCATTCGGGACGACGAAAAATTTTAGTTGGTAGACATAATTATGGATTTTTACATCAACTTCTTTACATCCTATGCTTCGGATACTAGACATTCCTAGCCCTGTAAAAATTTGGTTATCGGATTCTACTTCGCCTCCAATGGTGTTCCACACATGTTCGGATATTATATTGGCTGAACTTCCGCTATCAACAAGCGCGTTAAATTTATTGTTCAAAATTTCGATTTCGGTCACTGGCATCTGTTTCTTGACATAAGCATGGTTTACAATGTTCGTGTTACTTTTCTTATTCGGGCAATCTTTATATTTGTGATCCGTTTTTCCACAAGTAAAACAAGATCCCCTCTCTCGTTTCAGCTTGGTGCAAGATGAAGCGTAGTGGCAAAATTCGTTGCAATTGTAACAGTTAGTTTTTTGCGCTGCGGTCCGTGAGGTTTTCTCAGTGCTTCCTTCGTTTCGATTTTGCTTTCTATCGGTTTTTTGATAAGTTGAGGCTGAGGTTATCTGAAGTTCGTCCGCATAAGATTTCATGGACAGTAGCAATTCATCTGTAGTGTTGAATTGCTGACTTTTTAATTGTATTCTTAAGATGGTGTTGTCGATCCCTCTAATAGTATGTAGTATTGCGTCTTCAACTGGTACGTTTAGACGATTCAGCATTTGGATTTTATCGAAAAAATATTCTTCAATACCTTCGTTACGTCGCCACTTTCGTGCCTGCATTGTTTCAAATAATACAAGACGGTCTGCTGTTGACTTAAACGTAATTTTCAACTTACTTCGCGTCGTCGATGTGGTGTGTTTGTTGTACGATGTCTACACGATTTAACCAATTTTCAATGTCTTCGTTTCTATCTTCACAGAACATAGGAAATTAGAAAATTTAACAGTTGATCATCTACAAGTGCGTTTAAGTCAAACAGAAAATTAAATGAAAAAAACTGCTGGATGAATCGGAGCAGCAAGCAACTGAACGAACGTCATCTGAAAATAATTTTATTGATACAATAGCATTAGCAAGACAAACCATTCGTCAGTGTATACAATCAACATCATCACAAAGAACCAATACAATACTGGAAGATCAATCAACTATAAATCCGCAGTCAAATGCATCTTCATTTCAGTTTCGACTACCGGCGATCAACTTACCTGAATACAGTGGTGGATACGATGGCTGGCTGGAATTTTCTGAATTATTTAAATCAATAATACAAACAAACGTAACATTAACGCCAATACAAAAGTTTTACTACCTAAAATCTTCACTCAAAGATGAAGCAGCACAAATCATAAATTCTCTAGAAATCACTGCAAGTAATTATAATGCGGCTTGGAAACTTTTAACTGACAGGTATGAAAATCAAAGATTAATCATAAATAAACATGTAAGTGCTTTATTTGACCTACCTGTTGTGTCAAAAGATTCTCATAGCTCAATTAAAGAATTAATTGATAATGTTTATAAACATCTAAAAGCTTTAAAAAATTTGCTGCAACCGATTGAACATTGGGACACTTTAATCATTCATTTAGTGTTCGGAAAGTTGGACTATAATTCAAAGAAAGATTGGGAGTCTTCAGTCAAGAGCAACAAAGCACCAGTCTTACAAGAACTCATTGACTTCTTGAAAATAAGAGCACAGATGCTAGAAAACATTAACATGACACAAAGTGCATCAAACACAAATGCATTTAAAGAGTCACATTCAAAAACAAATACTCAAAAACAAAATAGTTTCATAAAGGCACATGCCAGTACAGAAAATATACAATGCATATTTTGCAAGGGAAATCACGCAATATTTCGATGCGCAGAATTTCTACAGTTAAAGAAAGAATAAATGAATTACGAAAGTAAAAGGTTTGTTTCAACTGTTTGAAACCAGATCACATTGTAAATGATTGTCAAGCAAGCAAGTGTAGAGTTTGGAGCAAAAGGCAGAACACATTAATTCATAGGGATGAAAAAAAACACACACCTTTACAAAATGACAAGTCAGAAGAAGTTATAGGTCCTGTTGTGACACATTCAGCACAAAACTCGAACAATGTTCAAATACTGTTAGCCACAGCTTTAATAAATGTAGTCGACAGAGATGGAAGCATTCATTCATGTAGAGCTCTGTTGGACCCAGGCTCACAAAGCAATTTTATGACAGAAAATTTATGTCGATGTCTAAAATTAAACAGACACAAAATTAATATACCAGTCGTTGGAATAAATAAAGTTCAAACAAATATATAATGTAGCGCAGAAGTAACCATTAAATCAAAATTAAACAAGTATCAAGAAAACATTTCATGTTTAATCATTAATCACATTACGGGAACGCTACCAGAATCATTTATTTCAAAATAGGATTACAAATACCAAATAACATAGAATTGGCAGACCCAGATTTTAATAAACCTAATAAAATAGATCTTTTGTTAGGATCAGACATATTTTGGAACATACTCAATCAGGGTCAAATTAAAATTTCAAGAAATCATCCAGTATATCAAGAAACTAGGTTAGGCTGGATAGTCTCCGGTAGAACTCCAAATTTGAATAAACACTCATTTACTAGTTGTAATTTAAATCTTGAAAAACAAGTTGAAAGGTTTTGGAAAATAGAAGATTTTAAAACCAATGAATATACAACAGAAGAAATGAAGTGTGAACAACACTTCAAAGATACAACAATGTAGCATCAGTCAGGACGTTTTGTGGTAAGCCTACCTACAAAGGACAATGTGAAGAACATAGGCGATTCAAAACATAATTCAATTAATCGATTACAAGCCATGGAAAGAAAGTTTGAGAAGAACATTAAACTCAAGGAACAATATCATAAATTTATGAGAGAATATGAAGACATGAATCACATGATCAAAGTAGAAAATAATGGAACAATAGAGACTCAGTATTTTCTCCCCCATCACGCAGTAATAAAGGAATCCAGTAACACAACTAAGCTGAGAGTAGTATTCGATGGATCCCGCAAAAGCTCAACTAATATATCATTAAATGATACATTAATGGTTGGACCTGCTCTGCAAGGACCACTATTTTCAATCATCACAAGATTCCGAACACATCAATACGTTGCTGCAGGTGACATTGCAAAGATGTACCGACAAATTCGGATTAAGGAAGATCAACGAAGGTTACAACAAATAGTCTGGCGTACAGATCCAAAGGAAGAACTCCAGACTTATCAGCTGTGTACAGTCACGTATGGCACTTCCTGTGCACCTCATTTAGCAGTGCGATCTCTCTTAGAAATAGCCAAGGAAACTAACGATCAATACCCATTAGCTAGTAAAATCATTCTACGCGACTTTTATGTGGATGATCTTATTACTGGGTCAAACTCTATAGAAGAACTAGAAATAGTAATCATGCAAATAACTGAATTACTTCAGGCCAGAGGATTTGAACTACGGCAGTGGGCATCAAATGAACCAGTTATACTCAAGAAGTTATCTGAACACAATAGACTGAAGACAACAGATGTTTACATTTCTGAGAAAGACGAACGCAAAACTCTAGGCATATATTGGAATGTTTCATCAGACACTTTTCAATTCAAGTTTCAAATTAAGGATATTCCTAAGACTGTTACAAAACGTCATATATTGTCAACAATTGTAAAAGTTTTTGATCCTTTAGGACTAATAGGACCAGCCATCATAAAGGCCAAGGAAATTTTGCAGCAAGCATGGCAATTACACCTTGACTGGGATCAAGAACTACCCAACAACTTATGCAGTGATTAGAGACAATACTACGAAAAACTAAATTATCTAAATAATCTACAAATATAGGCCAGTCAAATTAGCAAAAAAATGGGGTCAACCTCGGAATGAGAGATAATAACCTGAAAATTTGTATATACCTTCATTTTAGCGTTCTAAAAGTTGTCTCAAAAGTCTCATAAAATCTCGTGTCTGCGTCGTAAGTTATTGAAGGTCAAAGGTCACAAAAAATGGTTTTTTGCGATTATCTAGGTTTCTATAGCTCCAATGATGTTAACATCTATTATAAAAATTGTAGAGCATAAAATTTGTGACAAATTTTGTTCCAAACATTTTTTTGTGCGCTTAACCGTTTTTGAGATAGACCATTCACACTGTAATGCAAGGTCAACTGTGAATCTCTGTGAATAATACCTTGTATAAAGTTATTAAATCATTAAAATATCATTAACAATAAATAATTTGTATTATTTATTAGTAATTAAATGAGTACTATTGTTCCTATAATGAAGGTGCCTAATACTAATAAAGCCAATGAATTCCGTCCGGTAAATATGTTACCATCGATAGAAAAAATATTCGAAAAAGTTGTTGAGCGCGCAGCGCTCAGCCATTCACACTGTAATGCAAGGTCAACTGTGAATCTCTGTGAATAATACCTTGTATAAAGTTATTAAATCATTAAAATATCATTAACAATAAATAATTTGTATTATTTATTAGTAATTAAATGAGTACTATTGTTCCTATAATGAAGGTGCCTAATACTAATAAAGCCAATGAATTCCGTCCGGTAAATATGTTACCATCGATAGAAAAAATATTCGAAAAAGTTGTGTATATGCAAATAATACAATATTTGAATAATAATGGTCTTATTATGCCTTATTATGCCTCAGTATTTGTCAAATAGATTAACCTCATTTAGTAAAATTCATAATTATAGTACTAGGAATAGAAATAAATATTTATAGTTTGTCGCATAAAAATAAAACATTTACTAATAATTCGATTTTTAATAAAGGAATATATGAGTACAATACGTTACCAGTAAAGATAAGAAGCATCACATATTCACATTTGTGAATATTATTGTATCAGAGGTCATACACTATTACGACTTGCATTATCAATGATCATTTTTGAAGACATGAAGATGGAAGATTGTGTGTTAGATGAGTTAACTGAACAAGTAACTTGCCGTGATGTTTTCTATAAAGATGTAGAAGGTTGTGTAGGTAATTCGAACTCATTTACTGGTCAATTTCATGATAAACTGAATGAGTTAAGAGCTCGAGGTCCTACAGCACAGTTATGGGTACAATATTTTGAAATAGTATCGATAGCACTAGACTTTATTTGCGCTGAAAGACTGGGACTTTTCAAAGAACATCTTGATGAAGTGCGAAAAATGCTGCCGTATTTTCACGCTAGTGGTCCCTTTTTATATGCAAAATCTGCTCACATATATCTTCAAGATATGATGAAATTAGAAAATACAATAGATAAACATACTTTTGAGAACTTTAAAAATGGATTCTTCACTGTAAAACGAACAGAAAAATTTAATTGTGGCACAGATATGGTAATCGAACAAAGTCTTATGAAGTCTATGAAGACAGAAGGAGGAGTACCTATCTCGAGGTCGAAGTACTCAAGAAAGTGTTTTATGTAAATGGGTGTATGCTATGTACGCTACAAATACAATTTGTGAAGAAATTGAGAAGTTTTGTAACATTTCGCTAGATTCTGTTGAACAACACGTTGATGGTTGACGCAAAAGATTCAAGAGTAATAAGAGATAACATTGATGTATGTAAACTAGTTGAATGGCTTACACTTCATGATCCTTTTCCAAAAACGAAACAATTGGTATCTTTAGCTTCTGGAATCATTGGAAATGACCAAATTAATTGTTATAAAGCCCATAAAATCGGATTAGAATCTATGGTAAAAATAACTGGCTTGAACTTTAATGAAATAAAGTTCAAACGCGCCGATAAAACTTAGATATACAATTAGTATTTCATTTAATGGGTTTTAATTACACAAAGTAGGTAAGTATTATTAAATAAATATATTAGATATATGTAAAATGTTATTATTATACAATGTATTAACTAATAAATAATACAAATTATTTATTGTTAATGATATTTTAATGATTTAATAACTTTATACAAAGTATTATTCACAGAGATTCACAGTTGACCTTGCATTACAGTGTGAATGGCTGAGCGCTGCGCGCTCTTCGCCCTCTATCTCAAAAACGGTTAAGCGCACAAAAAAATGTTTGGAACAAGATTTGTCACAAATTTTATGCTCTACAATTTTTATTATAGATCTTAACATCATTGGAGCTATAGAAACCTAGATAATCGCAAAAAACCAATTTTTGTGACCTTTGACCTTCAATAACTTACGACGCAGACACGAGATTTTATGAGACTTTTGAGACAACTTTTAGAACGCCAAAATGAAGGTGTATACGAATTTTCAGCTTATTATCTCTCATTCCGAGGTGAAACGCTAATTTGACTGGCCTAATACCCAGAAAAGTCATTTGTAAGAATCCAGTGGACATCCAGCTTCATGGATTTGCAGATGCATCCACAGTTGGATACGGTGCATGTATTTATCTTCGCTCAGTCGATGACAACGAAAAAATTGAAGTAAATTTAATTGCCTCAAGAGCGAAAATTGCTCGATTAAACTCATTAACTGTACCTTGACTTGAGTTAAGTGCAGCTTTTTTATTAGCACAATTAATGGAAGCAATCATCATCTATAGATGTCAATGTCAATAAAATAATGTATTGGAGTGATTCAACAATAACAATGGCTTGGATAACATCAAATTCAAATCAGTGGAAGACTGTCGTAAGCAACAGGGTAGCAGAAATACAAAGGTTGACTTGCGAAGGACATTGGCAACATGTAAGTACACATCATAACCCGGTAGATTTGATATCACGAGGTGCAACTGCTGAGCAACTAATAGCTAACCAAATATGGTGGCATGGTTCTGAGTGGCTATTGTCAAAGGACTGGCTAAGATTGTCATCTGAGTTTTCAAAAAATAAAAAATTATTAGTTCATGCCGTTGAAATTAATGCAGAATGCAAAAAATCAAAAGCACTTTGTGTTACAAATTTAGAAATAAATATTCTGCATAAATATTCAAAATTTAGTAAGTTTCAAAAGGTGGTAGCATACATTTTGCGATTTTGGTAGAATGCTAAATCCCCTCATCGTAAAATAATAGGAACATTACAGGTTGAAGAATTAAACATAGCCAAACGGAGGATAATCAAACTCATTCAGCAAGAATCATTTGCAGAAGAATTGCGTTCAAATAAATTTGTCATTAAACCCAGTAGATTAATAACGATACAACCATTTATTGACGAAGAAGGCTTACTACGAATAGGCGGACGACTACAAAATTCCGAATTATTAATGGATCAAAAACATCAATTCTTATTACCAGAAAATCATCACATTACAAAATTGATAATACAAGAAGAACACGAACGACTCAATCACTGTGGTCATGAGCAGTTACTGTCGTCATTACGGTTAAATTATTGGATATTAGCAGGTCGGCCAGCAGTTAAAAATGTTACAAAATCATGTCTGAAATGTTTCAGGTTCAAGCCTAAAACACTAGAGCACATAATGGGTAACTTACCAAAGACTCGAATAACAGCCAGTTATCGCCCATTTACTGTGACAGGAGTTGACTATGCTGGACCAATACCACTAAAGGAAAAACGTGCACGTGGCAGATGTATTGTGACAAAGGGTTACGTAGCAATCTTTGTTTGTTTCAACACAAAGGCAGTACACATAGAACTAGTATCCAGTCTTAGTAATGATAGTCTTTTGGCAGCTCTTCGAAGATTTGTCTCAAGACTGGTGCCAACACGAAGCTAAGAGAAATATATGAATTCCTGCAGAAACACGAAGAATACATCAGTACAAGTTTGTCAAATCACAACATACGTTGGAAGTTCATACCTCCAAGGTCTCCTCACTTTGGTGGCCTCTGGGAGGCAGCAGTTAAAAGCTTTAAGAATCATTTTCAGAAAGTAACTAATAATTTAACACTTACATTTGAAGAGTGCAATACATTAATAGTAGAGCTAGAAGCTATTATGAACTCCAGACCAATCACTCAACTATCCTCGAATCCTAATGACTTAACTCCATTAACCCCATCACATTTTTTAATTGGTGATGTGCTCACTAATCCCGTTGAACTCTCATACGTCGATGTACTACAATCTCGACTCACAACATGGGAACATCTACAACAAATTAAACAACACTTCTGGAATCGCTGGCATCGCGATTATCTTCATCAACTTCAAACGAAAACCAAATGGAACAATCCTGCAACCAACGTCGAAATAGATCAACTTGTATTACTCAAAGAAGACAACACCCCCTCCAATGCAGTGGATCACTGGCCGTATCATCGAAATCTTTCCCGGTGATGATGGAATAATACGTGTAGTGAGTGTAAAAACAAAGAAAGGTGTATATGAAAGGTCAATTAGAAAATTGTGCGTGTTACCAATGAATGAAAGGATCTAATATTAGTTTCATGCATGTTTGTTGAAATAACATTATTTCAAGGCGGCCGGCATGTTGCGAACTCTTTTAATACTGCTGGTACAAATTTTGAGCGCCACTGACTCCTATATTAGGCGAGTCGGTAATTCAGATTGTGACTTGTGTGTACCGAGTTAAGAACATTCATACATTTTGACCATGTTGCATTTATGTTATATTTTATATTATATTTTCATACATTAATGTTATTTAAGTTTATCAAATACAGAACAATGCGCATATGCCATAAAGCATACTTCCGTTTATTATACAGTGTCGCCTCATTCGGGTTGGTAAGTGCCGTTTTAAATTCATATTAATTCGGAAATATTAATACTAGTTGTTTCCAGGTATTTACTGTTTAGTGGTAATTATCTGTTAATGAATCATTGTAAATCTCGCGATCTATAAACTGTTATTTGTGCTAACACCGTTGACTACGCCACTGGTCAAATCACCAAGGCCAGTAGGCGAACGTTTGACGACAAGCTTAAAGTATTTGTCTATTTGGAAGAAACACCTTGTTTTGTTTACAGTTGTTATATTTTGTAAATTAATGCAACAAATTGTTAATTGTATTTTTGTTAATTATCATTTCATTCATAGTTCGTTCATCTTCATTAGGTTAAGTAAATTATTGAATTCTCTGGTAATTTTATTTCAAATATACCATTGATTATATTTATTATGTTCTATTTTCTCTTTATTATTTTATTAATTTCCCATCACAGAACTCCCTCATTCGTCTATTTAGATTATCGTATCGCCACTCCTATATACGTACAGCTAATTATTTTGCTATTTTCTATAAATATTTGGAGTGTTCGCGGATTAGAATTAAAATACCTGGCGCCCATATACTTAAAATAAACGATTTTCTTTTCTTCCTGACCTACCCCCTCAACGCTATTCGCTAGCCGGTGCAACAGTATTGGGAAGCCTAATTTATCGTACTAGTTTTGATTATTAGTTGATCCGTGCTAATATTAAATTTTATTTTGTTACAATTATATATACTCTCTTTTCAAAGTTACAATAAATATAAAATTAAATTAAATTAAACTTTTAGCACGTTGCAATATATATATATATATATATATATATATATATATATATATATATATATATATATATATATATATACAATATATATACAGACACACAGACACACTCACACACACGTAAATTTCATGTAATAGTATCTGTGCATACGCACACCAAATATTTTTCTACTATTACATATATTTTACAAATACTATATAACTGTAATATTTCACTTCTGTTCTAATTATAATAAAAATAATTATTAAAATAAATAAAATCACTTTAAAATTAAACATATAAAATAATAAAATTAATGTTTTGTGTAATACAGGTTCTACAAATTTATCTTATCGACAATACGTTAGTTTGCAAATTTCTTCAAGAGGGCAAAAGTGCATAGACCGTTTTTTTTTTTAATTTTTGCATTGAAAATGATTTTTATTATGTTTATCAAGTTCCACTTATTATTAATCAAAGAAAAAAATTAAGGAGACATTTCTTGTTGTTATAGTACTTATGTATTAATTTCAGAATTTATGTATGTGTAGTTTATTTGTAAAAAAATAATTTTCATCATTTTCCTTGAAAAATGCGATTTTCTCTTATTTCACACATACAATTTATTTGGAAAAAAAAATATGAATAACAACATTTACCCATACGAATTGAAGAAGATTTTAATGACAAAATTGAAACCGAAGAAAGCATTGAACAATCTCAAGAATCGCAAGAAACAAAAATGTTTAAAAAATATCAAATTAAACAAGTTTTTTTGTCATTGCCGAAATTATCATTTCCTGATGCTGATGCTGAAGATAAAATTACCGTAAATATACCGGCCGACGGCGAATTAGGTGTCGCGTCGGACTCACCGGGGCCCCATTCGGCTATTGGGCCCGGCCAGTTAACTGAAACGACTTCACTTGCGGCTAGTCGAAGTAGACGTCGTTCGACGCACACTTCAAATAAAATCAGTCTGAAAATGATTTTTATTATGTTTATCAAGTTCCACTTATTATTAATCAAAGAAAAAAATCAAGGAGACATTTCTTGTTGTTATAGTACTTATGTATTAATTTCAGAATTTATGTATGTGTAGTTTATTTGTAAAAAAATAATTTTCATCATTTTCCTTGAAAAATGCGATTTTCTCTTATTTCACACATACAATTTATTTGGAAAAAAAAATATGAATAACAAAATTTACCAAAACGAATTGAAGAAGATTTTAATGACGAAATTGAAACCGAAGAAAGCATTGAACAATCTCAAGAATCGCAAGAAACAAAAATGTTTAAAAAATATCAAATTAAACAAGTTTTTTTGTCATTGCCGAAATTATCATTTCCTGATGCTGATGCTGAAGATAAAATTACCGTAAATATACCGGCCGACGGCGAATTAGGTGTCGCGTCGGACTCACCGGGGCCCCATTCGGCTATTGGGCCCGGCCAGTTAACTGAAACGACTTCACTTGCGGCTAGTCGAAGTAGACGTCGTTCGACGCACACTTCAAATAAAATCAGTCTGAAAATGATTTTTATTATGTTTATCAAGTTCCACT
Source organism: Clivina fossor (assembly GCA_963966155.1). Lineage (NCBI taxonomy): Eukaryota > Metazoa > Arthropoda > Insecta > Coleoptera > Carabidae > Clivina > Clivina fossor. The sequence goes on along the minus strand of OZ014551.1, from coordinate 33,070,154 downwards.
TATTATTAATCAAAGAAAAAAATCAAGGAGACATTTCTTGTTGTTATAGTACTTATGTATTAATTTCAGAATTTATGTATGTGTAGTTTATTTGTAAAAAAAATAAATAATAAATTGAAAAATGCGATTTTCTCTTATTTCACACATACAATTTATTTGGAAAAAAAAAATATGAATAACAACATTTACCCAAACGAATTGAAGAAGATTTTAATGACGAAATTGAAACCGAAGAAAGCATTGAACAATCTCAAGAATCGCAAAAAACAAAAATGTTTAAAAAATATCAAATTAAACAAGTTTTTTTGTCATTGCCGAAATTATCATTTCCTGATGCTGATGCTGAAGATAAAATTACCGTAAATATACCGGCCGACGGCGAATTAGGTGTCACGTCGGACTCACCGGGGCCCCATTCGGCTATTGGGCCCGGCCAGTTAACTGAAACGACTTCACTTGCGGCTAGTCGAAGTAGACGTCGTTCGACGCACACTTCAAATAAAATCAATCTGTGTTGTACGGGATGCATCCGAAAAGCACACGATCCTCGGGTTTTAATCCCTTACCGAAATTGGGTGCATCCGAGAAGCACACGGGTCATAAACAAATTAACGGATTAAGATTTCTACCTAAACCCAGGTAGTATGGGTCCCGCGCGTGTCAATAATTTGTACTGGGGATATTTGGTTACACTACAGAAAATTATCCCTCTGTTGAAATGCAAATTTACTTAAAATCCTAATTTTTGTCGTTTTATATTCAGTATTTCATTCATAGTTGTTTGTGAAACATACATTTGTATTTGTATGAATCAATATGAATCCAGAAGAATAGTTTGACATGTTAAGTCAAAAAGAAAATAAACTATTAGTAGCTTTTTGAATGAAGAATGTAAAAAAATCAACTATAATTTTAAACCAACGAAAATATATGTAGATTTCGAAAAATGCATACATAATGCTGTTCAGATGATATTTCCAACCACAGAAATAAAAGGCTGTCGATTTCATCTCGGTCAATCTTGGTAAGCTAAAGTTGTTTTCTTATAAAAAAAAAAGTAATTGACAATTAATTACTAAAATTTAAAAGTAAAGAAAAAAATATGCTTTGATTATTCATTCAATAAATTTCTAAAACATCCGATTGATAATTAATAATAATGAAATCGCTGATACAATTACGGTATTTCTTATTTTTTTAGATTTTATTAATTTGCATTTATTAAAAAATATTTTTACTTAATCTATACCAATTTGCCATGAGTTCTCATATGCGCTTAATAAAGCATTACATGTTTGCTTAAGATTTAATAAATAAAGATAATATTATCATTATACATTAATATGTTATATTATAATATAATATTATAATTTTGAAATAAATAATAATGTAATTATTTTTCGATTTATAGGTGGCGGAAAATACAAAAACTTGGATTGTCCAAAGAATACGCAATTGGTTCGGATATAGGCATTTATCTCAATTATATTTTTGGATTACCGTTTTTAAATCCCGCAGACGTTGGAGACTGTTTTGCTATCGACTTTGCAGAAATTTTACCAAATAGTAAAGCAGTGAAGAATTTTGCGGATTATTTGGTGGATACTTATATTTCAGAGGAAGCTGATTTTCCACCGGAAATGTGGGCTGAAAATAGTTCGTCTCTAGAACGAACGACAAACGCCTGTGAATCTTTTCACGCAAAATTTAATTCTTTATTTTATACTAGCCACCCAAATATCTATCAATTTTTAGACAATTTAAAAAACATGCAAATTGATACATATATCAAAATGCGTAGTGCCAGTATGCCGAAAAAAGTTTATCGCAGAGCAACAATAAAAAAAAAAAAATTTTTAGAACAGAAAATATTGTTAGTTCAACAAAAAATAATTAGCAATTTTGAATTTGTTAAATCTGTTTCTATTAAATATGGACCAATTGTATAATATATAGTATATGTAATATGAAATATATGTATATATAATATAATAAAGAAAATATTCATTTTTATTGTCTCTATTTTTTCTTTTCAATCATCCTGCATTTATATATATATATATATATATATATATATATATATATATATATATATATATATATATATATATATATAGTTCGAAATTTTTTTAACGGGATAGTATTAGAGGTTGAAAAATTATAAAAATGCAAGCATTTAAATATCTATCAATTTATTGTAAAGTCCAATATTTCTCCAGAAATTTGTGGCACACGACCGCTCACTATAAAAACTACCTGCGTAAGGGTTCGAGACCCTCATAATCCGATAATCCGTTTGGGTGTTGACCAGTGTGCTATTCGGATCCTTAAATTTGGGTTTTATGATACCGGTGTGCTTTTCGGATGCACCCCCCAAAATATTAGTGGTGTAAAGACTAAATTAGCTTGAAGAACAATATCTTAGCTTTGTTTAGAAATTTGGCGCTAAGCTAGTTAGTTAGGCAAACAGGGCATTCTGTACTTAACTTTTGTTGTGTTCAGTAGTGACTTGTGCATTTGTTTTGCTAATATTGTGTATTACAAGTTTTGGATTATCCTTCTACATTTAATATCAGAGCGTATTATACCTATTATTGGTGAGTGAATTGATCAATTATCAGTCATTGAGTTTAGTATGACTTTGCATGAATACTTAGACATTTAGAACTTCAGCACTATATATATATATATATATACATAATATATATATATAAGTATATATATATATATATATATATATATATATATATATAGTTCGAAATTTTTTTAACGGGATAGTATTAGAGGTTGAAAAATTATAAAAATGCAAGCATTTAAATATCTATCAATTTATTGTAAAGTCCAATATTTCTCCAGAAATTTGTGGCACACGACCGCTCACTATAAAAACTACCTGCGTAAGGGTTCGAGACCCTCATAATCCGATAATCCGTTTGGGTGTTGACCAGTGTGCTATTCGGATCCTTAAATTTGGGTTTTATGATACCGGTGTGCTTTTCGGGTGCACCCACAATTTTACGTCCTAGGGCGGCCGGAACTTGCTCATCTATAGTATTTTTTTATTTCTGTTGACACTTACGTCACAAACAAGACTGTATGAATCAAGTCAAATTTTTGGGGGTAAATTACGCCCATCAATGCCGCTAGCCACACCCTTGCGTTATGAAAATGCACAACAAACTAATAGATGGGCGATAGCGCTACCAGGATTGGGCAGATTTTGATTATTTGATTTAAATCACAATTTTAATCATTTCGATTTCTTTAATATTAATCAATAATTTAAATCAATTTTAATTAATTACTCGTTTTAACTAATTTGGTTTCTAATAATTATTTAATTAAAATCTTTAGCAATATTTAGCATAAAATTAATATTAAATCAAAAATTTATATACATACAAATGCGGAATATACTTAGGGTATATAATATTGTAAAATTTGTTTATATTATTTTTGTTTGTACTACATTGGCATTCTTAAATATATCTTCGTATCCAGATAAATAAATATATTATAAACGAATTGTAATAACCAAAAAATGCTTACAAACTTTGTGGAGGCGACAATAAGCCATAAACTTATAAATAAATTAGTATTATAGCGTTACTTTATAGTAAATGCATATTCATATTTAAATAAATAATATAAAAAGAAATAATTTAACAACAATAAAATAGACAAATTAAAAATATGTATTAATGTATTATATATTTTAGTTGACATAAATATAAAATCATAAACTCATACTTATACGCTGTATGTTAAGTTCGCGCGCAATTCTTGAATTAAGTTTAACTCAAAAATGGTAAAAAATATTAAAAAAAATTTCAAATAAAAAAACTTATTTAAACATTGCTCTAAAACTTTGTCGAATATTATAAGCACTTATTTTTTAAGGCCGAAAAGTTTATAACTGTGCGAAAAATTCACCTTCAAATTGAAAAAAAAACCTGCTCGCTAATACGTTTATTAATTTTTTATGTTAAATAATAATTATATTAATATATTTTTTTAAAGAAACGTACACAGAAATAGTTAATAAATAATATAAAAAAAGAACTATGCTAATAATTTGTATAGTAACCGAGATATGATCGGTAAAAGTTAAAAAATAATTACATTTCAATTTTTAAATTTTTTTGGAAAGAGTGAATTTCTGAAATTATGCAAAAAAAGAAAAAGTGCATCTACCCATCATCAGATCGGGCAGAAAATTTCCTATAAAATGTTGTTTTCAAAAATTATATACTACAAAGTTGTATTTTGCAACTTTTGAATTTCATCGTAGTTGGGGCGGAGTTAAAAAACGAAATGGATAGATTGACTGTTTCTATCTTTGTTCTACTTACTGAATAATAAAGGACAGAATTTTGCAGACATTACCTACAATGAAATCGCTATAAGAGCTGCTTTAAGAAAGAAAGAGAACGTATTAAACAAGTTTGTGATTTCTCAAACGATCGATTGTGACGTAAGTGTCAACAGCCAAGATAAACAGTATATCATCAATATTACGATACCTTTATCCAAAGGCGGATCCAGCAACAAATCTTAGGGGGGGGGGGCTAATAAAGGATTTCACAAATATTTTATATTCATTTATTTATTATAATAAACTTATTGTCTTCTGCCGTTACATGTCCTAAAGTCGGGACAAGATAAAAAGATAGGGACGTCATCAATTTTTGTTACTAGGCAAATACTCACTACTATGTTTATATGAGCTTCTCGCGTACAGCAGACAGGGGCATTAATAGCCCATTATTTTCCTTTTTTTGTTCAAAATATGAAATTAAATTGCCTACTAACTGTTGACATCGCCTAGATCTAGATCATCTTTTTGCCATAATAAATTACAAAAATACAACAAAATATTCAAGTGAAAATTCAAAATATAACAAATGAACTAATATAAACGTACTGTGACTTTTGACATTAAAAATCATTGCTGTCAAATACGAGTATAGCAAAAATAAATAAGTTGTTTTCGATAAAAAAAAAAGAAAATAATATACGAGATATATCTGTATATATTTCATTTTAATTTGATTAAAATAACATACGTAAATAGTTAGAAGAAGATTTTGTTCATTATATGTAGAATAGAATAAAATTAATTTTGTTCATTAGTGAGTTTCATGTTGTTAAGTTTTATCACGTGATTATGACGTCCCTATCTTTTTATCTTGTCCCGACTATACTTCTTTTTCTATTTCTTGATTTCATCTTAAAGTTTCTCATCTCTGGAGCGCTTTTAGATGATGCTAGTTGACCGATTGGGTCTTTCTGCTAAATTCCCTAAATTTTAGCTTTAAAGAAATTTACAAAATACAATCAAATTTAAAATAGAAAGTTTCTTACTTTCTTTCTAGCTAAAATTTAGGTTGGCTATCATGGGTAGGAGGGCCAATTTCCTGAATGCATAACATCTTTTTATGATCTGATACCCGAATTATCAAAAATAATTCAAAATTATTAAGACTTTATAAAAGTAGTCAATAAAAATAAACTACCTTTTAATTATTGATTATCGCAAATTTGATTTTATTTTTGATGCTATAGTCGACAAAAATACAATACTCGTATTTTTCATTTCATTTTTCATTATCTTAACTTACTAACTGTTAATTTAGGTAAAAGTTTCTTTTTTCAAAATTTAATTACATTACATTTAAAATTACCATAACTATTCATTGTCAAAACTTTATAATTTTTCAAAACTGATCAAATTACTGCAATTACAACTAATAATGTCTAACTTACATTATATTTTAAAATTACCAATAACTATTCATAATCAAAACTTTATAATTTTTCAAAACTGATCAAATTATAACAATTACAACTAATTAATATTTAACTTACTTTTTCTCTAGAGTATCGCTGTTTTATTTTTTAAATTTAATCTGAGTTTTCTTCAATTCGATCTTTTTCTTTCTTATATAAGCAGACAACTGCTTTTTTTCATTTTCTCGGCATGCCTCACACATGACCTCGGGTCTGGGGGAATCCTTACTATTTTCTTTAGTTTCACACAACTTATTTCGTTTTTTTCATAATCAGAAGGCTTTGCCCCACTACTTGAGAAAACTGACGAACCCTCCGCGATAATGAATGAACATGACAGAACTTCATTATCTTGTTTGTCGATGGAACATTCTTCGATTTCTTCTTGTTATTGCGTTGTTGGCCACCAACAAATAACTACCGATTTCTTTACACTTAATAATTTATTTATTATTACCACTTTATCTAAAACAAAACTGAAATACATTTTATAAATTCACTTTATAAAACTAACGAGACAAGCGTTATTGAACATATTAACCATTTTTCAAAATAGTAATTTTTAAAAACTTTTGTTTTAAAACACAATACAATTTAAAGCTCTCAATTTAACTGTACTCAATAATATTTAGCACTTCTAATAAATCTAATGTCTAAACTTAAATTAATAAAATTCGCCGAATAAAAAAAATTAAAATACCTTTGCTACACTTAAAATTTTATTACATACATACATACATAAACAATCACGATATGTACCCAAAAGGGTGTGGCACAAACTCTTTTCATCATCCCGAAATCAGTCGCCTAAAAAACATTCCTATCCAAACAAGCAACTTTCGCTTCATCCACATTCATAATTCCTCTCATACATGCTCTTTTATTCCTACTACTTGGAAACTTTCGCTCACGCAAAACTTTCTCAATCATACCACTCCAACTACTCATCGGACGTCTACACAAACGTATACCATCAAAATCATTCAAATAAATCTTTTTAACCAGACGTTCATTAGACATTCACTCAACATGTCCGAACCATCTGAACTGACTAACACCAACTTTTGCTACAACATTTTTTTTCAATTTCACACTCATCAATCATCATCCACTAATATATTTCGTACCCGATCTCTATTATTTACACAACATACCCCACGTAAAAATCTTATTTTCACAGCAGTCATTTTCCGTTTATGCTTTTGCAACCAAACCTAACATTCACTACCATACATCAACGTAGGCACCAAAACTGCATTGTATGTACTCAAACGGGCTTCTTTGGAAACATTTACATTCCTAGCAAGAGTTCCCAAAGCACCCAAAGCACCCAAAACCTTACAACCAGCATTTACTCTCCTATCAATTTCACGATCAAAACGGCCATCTCTAGACAGCAAACAACCCAAATACACAAATTCATCTACCTGCTCTAACCGTGAACCGTATCAATATATACATTACATTCAGTCATCAAGTCACCCTTCCCGGAAAAACTAAAACTTTGCACTTATCAACATTCAACACAAGATTCATATTTTTACCAACAACATTAATTCTATCAATCATCCTTCTCAGTTGTTCTTCTGATTCAGCCAAAACAGCCACGTCATCAGCATACGCTAAAGCAGGTACAACATAATCACCTATTTGTATACCATCATTACCGTAGAAAGCTTTCCGAAAAAGAACATCCATATATAAATTAAACAGCCAAGAAGACATTACACAGCCTTGTTTCACGCCAACATCTATACGAAACCATTCACTATGTATTTCTTTGCAGCATGATCATGTTTATCTATTTTATTTAAATAATGATTAATATTACATCTTTTTGTCCACAAATTATTTAATAATTCTATACCAAACGATTTCAATTTATTTTTCAATCTATTCAAAAATCGTAAACAAGAAACTAATACCGAATTATTACAAAACAGAACATTTTTGAAGAAACTTTCAATTGAAACGTAATAACTTCTTCTTATCATATTGTTACATATAAAACCATTCAACTGTTTTTGATATAACGTACGTCTTTGTTCTTTCCACATACTCAAAAATAAACTTACAACAAACCACAAACAAGGACCATCAATTGATGACATTACTATCGCTAAAATCATTCCTAAAAATTGTAAAATGAAAGAAACATTAAAAATATTATTTTATATGTGACCCTTCAACTAAAATTAAATCATTGTTAACTGCAGAAAGTTGTAATACATCTATTATGATTCAAATAATTGATTTATTTAAAAATTCATTCAATGAATTTCAAACAGAGCATCTGCGATTAAAACATTTAAAAGAATTTGGAATATACATAGAACATAAGACGTATATTTTAGGACATAAATTATTAAACAAAAATGAAGTAGCTAATTTTAAAAATATGGAAGCTCAATTTATACCTCTGTGGTACATGTTTCAAGGCATATATTTGAAAGTTCATTAAAATATATGCACAATTTATATAACAATTCGGCATCATTTAGCAATATTATTCAAGGGAAATTATGGCAAAAAAAAGTTATGTTACAAAAATACTGATATATTAATACCAATTTGTTTATATTTTGACGATTATGAGACTCTCTTGGATTTGGCGCAGGCATCCATAAGTTAAGAGAAGTATATGTAAATATTCCGTGTTTACCTCCTATGAATAATTCTTCCTTGAATAATATATTTTTAACTGCATTACTTTATAGTTCTGATAGAGTAAAGTTTGGAAATAGGTTTACATTTTCAAAGTTAATGTCGAAGTAAATTATCTTCAAACAAATGTTATAAAAATTGTTGCATCTAGTGAAGAATAATGTATATATTTTTTGTTAATTCTAATTCTCGGGAATAATTTAGGACTACACAACGTATTAGGTTTTACAGAGAGTTTAAAAGCAAACTACCCTTGTCGTTTTTGCAAATGTACAAAAGAAACTATTTTGCAAAATATTACAAAGTATAATTCGGATATCATTAAATAATATATCTTTAACAGGTATAAAAGAATATTGCGTGTTTAATGATATTAAAAAGTTTCATGTTACAAATAATTTTGTAGTCGATGTTATGCATGACATTTTTGAGAGAGAAGGTTGCTTTGAAATTTCTTTGTTATATTAATTCATTATTATTGAAAATTTATTTTCATTAGAAATACTTAATAATAGAATTAAATGTTTTAATCACGGTATTGAAATGAAGACAAGACCACCGCTGTTTACTGACGATAATATAAAAAATAAAAAAATTAAAATGTCGGCATCAGAAATGGTTGTTTTCTACGTTATGTTGGTGTAATGCTGGGCGATTTAATCCCTGTTAATAATATTTATGCGAATTTTACATATTATTAGATGTCTACAGCAAGCATCAAGAGTATCACCACCACAATATCATGGATAGATCATATATAGAGTAAATGCAAGTTGTATCGCGTGAAACGCATGTTAAAGTAATATTTAAGTACATTTTGTTTGACTTAAATTCCAGTGCTTCTAAAACTTTTAATTATGTAGAATAAAAATTCGTTCTGTTTTCTATGTAAACTACAGTTTGATAAAGACAAAGTAATAGGATGTGATGGTTCATGTGATCATTGGTTTCATTTAAAATGTGCAGGTATTAAAGAAACGCAATATTCTCTTATAAACGGATCCATATCTATAAAATGGTTTTGTGATGACTGTGTAGAAGAATCGGTAGTATCTATAAATGTCGTGAAGTTAATGATTGAAAATGCGCTATTAGCATATCAAACTGAAATTAAATCTATAAAAAATACTGTAAAAACTACAATTGTAAGTAAGGCTGAACTCGCGGAATTAAAAGATAAAATTACAAATTTAAAATCATTGATCAATAAATCTAATAACAATGATCAAAATACAAAGTATACAAGGACGTCGTATGCAGACGTTACTAAACCAGCTTTAGTTATAAAACCTAAAATAGACCAACAATCTAATACAACTAGAAAAGAAATACAAGAATCAATAAAGCCATCAGAATTATCAATGGGAGTGGAAGCTATTACTAATGCAAGAAATGGGGCGATTGTTGTTAAATGTCATAATGATAAAGATATCAAAAAATTAGAAAATGATGTTAAAACTAAATTCGGTGACAAATATGATGTTAAATTTGGTGAATTAAAAAAAACCTTGTCTTAAAATTGTTGGTATGAGTAATAAATTAACGGATCAAGAAATAATTCAATATCTAAAATCGCAAAATACGGATATATTTAGAAATAATTCACATATATCAGTAAAACATATAATAGACAAAAGAAATAGATATCATGCTATAATTGAGGTACACAGTAAGTCTTTTAATAATGCTCTCAAAATAGGAAAAGTAAATATAGATTGGGACCGATGCTCGATATATGAAGATTTTAATGTTTCTCGGTGTTTTCGGTGTTGTGATTACAATCATAAAATTGGAAAATGTGTAAATCAACAAGTGTGTTCTAAGTGTGCTGGTTCGCATAAATTCATTGAGTGTACGTTGAAGGAGGTGAAATGTATCAATTGTATTAAAATTAATCATAAATTGCAACTAAATTTAAAGGTTGACCATATGTCTGTGGATATTAATTGTCCGGTATATATGAAACATATACAAAGACAACAATTTAAAACTAATTATGCATAGCAATCAATACAAGCGTCAACAGATAATTTTGAAATAATATATATGAACTGTCAAGGTTTTCTTTCGCATAAAGATGAAATTTCATATTTTATAAGTAATGTAAATCCTGTTTTATTATGTTTGTCGGAAACACATACTACAAATGATATAAACGATTGTGAACTTTATATTAATAATTACAAGTTCATACGATCTGATTCTACTAGTAGACACAAGGGTGGTTTACTAATTTATATTAAAAATGGGCTAGAAGTAGAGACTTACGATTTTATCACATCACAAATGAATTTCTGGTTGCTAGCTATTAAAATAAAATATTTAAAAACTAATTATTTGATAACTTTAATTTACAGATCGCCTAGTTCGAGTCAAATAGATTTCATTAACTTTTTAGATGATTGGTTAACTCAACATAGTCAAAATAATACAAATATAATTTTATTGGGTGATTTTAACATTAATTTAGTTCATTATAATGATTTTTATGTAAAAAAAAACTAGTAAATTTATCTACTTTTTTGGTTTAACACAACTTGTAAATGACTATACTAGAATCACAAATAATTCAAAATCAAAAATTGACCTAGTTTTTACCAATGATTTTAATTTAAATTGTACAGTAAAGCATACACCGAAAATCACTGATCATAGTATAGTACATGTAATGTCAAAATCATCTAATAATAATAATAATAGTCACAAAACCTCGTATATAAAAAATAAAATACTCGATCAGGATTTATTAAATAATAAGCTTATTTTATGCGACTGGAAATATGATATTACAAATGTCGATACTGATTTTACTAACTTTTATGATATGATAAATTGTGTTAAAGAATCTACGATTACTACAACCAAGATAATTAAAAACGATAATTTCTGGTTTAATACCACAATAAGAAATATGATGGTATATAGAAATAAATTGTTTTCTAGATTCATATTTACTAATTCCAATGCTGATTGGAATGCATACAAAATAATGCGAAATAAGGTTGTAACTGCTATACGTGAGCAAAGGAAAAGTTATTATCATAGAAAAATAGATTTAAGCAAACACAACTCTACTTTTTTATGGAAAACTCTAAAAAATATTGCAAAAATTAATAATAATCCAGATATAGATAAACTGTAATTGAATGGTAGCATTTATTCCAATAAAAGTGATATTGCCAATTTATTTAATTCATATTTTATAAATAGTATAATTGATATTAACAATTCTATTAACACTAGAACTACCAGGATTTGTTCTATACCTATTTCTACCAACCGGTCAAAATGACCGGTTTGATGTGTAGTTGCATGTGTAGTTACTGAATAAATATATGGAATATTATGTATATGATAAAAATATTTGTTCACAACTTACTTACAATATTAGCAACAATGGTAAAATATTTGCCAAAATATTGTTCACTTTTTATATTTATTTCACCTCGCACCAGAAGCACCAACAAGAAAATGAAACTACTTGGCCGCAGAAATGTGAACCATGAACAAAGCACAGAATCTTTTCATTCGTGGGACTCCCCGTATTTAGAGTAAAAAATATGTTTTGTGTATGCTACAATGTTGACAGAGTGTGTTGCTAACGCGTGTTTTAATTTTTTTTGCATTTGCACAAGCAATCATAAACTTCATTGCTCTTCATTTAGCAGTTAATAATAATTATCCGGCAATTGTTGAAATGTTAATTTTGGAAAATGCTGATATACATAAACGATATGAAAACGGTTCGACATGTCTGCATGTAGCTGTGGAAAAGAATTTCGCGCGAATTGTTGAGATTCTTTTGCAAAATGGTGCTCATGTTGATGCCCCAGATAAAGATTGCAATTCACCGCTATATTTTGCAGCAGGAAAAGGAAGTTTCGAAATATGTAAATTACTCTTAGAATACGGCGCTGATGTGAATGCACCGGACAGAAATAATCAGATACCGCTTCATGTTGCTAGTCGCAAATCGAAAAATAATTCTGTAGTAGAACTATTGATACAATATGAATCAGATTGTGATTTACACGATATCGAGGGTAATCCATCAATTGATATTGTTCATTGGTATCTAACAGATAATTCATTTCAAATATTTATGGATTATTTATATGTGAAATTTGAACTCGCTAATTTGGATGAATATCAAAATAAAGAATTAAATTATGAAATTTGTGATGTTGATGGATTTAATTCGTATAAAGATCTGTGCGATAGAGAAATTGAAAAAAATGAAAAGTACAAACATTTACAATAATGTAACTTATTATGACATTTTACGGAAAAGTACTAGACGGGTAGCCATCTATTTACGAAATAAACAAATTGTAAAGAAATTAAAATCGATTGAAAATTATAAAAAGATATTTCCTGAATATGCAAATATAATTGAAATGCAATATAAACAAGGAATACTTAGAAATTCGTTAACTGATAGAAGTAAGAAAATCTTTAATATTTTATCGGAAAATCAATTGCCTGAATTAGTTGTCGATACTATAATGAGTTATTTACCAATAGATGATTTGAAAATGTTAGCATTATTAGAGACATACAATCTGCAACAAATGTTTTTATATGACGGTCAGAATGACCGGTTGGTATATTTAGGTATACCACACATTTATCTCTGTAAAATGAAATCGCACGAATCTAACATTTTGTAAAATTAAAGATTTCATAGATTTAGAAAAATACATAGTATTCTAAAAACAATATTTTTTGTAATTATGAACAAAAAGTGGTGATAAACTGATGCAACCGGTCATTTTGACCGGTTGGTAGTTCTAGTGTTAATATTTCTAATAATACGCAACTTAACACATTTCACAATTCAACTGCCTCATTTACTAAATTTCGTGCTATAGACATTAATGAGTTAAAAGAATTGATCTTCTTGCAAAGAAATACACATAGTACTGATGAAGTTACTATGAAAGTACTTAAAGACACTTTCCATATTACTGGATACCCTTTTTTGCATATAATAAATAATTCTTTACAGAAAGGTCAATTTCCTAGTAAACTTAAACTGGCAACTATCAGACCCATTCAAAAAATTGTTGGCACTAAAAAAATTAAGGAATTTCGGCTAATAAATATGCTACCATCAACTGAGAAAATATTCGAATCAGTAGTATACAGTCAATTAATTGAATATTTAAATATTAATAATATAATTGCTGATGAACAGTCCGGTTTCAGAAATAAACATTCATGTGAAACCGCTTTAAATTCAATTATTACTGAATGGAAGACTATTCTGGATAGTAACAATATAATTTGCTGTGTATTTCTGGATCTTAAAAGAGCTTTTAAAGCCATTGACAGAGGTAGATTGCTGCATAAGTTAAAAGCATATGGTATACAGAATACTGCCCTGGATTGGATTGATTCATATTTGATGAACAGATTGCAAATTGTAAAAATAGGTTCTATTGCGTCAAATTCTGCAAGTAATGATATAGGTGTACCGCAGGGCAGTGTTCTGGGGCCATTGTTGTTTATATTATATATAAATGATTTACCTACAATATTGAAAAAATTTAAAATTAAATTGTTTGCGGATGATACCATAATTTATTTTCACGGGATTAACACTGCTGAAGTGTTTAAAGTATTAAATGAAGAATTGGATATTGTTTTCCAGTGGTTTAATTGCAATAAATTAAAATTGAATACAAATAAATCAAAAGCTATGTTACTAACGTCAGCAAACAATTACTTAGCAATAAAAGAAAATTTTTGCATTACTACAAACAACATGCCTCTGGAATTTGTAGATTGTATTAAATACTTAGGAGTAATGATAGATTATAAATTGAAATTTGAAAACCATGTTGATTATCTATGTAAAAAAATTGCTAAAAAGATAAATTTTCTTAATAGAATCGGCAAATGTTTATCAACATGGACAAAAATTTTAATTTATAATAGTATAATATATCCTCATTTTGTTTATTGTGCAACAATTTTGTATTTGTGTAACAACAGAGAGAAGCACAAGTTGCAGTTGCTTCAAAACAGGGCTATGCGAGTAATATTGAAATGTAATAAATATGAGTCAATTCAGAATATGTTGAATAAATTGAGGTGGTTAAATGTTGATTATTTATTAAAAATAAATGCAATGACATTCATATTTAAAATTTAGAAAGGATTATTACCGAGTTATTTAACAAATAAATTAAAATTACACAGTGATGTTCATATGCATAATACTCGGAATGCTAATAATTTTTATATATGTAAAACTAATAAAGTCAGTAGTAGCAATGACTTATTCCATAAAGGATTGCAGGAATATAACCAGTTGCCTCAGTTTATTAAAACATGTAGCACAGTGGCTAAGTTTAAATTTGAAATAAAAAATATTTTTTTTGTATCGTAATATAGATGTATAGCAAACTTGATGTAACATTTCAAATTTATGTAAAAATATTTTATGTTTATAATTATGTTTATAATTATCTTTTTTGTATGATATATAGCTGCAAGCTACTAATAAACAATTATTATATTATTAAAATAATTTCAAAATTGTCATCAAACGCAATTCATTATTCTTCGAGTGAGTATTTAAAAGTTTTAATTACAGAACACCATGAATTATATTTAAATTTATTTAATGTTCCACTAAAACCGAAGCATTATCCTATGATTATAAATAGTGTTGGTCTGCTAATACATATATCTAGTTATTAACGTAATTGATGATTATTTAAAAAAAATATGGTAAAGTTAATTTTATTTAGATTCATCTATAAATTAAATAATTATAATACAAAAATTATAATTACAAATTATTTATTAATTAATTATTATTGTTATATATTTATATTATATTATACTGGGTGTCCCATTTTAATCCGCCACTTGCAATAACTTTAAAATCGTGCATCGGACAAAAAATGTTCGGGATAAAAAGTAAATGGTTTCGAGGGGGACATCTGATGCAGGGACTCTTGCTCCCACTGGACCCCCTGGGGGACGGAAACGGGGTCTAACTTTGAAATCTTAAATGGAACCCCTTATTTTTTATTGCAGATTCGGATAGACCATTAAAAAGTATGTAAATTTTATTTTGAGACTTTTTTTATCTTTGATAGATGGCGCTGCAAAAAGCATTTTTTTTTCAGTTTATCAGTCTTCAATTTGAAAAAAAAGGTGTAACAAAGTATTTAAACACAGACTTGTTTCTTATTTTCAAAGACTACGATTAATGTACGAATTAATATTTAAACTACATTCTTGTATTCATTTTATATCTGTTTTACGTATACTTTTTTTCTTCTTTTTTTTGTAATTTTCATCACTCTATAATTGAGACAATAGTCCTGTCAAGTGATTATTATTTAAATAAATAAATAAATGATGTTCAAAGTTCGATTGCACGGTAAACTAGATATTTATTGCCACCTCGCAGAGTCCAGTTTGATGGCCAAAATGGTACTTAAAAAGGGGTTACGATTGAGACTGACGAGTGACGATTAGAAATAATCTTGAGCTGCATATTATAGTTTTCGAGCGTATTATCTATCTCATTTACTTCAAATGCGTTCTCTGTTCGTGCACGACCAATGCTTACGTGTCAGCTCAAAATAACTAAGCAAGGTGTAACAGAAATAATTAATATTTCAGGTATTGATATCCAATCATAAAATCGAAATTGCTGGAATTCGCGGAATCACAAAAACATCGATGGCAAATCTCTGTGCAGACTGATTACATTTTGCCCGAATCTACATAAAATCACATTCATCGGCTGCCAAATACAGGCCAATCTATTTTTCCAATTATTGGAGTACAGAGCAAATGAGATAATTATTGGCAGGAAAAGCTACTATAATAATAAATAAATCAAATTTTTAGTACAAAATCTGTAAAACAAATATTTTTAATAGAAAAATTTAAATTACTTGTCAACAAAAAATTACAATAAAATTTTTAATTTTTTATTCATATTTTTTTTTATTATTATTATTTATATTGATGTTCCGCCCCTATCACATAATTACCGCGTTTGTGAAATGGCTTCTTGTCACCTTCGTAAACTTAGGGTTTGTTTTAGTTTATTGTTAATAATTAGAAAACAATTTTTTTGTGTCTTAATCTACTGTAAAAAATACACTGAAAAAAAAACATTTGCCTTCTTAGATAATTTGAATTTTCTAATACTATATTTACTATATTTCATAAATATGTCTCTCAAACAGATTATTATTAATCTATTTTAGAATTGTCTATTTCTAGTTAGGCAAAGACATATTTCTTATTATATTTTAGCAAAATTAGTTAAAAATTTTACTGGATTTGTGCTCAGATATTTATATTACTAAAGCAATAAAATTATAATAATCATACGAGTATACATATTTTTTACTGTAATAAAAAATATTAACTAAACGAAATAATTCACTAATACTAATATAGTGAAACAAATTTCTTCTACAGTAAATTTTAATACTAATATAATGAACCAAATTTCTTCTAGAGTAAATGAATTACTGAACTGTACTGATTGTAAACAAACGTGTTTTGACGAGTTAGTAGCTTCCTTTGTCTACTAAGCCTAAGGTAGGTACGTAACAAATTTACCACTATCAAATAAACTATATCAGAACGTTGTGCATGCAAGATCATCTTATTAAGTTGTATTATAATTTTTGTCATTTATGTAATATTTTTACAACGAAAGTTATAGTGAAAATGGCAGACGAATATGTGAGGGACATTTTAATAAGTTTTAAGGCTGACGAAACAATACTTAAAAAGTTCGAAGGTATAACATATATTTTTTTAAATATTATATTTTAGTTGATGTTAATGTATTAATTAGTTAAACTGATGATATAATTAGTTAATATTAATTTCATTTATATTAAAAATATTTAGTTTAACTGTTTACGTCTTTATTTTTATTGTTAATTATACTAACTAAATATATTTTTACTATTGATTTTATACAATTACAATTATTTATATTTTATATATTGTTAATGTGAGAAGTTTGATTTCTATGGTTGGTACCTCATATATAATCTGAGGTTGTTAGGCTATATTTCCGTTTGCTGTATGAAGTCAAAATTTTATCCACGTAAATCTCATAAAGTTTCATATCATCACTATATCGATTTTATTAAGCAGTTAAATTAATATTTTTCTTAAATAACAGATTTATATTTTTTTATATTTGTTGTTATTTTTATAAATTTCGGTAAGTTATAAATAGTTATATTTATTACGTGTATATTTAATGTCATTATGACGTATTAAAATTATTTTTCAATTTGTTTTAACTGTTTAAAGTGATACATAGTTGTTAAATTTTTAAAATAATGCATTTATATCAAATTTTACTAATTATTACTATCTGTTCATTCTAAATTTGTTTTCATTTAGACAGTTTTCGGTATCCTTTTTAAAAATGAATAAATTTATTTAATTTCTAATTTAAATAAAATGTATGTTTACTTACTTTTAATTGTTATTAGATGAAGGGATTGACAGGGAAGCATTTCTAATTTTGGAAGATAAGGACATAGAAAAATTAGTTGAAAAACTTGGTCTTCAAGTAAAAATTAAAAAATTTATAAAAGATAATGCTGAACAATCTACTTCAAGCACTCTCAGCCTGGATTCTATGCCAGCTATAGTGTTGGATTCTTTTTTGATGCCTCCACCACAAAATATAGAAATAAATGATATTATAGAAGATGAGGGTAAGTTTTTTTAAAAATAATATATATATATATACAGCCTGATTCAGAGTAAGCGCCTTATTTTTTTTTAGCCACACTATGGGTACTACTTTCAAAATATTTGGCAGTAATACGTTTCAGGACATTCTTTACACGATGGTGATATCAGATTTTTAATTAGACGAATCATTTCAAAATGGCGACGTTCAACTTTTTTTTTTTAAATGGGATGCCATAATTTTTTTTTAATTTTTGAGATCCTAAAAACATTCTTTTTACGATAGTATTTTGTTTTTGCACGTAAAATCGGCAACACTGTACGTCGTGTTTCCTGTTTCTCGTGTTTCTGATTTCCTGTTTTATGGTGAAAATAGACACTTCCTAAATAGAAACGTCGTCCAATGGTGGTGTTCGAGGTTTGACTACTAGTTTTTCTACCGCTACTTGATATTTGAACAAAAATAACATCGAGTGTAACACATTCATGCGCTACTATATTAAAATGTTAGTTTGCTTTTTGATAGGGAAATAACTGAATTTTTAAGGAAAACGAAATACTATCGTAAAAAGAATGTTTTTAGGATCTCAATAATAATAAAAAAATTATGGCATCCCTTTTAAAAAAAAAAAGTTAAACGTCGCCATTTTGAAATGATTCGTCCAATTGAAAATCTGATAGCACCATCGTGTAGAGAATATCCTGAAATATATTACTGCCAAATATTTTGAAAGTAGTACCCATAGTGTGGCTAAAAAAAAATAAGGCGCTTACTCTGAATCAGGCTGTATATATATATATATAGGTATATGTTTTTTATTTACGTGAATGAAATTGCATACAGACAGTACACCACCAAAACGAATAAAACAGAATAACCTTATAGAGTTATTGAATTCAAGTAATACTGGGATCTGTATTTTAAACAAATATAATAAACATAAAGTTTTAAGTCGAAAAGATCGAGATATTTTAGTCGACATAGTCATTCAAAATGAAATTTCGTGTGAAAATATCAAGTAAGTTCCCTAAATGAAATATAAATTTTCTAAATATATTTCTTAAAATCTTATTTATTAAACAGAATAAGCCGTGATCGATTTATAGAATTATCTAATAATATAGTTGAAGTTTTTTCTACAGAAAATAAGGTCAGTTTAGTTTTTGAATTATTTTTTCTTATAAAATTTATTTTTAATATTTTTCATAGGATTCCTATTTCTTTATACAAAAAGTATTCAAAAATAATAAAATTCACAATATTGGAAAGGGCAAGTTATTTGTTCATTATTACAAGGTACGAGACAAATTTACTCAAGCTGGGCTGATTTCTAAATCTATTGCAACAGTTTCGGTAGAAACTTCAAAAAATATAGGTAGATAAAATGAATTTCAAAAACATATATTAAAATAAAATAAAAATATGATACATATGTAATTTCTACATATAATTTAAGATTCATCAAATGATGAACTAATTTTATGGCTAAAAAATAATTGGCAACCTCGTCCACTGGTATTGGAAAATTGGAAAAAAACGTAGACAACCAGACAATTATTTTTGAAAACTGATTATGGTGGAAAAATTTGCGACTATTTAAACGAATATCCAGTTTTAAAACTAAAAGATATACATTGGTAACAGTGTTATTTTCTATTTAATTTATTACATTTAAGTAATTAAATTTTTATATTTTTTCAGTTAGAGGCGGATTTTGAAAATTTATATCCTGATTCAATATATTCATTATATTCAAATTGGGAATTATTTTCCAGTGCTATAATAAAAATCATTAAAGAAGAAAAGAAAAACGATTTTATACAAGAATATTTGTCAATTTATGAAAATGATACTTCAGATGCTAGTAAGTTTATTTTAATAAAAATAATAATTTAAATGTTATTTTTATAATTTACTTATTTAGATACAAAATTTTTGGCAATTTTACATTTATTACCATATTCACTTCCATCAATAAGTGTAAGCAGAAATTCCTCGCAAAAAAGAACTTGGCGACCTACGAGAATCGAAACACAGGAAGGATACGTGAAACATGTAAAAGTAAGATTTATTAGGAGTATTTAACTATTATTGCAGTTTAAATATGTTTTAATTTTTAAAAAATATTTTAACACAGTGCGCAATTGAAAAGGTACTATGCATTTATTTTTTTTTATTTTTAGTGTGTTGCTGAAATCGAATCCTTTATACAAAATAAATTAGAGAAACTTAATGATTATTCACTACCTTTCCAACCTATGTTGATTGTAGTAGGAAAAACTTTAAAGGAAATTGAAACCACTTATATACGCATTGATAACCATATGTATGAAGTGGAGTCCATCATAAAAGGTTTTGATATTTGTTTTAAATCTATACATGCGTTGCATGCTAACTATGCTTCTGAATCGGAACAGTGCTGGCTACTAATTCAGAAAGCTCTATATAAAATTAGCACAGACTGGGACAAAAATTTTACAGGTGTTAATATTGTCCTCTCTAAAATATTAGAGATAATAAATACGAAGTAGATTTATTAAATATTTTTTATTATTATTATTTAAAGCTATAAGTTTATATTTTTGTATCGTAACTTTTTTTTAATTGAAAATAATTTATAAGTTTCAAAATGCCTTTATGTTACATTTGTAAAAATAATTTCAACATTTTCAACGACTTGATATTTCATTTTAAATACATTCACTCCTTGTCTACAAATAGTATCTATCGATGTAGAGAAGGTTCTTGCAAACGAGATTTTCAGTCATTAAATTCTTTTTCAAAACATTTTAAAAAAGAGCATAATATTCTTGATACAGACATTGATAATATATTTAATAAAAATTTGAATGACACAAATAATTTTAATAAAAGTTCAGAAGAAAATCGAGTTGTTAAAAATATAAATGTTTCTAAAAAAAGTTTTGAAGACATTCTGTATGCACAAATACTTATATTTATTGCGCGTTTATATGATAAGTCTATATTGCCTAGAAATTGTGTACAGTTTATAATAGATGAATTTGCTTATTTCTTAAATTCAAATGTAATTACTTATCTTTATGAAACTGTTACGGAAATATTTAAAAAATCGGGTGACACATGTCACACAGATATGGTAACTATAGAAAATTGTTTTTATCAATTAAAAAATTGCTTCAAAAATTTTTCTACTGAATACAAGCGGATACAATGTTTCAAAAAATCTGGTTTCTACTTTGAACCCGTCGAACATATTGTTGGCAGTAAAATGGTTGTTCAAAATAGTGAAAATTTGAATGAAAATATCTTATACAGATCAATTCCTGTAAAAATTCCATATATTTCTTTAAAAATTCTTTTGAAAAATATTTTAGAAATTCCAAATTCATTTGAAGAGTTAACAAAAAATCTAAAATGTACTTCAAATAACGAAATTCATGTTTTTTCTGAAAGTAATTTCTGGAAAAAGAAAATAGAAAATATAGCTTCTGAAAAAATAATTATTCCTATCTTATTATATTATGATGAATTTGAATCGTGCAATCCACTTGGTTCACATGCAGGAACATACAAAATGGGAGCGGTTTATATATCTTTTCCATCTTTAAATTCTGAATTTCATGGCTCTTTAAATAATATCTATCTTGCTATGCTTTTTAATAACAACGTGAGAAAAGAATTTGGAAATGCTGCAATATTCTCTCCATTAATTGATGAATTAAATGATTTAGAAAAAAATGGAATAACTTGTGTTACACAGAGTGGTTCAAAACATTGTTATTTTGTTTTAAGTTTAATTTTAGGAGATAACTTAGGATTACATACAATATTAGGTTTTACAGAAAGTTTTTCTTCCAATTTTTGCTGTAGATTTTGCAACTTAAATAAAAACGAAAGAAATATTTGTCTAGAAGAGCAAGTTGATAGTTTACGAACAAAAAATAGTTATGAAGCAGATGTAAAAATTAAAGATATTAGTAAAAATGGTATTAAAGAGACATGTGTTTTTAATTCCGACAGTTTTCATGTAATAAATAATAAAAGTGTGGATATTATGCATGATATTCTAGAGGGCGTATGTCACTATGACCTTATCTTTATTCTAAAACATTTTATTCGTGAAGTAAATTTTTTTTCAGTAAATGTATTAAATAATAGAATTGATACTTTTAAATACGGGTATACAGAATCAAAGAACCGGCCCCCACATATAAGTCATGATTTTTATAGAAAAAATAAGTTATCAATGTCGGCATCGGAAATGCTTTGTTTTATTAGATATCTAGGTTTAATAATTGGAGATTTAATACCAGAAGGAAACGAAGTTTGGCAACTGTATTTGCTTTTACGACATATAGTAGAAGTTGTATGGTGTAAATATAGTTCGCCAAATTTATGTGACGCCCTTAAAACAGTTATATCAGAACATCATGAATTATATATAACACTTACAAAACAAAATTTAAAACCTAAGTATCATCATTTAGTTCATTACCCGCAAATAATGAAAGAAGTAGGTCCACTTTATAATCTATCATGTATGCGTTTCGAATCAAAACATCGAGAACTTAAAATGACAGCTAATTCTACATCTTCAAGAAAAAATATAGAATATACCTTATCTTTAAAGAATCAATTAAAAATTTGTTATCGATTTTTAACAAAACAAACTTTTAAAGCAAACAATCTAATTGGACCAGGAGAAATTGAAGATATAATGCAATTTGAAACTTATAAATTATTGTCTGACAAAGATAAATACAAATTTAAAAATAAGTATTTTTGTCCAAAATGGGTTTGTGTAAAAGGCACCACCTATCACATGATGGACACTGTGATTATAGATAGCAATGAAATGCTACCTGTTTTCGGTATTATTAATAAGATTTTGATCAACGAAAATGATAATGTTATATTTTTTGTAAATATTCTAAATACTATTAGCTTTATAAATCACTATTTTGCATATCATATTGAAAAAACTGATGTTATTTGTGCTATTGAACAAGATAGTTTGTTACAGTATGATACTTTTATACGTACTAATATGCCTGATGGCAAAAGTTATGTTTGTTTAAAATAAGATTTTTTTTCAACTTTAATAGAGCTCAATTTTTAATTGTGATTTTTTTTCGTTTAAATAAAAATATATTTTCTGTATTAGTCGTTTTTATTTTCCCATTCAAAAATATTAGGTAATTTTAATTTAACTTAGTTACTTATGGTTCTTTCTAGTAGTTACTAATTGCATTTTTTACAATATAGTAAAAGAGGCAGCAATTGTAACTATTAAAAATAACCATAAATAACTATGTTAATTAGAAACTATTTTCTATATAGCAGTAAATTTAAAAATAATACAATAGATAATCATATTACTATCATAAAAAAAAATAATTACTTGAGTTAGTAATAATTTATCTCCTATTTTAGTTATTTTATATACAACAGCAGTTGTAACTTTTTATTAAAATAGAAACAAATCTATTGCAACAGATAAGAATTGTTACCTTAATAGATTATATATTTATCTTTTTTAGCAAATATATTTAACTTGCTCGATAATAATATTAATTGTTCTAGTAAATTTATTTACTAAAATTTTAGAAATTTTATTTACTGGAATAGTAAACAATGTAATAGAAATACAACTTTGCTTTTTTGGACAACGTTTTTCACTGTCACGATATTAGGGTATGAAATTCACTAAGATAGCAAAGTTTTTTTTTCAGTGTAACAAGCTAACCTCATATCTACACTGTAAAAAATTGATTAGTAGTTTAATTTTTCTAAAAATTATATTATAGAAAATTGAACTACTACGCATTTGAATTGATTTTCCGCATTTTAATGCATTGTGTCACACAGGCTTGAAAATTGATTACAACTCAATATAATTTTTTATAATTGAAAACGTAAATTCTTTTATTATTTTTGAAACTTAATTAACTTTTTGATATTATAGAGATTTGTCTCACATTATTTTGTAACACTCACATATTATTGTATTAAATTTTAAAATTATATCATCACGTGATCACCACTCAATTAACCTAAATTGTTATAATTTATCACATGATATTGAAAATAGTAAAAAGAAAATTGTATTCCTACAAATAAAAGTAATTTAGAAAAACAGTTTTTAATGAATTAATTTTACATAAGTGTACATAACCATCGATTTCCGAATCCGGAAAAGAATATGGCTCGTTTCACCAATTGGCTGCTCAATTTGGGGATGGTTTCTTTGTGCTTGGAAGATTCTCTCAAAATTTACAACAACAAACGTGTTTGTTCTGTTCATATTGAAGATTGCTACAAAAGCCCGGGTAATCCTCGTCTGCATCATAATGCAATTCCAACATTGTATTTATCTGGTACGTTTATTTAATTTTTATTTATTAATATTTTATTTTTAGAAATCAATTAAAATAAATAAGTTCTAAAATTAAGATTAACGGAATGTAAATCAATCGATTTAAATTCTAAATCAAAAAACAAAAAAAATATGATTTAAATCCAACACTTTTTTTTTCTCGTGGGTTGGTTACCTATCGAGCGCGTCTCCAGGTGGCGGATAGGAGGACGCCTAGCTGTTGGCTAGGTAGAATGATTATAATCCACACATATGAGAACCAAATGCTTGAGCAATGTAAAACTTGCAATATAGCTGGGGAATATGTGCAGCGCTTGAGCGGCCTAAAAACCGTAACATAGCCTTGGTAAAGCTATTCCGCGGACCAAACCCATCTACCCGGCCGTAGTGTCGTAGCTAAGGGTTTGCAATAGAGGTAACTGCGCCAGATAGTTACCCATCTGCGAAGGTGGCCTATCTGTTAAACCATGCATTTTGTTGTGGACTGTGGCCATGTCTCACGCACAAACAATGCGGGGGTCTAGACTTAACAACCTGGACCTCAATAAAAATTCTAAATCTCAAGGTGGGGTGGACTAGGCTGATGAGATGCGTGACCGCATAGAAGATCGATCATTACTAAGTCACACCTCCGAGCATCAGGCCGCACTCGGTTGTATGAAGGCCTTACCTCGACATGCGGGGCTCTGTCGAGGTGGACTAGTATTTCCCTAGCTACTCGTGGGACCATATATGGAAACAGAGAAGGAGACTACAAGGACAGAGATCAATCGGGAGCAAAACCAACAAGACCTAGTGGGAGCAGCTAGAAGGAAGCTTAAAAAACTGCGCCAAATCGGGGACACTTCAGGTGGACCCAGTAAGGAAGGAGGTAGTAAAACTCCCATTAAGACAGGGACGTAAAAGAGGAAAACCTATCTGATGGAAGTACATCATCTACCTCGGAACCTAAGAAGAAGCCGAGAACCACTAAACCGGGACCGGCTTCTTATAAAGATGCTGTGACGGGCATCAAGATGGCCATTGCACCAGCTGGCTATCCTGAGACCGTCCTCGCAGAGGAACAGGCTGACCTGGTGAAAAGCAATCTGCTTCAACAGATCGATGATCTGAAAGAAGGAGAGACAGGACCAGGGTTTTCGAGTTGGAAGTTCCAGGGAGGCATTTTGATAGCCGTTTACACGAATCAGAACACTGTGCAGTGGCTCGGCAACGCTATCAAGAAATGCGTATCCCTGGGTTGCAGCTTGGAAATGGTTAAGGCGACCGACCTGCCAAAACCTGTGCGGGTAATAACCTACATTCCGGGACCAGCTGTGGAACCGGAAAAGGTCCTGCGCAGGCTGAAAGTGCAAAATGAGACCCTTAACACAATCACCTGGCGAGTAGTCGACGGGAAAAAGGAGGAGAAGGGAGAGCGGTTAGTTCTCATTATTGACGAGGACGCTTGGGAAGCACTCGAAAAAATGGGTTACAAGCCGCATCTGAACTTCTCCAGAATTACTTTTGTGGCCATAAAGAAGGAGAAGAAGAAGTACGCAAAAGAAGAAGAGGCTCCACCATGGGAGAAAATGGAAGTGGAGGGGCCCACAGTGAAACCTTCACAGGCCAAACCTGCAGGAACACGCTAATTTCTGGTTTCTGCAGATAAATCATCATTGTCGGGCTGCGTCAGCTGCATTTTGTAAGTTTGTGGTCAGCAACGACACTGATGTAGCAATAGTGCAAGAGCCCTGGATTTATGCAGGGCAGATCAAAGGTCTAGGACAGTGGTCGGCAAAGTGCGGCTCCGGAGCCGCATGCGGCTCTTTGGTCCCTTAAGTGCGGGCAGCAGTCGCAGTGTGAATAGTCTTGTCTTGTCTACAGTGGTCAGAGCTTATCGTGTCTGTCGTTGTCGTTGTCGTGTTTTATTATAAAGTTGTTGTATTTTTCCATCAGCTGCACATCCTACAGGTATTTTTATACGCTTTTATTACACTTGCTATGTTTGTTTATATAGGTGCTAGTCACAATATTTTGGAATGCAAAGATTTGTATCATAAACTTTCGCAGCAGGGAGTCGATTGCCAGCTGCTCAAGGGTAGTACTGGGAAAATTCTCTCTCATTTAACTTGAAGTGTTTGTAGAGAAAAGGTATATTATTTTTGTAGGTGATTTGTACTAGTTTGAAATAGGTAGTTTTATTTTATTTTTTTATTTTTTATTATTATTCTCATTATTATTATTACTATTATTATTTTAATTTCTTTTTAATTTTATTATATTTCATATTTTGTTACAATAAAATTTTTTATTATTATTGGCATTATATTTCTTCTTTTGATAATAGATATTTTGTTTCAATCTTTTATTCGAATTTTTAATATTAAAACACTTTTTAAATACAAAAGATGAAATCAAATTTTTATGATAATTCTTTCCCCAAGTATTCGAGAGTTTTGAAATATATATATATATATATATATATATATATATATATATATATATATATATATATATATATATATATATATATATACTTCCAAACAATCCTAAAACAACAGCAAAATGAGTCAAAATCTGATAAAGGCAACAGAACCACTATTATGTATACTACAGATTATTATAGGAAGGCAGAGCATGTTCTTAATGATGACAATACATATAAATTGATCAATAATTTTAGCTTAAATAAAATTAATAATAGATGTAAAGTATTCTGCGAGAAGATTGATAAAAAAGATAATATCGTAAAACATCCGACGGTGGCCAAAATGTATATGGTACCCAAAATCCATAAGAAAGATGTACCTTTAAGACAAAAAACATCAACTATCAATACTTCTACATATCTTCTCGCAAAATATTAGAATAACGTACTAAAATAGGTTATAAACAGAGATTATATTGTATCATATGAATTTGTAAATGAGGTGGCTACGGTTCATATTCCGGACAATTTTAAGATTTTCTCATTAGATGTGTTAGCATTATTTCCAAGATTTAGTAATTCAGTGTATCGAGGAGAATTGGGATAACATATCTGAGCATACTAGTATGAATTTAGAAACGTTTAAAGAAGGGATACAGTTAATTTTTGATTCTACATATTTTAAATTCAATAATAAAGTTTACCAACAAATAGATGGAACACCTACGGGATCCTCTATTAGTAGCACTTTGGCGGAATTAATACTCAATAAATTTGAAAATGTTATATTGAAAAACAGAAATTTTAAAGTAGCATTTTATAAACGATACGTGGATGATTGTTTTGTAATTGCTGATCAAGATCAAATTGACCACTAAATTACAGAAAAACATTATAATAATTTTAACGAAAAAATTAATTGCTAAGTACAGAAGTGGAGGATGCATCTTCTTCATTATTCAATAGCTTCGCCTTTTTTCTTTACGTATTTTAATACGATTTTTTGTATCTTTAACTAATATGGAATATACTTTCCAAATAGTCCGGAAAATGTCTCTATCTTTAAAAGCATTTTTAAATAATTTGATAATTTTATCCTTAGTATTGGTTGGTACTTGCAATTTACCCAAACTCCACCAGGATTTTTTGTATCGAAAATGTACTTTGAAAATTATTGATTTTGGAATATATTTAGGATTTATTTCACTGGCATTATAGTGTATATCTATGAAACGATGAGTAAAATACTTGAAAATTAAATCAGTTGCATTAAAAATCGAATCGTTATCATGTCCACGCTCTGATAGATAATCTTCAAATTCTTTCTCTCTCTTTTCATCTTTTTGTACGCGCTCCATTTCTTCATTTTCTAATTTTTGCCGTTTGTCTTGTTCATAGAGTAGTTCACTGTCATATGACATATAGTCAAAATCTGAATCCTCTAATGGGTCCACATGACCTATATTTATTCTGTATTGAGAAATATAAGTGTAAATATTATTGGTTGTCTCTCTTATTCTCTTGTAACTGTAACGGCCAGCATTATCATCAGCAGACGCATTTGCTTCAGAAGAATTTTGTTCTTTCAATGACGAATTTGATAATACTGATATAGATGAAGCATTATCTGAAGTATTATCTTTAGCAGACGCATTATCTTCAGCAGACGCATTATTTTCAGCAAACGTATTTGCTTTAGAAGAATTTTGTTCTTTCAATGACGAATTTGATAATACTGATATAGATGAAGCACTATCTGAAGCATTATTTTTAGCAGACGCATTATCTTCAGCAGACGCATTATCTTCAGCAGACGCATTATCTTCAGCAGACGCATTTGCTTTAGAAGAATTTTGTTCTTTCAATGACGAATTTGATAATAATGATATAGATGAAGCACTATCTGAAGCATTATTTTTAGCAGACGCATTATCTTCAGCAGACGCATTATTTTCAGCAGACGCATTATCTTCAGCAGACGCATTTGCTTTAGAAGAATTTTGTTCTCTCAATAACGACATTGATAATTCTGATATAAATGAAGCATTCTCACTCGGTGTAAACGGTGACATACGACGGGTAGAAACACTTGCGTGTGTGGATGAACTACTATCAACCGTATAACTTGACATTTTTCTAAAATAATAATAGTATAAAATAATTAAAATTCAGTACAATTAAGTATACGTGTTCATCGAATGCCTACTAAATCGATACGTCTACATATCTTCTCGCAAAGTATTACAATAATGTACTTAAACAGGTTGTAAACAGAGAATTTATAGTAAAAAAATCGTATGAATTCGTAGATGAGGTGTCTTCAATCCATGTTCCAGACAATTATAAGATTTTTTCATTGGATGTGGTAGCATTGTTTCCAAGTATACCTAGGGATTTAGTAATTCAGTGTATTGAGGAGAATTGGGATAGCATATCTGAACATACTAGTATGAATTTAGAAACGTTTAAAGAAGGAATACAGTTAATCTTTGATTCTACATATTTTAAATTTAATAATAAAGCATACCAACAAATAGATGGAACACCTATGGGATCCTCTATTAGCAGCACTTTGGCGGAATTAGTACTCAATAAATTTGAAAAGGTTATATTGAAAAACATAAATTTTAAAGTAGCATTTTATAGACGATATGTAGATGACTGTTTTGTAATTGCTGATCAAGATCAAATTGACCACATTTTAGATGCTTTCAATCAATGTCACAGTAGAATTCCATTTACCTTAGAATTAGGTACATCAAACAAATTAAATTTTTTAGACGTCACCGTACACAGGCTAAATAATTCCTTAATTACTAACTGGTATCAGAAAAGTATTGCTTCGGGTAGGTGTCTCAATTTTCTTTCGTACACTGAGACTAAATATAAAGTGAACATTGTGAGATCTTTAGTAGACAGGGCCATATTATTGGCGGATTTTTCATTTCATAATTCAAATTTATTAATAGTAGAAAATATTTTAATTCAGAATAATTACCCAATTGAATTTATTAAAAAACACATTAGTCTCAGGTTGAATACATTACGACGACGAAGAATTAATGATACCACATCAAATGATGAGATAAACACTCAATATATTAATGTACCATATCAAAAACAACTCCTTGGTTATCTCAAAGATTATTTCAAACAATATAATATCAATTTAGTAACATCTACAATTGACACACTTGACCATACACATAATAAACTTAAAGATAAGGACGATGATATGGATTGTAGAGGCCTTGTTTACGAAATTGAATGCGTAGTTTGTGGCAAAACTTATGTCGGTGAAACCACACAAACCCTTAAAACCGGAGTTTATCAACATAAATATCTCAGTAAGTTGATGAACGAAAATCACAGCGCGTTAGTTGCACATACAGTTAGTACTGGACACAAATTTAAATTCAAAGATACTAAAATTTTAAAATTTGAAAATCAAAGAACCAAACGTTTACTTCAAGAAGCAATTTTCATTAATAAATATAAACATAATAGAATTAATAATAAAACTGATTATTTAAATATTATTAAGTTTAATAAGTTCATGTTCGATAGCACAGATGATAGTACTAACTAGAAACGGTTTTGCAACGAGTAACCTTGACACAGACTTCGCATTCACAGTTCACAATTTCAACACACAATGTACGCTTAAAAAAGTTTTTTTTTTTATTAAAGAAAAATAGAAAAATGAAAATTACAAATTATAAAAGTAATGATTAACTTCAACATTTAAAAAGAATTAAAATAGCTAAAAATGACACACAATGTTAATAATAATAGTTAAAAAACTTGAAATGTTAATAATTTTATAACCGCGTGCTACACATTAAGGTTAGTTTTGTTAGCAGTTGGCACTGCGACCTGGCGATCCGACTGTTCGTTCCCCACTGGCGATGGCCTTGCGAATCTTAGTACGCACGGCGCATGTCAAGCCTGCGCGGTAGGAAGCTCGCAGCACACTCAAAGCATAGCTAACGGCCGCGTCAGTCGAGTATCATAGTGGGTTATCTTACATACCATCTCGTGGGTTGGTTACCTATCGAGCGCGTCTCCAGGTGGCGGATAGGAGGACGCCTAGCTGTTGGCTAGGTAGAATGGTTATAATCCACATATATGAGGACCCAAATGCTTGAGCAAGGTAAAACTTGCAATATGGCTGGGGAATATGTGCAGTGCTTGAGCGGCCTAAAAACCGTAACATAGCCTTGGTAAAGCCATTCCGCGGACCAAACCCCTCTACCCGGCCGTAGTGTCGTAGCTAAGGGTTTGCACAAGAGGTAACGGCGCCAGATAGTTACCCATCTGCGAAGATGACCTATCTGTTAAACCATGCATTTGGTTGTGGACTGTGGTCATGTCTCACGCACAAACAATGCGGGGGGTCTAGGCTTAACAACCCGGACCGAGAGGAGACAACCTCAATAAAAATTCTAAATCTCAAGGTGGGGTGGACTAGGCTGATGAGATGTGTGGCCGGATAGAAGATCGGTCATTACTAGGACACACCTCCGAGCACCAGGCCGCACTCGGTTGTATGAAGGCCTTACCTCGACATGCGGGGCTCTGTCGAGGTGGACTTGTATTTCCCTAGCTACTCGTGGGACCTATATATGGCTGACACAGTAGACACTAAAACTAACCCCGAGGGAGACTCCAAGGAGAGACATCCATCGGGTGAAAAACCAAAAAAACCTAGTGGTGCAGCTAGGAGAAAGCTTAAAAGACTGCACCAAATTGGGGACACTTCAGGTGTACCCAATATAGAAGGAGGTAGTGTAACTTCCATTAAGACAGGGACGCAAAAGCGAAACCTATCTGATGGAAGTTCAGCATCTACCTCGCAACTTAGGAAGAAGCCGAGAACCAATAAACCGGGACCGGCTTCTTATAAAGATGCTGTGACGGGCATCAAGATGGCTATTACACCAGCTAGCTATCCAGAGACCGTCCTCACAGAGGATCAGGCTGACCTGGTCAAAAGCAATTTGCTCCAACAGATAGATGATCTGAAGGAGGGAGAGCAAGGACCAGGGTTTTCGAGCTGCAAGTTCCAGGGGGGCATTTTGATAGCCGTTTGCACGGATCAGCACACTGTGCAATGGCTGGGCAACGCTATCAAAAAATGCGTATCCTTGGGTTGCAGCTTGCAAATGGTTAAGGCGACCGACCTGCCAAAACCTGTGCGGGTTATGACCTACATTCCGGGGCCATCAGTGGAACCGGAAAAGGTCCTGCACAGGCTGAAAGTGCAAAATGGGACCCTCAACACTAACACCTGGCGAGTAGTTGACAGGAAAAAGGAGAAGGGAGAGCGGCTAGTTCTCATTATTGACGAGGGCTCTTGGGAAGCACTCGGAAAAATGGGATACAAGCCGCATCTGAACTTCTCCAGAATTACTTTTGTGGCCTTAAAGAAGGAGAAGACGAAGGACGCAAAAGAAGGAGAAACTCCACCAGGGGAGAAAATGGAAGTGGAGGGGCCCACAGCGGAACCTTCGCAAGCCAAACCTGCAGAAACAGGCTAATTTCCGGTTTCTGCAGGTAAATCTACATCATTGTCGGGCTGCCTCAGCTGCATTTTGTAAGTTTGTGGTCAGCAACGACATTGATGTAGCAATAGTACAAGAGCCCTGGATTTATGCAGGGCAGATCAAAGGTCTAGGAGATGCTAAGGGATGTGTGGTAGTTAACACAAACCTGGCAAATCCTCGTACATGTATTATAATACGCAACAATGTAAACTTTTTAATGCTAAGGGAACATTGTTCCAGGGACCTAACGGCTGTTAAAATCAGCATAGAAACGGAAGGGAATAAAAGAGACTTTATTGTGGGATCAGTATACCTTCCGTATGATCAACAAGGCTCACCACCGCCACCAGAGATGAATTCTTTGGTAAAGACGAGCAAAAGTAATAAACTCTCAGTGCTTCTGGGATGTGACGCCAATGCACACCACATTTTGTGGGGTAGCAGTGATATAAACCCCAGAGGACAAGATCTCATGGACTACATTTTAACAGAAGGACTAGAGATCTTTAATCAGGGCAATGAACCAACTTTTATTACACGTAATAGAAGTGAAGTAATTGATGTTACACTGGGTTTTTCTCTCCCCAGTAGTAAAGTAAAACATTGGAAGGTATCGCAAGAGCCATCTTTATCGGATCATCGATACATAACATTCGAAATTGATTCCGAGAAGTCAGGAACTTTGCTATATAGAGATCCGAGAAAAACCAATTGGGATTCCTATAGAGAAAACCTAGAGGATAATCTCGGAGACTGTATGAGGAAGGCCCGGACAATACCGGAATTAGAATTAATGGCTGAACAGGTAAATTCAGCAATAATTAATGCTTACGAAAGCAGTAATCAAATTCTTAGGAGAACAGGAACTAAACATCTATCATGGTGGAATAGTAAACTGTCCAAACTAAGAACTCAAACCAGAAAACTGTTTAATCGTGCAA
Organism: Clivina fossor; assembly: GCA_963966155.1. NCBI lineage: Eukaryota > Metazoa > Arthropoda > Insecta > Coleoptera > Carabidae > Clivina > Clivina fossor. The sequence continues at coordinate 33,036,742 of OZ014551.1, read as the reverse complement.
GAAAAACAGGAAACTGGGATGAGTATAATAACTCTTTAACCTCTTATAACAATGAGATAAGAAGGGCAAAGAGAGATTCCTGGAGGAAACACTGTCAAGAAATTGAAAGTCTTCCAGAATGTACTAGACTTGTAAAAGTCCTAAAAAGAGGACCACAACATACTGTTGGAACTCTAAAAACAACTTCGGGAAAACATACGGAAACAGAAAAAGAGACTCTGGAGTTATTACTTCAGACACACTTTACTGGAGCTGTATCAATCGCCCAGAACACCGCGTCCCGGGTAATTTCAGTACCGGAACACAAGGCAGACAGAGATGATTGGACTGTAGCAAATCAAATCATCAACAGAACAAAAACTAAATGGGCTATAGATACTTTTGAACCATTTAAGACACCAGGTGGAGATGGTATTATACCAGCATTCCTGCAAGAAGGTTGGGAAATACTTTCTTCAAAACTTATTATATTACTACGGGCTAGTCTAGCCCTAGGTTACATACCGTACACATGGAGATTAACTAAGGTGGTATTTATACCTAAACCCGGGCGGAATACTTATGCCCAGGCCAAATCTTTCAGGGCCTTAAGTTTAACATCGTTCTTACTTAAAACGTTAGAACGATTAATAGATAGACATATCAGGGACTATGCTTTGGTAATCAATCCACTGCACCGAAACCAATATGCCTATCAAGCTGGTAAGTCTTGTGAATTGGCCATTATGGAAATTACATGCAGAGCTGAAACAGCAATAAGGGACAAGGAACTTGCCCTTGGAGCTTTTCTGGACATAGAAGGAGCATTTGACAATACGTCTATTGACTCTATAATAAAAGCAGCTGAGCATCATGGCGTAGATCAAACCATTTGCCGCTGGATAAATTCTATGTTAAATAACAGGGAAATTACAGCAACATTAAACAGTTCGAAAGTGAGAGCGAAAGTCACCAGAGGATGCCCACAGGGCGGGGTAATCTCACCGCTTTTGTGGTGTCTGGTGATAGACGATCTTATTGTTGAACTGAATGGTCCAGGTTTCTATACTCAGGGATACGCAGATGACCTAGTAATTTTAATAAGAGGCAAATTTATGGGAGTAGTATCAAACTTGATACAAAAAGCCCTAAAAATTGTCGAAACATGGTGCATAAAACAGGGACTATCTGTTAACCCAGATAAAACTAGTTTAGTGCCATTCACAAGAAAAAGGGATCTAACAGCTGTTAGGGAACCTATTCTTTTTGGTCAACAAATCCACCTGGTAAATGAAACGAAGTTTTTAGGGGTCATCCTAGATTCCAAGCTTTCTTTCAAAACACATGTGGAGAAAACAGTCAATAAAGCGACAAGAATTCTATGGGCTTGTAAAAGAACAATAGGTATTAACTGGGGACTTTCACCTAGAATGATGCACTGGATGTATCTAGTAGTGGTAAGACCAGTTATAACGTACGCATCACTAATCTGGTGGAAAAGAACTAAATTAGGAGAATGCAGAAAAACACTAAGTACTGTGCAAAGAATAGCGTGCCTTGGGATAACGGGGGCAATGAAAACAACGCCTACCGCGTCCCTAGAGGCAATTCTTGGAATCGCGCCTTTACATCTAGTTGTGCAGGCAGAGGCAAGAATCCTATGGAACAAACTCGAGATATATCCTAAATTCGGAAATTATGAGGGACATAAACAGAGATCCAACATTGTGTCGGAATTCAGATCTTATGGTACCAAAAATTAATCTTGTTAAACCATTCAAAGTGGTTATCTCACAGAGAATGGATTGGTCAAGCACAAAAAAACGTTTGAAAGGAGACATCTGGTTCACGGATGGATCTAAAAATGAACAAGGCACTGGAGTGGGGGTATATAATGAACGAACAGAGAAAAGCATTAGCTTGGCTCTGGGAATTCAAAATTCCATATTCCAGGCAGAAACTTTTGCAATATATAAATGTTGCAAAGTTATACTACAGAGCCTTTCGGATTGCACAATTCAAAAAGAAATCTGTATCTGTACAGATAGCCAAGCAGCTATTAATGCGCTTAAGGCTTACAGAACAAAGTCAAGAACAGTCTATCAATGCTTACAAGCACTGACAGAACTGGCAGAACACGACATTATTACAACAGTGACATTGGTGTGGGTGCCGGGTCATCAGGGCATTGGAGGCAACGAAATGGCTGACACTCTTGCAAAAGACGGTACTAGGATTAACCAAGATAATGCCTACGTATTGTGCGGGATTCCCTATAAAACCGCAAAGAAATCAGTCACGGAGTGGCTGCATAAAAAACATACAGGAGAATGGCTGGAAACTGCCGAACAAAGGCACACCAAAACATTTCTTCCGGATAGAATTAATCCAAACGCTTTAGATATTATTAATCTAAGTAGGAAAAGTATCCGAGATATGATGGGTATCTTGAGTGGACACTGCCATCTGGCAAAGCATCAACACACACTGGGCTTAATCGATAGCCCAATATGCAGAAAATGTGGAGAGTCATTTGAAACACCTCTACACTTGATTTGCGACTGTGACTCTCTAGCTCAAAAAAGATACAACAAGTTTGGACTAGATGAGATAGAGAGAGACTCAGTGCATAAATTACCGTGGACCAAGATACTGGATTTCATAAGAGAGACAGGACTTCTTACATGAGATAGTTCAAAGGGACAGTACAATAGGCCACTAGGCCGCAGTGCTCTGGGACTTTTTGACACCAACCTTTCGAATAATAATAATAATAATAAAATACATACCCACATTTTAAATAATGTTTATAGTACATCTTTCTACCACTAAGCGCTCTGTGTAGACCAGTGGTGGCCAACCCCGCGCCCGCGGGCGCATAAGCGCCCGCGGTTGATCTGTAATGCGCCCGCTGCAAGATTTCCAAAATACTAATTTAAAAATACTATTTTTTAAAAGTTTTCTAAAACATATAAAAATAATTTTAAAGTAAGATATAATAATTTTATTTTCATCTATTTTAGTGGTTTGAGTATATGAGAGGTGTAGCATAAGTGGTAGACGGTTTTCGAATCGTCGCCACTGAGGTGGTGAGGCGGAACACGTGCGCGGTATATGCAATTGCTGGCAGGCTCTGAACTGTGCGGGCTCTGTTTGCATCATAGATTACTATACGACGCTTACGCTATAGATGCGACACCGCAGTGTTATCGTCTGTTAGCAAGTTGTTAGACAAGGATAGGAGAACGCAACTAACACCATCTAGCGTGATTCCCATTACTATTTTACGTCCCTTTCGTCATCAACCCGAAATCGCATAACAAGTAGCTCCATATGCGTGTCACCCACCCTGGTTTGTATCATTCGTAAGTGTACGTTCAATGACGACGCAACGGTATATTATGCTTGTGAATTGATATTAACGTCTGAATTGTCTGTATTATATGTTTCCTGGTTGTCTCTAATAATTCGCAATTTTTTAAAAGTTATTTTTGATTACAAAAATATAACCACAAAAAACGACATGTCTGAAGCAGGACCAAGTAAACGACCACGGTTTTACATTTTCCAAAAAGAATGGGAAGAAGAATATTGTTTCGTGGAAGTAAAGGGAAATGCCGTATGTCTTCTGTGCAATCGCAGCGTAACAACTAAAAAATATAATATTGAACGACATTATAAATTAGAACATAAAAACTTTCATCAACAATATATGCCTAATAGTGCCGTAAGAAAAAAGAAAATAAATACTTTAAAAAAGGCATTAGTGGGTCAGCAATCATTGTTTAAGAAAGTGAGTGACAAATCAAAAAATGTTACTATGGCATCGTTCAAAATTACACATTTTCTTTTAAAGAATAAGAAATCGTATTTAACTGGAGAATTATTTAAAAATGCTTTACTTGCTGGTGCAGATTCTCTTTTTGATACTTTTTCCAATAAACAAGAAATAGTTAGTGCAATAAATGATTTACAATTGTCACGTAATACAATTAAAAGAAGAACTACTGCAATATCGACCAACCTTAATGATCAACTTGAATCTGATATGGATAGGTGTTCTTGGTTTTCACTTCAAATGGACGAATCATTGGATATAACAGGAACATCTCAATTAATAATAATAACGAGAATGGTTTTTGAAGATTACTCTGTGAAGGAAGAAATGCTATGTCTTTTGTCAATGAAAGAAAGAACAAGAGGTGAAGATATTTATCAAGTTGTTAAAATTTTTATTTTAGAACGAAAACTTCCCCTACATAAATTATCTTCAATCACAACTGATGGAGCTCCAGCCATGATTGGTAAAAACAAGGGATTTATAACCTTGTGCAAAAAAGATGAATCTTTTCCAAATTTTTTTGCTTATCATTGCATAGTACACCAGCAAGTTCTGTGCTCTAAAATTCTTTCATTTAGCCATGTTTTGGATCCCATAACTAAAATAATAAATTCTATAAAAACTGCGCCATTGCAGCACAGACTTTTCAAAAAACTACTAGAAAATAATGATACTGAGTATTCAGATTTACTAACTTATACAGAAGTGAGGTGGCTTAGCAAAGGCAAAGTATTAGAACGTTTTCTTAATTTGATTGTTGAAATAAAAACATTTCTTGAACAAAAAGGGGAAATTTATAATATTCTTGAAGATCCTAACTGGCTATGTGATTTATATTTTTTAGCTGATATTTGTCAGAAATTGAATCAGCTAAATCTTGAACTGCAAGGTGAAAATAAAGATTTGGTAGATATGGTAAGTGCTATTAAAGCATTTAAAGCTAAATTAACCCTTTGGATTTCACATTTTCAAAACAAATCGTTGACTCATTTTCCTAAAATGTCAAAAATATTTCTGGAAAATCAGATAGATTGCCGAATATATGTTAATTATCTAACTAAATTAAGTAATGATTTCAATGAGAGATTTAAGCAATTTGACGATTTGGAATTGATTTTACTTTTCTTTCAAAATCCTATGAATAACGTTGATGTTACTATTTTAAGTGCGGAATTAAATAAATTTAATATAACAAATATAGAAAATTTAGAATTAGAAATTATAGATTTACAAAATGACATCGCTTTGAAAGCTGTTAACATGGATAAGATATTTTGGAAATTTGTTGATTCACATAAATATCCAATATTAAAAAATTGCGCTCTGAAAGTAAAATCGTTTTTCGGATCGACTTATCTAAGTGAAGCCACGTTTTCTTCCATGCAATTTATTAAAAATAAGTTTAGAGCAAGTCTTACGGATGAAAATATGAATAATTGTTTAAAAATAGCAGTATCAAATTACAGTCCTGATTATGAAAAATTGTGTGAAGAAATACAGTATCAACCTTCTCATTAAAGAAGATAATAGCTTTTTTATGTTTATGTTTACCATACCCACATTTTAAATAATGTTTATAGTACATCTTTCTACCACTAAGCGCTCTGTGTAGACTGTAGACATTTAGTGCGCATCATAGGTGCGCATCTGAAAATTTTGTTACAATGTATTCAAACTGTTTCAACAACAATTTTTCTTGCATTTCATTTACGTGCGTTAAAAGTGGTAGTTCTAGCGATTAGTCCAAGCGAATTGAAGCAAATAAAAGGATGTACAACGTCCAGGCAGGTATGGAACAAATTACACGATATTTATATGTCTAAGGGTCCTGCCAGGAAAGCTACCCTGCTAAAGCAACTGATGCTGCATCAAACGTTAGAAGGCAGCGACATTCGCGAACATCTACGCAAATTCTTTGACACAGTGGATAGACTGCATGAAATGGAAGTTGAAATCAACAAAGACTTACTGGCGATTATGCTCTTGTACAGTCTACCGACTAGCTTCGAGAACTTCCGAATCGCAATCGAATCAAGAGATACATTACCGGATCCGGAGACACTTCGAGTGAAAATAATAGAAGAAAGTGACGCACGTACAGAATCCCGAAGTAATGCGAGTCAAAATGCATTGATCTCAAGCAAGAACTTCAAGAAAAAGTTCGTCGAGAAATCGAACGGTGGAAGCCGTACGAAGGGTGATAACGACACAAGTCAGGGTTTGTCGAAGATTCAATGTTTCAAATGTAAGCAAATGGGTCACAAAGCCCGAGAGTGTCCACAGAAATCACATTCAGCCAAACACGCTGAAGAATCCGCGTTCAACGTAAGTTCCGCTGAAAACGGATTACGATGGTGTCTAGATTTTAGGATTAAAATTAAAAATTTGCCATATATATTTACAAGTAATAATATTTATATATATATATATTGTTCGCTTTCACTAATGTTGTGGTTTTTTAAAATCATACCAGGTTATGCACGTGCGTTCAAAGCCAATTCGAGGTATATTTGCGACATAATTAAACCTGTTTTATTTTTATTTTATTTTATATTAACGATTTTGAGCTTCACTATAACCCTCCTGAAGAAGTGCTCTGGCTAGCACGAAACGTCGAGTAAAACGAAGTAATCAAATGAATAAATAACTTCATAAAAAAACTGAAAAGACTGAGTTTTCGATAACCCTAAAAAATCCAATCATATCATTGCAGTCGATACCATCGCAACAACGTTTTTCATTTTGTTTAATTTTGAAACGGTTTTGTTTCTAGTTTATAAACTTTTATTTTTTGGTATGGTTAAATATTTTTTTTGTAATTTTTCGTATTTTTATGATATATAGTTTGATTCTGTAAATACGTGGCATATTTATGTCAAGACAGTTTTGTTTTGTTCATGTATGTATGTTTTTTTTAATATATATATATATATATTAAGAAATAGGACTATAAATATTATTTTGTAATATATTTGTTTATTTTTGTAATGTATATATTGTAATATGTAAAAAACAAGCTCGCACTTTATTTATAAAAAGTTAAAAAAATATTTTTTTTTTGTAATGTATATATTGTAATATGTATTTTATTTAAATAAATTAATTAAATGTGATTTAATTTTTTTTTTAAGCAAAACACATCAGGCAGAATCTAAGAAAAGTATTAACAATATCTATTTTTAGATATTGTTAATACTTTTCTTAGATTTTGCCATTTTTCATAGTACAGTTTTAAAAATAGGATATTGAAAAACGCGCCACTAAAAATTAGTTTTGGCCGCAACCGATTGAGCGCACTGGTTGCATAGTGGCTTGTTAAGTTGGCAATCTATCTTATAATATATATTGTATTACCTATGGAGGTAACCGTGTCTGTGAACGGGTGTGTCGTGGTACAACGGGAGAACGCAGGTGTTATGAGAGTGACGAATAGTGCCGTGTGGTGCATTGTTCGGTATGAAAGTGTTAGTGGTAGTAATTGTACGCTACAAACAGTTACTATTGTTTAAGCTGTCGTATTCTAATTTAGTTATAAGCCTTGTAACCTTTGTTTAACCCTTCGTACACACACTGGGGTGTGGCATACCCCAACAAAAATGTTTTCTACTGTTTCTTCTTTATCTTTCAACAAAAATGTATGGCACAAAGGTGTAAATAAAGTTAATAGTCCTTACTACTTACAGCCGTTTTTTCGAGCTCAGTGCTTACATGGTATCCAACTTACGAGCCTGACAAAACACACTGGGGTATATTACACCCCAGTGTGTGCTTTGCGTTGTATATTTTATTCTAGTGTTTTTTAAGAATAACTTCATCTATATTTATTTATTTTATTAGATATTGATTACACTTGTTGAAAACGAGTCTACTAAACAAAAACATATGGTTATTCTGAAATTTTGTCTTATTTCTGATATTGTGTGAAGCAAATTTTTGTGTGGGGTATCTCATACCCCTGTGTGTGTTACGAGTTATAAAAAAATAAGTGTTGGAACGGAAAGTTAAAATAATATAAATAAAACCTTTTGAACTTCATGAATATTTATTTATTTTATTAGATATAGATGAAAACGAGTCTACTAAACAAAATGATATGGTTATTCAGAAATTTTATCTTATTTCTGATATTATGAGGCACGATTTTTTGTGGGGTATCACACACCCCTGTGTGTGTTACAAGTTATAAAAATATAAGTGTGTGTACGAAGGGTTAATATTAACCATATTTTGTAACCCAAGCGAACACGCTACAAAATGGTGGACAGCGGCGTGATATGGTGAAACAAATGTACAAGGTTGCGCGCTTAGAATAAGCGGTAACGGCGAACGCGGGATGTGTCTCGTGCGCTTAGAATTTTAGCGGTAGCGTCTATACTGCTGTATACAAAGCGGGCACCAGCTCCATAAGACTGTGTGTTATAACACTGTGAATATGTCCGCGCGTTGTGTCTAGTATGCTTAGAATGTAAGCGGTAGCGTCTATACTGCTGTATACAAAGCGGGCACCAGCTCCATAAGACCGTGTGTGTTATAAGACTGTGAATCTGTGGGCGATAACGCGGTAAGCTTGTGCGCGTCGGGGAAACGTATATTTTGTACGTGTGTATAAACAGAAATAAGTGTGTGTTTCGTTCGCGTTCGAAAAATGAGTGAAATACAGTGCCCCAAATTCGGTGTCGGAGATTGGAACGAGTGGATGCAGTCCTTCGAAGCTTTTGTGTTAATAAAGGGATGGAACGAACAACAAAAGCTGGTTGCGCTACCATTCTATTTAGAAGGACCGGCAAAACAAACGTTCCAGAGTTTATTAGCTCCGCAGCGTGCGAATTGGAACACAATATGTAACGCACTAAAAGATATCTTCGCACCCGATGAGGATGATAACGAAGCGCAATTTCGTAACCGTCGCCAGGAGAAAGGGGAGACCTTAGCTATGTTTGCAGCTGCGTTAAAAGTACTTGGTGTGCAAGCGTTTCCGGAACACAGTGCGGCCACGTTGGAGAAAGAATTGATGCGTCAATTTTATCGTGGAATTGATGTACAGGTGGCTGAGGAAGTAGTGCGGCAAAATGCGCAGACGCTAACTACGGCGGTGCAACATGCACAGGTAGCGTTACGAATTCGACGTACACTGACAGAAATACGAACACAAAAACCGGGAGAAGCAAAAGAATACCGCATAAAATAAATTTAAAAAAGAAATACTTTTTTCTCAATTATAAATTAAACTTACCCCAGGCGTCAGGTAGATGGGGTTGTTGTTTCAGCCATTGTTTAATGATTTCAAGGTCGCTCTGGCGTGAGCTGACATTCTCATTTAACGCCTCACGAATCTTTTCCTGCATCTCTTCGTCTGGCTGAATTAAGAGAACCATTTTTTCAAAATTTTCTGAAAAAAAAATATATTGGAAGAAGTGATGTTGGTAGTAAAATTATTAAAACATATCAGTAGCAAAATTGTTAACACACTAAGCTGTCATCATCATTATTCGAACAATTTAATCATTATTTTTATGGTTTTATTCAAATTTTTTTAAAAAAAATAAAAATAAAAGTTTTTTTTATTTATATTTTTGTTATTTGAAAAATTATTTAGACAATTTTTTCAAATTAATAATAATAATTTAAAAAAAAATGATTTATTTGACTAGTGCATAAAATTGTACTTTTTATCACGATTAATGAAAAATGACACTTTTTTTTCAATTAAAATATTGTTTTTCGACAATTTTTTTTTTTGAAAATTATTAATATAATAACTAAAAAAACAAAATACTCCTAGTTTTTTTAACTAGTTCATAAAATAGTACTTTTTATTACAAATAATAAAAAAAGAAAAACACTTTTTCAAATTAAATTATATTTCTTATTAAATCGAAAAAATTCAAAGTCAATAAACTTGAATTAACCGTGTCTGTGAACGTGTGTGTCGTGGTACAACGGGAGGACGCACGTTTTATAAGAGTGACGAATAGTGCCTTGTAGTGCATTGTTCGGTATGAAAGTGTTAGTGGTAGTAATTGTACGCTACAAACGGTTACTATTGTTTAAGCTGTCGTATTCTAATTTAGTTATAAGCCTTGTAACCTTTGTTTAACCGCGGAGCACTGATTGGGAAACGCTGATCTAGAGAATTACCGATCGAGTAGTGATACACAAATACTCTAATAGATGGCACTACCTATCATTTATTGGTTTCTGAACATTTAAAGGTTATTTTTATACATGTCAAAATGAACAAAGCGAATAAAGTACGAAAAAGAGGTAAAAAAGAACGTGATAAAGAACAGTTTTTAGAAATTGTCAGTAGATATATGAAAATAATAGATAATAAACAAACAGATTCAATGAACATGAAAGCAATGCAATGCGTGGCAAAATATCAGCGCCGAATTTAATTCCATTTCACAAACTGGATCTAGAACTGGTACACGACTAAAGTTATTGTATGAGACTATGAAATTAACACGTTGGCTACCGCTCGTCACATATATGTGACGGACAGTTTCAATTGATAGACTACCGTCACACATATGTGTCACAAGCTTGGAAATTTTCAATGGCGTATACTACCTCGCAGTCTGTACTGAGCTGGTCGAGCTTTTGTGGTGGTCTGTAGAAACTTGTGGCACACATTTGCGACGCGTGGTCTCACAGTATAATTTGAGGTTATGTTGTTTTGACGTCTGCAGCAGTGCATGTTCGCGTGAGTGTATTCGCGACTAATTTTCGAGTTGAATAGCCATGGATTCGAAAAAACGTAAAATGACAGATGAAGAACTGTGTGCTGAAGCTCAGAAAATACAAGATAACGGTTTGGAATTATCTGAAGACGAATGGGAAGAGCAATATGAAGATTCAAGTTCTGAGGCTACAATCTCGTCTTCCGGCGATGATAGCAGCAGTGATAGTAGTGATGCTAGTGATGCTAGTAACTTGGAAAGTGCTAACCTGGAAAATAAAAATGATCAGAATGGAGTAGACGACGACGACGACGAATGGATTCACATCGAACAAGATCCTGTTTTGTTCGATTTTACAGGGCTGGAGGGATTTCAAGTTCCCATACCAGCCACTGTCACGCCTCTCGAAGTGTTTCAACTTCTATTTGATGATACTTTGCTAAATAAAATTGTCGATTGGACAAACAGTAAAGCACAACTCTTTCTATCAAAAGGCGTCTCAACAAAGTCTAATTTACGTAAGTGGAAAAATATTAATATTGCTGAGCTCAAAACATTCTTTGCTCTATGTATTACTATGGGCAGTGTAAAAATGCCAAGTATAAAGCACTACTGGTCTAAAGATATCATCTATAACCATCCAATATTCAACAAAACTATGGGGCGCAACCGCTTTGACATAATTTTGAGATGTTTATGTTTTTATTCAGATACTGATGACAAGACCAGCCGGTTGCACAAAATAAACAATGTTATCGAGCATATTCTGCTAAATATTCGAAGGGTGTTCTATACAGCCCAGCAACTATCCCTGGATGAAACATTGTTGCTGTGGCGTGGCAGACTTTATTTTCGGCAGTATATCCCAAATGAAACTGCTAAATATGGAATAAATTTATACGTATTGTTCACACCTGATGGGTTTCTTTTGAATTTACTAGTCTACTTTGGGAAAGGGACAACTCAAAACTCAGAATTCATATATTCATATATTTGAACAATTTTTACAACAGTGTAGATTTGACTGAAAAAATGTTGGAGAAGGATTCTCATGTAGTTGTTACCCTGCGCAAAAACAGGAAGAAGAATCCTAAAGTGGTTACTGGCAAGAAATTGAGAGGTATTGGTCATATCTAGTACAAATAAATTTAAAATGGCTGAAGGAACTAACAGAAGAGTAAAACAATTTACGAAGCCAAATATCGTTTTAGACTATAACAAATTCATGTCAGGCATAGATATTGTAGAACGGACCAAATCGTTTCCTACTACACAACACCTCGAAAGACCATCAGATGGTACATGAAACTTGTCTTCCATTTACTAGATGTATGTCTCTGGAATGGAAACTGGATTTATCAAAATATCACTGGGAAGAAGAAGACATATCTAAGTTATAGAGATGACATCGTTAGGGATCTTGTTGGATTTGCACCAGCTTGTCGCCGTACCGTAAGTCAAATTTTTAGTAAAATTGACTCATTCATATTTGTAATCTCGTTTTCTTTAGAAACCAACTAAATCTCAACACTTTCCAACAAAAGTAGACAAAAGAGTCAGATGTCGCAGTTGCCACTAGAGAGAGAAAAAACGTAAAGCCACCTATTTTGTGTGTGACGAATGTAAGGACGAAAGAGGATATCCAATTGATCTATGTGTTGATGGTTGTTTCGCACAGTACCATGTGTGAATTTTATTTTTGTTTGCAACAAGTGCAATAAGTAATGCAATAATACAATAAGTTTAACATTTCTCATATTCCCTGTCTTTTTTTTTTCCTGGAAGAAACACTGATTTTCAATTCAAGCTTGTTTTCTTTAACGTCACTAATATGAGTCGTGCAGACCATTTAAAATGTTTTTGACTATAGATCACCGTTACATATATGTGCCGCAAACAGAAACTGAAAAAACTGAAAAAACCGAACATGTTCAATCAATAACACTTACATAGGTTATTCTTATACAAAACAAGACTGTGTGGCCATTTTCACAGAGTGGTGTATGGTGAAGGTTTTTTCTTCTTATGGGGGTAGTTTTTTTTTTATCCAAAATCTGGAAAAGTTTTGGCCCCAAAAGGTTGCAAAGCAGTGTACACATTAGCTGGAAATGATGATGCTCACGGCTAACGCAAATGGAGACATCGGCCCTCCCATGGTGGTGTATAGGTATAACAAAATTCCTCATCATGTAGCTGAAGCATTCCCTTCACATTGGGCCATTGGGAAGTCAACAAATGGATGGATAACACACGAAGTATTTAATAAATATATGGCAAACATATTTTTTCCGTAGGTGAAAAAAAAAAGGTATCCAACTACCAATTTTTTTTCTGGACGGTCACACGTCACTCATATTGCTTCCACTCAGCTAGTTCTGCAGCCAAAATGGAATTGAGGTAGTGGCTTTATATCCAAATGCGACGCATATTCTTCAACCTATGGATGTTTCTGTTTTTCACTCTTTAAAAACAGTTTGGAGACAAAAAGTGCAAGACTGGAGAATAAAAAACCACGGGGAACAATTACGGAAGCATAATTTTGCTCCTCTACTGAAACAAGTTGTATCAGTGATTACAAAAAATATTCTAATGAGTGGTTTTAGAAAATGCGGATTGTGGCCGTGGGATCCTACAGCTGTTAAAGTTCAAGAAGTAACACACAAAAACAGCGAAAAAGAGAAAATAAGTGGCAATAAAAAAATGTTTTTATTACATTAGAAAGACAGATATGAAACGATAAAATTATGTCCTTTACCAACACAGAAAACGAATGGGTTGGTGCTGTCATAGATGTCACCCAATGATCTATGAAAACGCTGGAAAGAAAAACTAAAAAATGTGACTGGAATGAACACTCTTCTAACTTCCTCATGTGTTTTTCCAGCAAATCTTACATCCAATTCTACTACGGTAAACCAACAGGAACAATTTGAAGAACACATTACCCTTCATTCAGAATCTACACTTCCTACCACAGAAGACTGTGTCAACTTTTGAATCTGAAAGTTTGCAAGACAGCATTTTTAGCCTTACATGCAATTACCAAGAGCCGGCTTGATCGCTTGCAGCAACACATACACAATAGACATGGAACTCCTCCCGAAGACAAAAGAGGCAAACACAATAATAGACCAAACAAACTGCCTGAAAATATCGAAGAAAAGATTCGCCAACATATTTTGAGTTTTCCGAAATATAAGTCACATTATAGCAGGAAGGATAATATGCAGCATTATTATCTTTCCCCACTTTTAAATGTTGCAAAAATGCATCAACTGTATTTTGAGAAACATGAACCAGAGCAGTATCAGCTGCAGCTTCAAAACAAACCATGCAATCCTGTCGTAAAATACGAGTACTTTAGAAAATTTTTCGCTGAAAATTATAAAATATCCTTTGGCACCTGGAACCTGACGACGAAGAAGAGGAACTTGCTTCAGAAAATAATATAATTGAACCGATTAATACGGATAGTGAATCGGAACAAGAATGTGGTAATGAAGAGGAATCAGAGTACTCTCCTCCTACAAAAAAATCTACTAGGATACCTACTTTTGTAGGAAAAGATAACATCACTAAATGGAGACAGAACTGCCCCAACAAATTGGTGAGAACAAGACAAGAAAACATATTCGTTCGCTTGCCAGGAGTTACAAATTATGGAAGAAATGCTAAATCGGCCTTAGAATGTTGGTCTTTATTTTTCACGAATGACATGTTGCAGCAAATTGTAAATAACACAAACCTGTATATATCTAATTTATCGGAGAGTTACTCAAGAGAGAGAAGAGCCAAGCACACTGATCTTTGCGAAATCAAGGCATTATTGGGATTATTGTACTTAGCAGGAACTCTGAAAAGTAGTCGTTTGAATACTAAAGAATTATGGGAGAGAAACGGAACTGGAGTGCACAACCAGAAATACCCATAGAAACACAAGAGTCATCTTCGGACAGAAGTGACTCAGACAATGAGCCACTTGCAAATTATAAATGTAGAATGATCAGACTCAACACACCACCACCCTCTACTAGCGAACAAAATTTTCATTCTCCATTATCTGAAACACATTTGGATGGATCACCAAGTAAAGAAAAGTTGATACCGTTATTTTGCAAACCATGCAAAAAAGACAACCGCAGAAATTTGTGGAAAATTAGGCCTCTTCCAACATATAATAGACCAGATACAAATAGAAAACGTCAGAAAACATCTATTATTACATCAACACCAGTTAAATTAGCTCTTGAAAAAAAAAAGAACAGAGAAAGAATACAACAAGAACTACTGACAAAAAAAAAGAAACTGCAAAGCGTAAGGTTTTGGAAAATATAGTTCCTACAAAAAATAAAAATAAAGATAAAAGATCACTGTTTTGTCCTAGGTGCAATGAACTTTACACTCATCCACCCAACAAAGAGTAGATTCAATGTCGCGAGTGCCAAAGTTGGTGGCATGAAGTTTGTACAGGATATGAAGGCACTGGAGAATTTGTTTGTGATCTTTTCATGTAATCGTCATCCTACCCCACCGAATTCATCATCTTACACTACCCAAGTGGTAAGATAACGAAATTGCAGAAGTTTATTTTTTGAAATTTTTCTTTGTTTAATTCAGGAATTTGTATTTATTTTTCATGTATTTTGGTTACTAACATATTCTGTTTCACTATGCATTTTTATTGAACTTGTAGCTTGTCGTGACTGAAATTAAATCATCCTGAAGGTCATCAACTTACCCCACTCTCCCCTACTAACTTACACTAACACGTATCAAAGTAAACTAAATTGAAAAACATCGACACTTCAACCGCGAACAGGGATGAACACGTCTCAACTTGCATAAAAATAAGTCCGTTAAAAAAAATTAAATTTAAAGTAAAATTAAAATTAAAAATTAATATTAAAAAAATCATGGCTGCTCTGTTACGAGTTGTTGACGTTTAATATTGGGGCAAATTGATTGGTTAACAGGACTAACTTAAAACCAGTTTTTACATGAGGTATGTGAGAGAAAACATGGCGGCTACTCGGCTAATTCGGTTTTTCGAGAATTCTACCTCTTCCACGACCTCGCAAAAATTCCGGAACATTCCTGTCATTAGAATTACTGCCTGCCCCAATTTGGGATGCAGGCATTGCCTGCGACATTGTCGTCGGTCTTCGAAAAGGAGCCGATTGTGTCGCTGGTGCTGCATTAGTTTGCGAACTGGACGAATAACTTGCTTCAAATTGTTGATGTTTTAAACGTTGTTCAGCACGAAAACCTTTCCTTTCCGATGGCTTAGCCCCTTGAATATTCATCAAAATCGGTCGATCATTTATATGAAGCGAAGGATCGTAAGTTGGATATCCTCATCATCCCAATTTTCCGTATTTGCATAATTAACTGGTATATTCTCGACTTTAAATAATGGCTTATTTTCAACTGTAGATTGTATAAAATTCATAAGCTTTTTACAATCGGGACATAGGTAGGTCTTATGACAGTTTAATTCAACTTCCGGAACTTTCTGTGTATGATTAAATGGGCATTCTACCAAAGGACTTTCCGGATGATTTTTTTTACATTTAACTAAATGAGTTTGAAACAGGCTTTGTAAAATACTATGTGATATGTCATAAGGGCATTGAATAAGAGGTTCAGGACACTTTGAATTTGCCATATTTCTACAATAACAGAATTCAATAAATCTTGATATTCTTGATATAAGATAACGCAAAAAAACTGCACTTGAATGGACAAGTCAACTTCGCAAATGTTTGAAGTACGTAAACACAAACCCAAAACCCTATTATGCCAGTTGGTTTTTATTTCACTGTATTATGCTGTCATCATTTAATATTCATGTATTATTATAATTTATAGTGTTAATATTTTTTGTAAGTATTTTTGGCAAGTAATTTTTATTTATGATATCAAAACAAAAGAAAAAGTCTCGGGTCGTCGGTTGCGTTGGGAGACGATTAGTTCTGGCATACCATCAGCCACACTCCAAACAGGGCTTGCCCTGTTTCCAAGCACGTCGTAAGCCACGAAGCTCTGAAGGTACTGCAATGTAAGGTGTCATTTCCCGCTGCATTGGGTACCTTGCTGGTGAGAGGGCCGAGTGGAACTACTTACGATAGCGGGATTACGGATGCGCAAATTAATCGCCTCTCCGTAGTTCAGTCTATCGCTCTACCCAATGGTCTAAATAGTATAAGTCAATTAAAATAAATAGGCGTGTAATTGAAGTTGGTCTATACAGTATAACTTGGAAATGAAACATTTCTGGGTGGAAAAACCAGTATAAGTTGACTTATACGCTTTCAGCCTATTTAAAAAATATAGTTTTTATAAATTAAGTCGACTTATACTACCAATACCAAAGACATAGGACTAGTTACAAATACAGATTCCTATTTTTATGTAGCATATTTTGAGGTTATGCTTGTTGCAAGATACATACACCACGTGTTAAGTTCGCTTTAAGTGTTTTTCTGTGTTTTAAGAAATATTTGAAGATTTTAATGGCATCAGAAAGATCCAAACGGATGGTGAATCTTGCTCGCCAAGACCTAGGTAAGGTAGTAAGTTTTAATTAAAAGTAATATGTTTAAATGGATTAAAAACTTATAGGATTGCCACCACTTGCTCCTCCAGAACCTGTTGCGACCGCTGGTTCACCATTAATTGTGGAATTTAATAACGCTGTATTTCCAAATTTTGAAAATGTGGATGTTTTAATGAAGAACACTATCAATCTGCGTGAGAACTCACCAGGTTAGTTTGTAATAGACATTATAGCAAAAATTCGTAAATATTTCGTTGAAACGCATGTGATTCTTAGAAAAAATCATTTTGAATACTGAACCATCTTTTATTTCTCATAAAAAAAAAATTCTTTACCATATGAACAGATTTTTTAAGGGTAGGTTACTTAATTTTTTTAGTGGAACATTTTGCAACTTAGAACTTTTTTATTGCTTAGTAAAAAAAAATAACTTTTTTTAAATTGTCTTCACAAATAAATGATTATTTCTAGGTCTGTTAAAAATCTCCGAAAATGCTCAAACGGTATATGAAAATACAGATTTTTATAATCAAGATTTTGACGATGATGATAGTGTGAAAGATATAAACTATGATCCGGAAGTTGGTGTTTTAGAGGACGAGTAAAATGCGTCTAGCAGTGATGAAATTCCATTAACAGTTGTACGGAAAAAGTTAACAACAAAGAAAACAGATATTGCAGAAAAAGTAGAAGTGGTGACGGTAATTACAAAGAAGAGATTAAAAGATGGGCCCAATACAAGAAAAAACAGAAATGAAAGGAAGATAAAAATTAGTATGAATTTTTGCCAGAATTTGTATTAGCTATCAACAGTAGTCGACACAGTTTAACCGGATACTCAGCGGCTTACTTAAACTTCGGTCGCGAGTTACAACTACCTTCCCAGTTGGACGTAGATCCACAAGCGGACGAAAACCCTGCCACGACCGTCTCAGAGGAACATTTACTTCGGCTGAAGGCTATCCGAGATGCTCAGGAGTTGGCGAGCATCAATCTCGCCCACGCGGCTACCACACAGAGCCGACATTATAACTTGCGGCGACGTGACCAGAGCTTTAATCCCGGCGATCATGTAATGCGTCGCGAACATTACTTATCCTCTGCAGCAAAGGGCATAGCTGCTAAGCTTAGTCCTCGATATTCCGGTCAGTGGATAATTAAAAAGCGCGTGTCGCCACAAACTTACAATCTCTTCAACAGAAAGGGGAAAAAATTGTTAAATATTCATGTTAAAGATTTAAAAACTGCTTTTGTAGACGATGACGAGCCCGTACCGGGCCTGGAAGCGACTAGCTTTGACAGCACCCAGTTCCAGTCAACGGCCTACCGTCCGTGTTATCAGCAATGTGCTAGTTCGGCGGGCACGTCCCGTCAGAGTCCGGCCAGTGTCGTCTCCGTTGAAGCATGCCCGACGACCCTAGTTGGCCACACCGCAGCAACAGACACCGCCAACGTCGGAAGCAGCAACAACCAGTGGGATACAACTCAAATTGCAGGAAGCTCTCCTGCAGCTGTACGGTCCGTATCCGCCAGAGGCGAGTCCTACCTACTATCGTACTGTGACGCCGGAACCGCTTCCGACGCCCCTGTCACCACTCCCGACGCCTCTGGCACCGCTTTCGACGCCCCTGTCACCGCTCCCGACGCCTCTGACACCGCTTCCGACGCCTCTGTCACCACTTCCGACTACACCCGACTCGTGCATAACGTTCGATACGTCACCACTTCCGACCACGCCAGTGAACCCTCGAACACCCCGAACCCCAAAGATTCCCAGTCGGGGTCAGTGCAAGCGGGAGAAGAAGCCAAGGCGTCGGTCGCCCATCAACTGGGTATCTCCAATACCCGCCGGACTGCCACTGACACCATCTCCCACGTCGGTGAGTCCAAAACCACTGCAACCGCGGTCAACAGCAATCTTCAACAGGTAACCTGGCTTACCCCCATCTCAACAGCTACCACACTTCAAACCTCTCGTCCGGAGAAACCCCCAGCTCAAATATGGCGGCGGATGCGTATACCAGTGCCGCGGCCGGAAGAGGTGTTCAGTGGCAAACTGTTTTTAATCCTGGTGCACCCCGACAGCCCAAAAACCGTTCTAAAAAAATAAAATAATTATAAACTAAACTCTTGTCAATTAATATCTTTTCTTATAATTATTTTCTTTTTTTTTGTAAAGTAAGGGGAGGATGTAATGATACGATTTTATAACAACGCGCTAGTTGCCCGTGACCTTAAAATCAGATTAACATGGATCATTTTAATTCAGATCCATCAACACCTGTTACTGATGGTAAAGGTAAAGTCTTACCTACCAAGTCGGGAAAGAAGAAGCCAGGAAAAGGTTTAATGGCAAGGAAGTCGTCAAATTTTCTTGATAAGAAGAACACTGATAAAAATGACTTAAGGGGAGGTACCACTCTGAAAATTTCAAAAAATCAATTTTTTTTTTATTACTTAAATGTGTTTTTTGAACCCTTTAGAACCAAGTTTTAAAGTATGGAAGCGTAAATCGCAATAATAAATGTGCAACAAAGCATTTTATAGAGAGCGCTCAGCAGCGCTCTGCTTGAAACTTGAAACTTTAAACGCGTTTTTCTAGAAACTATGTTTTTAAACTGCGTTGACAGCATACAAGTCGCAATTTTTGTCCGATTAATTTGGAATTTGGGGAAAATGTTGCCAAAACTTCAACTTAGGGATCAACTGGTCATTTTTTGATATGTAGTTTTTTCGATTTTAGCGACCCAAAAAAAGGACGAAATTTTCAAACTTTTTTTTCAAATGAGTATAACTTGGCGAAAAATGTATTTTTTTGAAATCCGGCCAGTTGCTCCCTAAGTTACAATCTACTTTACATTTTAAAAACAAGAAAATTTATTTCAAATGGGAATTGAGCGCTCCAGCCTGTCAACGCAGCAGCAGTCTTTTTGGGACATGGTCTTGGTTCGGAGGTTGTAGCGGTCGCAATTGGTTACAAAAAGGCTTCGAACTATTTGAAAATATAGAGGAATATGTGCCAAATACAATGTAAAAAAAAGTAGCAATTTATTTACATTCCTGTGCCCAAAATTAATTCGTGAAAATAGCCTCTTTTTTTTAGTATTCAGGGTGGTACCTCCCCTTAATAACTGTTGGACTTTTCAAAAGGCTAAAGATCTCTGACCCTACTAGAGTTAGACCGAAACTTCAAACTAATAATTTATTACAGTTTAACAACTTTACCAATATAATTTTTCCCTTCTGTTGAACATTTTGTATTTTTAAGCACCAAAGTCATTTTTAATAAAACGATTAATAACATCTTTCTGTTTATTTCTGGCCCAGTTCTACTGAGCTATCTAGAGGCAATCTGCCCCTTCGTCTTCTTCTTTTCAGATACCGTGGCGCCCGGATAATCCTGAATAAAAGAGCTACGAAGGGTTTGTACGTAATCTTAAACCGACTGAGCCAAGACCACGTTACAATCAAAACATGCAAAACTTATTTTTAAACTACTTTGTTTGCTACTTGTAATAAAAAAATATGTTTTAATCCCTTCCATGATTAAAAATCATTGTTTAGTAATTTAGAATCACATAAAAACATCTCAACTTAACAATTATTTGAAATAATAACCTCAAATTCAAGCAAAATCCGACACTGTCTATTCATTGGGACAGGAGTGTCCAGAGATAGGAACATGTCATTTTTAGTGTCCAAGCATTGGGTCATTTTTCCTTTTCAATATATGTTTAATTTTCATAAATACCTTTAGTTGGATTTTTTTAAATAATAATACATTTAAACTTTCAAATAAGTGCCACTTTTCATTATTTCAAGTTATATAATATTTTTAAAGGTTTGTTTAGTAATGACAAATCCGTAAGTGTTCCACCATTGGTACATTTACCTTATATCGGTTTTGTTTCAAAAATAATAAAAAAACCGCAAATTTTTTTTTCGGTTAAATATTATTGATTTTAAATAATTTTAAAATACCGATTAAGGTAACGGTTAACGTTCGTAAAACATCGGTTAATTTTTATATCGATTTGATGTCCCGATTCAACTAGAAATAACATTTACAAAAATATGCATGTTACTTTTTAATATAAGCACATATTGTTCAGAAATTTAAACTAAAGTAGACAAAAATTTACTATTAAACAAACTAGCAATACACATTCTTATATTGCTGTAAGCATACGATATGCAAAATATCATAATATTGTACTTATAAAGTAATAACAATAATTTTAATTATAAATGAAAATACAATTCTTATATAATTATAATACAATATTATCTTATGTGTTTAAATAGTGACATATAACATTATGGCCGACGTAAAGTTGCAGTTGGTTGCAGTGCAGTTACACTGTGACATGATGTTACGATTTTTTCACTGATTTTTTTTAATGTGTTTGTGATTGTTTATATTTTATATTTGTACGAATTTGTAAAAATTTAAGTATCCTGAGACAACAAATACAAGTAAATCTTCTCGAAAGTTGGCAACAATATTTTTAAACATGTTAAAACACAAACCTTTAAATATCTCGATTTAAAAACAAAGTGACTTATGCCACTTTCAAAATAAACGGCTCAATTTTAATAATTTTGTACGGTTTGTAAAAAAATTATTGAAAGTGCTTTAAATGAAGAAAAGGAAAAGCATCAAGGACATTTTGATAATTTTTTTGAAATCTGTCAAAATATAATTGATGATTCTGTTTAATTGAAGAGTTTGAAAATCAAGTGAAACGATTTGGTGTAACAGGACAACGCATCAAGTTCCGTATATTAAATCCGCCCCCTGAATCCGATCCTGTACAGTGGTTTCACAGCAGTATAGAAAAAGTGGTGCAATATGTAGTTCAATCAGCCGATCCTAACGACTATGTAGAATTTACGTTTTATAGTTCAAATTTAAAAGCAGGGCCGGCTTGGCTTAGTTTTCGTCGTGTTGACCAACTACATATTGATGTTGTGTGGGATGTTATTACAAATATTCTGCAAAGTAATGCAGAATTACTTTCGGACGAACAGTTCATTATGGAGCTATGTAAAGTTTCAATGCCCACCGGAAAAGGAAAGGGAAAAACAATTAAAGACAACCAAAGTATTTCTTACGCCGACTTTGCCGTAAAAAATACGGTATATCATCGAAATAAAAAATAAGGATAATTTGTGTCTACCTCGTGCACTTATTGTTGTTGAATCATTGGCTAAAAAAGAACATAGTTTAAAAAACTTAGTGGGTGAAAAGAACAATATTTTTTAATATTATGTAAATATTTTGATATTTCAACCAATAATAATTTTTTTTTTTAATTATTACTATACAATAAATTAGAATTTGTAAATCTTGAAGACGATATGAATGATGAACCTGACTGGGGTAATAGTTCAGTTCAGATAATACAATTATGTATTTCGATAGATTATGATAATATAAATATAAATTTAATGCAAGTGTTAGAACCTCAACATATAATAGATTATTGTTTTAACGAAAAATATATAGTAACTGTTTATGTAATTTGGTTCCGCACCATTCTGGCTTACATAAATCTGTGTACATGTGTGTAGACTGTGCACAACTGATCAGGTCAAATCAAGTTACAGGATCTGCTAGATTCTTTATTGCAAAAAGAATTTCTTCAAACTACATAAAAGTAGAAGATTCTTACGATTTACACTCAGATTTTTCATCGACTATAGCTACCATACTAAATCGATAATACAAAATAAAAGAAAACCTAGTCTATATAATAAAAACAATTCCAATATGGACATACGGAATTCAAATGTGGGGCTGCGCTAAAAAAGTAATATTAATATTATCCAAAGAATACGAAACAAAATATTAAGACTACCAGCAAATATCCCACGGTACGTAACCAACGAAACACTCCACAACGATTTGAAAGTGAAATACGACACCAAACAGAAAACGCCCTTTTCTACAAAATATAAATAAAGTCTAAACTCTCACCCTAATAAACTTGCAGTAAACCTTTTAAACAAAGAAAATGAAAAAGAAGACTTCAACGAAAAAGCCACTCGATCTAGGAACATAAGAACAATAATAGAAACTATAAAGACACATCATTAGATGCATCTTCTCTCATGTTATTGAAAAATATATCATATTTGTTGGCTGACCTAACGGGCAGTTGTTAATAAATTTGTAAATAAAAAAAAAAACATTTATTTGATGTGTCACACTAATTGAAATGTTTTCAAAATAATTTTAGTAATAAAAATATTATACATAAAGATGACTTTAAAGACACTTTATGCTGGGAGTAAACATCTTATTAGAGCGAATGTTGTGTCGGAAATGCTGTTGATTTGTGTATTTATAATATTTTTGTTTTTAATTTTTTCTTTATATATTTCGAAATTTTCTTTTATGTTTAATCTATTTAATCTATTGCAATACAAGATATGGAAATAGTTAAAATAGAACAAAAAGGCAATAGATAAAACAACCGACCACCAATTGTCGAATTGGTATAAAAAAATATTATCGGAAAAAGTGTTTTTAATAATAGTGAACTATCTATTATGTAAGAAAAAAAACCTATAAAAAATATTGACATTAATAATAAAGCAATAATGACATTGGTCAAAAAATTAAATAAATACAATATAAAAATGCAATTGAAACATTAACCTGTGTAATTGCAAGAGGAAGGTATATTTTAATCTAATTGTGTCAAGATAAAACGACCAGCATATTATTATTATGGTCATACCCCCATATTTCGGGTATTCGGGCATACCCACCACAAGTTGCATATGTAAAAATATATCGTTGGCCAGATATAAAGAATGCTAACGAAATAGAAAGTATACATTACTGTAAAATAAGAAATCAGGCAAATCATACAACCTTATGTGTAAACCCGTGCCATTATCAGCGGATTGGTACATACATCTGGTAAGTAGACAATACAATAATAACAATATGATAGCATCATAAAAAATAGGGTGTTCCATTTAAGATTTCAAAGTTGCCCCCTTTCCCGCCCCTCAAGGGGTCCAGAGGGGGTAAGGGTCTCTGCATCAGATGTCCCCCTCGAAACCATTTACTTTTTATCCGGAACATTTTTTTGACCGATGCACGATTTTAAAGTTATTGCAGGTGGCGGATTAAAATGGGACACCCAGTATATATATGTATATATATATATATATATATATATATATACATATATATATATATATATATATATATATGTATATATAAATATATATGTATATATATATATATATATATATATATATATATATATATATATATATATATTTGGGCAGAGGAGCAGAACAGAAAGTAGGAAATAGTTAAAAAAAAATGTTGTACACAAAAGTGTGCACCGCATCCGCAGTTGGAAGTAATTGAGAAGTAATTTTAAGGTTTTTGATTATACTTATTCATTATTTTTAATGACCGCCATGGCGCTCAACTTGTTAAATGAAAATATAATTTGTCAAATTTAAGATTTATAAAACAGTTTTTGAAATTCAAGAACACGTTCTTGTTGCTTCCACGTCTTTCACGAAGAGGCAAGTGCACTTTTGAAAAAGAAAAAACCTGCCCTGTTAACCGCAAAAATATCCCTGCAGTGCTATTATTTTCTTAATGTTTTGCATCGAGCAAAAAAACTAAAAAAAAAGAAAAAAAAAATTGTTTGTGTCGTGTTTTGTGCCGCAAAGTTGGAAAGCAAAAAATAATTTTTGCTCTTGTAAACACATTGTATAATTTTATAAAAAAAAGTCACAAAAATATTGACACATAAAAAATGATAAAATAGCTGTTAAAATGCTGTCAATAATATTTTCATGATTCAAAATGGCTTTTTCAATATTTATCCGTTGTTTGTTGAATTTTCAATGTAAATGATGCTCGTCGGATCATTCAAAAACCGCGCCAATAGTGTTAACGTGATCTGTCACCAGATGTCGCGTCCGTTTGATCTCAAGGCAGTGTCTTTCAGCACGTGCAGCTATAACCTCAACATTGTACATCTGTAAACGTGAGTATCATGAAGCCGTCAAGTGTTGACGAATCTGTGTTTCTAATCAGTGAAGTTGATGTTCAAATAACTGGCAATAAATTGCCCACAAGTCTTCAAGTACTCAAGGTGCTTTTTTTCTCTTTGCGTTGTTTGCATCGAGAACTAAATTCGAGTATAAACGAAGTAATCAAGGAAGTTTTGATGTTTTGGAGCAAAACTGGTATTCCTACCATCCGCGAAGATCATTGCAAAGAGAAACTACGTGTTTTATACAATGAGTGGCGTGCGCTTGGAAAACACAAACAACGTAACGCAGATGAGCAGGCAAAATTCAAAACATTTATTCAAAAATTATTTGACATTTCACCAAGAGATGTTTTTGAACGAATCAGCGAAGAGAAAAAAATCTTCTTATTAGATCAACGCTCAGATGCCCGACTTGGTTACATTGCCAATATTCCAACTAGACAAGAAGAGTTGTCCCAACAAACATTGTCGCTCTCTTTACATAAAAAAGGTAACATTAAATTTTAACAACAAAAATTGCTTCGATAACTTTGAATACCTAATTTTTTTTCATTTTAGAAAACGACGAATATACCGTTGAGTTATTTCCTCGCTACGAAAGTAAAGTTTTGTCGCAAAAACACGGTAAATAAATAATTTAATATTCCAAATCAAAATCAATTTAATGATTTATTCAATTTAATTTTTTCATCTAAAAAAATTTCGTCTCTTGAAAAATAAAAATCATTCATTGTTGATGATTTTAATTTTTTACTTTTTAAACGTAGATTTTTAGACATTTTAAACTTAGATTTTGTAACTTTTTTATGTTTCTGCAGAATCTGTCGTTTAATTGTCAAGTGAAACTACAGAAAGTACAACTAGTGCCACGTCAAGCGAAGATCTGTACGGAGAACAACCAGGACCTTCGTCACCGAAGAAAAAACGAGCTACAGTAAACATCCTCAACGAAAATCTCGTGGGTGCGTTAGATAGATTTAACATCACAGATAGACAAGCGTTCCATTTAATTTCTGCAGTTTGTAATGCACTTGATGAAAAAGGTGCTCTGAATCTCAATGTTGGTGATATTATTATAAATCGAACATCAATCAAACGTTTGCGAGAACAAATCCGAAAAGCGAAATATGATCAAATAAGAAAAGAATTCGCGCAGTTCAACTTGAAAAGGCTCACTATTCATTGGGACGGCAAATTATTAACTAATTTAGTAGATCCAACGAAAAAAGTCGATCGATTGCCAATCATCGCAAGATCTGGAGATGAAGAACACCTCTTAGGTGTACCTCAAATTGAAAGCGGGACGGGTTTAAGTCAAGCCACTGCTATATATGAAACATTATGTGACTGGGGAATTAAAGATTATGTTAAGACACTTGGTTGCGATACAACTGCATCAAACCTCGGTCGTTATAATGGCGTAACAGTGAATTTAGAAAAACTTTTGGGAAAAGACTTGTTAATTCTGTCGTGTAGTCACCACGTGTTTGAACTCGTTTTAAGAGCTGTTTTTGAAGGGCAATACCCAAATACTTCTGGGCCTGATGTCGTAATTTTTAAAAAGTTTCAGAATGGTTGGGATAAATTGGACAAAACCAAGTTTAAATGCGGGATTGAAGACTCAAAAGTAAATGAGGTTCTTAGTGAGACAGTAGATAGAATCAAACGTGATGTCTTAGACTTTACAGCACAATTGCAACATTGAGATGATTATCGTGAGTAACTGGTTCTGGTTTTGGTGTATATCTGCGCAGTTCCGGATAATTATCAGTTTCGCAGTGAAAATGTTTTTGTTTCGCAAAGAGTACAGCTTGAAAAAAGCAGATGAGCAAAAATTGCGTGATATTTGTCTATTTATAATCATGATTTACGTCAAAGTATGGTTTACCGCACCTGTCGCTCGCAAAGCACCAAACAATGATCTCCAATTGCTCAAAGATCTTAACGCGTACAGTTTAATCAACAAACCCTTAGCTGATGTTGCGATGAAAAAGTTTGTTAAGCATTTGTGGTATTTAAGTCCGGAATTGGTTATGCTCGCCCTTTTTGATGAAAATGTCACCGTAGAGTTGAAAAGAAAGATTGTCGATCGATTAAAGAAGCGAACGGAACCGACCACTGAACCTGATGACGATGATGCAACTGGAATTTGCAAAGTTGATCGTTATGAAATCACAAAAAGCGAGGAAATATTTGACAAAGAAGTCGACTATTTCGTTACCGCACAGTCATTGAATTTTTTCAGCAGGTTTGATTTATCATGTGTTTCTTGAAATTCACCCGTCTGAATGGGACCAAGATGATAGCTGAATTTGTGCACCAACTGAAAATCGTTAATGATTGTGCTGAAAGAGCGGTGAAATTAATGTCAGACTATCACGGCCAGTTCACTAAAGATGAAGAACAGCAGCAGTATATTTTGAAAATGATCAAAAAATTTAGAGAAAAGTACCCGATCAATGCAAGACGTCAGGACTTTTAAGGTTTCTTACTGTTTGTTGAATGATGAATAATAAACATTAAAAAAAATTATTGTTAGTAGAAGTTATTTAAAGTAGAGATATGTTTAAAAAAACTATTTTGACGCCTCTTTTGACAGTTGACATACGTCAACATTTGTTTTAGATGTCAAAATCATAATCCATACCCTAGAAAACTATAAAAAGATGATATTATAAAAAACTCATTCATAAATGAAAAAAAATTTTGACATCGTTTTGACAGCTGTCAATTGTCAAAATTCGTCTTAAACATGAGAATTGTAATCAGCTCCCTCGGAAACTATAAACATGGTGTTAAAATTGGGAAAACAAACAATTTCTGAATGAAAAAAAATTTTTGACAGCATTTTGACAGCTGTCAATTGTAAGAATTTGTTTTTGACACCAGAATCGTGATCAGCACTCTCAAAAACTATAAAAATAGTAATAAAATTAAAGAAACAAACCTTTTCTGAATATGTTTGACAGCATTTTGACAGCTGTCAATTGTCAAAATACGTTTTTGACATTAGATTCGTAATCAGCACCCTCAAAAACCCTTAATAAACATGAAAGTTACCTTTTTAAAAGAATATATGCGCTCAAAATTAAAATCAATCTTTTTAATTAGAAGTTAAGATTCTTAAAACTTTCAATTAATTAGGGTCACGGGTTAAACTTTATGACTGTGAGTTTTATCGTTACTAAAATTCATTATTGGAGTAGTACAAACGATTAAGCCCTTGGGAGACCAAAAATTCGCACTTTCCAAAATTAAGGACCACCCTAAATTATATATATATATATATATATATATATATATATATATATAATTTTAAGTATTTTATAGAGTCTTCCAATGATTTTCTGGATCAAACAGATACTTCAGAACGTTTGCAATGGTTAAGAAATAATATACAGCCGTGGACAACCATCCAAGAATACTGGTGTGAAACTGTACAACAAAGATTAAATGAACAAAATCATTCAATCTACGAATATTTCAGGAAATATCCTTGTTTAAAGCAACCACTAGGTTATGTACTGGTAAATAATTATTTCTACCCATGTCTAATAATCAATTAATATTTACAGTTTGAAAAAGACTTTAACATAAAATTCGGGGAATACTCTAATGTATTCTATTATACTTGGCCAAAATACGCCCGAAAAATTATTTGTTTGGCTAAAAAAAGCACCGACAAAAATATTATAAATTTTTTATGTTCCGTTCATGAAAATTTGGAAAATGAAGGTAAAGTTAAATTTATTTTTGTGTTACATATATATTTACATAATTATTTAGGTAATTTGTAGAAACGATAAACATCATATCGTTGTTAATTTTGCCACTAATACTGCCTTTACATACTCCTAAAAGAAAAAAAGATACAAATGTATGGAGATCTTCTGCGATCGAAAAAAAACGACCTACCAAATACTCTTGCATAAAGTGTGGAAAATATATGTGTTTAGAACATTGTGCTTTTGTATGTTCAGAATGTGTTTAAAATGGTACTGGTTAAATAAAAATATTTAATAATAACTGTTGTTTATTAATCATTTACATGATTGTAAGGTCGAATTGGTCGA
Organism: Clivina fossor; assembly: GCA_963966155.1. Classification (NCBI taxonomy): domain Eukaryota; kingdom Metazoa; phylum Arthropoda; class Insecta; order Coleoptera; family Carabidae; genus Clivina; species Clivina fossor. Next base: position 33,007,574 of record OZ014551.1, on the reverse strand, counting down.
CAAGACATTTTTTTAAATTGCGGACTTACAGTCCGGCGCGTGTACTCTTGTTAAAAATTGGCACGCGTGTAGCGGAAGGTTAATAATCATAAACCATTTTTTGATAACTTATTTTGTTTCGCACCAATATTAGAAAATTTGAGGAAAACGAAAATCTGGGGTACAGGAACAAACATCGTTTGGCAGAAGTTGAAACAATTCTGAAGACGGATAAGAAATTGAAGAAAAAAGGGCGGGGTTCATGTTCTGTTGCTTCAACGGAATCTGGGCACGCTACAATTACTAAATAGATAGATAATAGATTCGTTCATGTGGTATTTAATTGTGCTGGTGCACAACCACACAATATAACAAAACGGTGGAATAAATTAAATAAATCTATTATAAAAATCGGCCGACCATTTTCAATACAAATGTAATGGGTGATTCATTTAGAGGTACTTTTTTCACAGCTGATTTTATGACAGTTGACGCGCGAGTCGTGTCAACCTGTCATTGTATTATTGTTCAGTATTGTTTGACATTTCATTATGGAAAGACTTAGCCCGGCACAGCGTCTACAAATTATTCAGCTGTATTACGAAAATCAACGTTCTACGAAGAATGTGTTTCGAGCGCTTAGAGCAACTTATGGTCCACATAATCGGCCTACCGAACACACAATTCGTCGTGCCATCGAAAAATTTAAAACCCAATTTTCATTATTGGATAATACGCGACCAAATAGACCACATCCAGCACATAGTGAAAAAAGTATAGCGGCAGTAGCTGAGAGTGTCCGCGTTGAACGTGATGAATCAATTCGGCGCCGTTCTCAACAACTTGGCTTGTCATATGCAACAACTTGGCGTATTTTACGTAAAGATCTTGGTTTAAAAGCATACAAAATTCAACTCGTGCAAAAACTGATGCCGGCCGACCTTCCTTTATTGCTTTATGGCTTTATTGCGAGAACAATTCGGTGAAAAGTTAATTTCACGCTTCGGACAGGTGAATTGGCCGTCTAGATCGTGTGATATCACACCTCTAGACTTTTTCCTTTGGGGCTACGTAAAGTCCAAAGTCTACAGGGATAAGCCGGCTACGATTGAGGAATTAGAAGCCAACATTACTCGCGTCATTCGCCAAATACCGCTCAAAATGATCGAACGTGTCATCGAAAATTGGAACTTCAGAATGGAGTATATTAGCCACAGTTACGGCCAACATTTGAAAGAAATAATCTTTAAAAAATAAATGTAAAGAATGGTTCTTTTGTATGATAATAAAGATTACCCGATAAAATCGAATTTTTCTATTTGTATTTATTTTTGAAAAAAGTACCTCTAACTGAATCACCCATTATAACAAAAATATAAGGGGAGCTGATCTATTAAATCAGTAACTTGATTTATATCAACTAAGAATATTTATGCATTCTAAATGCATAAATGCGTCATAAATGCATGGATTTTATATAGAACAAAAACTTAAAACAACAAGATTGATTTATTAGAATTCAAAGCGTCTCGGTCAGGTTTTAATAAATATTGGTACTCACAAGGAGAATGAAAGAGGAAGACCACGCTCTACTACACCACCCTCATTACTGAAAAAAAAAAGAGAAAGAGAAAATATTATGCCATTGCAGATGAAATAGGAAAGGATAATAGTGGACATTTAATCAGCAACTTCATGACAGTGCATTCTAAGCAAGCTAACTGTCTTGAGGATGATGATGCATCATTTACAAATTTAAAAGATTTTCTAACATCAGATGTATCAATTTTGGAGGATCCGACAATTAACAAACCTAGTACTAGTTCTATGTCTTTGTCAGTGGAAGATGTAGAACTTGACACAACTGACAGACTGCGGCACGTAGAACGAACTGCATATGTCGCAGGGTTTGTTGCATAAAAAGTTTTGCAAAAAACCACTGCAACGACTTGCGATATTTGCAAAAAGAATTTATTAACAACGGAAAATCTACCTGAACATTCTTTTATAAGACAGAAGACAGTTCAAGAAGAAATATATTATCCCAAATTACCGAATACATATATACACTAATAGAATCATTACATCAAATGATTAAATATTTACAAAACATTTCCAACCATCTTAACCATATTTCAAATCATCCGATTTGGCAATTATTTTTCGAAAATATCCCGAACCTATTTATAATGATAAGAAGCATAAACAGTATATTAAATTCATTACATAACAGTATAGTGTAGTGTTCGTGATGAACACTAACTCCAGCTAATTAAATTCAAATCGGGAGCCTATACAAAGCAGCTGGTTACGATAGAATTAGTATTATCTTCAGCTTGACAATGTCTCAACAAAATCCTATTTTCCGACACCTGTTCGACAGATATACCTGGTACAATATCAAGTAATTGAAGCCAACCGTCTGGCAATCTTTCCTTAAACATATTTTCATAGTCTAATATAATCTGCGATGCCCAAATTCAATGTAATTGACTTTCAATTAGCGGAGGTACGCGTTCAAGAACAGCCCAATCCGTTGATGTTTTCAAAGGTTTTTTGTTACCGTAATATGTTTTCAAATCAGTTAAAGCCTCAAGTGCTGTATAATATTTTACCTCATCAAGAGTAAAGAACTCTTTTGCAAAACTCGAATAGATATGATCATCTACTTTGATAGAGCAATCAAATAGTCTCTGATTGGACAATTTTTTACATGGTCGTGACGTAACCTTTACTAAAAATTTTGACAAATTATGAGCTATCGTAAAAGCTATTAGTTGGGAGAAATGACAAAATTCAGACGGTAAATCTGGACTACTGTTTCCGCTGTCTGTACTAAAAGATATACTTGTAGTAGGTGAAATATTAGATACTTTAACTACTGCTGATTTCATTTTGTATGTTTGAAACGGGAACGGTGGAGTAAATGTCGTAGAATTTGTAAATAAGTTTGTAGTGCTTTGATGAGTTCTCATTTTTGGCCTATCAGCCATAACTGGTTGCGAAAATGTAGAAGTATGTATGAATACCTTCTGTCACTCACCATATTACTTGAAGAATTAGGCATCACTAGAATTTCTGATAATGATGATTGATTTGACGTAAATGATTACACAACCTCATTTACTTTCTGTGATGATAAAGATCTTGTTTTAGAATTTTTCGCAAATCCTAATCTACGAGATCCAGTGCACAAATCATCTTCTTGTATTGAAAAAAGTTGAACACTTTTATCAATTTTTTGTAATGAAAAAACTGAATAGTTTCTTGATTTATCAGCACTAGCTTGTTGTGCATATTTTGGAATTTTATTCTGCCTATCACATTTCTTTTATTCGACTGGTTCACAAACTTCTTCATAAACAAAAGATTGAGGCGCACTATATTTTGTATTAATTGTAGGTCGACGTTTTAATCTGTCATGTACACCAATACGTTTTTTAGTATCATCATCATACCACTCCTCTTCTTGTTCATAAACAAAGAATTGAGGTGCACTACATTTTGTATTATTTGTAGGTCGAGGTACTAACCTGTCATGTACATTAACACGTTTTTTAGTATCACTTTTTTCAGTTTTACCACAAAATCGCGGTATTTAATCTCTCATTAATTTTATTATTTTTAACTGGGCGTTGTTCAAACTTTGGCACAGTTTTCTTCAAATGCGGACCGCATTTCTTGATCTATATGGCGATGTAACTGGCAACTTACGCGAATTAGTAACAAAACCAATTTTCTTCTTTTTTCCTACTTTTTGTTTATTCACCAAACTCACAATATGTTTTACATTGTCTGTTGCAACAACATCAACTAAAACAGTTCCATTTGGTAACTTGCTAAAATAACTTCCTTTAACTTCCTTTAGTTGATATTAATGCTGAGCGCATATATGCCACAAGTTCATCCATTTTTGTATTAGCTGCACTTTTATAATGATTAAACACAAACAACACTTTTAATAGCGATGCACACACAGTTTTAAAATCAGCTGACACATACGTGTTGTAGAAATTCAAAGACAAATGTTTATGTTATTACTTATTTGTCTTTATTATGATAAGTTTCTAAATTTAAAGATGATGAAGCGAAAAACTGTGGAACAGAATAAAAGAGTAAAACGTTTCCGCATCGAAAAGGCTGCGAGGGCTGCAGAGGATCGCGATCCTGAAATAATGGTGAAAATCCTACAGCCTCTTAATCGTGCTGCCCAAACGTTTCTTCTTTCTCAAGTGCGTGAGGCTAGAAAAAGAAAACGAGGGCGACGTTTTACTCTGGACGAAAAAATCTTGGCAGTATCCATGTTAAAAAGCATGCGAGGGTAATTATTTTTTCAGTGTTATTGTATTTGTTTGGATATATCATAGTAATTATGCTTTTAGAGTATGTTGTTGTTTGTTTTTGTTTGTCGTCTGAGTAAGAATTATTCCGACATTTTTGTGCATAATGTATAATACTGATTTTATTCATAATAGGGCTTACCGGTACATGGAAACATACTTTGCACTACCTAGTGTGTCAACCCTGAGGCGGCTACTAAAACAAACGCCATTTAAACTAGGGACAAATATTCCGTTGGAGGCGCATATGCGGGAATTGATGAAGAATCAGCCAGTAAAGCGTCGGACTTGCGTTTTGATATTTGATGAAGTAGCGATTCAATCACACTTAACATATAACGTGGACGAAGACATTATTTGGGGTTTTTAAAATTTTGGAACGATACGTAAATCCGGTGTTGTGGAGCATGCTCTGGTGTTTATGCTTCGTGGACTCTGTAGTAGAGAAAATTTCTTATACGGTTCCCGAGGGTTGGGTGGAGTTTTTTTCTGAGAAAAATGTCCCAGATTATACCTTCGGAATGCACCATCAATACACCGGAATCCGACTTAACATCACTCGTGACTCTAAGATATTTGCGTGCCGGGATATAATTCTAAGTTACCTTTTTGCCTGCGCTCGGGTTGAGAATCCTATTGGTCAACCAGATTTAGTTAGCGCAGTTTGCACCATAGACATCTTATGTGACGTCGGTGGATGGCGAAACAAAACAGACGTCACTGGCGAACTTTACCCTATTATCCGAAAAGGCCTTCCGGGTCTTTCATCACTCTTTCCCGCAACTCTTCCAGTTGCCGTGTTAGAGCTGGTGCGTAAGCACTTCAGTCCCCAATTGATACAACGAATGAGCAATGAAGAGGAGTTATCTAACTTGTGGACTGGTTTTATCTCTAAAACTTCTTTGGACCAATTGAGTCATGAGCAAATTGATATCATTCTCTTATGCTGTGCCGCCGAATTTGATCATGTCAGATATGACCTGGAATCCTCAATAATGGTCTACATGATGGCCCTGATTAAGGGTCATTCAGTCAATGAGGACTATGTGGCCAAACGGGTGAAGTCTTTCACCGATTCCTGTGGTCAGAAAGGTCAAAAGCAAGCTGATATTTCTGCACCTATAATCGTCGAGGTTTGGAAGATGGTAGTGGGCCATCTCGAAACTAACAAAAGTACCATCGAATATATCACCACAAATCTCTCTACACTTGTTAATACGGTGGAAAACGTGGTAGTTCGTCCGATGGTATTCTTCATGGCATACCGAGGTTTAACGCCAATTGTTAACATCGGCAATGCGATTGGCAGTTTCAGAACTTTCCCTTGGAATGCTGTGATAAAGAGGGATTCAGCTCTAAAGTCGCTCTAAAGAGTTTATTATGTTCAGACAAATTCTAAAAGCCATCGAGGATGACGTTTTTCTTGGCTATAAAATCGCCGGTGTCGGGTCTGCAATTCCCAATCTTTCATATCTTGCAGTATGCTTGATAATTGAGGTGGGTGGAAACAACTCCATGAAAAACTATCGTGGAATCGGGCCGAACAATAAAGGTCGGGTTACTTCGGCATCAAAACGTAGCGACATTATTTCTATGAGAGGAAAGCGACAGGTAAGAACGATTACATCAGCCGAGCGTGGTTCACTAGTGACAGCCATCCTCTGTATGAGTGCTGGCGGTACCTTTGTGCCGCCTATGTTCATATATCCGAGAAAAATATTACATTTGTCCCTTTAAAACTAATCACTTAAATCCAAAGAGTGGAACGCTTGGTGATTTTCAATCTAAAGATAACTCTACAGCAACTATTGACTGGATGTCTTTTAAATGTGAATCCTCCATGCACCACCAAAAATGCATTGGCCAAAAATCGTTTATTTTATCAGGTTTAATTAGATGTACTTTATTGCCTGGATGGGTGAATGGAAACATGTTGTATATGAGTGAAGGAAATCTTATCTCTAGATCCCCAAACAAACTATTTTCTGGTAACATTTTCTGCAAATTGCCAGTAAAACCAATAATAGATGATATAACTAATTGTACTTTCTTAAATCCAACTTTATGGGGTGGGAAGAAGAGTGGAAATGGCTTAAGATTTGTTTTTACCTTAAGCTCAGATCAACCTGGTAAGTGCATGAACATAAAGTCTAAATGTTTATATCTTAAAGAGTGCATTTCATGTGACGGATCTCAATACAATTTTGTTTTAAATGATGATGATTGTGATGATCTTTCTTTTAATTTTACTGATAACACTGGCGCCCAACGTTATTAATTACATTAAGATTCGTGCATTATTTTTGCAACTTAGATTTTATAGCTTCACGTAATTAATAAACTTAGTACACTTCTTTTGTAAATTGTTTGTAGGGGGAGGGAAATATAGATTATCGCTGCAACGTTATAGGACTCTCGTTAGTTTTGTATTTGTATGAAACTAATATTTTTTTATGTATTATTTTTTTTGTTTTGAATTACTGGTTTCTCATTATTTCAGTTATCATTATAGTGCCGCTCTCGATAGTTATAGTTAGTATATATTTTTGCATTTGGTTAGATTTATTTCTAGTTAGGAATAGGATTGTTTTTTGTTTTATTAATTGTAAACACATTCGGAAATATGAAAACCCGCTTTGATGTAAATCGGTAGAGCCAAGACGAACTCGCCTATGAATTAACCTACACATCCGTACACTTTTGCCGATGATTTAAAAGCATCTCAGAAGTCAATGACTGAATTAGAAAAATTAGTTAGCGAGTTTAACGACACTGTATCATCGTCTGCATATTTAAGAATCTCGAATAAAACTGCTCATTTATTTGGTAGATTAAATCGTATGCTTGGTCAGACTGATGCTGAAAATGCTAAGCAAACTGTACAGTGTACACGGTCAATATTACAAGGAGGTGTTTAGTACCAATTGGTAGTTTCATTGTACAGAAGAAGGTGCTGTTGGCGCAGATCCATCCCCCGGACTCAGAAACGAAGCAGCTGGACTTTGTGTATGGACTCCTGCGCAAGTCCTTGCGGAACCAAATTCCCCGCGAAGCAGTAACAACCTCCGCCGCTTTGCTGAAAGCAGCAGGCCCAATAGAAGAAAGCTTTCGGAAATCTCGCAAGCAACAAGAAGTAAATCCATGGAAACAATAAAAGGAATATCTACCACCTCTCCGAGAGCGCTCCAAAACAAGATGCACGTATTGCAAATACTTCGGGCACGAGGCGGACGATTGCAGAAAAAGGACCAGGGAACAAGCGACCGTTCCCAATACTATACAAAAAAAACAGAAATCCGCTGCAACGGGTGCAACAAACCTGGAGTATTCCGCAGAGTTTGCTCCACCTGCAAAGCCAAGGCAACACCTGCCCCAGTCAGCTTCTGTTGTTTGGAGAGCCGCATCGAAGACCGTCCAGCCCTTCCAATCCACATCAACGATGTATTAGGAACAGCCTTCCTAGACACCGGCGCCCGCACCAGTCTAGCCAGCACCAAGCTGCATGCTGTGCTCCTAGCCAAAAGCTACCAGGCCAAACACGAAACACGGGCAATTACGACATGTTGTTGCATGGTTAGTTAGTGTCGATATTTGTTTTTCAACAATGGCTCAGAATGTTAATATTGAAATTTTGGACAATATTTTTATTCATCCGGCTTTCGAGTTTATTGATTACATTAATACACCGGACATACCTAGGACTCCGGATATTATCTTAGAAGATAATGGCGATGAAGGTATATCAGAAAAATTTTCATCTACTTCTGAAGAAGTTATAATTTTATCTGATGAAAAAGAAATGGAAGTACAAAATGCCCAGGTAATTACAGGATCTGAGAGACCCGAGGGATGAAAAAGAAAAATTTATCAATGAAGTTACCCAATTCTAGAAGTGACCTAGATAAAAATTATAAATTATTAAGTGCGTTATATGTGCCAGTGGATGAAAAACTATTTTTAGTATTAGGTGTAGATCCTAATCGTAAGTTTAGTTATAAAATTAATTTAGTACAAGGAACAAAAGCGATTTCCTTTAAAAATATTGAGGACTTTTCCGCTAAATTAAAGCAGATAAAATTAATTTAAAAAAAAACAACTTTTAGGGAAAGAAATTTAATTAGGAACTGCGATAATATTCGTATGAGTGTACTGTCGCAAAATTATTTAAAAGTATGGCAAAATACAACATATTGGGCTATATCTGATAATCAAATTAAATCAATATTAACAATTACGCCATATATAAATAAACTTTATAGCAAAAATTTGTCTTTATATGAAAATGTATATATAGAATATAAAAATGTATTCAAGAAGTATCTTTAAATTTAATAGAAATAACAAAAACATAAATGAAATAAATATTAACATTGTAAATTAATATTTTAGATATTAAGAGTAAATATATAGATGTATGGTTAGAAATGTATAATATGTACTATTATAAATTTAGTGTAGATATAAAAAATGTAATGAAATTCTTTACAAGGAGTGTTCGTCAGGATTAATCATAAAGGATTTGGAAGAAACTAATCATTATACATGTAAGGACTTAGAAAATGTATTGTTCTTTGGCCCATTAGAAATCATAGAAGGTACTCAACATTGTTTCAAAATGGGCCTAAGCCTTTGTGAGAATAAAGAGATTTGTTAAAATGTGCTTGTGCCGTTTTAGTGTGTCCAACGTCAACATATTGGGTTAATAGGAATCCTGATCCAGTTAAATTAGGATATCCAACAGATAAGATATTAAAGCTTAACGCGATGGTTCATGATCTCATTGATATGATGGTTCGTAATATAAATTTGCGTGATAGAACGTCAACTTTAGTGGACGCTACCGTGTGTGGTGATCCATCGATTTTGACAGTTTCAGGTAATTTAACGCTGTATGGTGAGGAAATAATGCCAGGGATTAGAAATGTGATACAATTAATGTTAAACTTAGCTTCTTCAAATGCTCGTTCAGGTACTACTTTGCCCTATAATAGTGTATCTAGTCACCTGAACCCTGTTTTTGATTTTAGGTATGTAGGATATATATTCGAAAATTTACAATATTATGTTAGATTAGCTTATGACATGACGGTTCATGCTATAGCTCCTCAAATTCCTATTGATCCACTTAATGATTCTATCATTATTAAACAGAGTCAGACTAGTATCACGAGGTCAGGTTTTTTACAAGATATTATTTCAGTGCAGTATAATCCAGGCATGTCTGCGGATTTTGCTGCCATTATTTCGACTTTTTTTGTTCCGGGCTATATACAAATTGATATCGATTGGAGTGACGTCCCTAGTGACGCTTCTGAATTAGTGGGTTTTATAGCTTTATTGTCTAAGGCTATATTTATTCGTAATAATCAGACTTTGGATTCTATTACAGATGAATCAGCGCGTAGAGTAGAAGCTAGAATTGTAGATCTTGGGGTTAAAAATCAATTATTGAGGATAGATGAGATTGATCCAAATGCTTATCCATTATTTAATGTTGAATCAACGCGATATTTAAATATAAATTTCTTGAATGGTTTAAGGACAGATATGACAGGTAGAGGTTGGATGAATAGTAATCGAGCAGTTAGAATGGATGACGGATTTGGTGAAATTTATAACACTCAAATGGAGCGTAGACCAGTATACGCGGTGACATGTTCCAGTTATGAACAGTATTTGGACGATGAAAATGCGTTCAGACAACAGTGGGATATATATAGAGCGTTGGAAGGATTTGTTTTAGCTTGGTCCAGAAAGAACAACACTTTGTCTGAATGTATGCTTATGTATTTGGACAATCTCTTGAGATTTTATGTGCGGATTAATGAATATTTACGATATAATTTTCTTACTGGATTGCGTTTGCCTGAAGATTTGATAAACCGTTTAGTAGGAAATGAAAACGAGAAGAATTGTATGCGAGTTTCAGTTAAATCAAAAAGCATTCTCGCGTTTGCTAAGTCAATAGGAGTTAAAGAGCAGTATACTCGAAGGTTTAGTTATTTGCATCAAATTGAAGTAGAGTCTAAAATAGTGGAGGATATGAGTAAAATGCGGGCTATGTTTAATATAATAAGAGGTGAGACGATAAGATATGGGATTAATCCTGAATATGGGAGGCAGAAGATTTGGAGTATGTGTGTTTCAGTCTTAAATAAAGGTGATTCGCCATACGCGACACATTTAGCTAACCTAAAAGATAGGAAATTATTAAGTAATTTACCTCGAAATTATGTCGTATTTTTCCAGTTCTTACAAATAGTTTAAACACTGAAACCATTCAAAATGGGTGGTTGCAATCTTTCTTTTATAAATCTACAAATTATCGTATTAATACTGTACAAGAATTGCTACAAATGGCTAGAGATGGGGAAATTGAAATTAATAGAGTAGAAGATTTTCAGCCTCCTCCGTATGATAGAGTGAATGTTCCTAACCAAATTAGACCATGGTTGCGAGCGTGTTCTCCTTCATATAATTTGGATGAGTTATCTACGAATCGTTTTTTGGAGATATTGTTACCTTTAAAAGTAAGTATAGATATAGAGAAGCCCTTTACTGTTCAACAGTTTCCTTTGACGTTTACTTTTCCAGATATTGATAGAAAGATTTCTACTTGTGTTCAGTTTAGTAAATGTTTTTGGAGTTTTAAAAATATTGACTAATGAAGTGAGAGTTCCAGATCATATAGTTCATTTGGCGGTTTCAGCTCAGTGTATAGCGGCTCTTTCTGCGGATATAAACTTAACTGTTATGCAGTTGAATCAGTTTATCGCCAGAATAGGAGAGTTTACTCGAAGAGTGACATTACTCCGAGATTCAGGTGCAGATTTTAGTAGTGTATTCGTGCCACTTCTGATATAGAGACGGGGTAAATCCTATGATAAAAGAATATAAGTGCGCGTCAGCTAAGAAAAAAAATGGTACAAGTGCTCTGGGACTTTATGACACCAACCTTTCGAATAGATGTTAATGATATTCAAATTTCAATATGATCATTTCAAGTTATTTTCAAGGTATATCTGAATTTGTTTTGAATAATTTTGAATAATTCTGTATCATCATAAATAGTCATTCAATTGTCTTACGCCATATTACTGATTTTCTACGTTAATGCTCCATTAATTCAATTAATTAATCAAGTTGTTTATTTAGAGTAAACATTTGAAGACCACCGACACAAAACGTGTTCGAACGATTGACACGTTCTTTGCAAAAAAATTAAAAACCGACGTCGAAGAAATAGCTGAGCTTCCACCATTGCCGTCACCTAAAAACCAAAACCAAGATGATGGCATCATCTGCAGCTCTACACCTGATACAGAAAAAACTGAAATACCTCAGGTAAGAATGAGGTGCCTCCCGTCCCAATTTGCATCAGATGTTGGGAACTACGTGGGGCAGGTCAACGTAGATGACTTGACGAAGTCAACCCTTCTTGGGCGACACTGGACACCACCCTTCGATTACAAACTTCCCTACTGCGTGGTCACTAAAAAGGAAAAAAAAAACAGAAAATATGTTCAGCGGTCGCATTTCGACAAGTACCACTGGCTAGTCTTGTCGCATAAGGACCAAGGACTTTTCTGCAAGTACTGCGTACTTTTTACTACTGGTTCCGGCATGAATCTCAAGAGATTGGTCAAAGAACCTTTAAAGGTATTTGACGATTTACTCGGAGAGAAAGGAGCACTTCAAACCCACGATAATAATAAGCACCACCAATCAGCTGTTGAAGCTGGGAAGGCGTTTCTTCGGCGGTACCATCAACCTGGACTCGCCGTTATCAATTAAGTCTGCACCCAACGAGAGGCTAAAGTTAAGGAAAATTGCGACCGGATACGACCAATTATCAAAACGATAATATTCTGTGGACAACAAAACATCCCCTTGCGCGGCCATAGAGACGACGGAAATTTATACAGGCTTCCCAATGACGTTGACAGTGCTGTGTCTAATGACGGAAATTTTAGAGCTCTTTTGCGTTTTCGAGTCGAGTCAGGTGACCTAGTCTTGAAACGTCATTTGGAAAACGCGTCGGCTCGTGCGACCTACATTAGCAAAACCACCCAAAATCAGTTAATTGATATTTGCAAGGAAGAAATACAAGAAGTTCTTTTGGCGAGAGTTCAAGAAGCAAAATATTTCTCTCTGATATTTGACGAAACGACTGATGCATCCCACACTGAACAACTTAGTTTGTCGTATCGATATCTACATAACGGAGAGATTCGAGAAGATTTTATAACATTTTGTGATGCTTATGCCTCGATCCGCCCTGATGATATACAAGGAAAACGTCGTGTAACTGGTGTCGCGTTAGCACACATAGTTGCGGATCTTTGCACGACATTCAAAGTAGATCTGTCAAAATGCGTGGGGATCGGTACTGACAGTTGTTCGGTCATGAGTTCGGAAACAAAAGGTGCGGCCCAGGAGCTTCTGAAGACAGCTACTCACGGAAGTCATTCTCCCTGCAATAATCATGCACTAAACAACTCGCTCGCAAAATCGAGTAAGGTTGCCGTTTGCCGTAACGCAACTGAAACCATGAAAAAAGTTGTGGCATTTGCTAATTCTTCTGCAAAGCGACATGGAGGTTTTTGCTTAAATCGCCATTAATTTATTTTGATGAACTAATACGATCATTAGTTCATTTTTGAATAAAGAAAAATGCTTTGACGGCTACCATTGCATTGACGGCTACCAGGCCAAACACGAAACACGGGCAATCACAACATGTTGTTGCATGGTTAGTGTCGATATTTGTTTTTCAACAATGACTCAGAATGTTAATATTAAAATTTTGGACAATATTTTTATTCATCCGGCTTTCGAGTTTATTGATTACATTAGAGAGTTTTTGCAAACCGTAAACGTTTCACGTTTACGGCAAAAAATCACGTAAGCGCCTCAATGCGCATGCTCACTCAAACCGTATACGTTTTTACGTTCAAATAGTACGGTTTGCAAGCATGTTTGTCGTGATACGGTACGGCAACGTATCGAGAAACGGTTTGTAAACTAACCTAAAAATCTGACAGCTCTACAAAATGGTAAGATTACTGTTTGCTTATTTTAAGTATATACTACATTTAATTAAGTATTTCTTTAATTTTAGTTTGCCGATAAAAAAAAATCGATTTTCTATTGAAGATCTGTTTTTGCTTAAGGAAACAATTTTTCAAAATCCTTTTGAAAACACCAAAAATTGGCAAATTATTACTGAAAAAATTACAAACTACACAAAAAAAAACTATACCGTGAGATGTGTTAGAGAGCATATAGAACATTTAATTAATTTGTTTACAAAAGAAGACAAAAATAATCTTCGAAAGTAAGTGATCAGTAAACAATTAAAAAAGAATTATAAAATAATTTATTTTATTTACAGATCAGGAACAGAAGAACAATATGGAGAAAGAACAACTTCTCCAAGAAATTAAATCATTAAAAGAGGAATTTACCAAAAATAAACTTTTAAAGAAATTTCGCAAAGAAGGAGTGAATATGCGAGATGAAGCCTGCAAAATCTACCAAAATGGTAAATCAAGTAATAAAATTAAAATAAATTATTATTATAAAAAACATATTTATCGATTTACAGAATTAATTAATGATACAGATGACGATACAATAGAATCGCCGCAGTTTACTGCTGTTTGTTCAGGTATAAAATTTTAATAATTCTATTATTTGTAGTTGGTGTTTTTATATATATTTTTTTAGGAAATGAAATTTCAATACCGTCACCAACAGAATTATCAACACCTTCACCAACTCAAATAAATAATGAAATTACGGCCGCACCAGGTAAACTTTTCTTTCAATTTTTTTTGTTTTGTAGATATTAATTTTTATTTATGTATAGGACCCAGTGGGTTTAAAAGAAAAAAGCAGATGGATTCCTTAACTAACTATTTAAAAGATAAATATGAAAAGGAAAAACATTTAAAAGAACGGGAATTGGAAATTGAAGAAAGAAAAGTATGTTTATATATATATATATATATATATATATTCTTTTTTATTAACTTTGTATTAAAAACAATTTTTCAGATTAATTTAGAAGAAAAAAAAATTAAATTAGAAGAAGAGAAACTGAAAATTAGAGAAATGGAAATTGAACATAAAATTGCCTTGGAAAGAGAAGAACAAAAAAAAACAGATTAAAAATATCCGAACAGCAACAAGAAATAATTAATATTTTAATAAAAAAAATGTATGATTCTTAAAAAAAATTGTTGTTAATAAAATAATTAATAAATAAACTCAGTTATTTAAATAAACTTCTAATGACGGAGGAATAGTACTAAAGTAACTATTAGCTTGATTGCCATATAAACATGTGTGACAGTTTGTTAAAATAACTGCAGTACTATACATTGAACAGACATCTTGTAATAAATGTTTCAGATTTTTTCTAAAATCTAAAAATGCAAATTCTTGTATTATTTTTTGGTTGTATTATTTTATGGTTCACTAGTGACTGCCATCCTCTGTATGAGTGCTGGCGGTACCTTTGTGCCGCCTACGTTCATATATCCGAGAAAAATATGACTGACCAACTGAAAAAAGGTGCGCCACCGGGATCCATATTTGATTCTCACCCGTCCGGTTGGATTCAAACTGCGTTATTTACGGATTGGTTCAAACATTTTATGGCCAAAGTGAAGCCATCCAAAGAGGATCCTGTTCTGCTGATACTGGATGTTCATAACACCCATAAACGAAACTTGCAATTTTTTAAATTAGCAAAAGAACACCTTGTAACCATCATACGCTAACCGTCACATACAACCCATAAAATGCAACCTCTTGGCAAGTCCATCATGGAGACCTTAAAAGTCTATTACAGTGAAGAAATTCGCATATTCATTAGAACCAATCAACGCCCTCTTACACAATATGATATAGCTGAAGTTTTTGGCAGAGCATACCTTAAAGTTCAGTCTGGTTCCAATGCTAAAAAAGGATTTGAAGCAACTGGATTACATTCTGTCCGCAGAAATATTTTTGAAGATTCTGATTTTTTGGCAGCTGAACAAAATGCGTTAATGGATAAACTTGATAATGTTTCCGAACAACCTCATCGCAACAACAACATCGAAAAATAAAGGCGCAAGAGGTAGACCACCAGGTAAAGCAAAAGTTATCACATCATCTCCCTATCGTAAAGATTTGGAGACGTCATTGAGTGTTTCTAAACAGAAGATAAACATGGTAACTAGGAATCTTAATCTCAGCAAAGGCATAGATGCCGAAACTAAGATAAACGATCAGCCGAGTACAAGTAAAATGTGTAGTAGGAGAATCCTAAAAAAGATTAAACATTCTCAACCTTCAAATTCATCATCGGAAGCGTCTGATTCTGTGAGGTTTAATGATTCATCTGACGATGAATTGCCGCGAGAAAATTCAGAAAATCTGCAAGAAGATGCCGTATGCATGTTTTGTGGTGGTAACACAGCTTTGTAACACTGATTATAATAAATATTTGTAGTATTCCATATTAAGCATATTACTATTCCATATTATGTACACATATTTTGGAACAAGCAAAAACCCGTTTTTACTGTTTCATGAAACACCGTCCAACTATCAAAGCTTTATTTTTATAAATGCTAAAATTACATTTACAATAATCTGACTCAACACCTTAGACTATTATTAACACAATTTTCTAACATTAACTATTTTTTTTTTTTTATAAAAATGTAAATGGTATTTCATATTTGGTCACTTTACTCTATATATGTAAAATAAAAATTTAACGTTTTAAATTTGAATTCAAAAATATATTGGAAAAAAATCGCTAATTTATAGTAAAAAAATACAATGGTGAACATCACTTTTGACTAAAACTAATTAAATATTACCAACTTAAACAGTATTGACACCATAAATAGACAATGATGACACCATTAATTTTCTCAGTCCCTAGAAGTTAACAATTCGAAAGTAGCCCTATTGTAAATGACACCGCCTTCCTAGTTACAATCCTCGAAGTTATACACTTACCCTAATGGATTTTCTTTAAATGTTAGATTTGTGTACAAAATAATAGATATATAGCATATAATTTACTAGTAACATACAATTTATTTACACGCTCTTTGTAATAGAGAAAAAGAAAAAGAACTATAATAACTTTAATCGTTCTATATCAAATAAAGTTTCTTTAAAACCATACTTAAGTGTTTTTTTATTTACTAACCACCACGTCGTTACCTGTAACAAAATTTTAAAATCAAACTTCTGTTCGATGAGGGTAAGAAATGATATCATTGCGATGCATGAGAATCTTTGTCGAGTTAAAATGTAATGTATTAAACATCTGTTCGACAGATGTTATATTTAATCATAGCAACGTGTGAGAATTGTCGCTGAGCCAAATGTAGCCAAATATATACAGAGTAATGTATGTTTGTATTACATTGTAAGAGTGGGAGTTTCTATATAATATTTATAGATATATTCAGTAACAAGTTAAATTTTAGAGTAACAGTAGCAAAAACCAAAATATGTCCAAGACAGTTTGTGTTGTACGTCGTTCCTGTGTACGATTTATTTGAAGAAAAATTTGACGCCAATTCTGTATCGGTCAATGCTAGTTCTGATGCAATTATACAGATTATTCAGAATCTGAATTCAATTCGGATACTGATATAGAAATGTATTCTGAATCAGATTCAGAAACAGAACGAGAAACTGAACAGAAACAGAGCCAGAACCAGAAACAAAAACGAAACCAGAAACGGAACCAGAAACAGAGCCAGAACCAGAAACAAAAACGGAACCAGAAACGAAACCAGAAACAGAACCGAAATCGACCCCCAAAACTTCACCGGGTGGTCTTACAATTGAGCAAATCTGGCAAGAAGCACTTGAGTGAGACGTGCGATTTTGTATAAACGGTTAAATCATAGTGAAGAAGATAGAGGAAAAAATCATCAGGCAATAATCAGCGATGTTATTTAAAAAATAAAAAAAATTAAAAGCAACTTTATACGTGATCAAAAACGAAAACAAGGATTTCACGTACATGCCGATTTCATCTATTAGACCGAGCCGCTATCCTTCGTAGATTTAAGATTACTCCATTTTATACTATATTGTTAAATAGATGAATAAAATTTCTTGTATTATTCACCCATCACTAGTACACCACAGGTTAATCAATCTGTGCCAGAATAACGAATATCAAAAATCGAAAAATTCTTTTCTCACATCAAATATCAATCAACTGCTGATTTCTAAACAATTTCTCCAAGCAATCTACAAATATGCAACTCGAAAAGCCTGCACCAACAATAATATATACACGAACGACCAAATAAAGCAGAACAAACGTCTACAAAAACTAAAACTGTATTGCCATAATACCCGACTTGAGTTCCACTGGGATTAAAACCCAATCTCCCTCAAGTTGCTCGAGCAGCAATCACAGTAACCCTAACCAATAAGAATAATCACACTAGCGTCAAACGCTAGACGACCGAACCAAACAACCGAATTCATCTAAACCAACAACCGAAAAAATACCATTTAAACCATTTTTAAACACGACAGAAATATTCTCACACGAATTACATTTGGAATTTTGTTTTACGTCATCGGGCAAAGTTTTGTAGACCGAATTGAATGAAAAATTCCCCCAACCGAAAATTTATTACTGCAGTTATAAAAAGGTTTCCAATTGTAAAAGACAATATACCGTACCGTTCTAAAAAACTGAAAAAACTGTCAATCAAAGTTTGAATGCAAGACCAAATTACCGAATGATTGCAAAATAAAAATATTCAAGGACAAGGTAAAAATGATAAAATAAAAATAAACGCAATTGCTACAATTTTTTTTTAAATATTTGTAGTGTTTCTTCTGAAAGATTCTTCGCTTTTCTAATAATTATTGGGCGGCTTTTCTTCTAAATTTTTAGAACTTCCCGTTAATTTTTTCTTCTAATTCCTCAGAACTCTCATCGACTCTTCTAGAAACTTCTATTAATTCGTCATTTGATTTTATTGAATTTTCTGTAAATTTCTCTTCTAATTTTGTTGTATTTTCGAGAAACCAACTCCGTTTACACGAATTACTAATGGCTTCCAGAATCCTCGTTAAACCAGTATATCTGATTTGCTTCATATTGATATATTTGTATTTCTAAAAAAAAAAAAAAAACTTCGTAAGTTTTTTGCAAAAAATATTTTAAAATTTGTGTAAGGAAATGTTGCATAAACTACGAAATGTTAAATAAAATAAATGTAAAATGTGCTAGCAAGTGTAAAATATTTCTTATCACTTTATCATTTACTTTTAAAATCTACTACAAATGTCATTTCTATCTTTTTTCCTGATAAAGACGCACGTTGAGTTCGTCGAAATATCGATTTATTAATCTATCTTAATACAGAACTAGAAGCTAAAGACGTTTTATTCTAATATAATGAGTTTTGAAAGATTAAAAAGATTGTGTTCATAAAAGTTAATTTATTCGCACAAAATATAAATTTCAATTAAAGAAGTAAAAAATCTTTCAGAAGTCATTATATTAGAATAAACCTGCTTTAAGTTGATTTATTAATAATTATTACAGAACTAGAACCTACAGCCGGTTTATTCCATTAAAGAAATTCTTTTATTATTAATTTGTTCCAAAACAATAGATTTACAATCACAAATTATCTTTTACTTATCTTAAGAATAAATAAAATTCGAAATAATAGCTCTTAATAAATAAATCAGATAATTGTAAATCTGTTGTTCTGAAACAAAATAATAATTTTTAAAAACTAAATTTCTTTGACATTTATATTTTGTGCAAAATATCGAAAACTAAACTTCCCCCATTAGAGAATTTTAAATTATTTTTAGTTAAATAGTTAGTTAACAAAAATAAATAAACGAACTGACTATACAACTTTTTAGAAACAGTAGACAATCGTATTTAAAGCATTAGTCACCCAACAAATAATTATCTTAACTTAACCAATAAGTTTAACTAAGCAAACAGATTGTCAACTGTCTTTAAAGGGCCTCATTTATAGGTCAGTTGGAAAGTTAGCAACAGAATTTATTTACAAAACGATACACAATGTTTTATTCAACCAGCACTAAATCTATGTAATATTCGTAACACATTCATCAACATACAAAAAGTAGGTTACATATGGATAAGTTCTTTATTAATTTATAAAAATAATCTTTTTAGGGTATTTGTTGGTGCTTATCGAAAGGTTTACATTGTACAACAAGGCAACATTGTACAGAATATAATAATTATATTCTGTACAATGTTGCCAATTTTTGGAGAAAAAAATTATTTAAAATTTTAATATTTCATTTTCGATTTATTATCTTTTAGTACCAATAATAATTTTATTTTTGCAGTGTTGTCATATTCTGTACAATGTTGCCAATTTTTGGAGAAAAAAATTATTTAAAATTTTAATATTTCATTTTCGATTTATTATTTTTTAGTACCAATAATAATTTTATTTTTGCAGTGTTGTCAACTGTTTGAGAGAAATGATATTTTATTTTAGCTACAGTTTATCCAATTTTAATCAGATTTTTAAACTGATTGCCTAAAAAATTAAGTATTATGCAATGTTTCCAATATTTTGGAAAAGTTACTAAAAATTTTGAAGAAATAATATAAAATTTATTTCTATTTTTTAGTACTTATGTAATGTGAAACTTTTTTCTATTTTCTATATAATATAATTATTATATTATAATGTTGGCGATTTTTTCACCAAAAATTTCGCCATACACGCAATATTGCAGTAAGCATTTATAATAATAACACTGAACAAAAATTCATAAGCTTATAGTGAAATTAATATAATATAATATTCTAATGTTGGGGTTTTTTTCATCAAAAATTTTACAAGTTACTTGATCATTGAATCGGCTATAGAGATCTAAACAGTACCTGTCAACTTTCCGAAAATATGTAGGAGAAACCGTCAAAACATAGCTTCCTTTTAATAAGACTCTAGTAATAGTGAGTTGAAGATATATCTATAAATCTATCTAGAAAATTTTATTAAAATCCGATAATTGCATAGCCAAAATAAAATATTAAAATTTAAATATTTTTTTTTCTCCGAAATATAGCAACTAGGACTGGAAAAAATTCTCGATATAACGATAATTTATCGATTTGAAGATATATCTATAATTTATCGATATATCAATATTATCGATATATCAACATTTTGATATCTGAGCAAATTCAAGATTAATCAAATTCTAATTTAAAGTAAAAATATTTGAGATTTTTCCCATATATGAATGAAGCAAATAAAAAGCCAGTTATTCTAGTTACTGCATTTCTTTAAGAAAAAAATCATATTACAGATATTTTTTAAAATAAAATATTTATTCTTAATGTAAAAATTGAAACATTAATAAAATTTTAATTATACTATTAATGTAACGATACATTGACAAATTATTTAATTTACTTAGTTATTGAAATGATATAACTTACATTTTTCATTGAATATATAAATATTTAAATTGTATCGATGTATATATCGAAATATCAATAAATGAATATTATCGATATTTTTTCTAAATATCTGTTATCAATATTTCGATATATCAATATATTGACATATCGATATTTTTTAAATATCAGATATCAATATCGCCCAGCCCTAATGACAACAGGACATAAGAATTAAAATTATATAATTTCTATAAATACTGGGTGAATATTTTCTGAAAATTAAATTAAATTCTGTTTTTTCTGGTCATTAAGAGAATTTTTCTAAAAATTTGATTAATCTAAGATAATTTTATTATACAGTGTTGCCAACTTTTTGAGTACATTTTACACAAATTTACATAGAAATTTTTTAGAATATCCAAAAATTAGTTTTCAAATTTTATTTCTCAGATAGTTGGCAACATTATATAATAATAAAATTATATAATTTTTGGGGGCACTAAAAAATGGTTACACGCTGAACCCAAAATAAAATTTTAAAATTTTCTAAATTTTTTATCAGAATATTGACAATATTGTATAGAGTAAAATTATAATCTTTTATAAAGCTTTGATTAATCTCAAACAAATAATAAAATCAAAATTAAATTTTAAAATTTAGATTACGATTAAGAAAATGCTACAGAAACCTGTCACTGCAATGCAACGTAGTATTTGAGTTAAATTGCAGTGAGACAGTACTACGAGTCCAATTTTGCGAAAATATATTACAAATTAAGATATTCTTTACTTGCTTGCACAATCAATCAAGACACAATATCTATATAAAATAATATAAATTAAATTAGGGTAACTCATTATTTCCATTCAATTCCAAATACTTTTATTAATATAAGCAATATTTATTGAATTTTCCACAAATATATTTGTTTTATTCTTCGAAATATAATTATAATTTACAAAACATTATCGGATTTTCATTAAAAATATTATCTTCAGAAGCAAATAATCCCACATATGCTTTTGTAAGTTAGACGAAAATTTGAATATGTCTAATGAGACAGTCAGACATATTAATGTACCTACTAGAATTATTTCTAATAATATTTAAAATAAATATATGAAAATTTTAGAACAAAACATCTTCCATTTTTTTAAGAATGTTGTTACCAGCACCAATTGATTCACCATATGTATATAAATTAAAATAAATTTGTTTTATGTCATACTAGAATAGTCATACTGCAATTTATAATTTTTATGTTATATCTACAATAATTATCAAACATTGACCTCCGTATTCTGAAAATTTTCGTTAAAAATAATAGTTCGTTAAATGAAAATTCTTAAATTCCGTTAAAAATCAACCAAACCGATTGCATTTTTTTAGTGATATGCAACCTTGTTTTTGAGGTAAATCACTTGTAAAATTGAGGTGAGAATGCAAGTCATTTTTCTGTGGCAAAAAATGTATTTTCAAAAATTATCAGCAATGATGAAATTTAAATAAATTAATGTCAATGTTTAAGAAAATGATCATTAATATTATTTTATATACCTATTTATTTTCAAGTTACAAAAACGTTATTTTTATAATAATGTTTATTACTTTATTAAAATATAAATATAATGATTTTTATAATATTCATATATTATTAGTACAGATCTATATTTAAAAAAATTATATAAAAGAAACCAATTTTAACCGGTGTGTCAAAAAAAAAAGTGGTTCCAACTTTTTTTTTGAATAATCAGTTCGGTTACTGTTTTAGTTTCGTAAAAAATAGTAACGATTTTTTTACATTTAAGTTCAGCTCTAGTCTCGAATTAATTTACATAATAATTCAGTTTTCGTTCGCGAAATGAAACAATGTTAAGCATAACTTCTATAATCCTCAAAAATAAATAACGAAAAGCTAAGTAATAATATAGAACATTTGTAGGCAGTAACACTTGTTTCGTATTAATAGTTTTTCTGTTATTTGTTATTGTGAACTTAGAATCTAGGGCGAGCAATTGTGTTACTATTTTCGTTATATTAGATTAGATTAGATTTTTAATTTTATTTCTGAATTTTAGGTTTCTATTGTAAAATGTTTGCCATATGCATATAAATTAAAATTGTAAACTTTCTTATAAATTCTTTTATTTAAATACTGTTTATTTTTTTTAATTCGTTATAGCCAGCACAGAACCAACCGTCACACCTAAGTATTTAAACGAAATACTTTCTAACAGAGAAATTATTATTGAAAAAGATAATATATCATATTAAGTTGAAAATTTATAATTTTGCATAATCGTGAATACGTATCTGCACAAATGCCAATATGGATACTTAGAAAAAACATCACAAAACTATGAAAAATTATAAAAATTTATTAAATCGTATCGTATCGTATGTAAGCCTAATTTGTGCTAATCTGTAATAATTTCGAAAAAAGACTAAAATTAACAAACTTTTTTACATTGCTTATTTGATCTTTTTTGATTTTAAAAAAAAAATATGTATTGCACACTTTTTTTTTAATATAACTTCATTGTTATCTTTGTAGGATAAATATAACCAAAACAATTTTTGTAAGCGTCCTCAATAATCGTTAACAATAAAATCATAATTATTTTTAAAAGGCGGTAAACACATATTTTTCCACAAGTGTTAAAAAACTACACTTTATTTCACTGTGAATTGTAAATTATAAATAAATAATGAATAGATGTTTAATAACAGTACTGTCCACTAATTTTCTTTTAGCAATTTATAATCTACTCTAAAAAGTGCATTTAATATATATATTTTTCAAATTTATCCTCCATAAGCCCAAAAAAAAATTATAAAAAATTGCTAATTTAGCGGCAAAGATTTGGCGTATTTCGTATTCTTTATACTTTTTATAAACTGATCTATTACTACAAATATACAATTTTAGAATACAATATTTAGAATATATTACTATTTTAGACAAAATTATAATGTAAAACGATTAAAATAAAGCAATTCGATTAGAGTGGACAGCCCCATTGATATAGAATCATACAAATAAATCAGAAATTGCAGCACGTCAATATTCTTAAATAAACAGAAATTTTGTGTAATTTACCTGAACAGCATAGAGTCGATCACCGATAACAGCTACACAAACATTAGCTCTTGGGAAGGTCAAACTGGAACCGACCACCCAACCATGATTGTAAACTTCAGTATAGAATTTATCTCAGAATGTAGAATAATTCAAACAGTTCCAGCTATCACATTCGCCGAATGCGTAGACGACACTGTTGAATGCTGCTATAACCAGTTTGATACCGACCTAAACACAACATGAAACAATATAATCTCTATGCTAGCATTTTATGAGAATTTTGGGTGGAAATGTTCAAAATATAAGTATTTGTTTTACGTTTTTTACAGCCATATTTGCGCATAGTATAAATATAAAGAATACGGTAATAAATTGTTATAATGAAAATTTAAATAAAAATTATGCAAAAGTTACATGTCACAGTTGTAATATATTCATTCCGAAATGAAACCAAATGAACCGATTTGATAGCTCTGGTGTTTGTTAGATAAAACTGAAACATGGTTTGTTTTTGAAACACGTTGACCTTGATGATTAAATTATTAAGATAAATTTATTTATTTATAAATCTATAATTTATATAGTAACATACAAGACTATCTAACCGAATACATAACTGTCTATTACATTTTTAAATGACTACTAGAAATATATATTTGTTTTTATAGAATTTAAACTAATATTGATTTTAATAAGATTATATATTTATTTATTAATAGTATTTGAGTTTTTCTCAAAGGTAGTCGTTATTATACATTTTGAAAACGTACGCAATCCTTGAATACATCACAGCTATAAAAATATCTAATGCTTGCTTTCATAAATAAATGTTAAAATTTAATGCCGATATCAAAAATCTATTTAAAACGGTTTCAGCAAAACGTTATATTTTAATAAAATAAAATAGTTTATGAAACTACATAAAACAGCTTTAGATTATAGTTCAGTATTAATATTTATTAATAAACGATGTTTCGACGAACTCAAAGTACGTCTTCAAGAAAAGTTGATGAAGACATACGTTAAGATCGTCGAAACGTCGATTATTAATAAATATTAATACAGAACTATAATCCAAAGCAGTTTTATTTTAATATGAGTTCTGAATTATTATTTTTTACCACGCATACAATACCTATAATAGTTTTAAAAAAAATCTAATTAAAATACCTTTTCCTTTTTTAAGATTCTTCCATTAAATAGATTACAATCAAAACTTTATTGAATATAGTTTCCAAAATAGTAATTTCTTTTGTTTTCATCAGCCATCCATATTTGGTTTTATATTTATGATAAATGATGCTTGATAGAATGGAATGTCTGTCATCTAAAATTTAAAAAAACCTTGTTAATCTAACTAATAACATAAAGAATATACTGCTATAAATCAAAAAATTAAATAAATTATACTTATTTACTTACTTGTAGCTATGAAGAACACGTGCACTTGCAAATTTTTCACATTTGCGTGTAGTTCCAATACTACTTTTCTTTGGATAATTGAATAACATCAACTAGCGTAAACGAATTTTAATCTTTGTATATAGCATATTACTAAATGGCTAATCAAATTAAATAAACGAAATAACACCATGCTTACAATTCTAATGCGAAAACAATGTGCCTACCGCACCCATAACACATCACAACGGATGCCTTAACTAATATTGACATGCGTAGTATAAGCGATTAATGCGACAGTGGTGAAATATTGGACTATATAAATAATTTTAAATTTAATAATTTATTTTAATAATATTAATATTATTTTATTTAAAATTAGTATAAAATTAACTTATTAAAAATAACAATAAAATATTTAAATTTAATAAATATGCATTACTTTTCCTGTATATTAATTAAAATTGTATTTTGAAAATATTGTTTGTTTACTAATTATTTAGGGAACTAATTATATTTAATCAAATAAAATTTATTTTATTTTAATTTTAATTACGTATTATAACACCATTCAGTGTGGGCAAGGTAATGCAAGTTAGGATACTTGCATTAAGTTTGCATTTGTAGGTTTACATACTTTTTAAAAATATGAAAATATTTAATAAATACATATTCAGTAAAAAAAGCAAAATTAAAATAGATAATCTTATAAATTTTACAACTTGTATGCAAAAACTTAGATTTTTTATTTGTAGATATGCTGCACAAACAAATCTGGCATATTTCATTAAAATATCTTTGCCAAGTTGATGATTTGACATTGGTAAAACGGCGTATAACCATTGTCATAACGGTGCTAGGTCCAAGGTGCTGGGGAGCAGAGGGGGTACTTTTTTCTTTAGTTGCTACTAGAATATATGCAAATATATGATATTTTGCTATTGTCTTGTTACTGTTCCTGTGTTGTCAATGTACTTTGCAGTTATATATATATATATATATATATATATATATATATATATATATATATACCAGCGTTTCTTCATTTATTTACAAAATATCAATTAAAAGAAAATATTGCTTTCAGTACACTAGTACATAGGGTTACCAACTCGGCCCAGGCCGAAAAGAGTACATTTCTTAAACAAAAATCGTACACATACACACATATATGTATATATATATATATATATATATATATATATATATATATATATCTCGTGTTATCATTTTCATCAATAATCATTTATAGATTTAATAAATAAAAAATTGCTAAGATATGAGATACATGTATTTTAATATCAAAATGAACAATTTAAACAAAAATATACAATGTACTTTTTACCACATATTATACGACGAACACAACGTAACTTACAAACGAAAAGTTCGTAGAATACGAAATACTTGTAAATAGAAAATCAAAATAAACAATATTAACAAAAATACGATCAAACTAAGAGCGTTTGAGCCTTGAAAGTATGGATATTTACAACTTGTTTACATTTTTTTCAGTATTGTTCCATCAGTGTATTTTTTTTTTAAAAGAGTACATTTATAGTATTTTTTGAAAAAGTAAGAGTACATAATTTTTCTTGCTCAAAAAGAGTACATGTACTCTTAAAAGAGTACGGTTGGTCACCCTACTAGTACACATATATTTACATTAAAATAATCTTCGCAAAAACATATAGAACCTATATAGAAAGACTATAATCTGAAATATTTCGTCCTGCTGCTTCTAACCAAATTTTTCTTCTATCATAATCAAATAATACAGTACCTAATAAATAATTTGTTACTATCATTTGACTGGTACCTATTGCATGATAAAACTACGCAGTGCTTTTCTAAACTCATTTGTAAAATATATAAATAAGAAACTTCATAAGAACAAGAACAAGTTGTTTGACATATGACAAATAGTACAGCTTAATTTTAAATTCAAGCGACA
Source organism: Clivina fossor (assembly GCA_963966155.1). NCBI lineage: Eukaryota > Metazoa > Arthropoda > Insecta > Coleoptera > Carabidae > Clivina > Clivina fossor. The sequence goes on along the minus strand of OZ014551.1, from coordinate 32,980,358 downwards.
GTAGGCGTCTTACTAAGTGCGTTTGTTTTGCAAGGTTCATAATTTTTTACAAAAATAAACTTTTTCAAAATTGCTTCAAGATTTATTCTGTTAATTTAACTATACTTATAATTAACTTTATAAATATATAATAAAGTATTATATTAGAACTTGTATATTTTTTTAATGTATATTATTAGTTAAAATATATATAAAACGTTCTGAATTTTTTAACTTGTATTTGCTAAATGTCGTCAGCCAATCAGGTTGTTAAACGTCATATTATAGTTCCATTGTTTATCACATACGTCATTATTTTTAAAATAATTTGAAAATGTACACTGATTTTCAATTATTAATTAAAAATGAACTATAAAACTTTCGTTGTTTTTTTTGTTATGAAAAATTATGTTTCATATTCGACTCTCGATTGTGACATGTTTTTTTAAAATTTAAATTTTGTGAAATGACCCTAACAACATTATATATCATATTTTTTGAAAGTATGTAAACCTACAAATGCAAACTTAATGCAAGTATCCTAACTTGCATTGCCTTACCCACACTGAACGGAATTATAAAACTTTTACAAAATTAAAATACATAAAATACATTCTACTTGATTCTATATATATATTAAATATAAGTGGTTCCGTAAATAACTAGTAAAAAAACAAATATTTTTAAAATACAATTTTAATTACTATACAGGAAAAGCAATGCATATTTATTAAATTTAAATATTTTATCGTTATATTTATTAAGTTAATTTTATACTAATTATAAATAAAATAATATAAATATTATTATAATAAAATATTAAATTTAAAATCATATATATATATGATCCACTATTTCGCCACTGTCGCATCAATCGCTTATACTGCGCATGTCAATATTAGGTAAGAGATCCGTTGTTAATCCGTTGTGATGTGACGCGCTTGGCGGCATGGCCATCATATGGCCGCCATTGCATGCCGTAGGCAGGGCAGCCACATTGGTTTCGCTTTAGAATTGTAAATATGGTGTTATTTCGTTCATTTAATTTAATCAGTCATTTAGTGATATATACAAAGTTTAAAATTCTTTTACGCTAGTTGATGTTATTCAATTATCTGAAGAAAATTAATATTGGAACTACACACAAATGTGCATGTGCTCTTCATAGCCACAAGTAAGTAAATAAGTATAATTTGTTTAATTTTGTTGCTTTATAGCAGCATATTCTTTATGTTATTAGTTAGATTTACAAGATTTTTATAAATTTTAGATAACAGACATTCCATTTTATCAAGCATCAAATCATAATAAAAAACCAAATATGGACGATGATGAAAACGGAAGAAATAACTATTTTGGAAACTATATTCAATAAAGTTTTGACTGTAATATATTTAACGGAAGAATCATAAAAAAGGTAAAGGTATTTTAATTAGATTTTTAAAAACTATTATAGATATTTTATGCATGATAACAAAAATAATTCAGAACCCATATTAAAATAAAACTGCTTTGGATTATAGTTCTGTATTAATATTTATTAATAATCAACGTTTCGACGAACATAACGTTCATAAATTTTCCTGATGAAAACATACTTCGAGTTCGTCGAAACGGCGTTTATTAATAAATATTAATATTGAACTATAACCTAAAGCCATTTTATGTAGTTTCATAAACTATTTAATTTTATTCAAATACAACGTTTTGCTGAAACCGGTTATAAATAGATTTTTGACATCGGCATTAAATTTTAACATTTATTTATGAAATGAAGCATTAGATATTTTTATAGCTGTGATGTATTTAAGGATTGCGTACGTTTTCAAAATGTATAATAACGTAGAGGACTATACCTTTGAGTCATTCAATTATTTGAATATTGTTTAACACTTGCTTTAACACATTTAATACAATATATTTAAAACTTCATACAAACATGTAATTTTTTCTTTTAAAATTATATTGAGTTGTACGACATATTGAAATAGATCATTTCGTCATTGTAGTATTCGGGCCGCCTTATCGGAACATGTCTAATAGAATTATTCTGTATAATTTCTGATATTTAAATAAATTTCATAGCGAGTAATGTTTGTATATTACTATAGAGATTTAAATAAAACTATTTAGAATGGCAATGAATTGATGTAATAGTTATCGATAAAGCTTATTTAAAATATGTAGTGGACGATTATGTGGGGTGTTCAGGCCTAGTGAACAAGTCAAATTTTTTCAATTTAAGATTTAATTGCTGTATTATAGGTAATCATGGGTATATTTACATTGAAAATCAAGTAGTGTATTCTGAAATGAACCAAATGAACGAACCGGTTGGCGTTTTTCAGCAAAACCAGTTGCATTTCAGTTACATGGCTTCTGAATCTTTGGCTTATTACTTTAATCTGGTTTTTTTAAATTGCGAATTTAAGTTTTGACACTTGAACATAGAAGTTTTCATTATATCTGGTAATATATTTTAAGATTTTAATTTTTTTAACAAACTCAAATACTATTAATAAATAAATATGTAATTTTAATAAAATAATATTAGTTCAAATTATATTATATATATATATATACATATATAAATATTTCTGAAAGTTATTTGAAAAAAATAATAGAAAGTCACATATTCAGTTAGATAGTTTTGTGTGTTACTATATAAATTATAGATTTCTAAATAAATAAATTTATCTTTATAATTTATAATTAATTTATAATAGTTTTACTAGTAAATATCAGGAGCTAACCAATCGATTCATTTGGTTTCATTTCGGAATAAATACATTATAACTGTGACACTTAACTTTTGCATTATTTTAATTTAAATTTACATTATAGCAATCTATTACCTTATTCTTTATATTTATAACATTTGCAAGTTTTAAATATGTCTGTCAAAAACGTAAAACAAATATTTATATTTTGAACATTTCCACGCAAAATTCGCATTTCCAACTGTTCATAAAATTTTAGTATAGAGATTATATTGTTTCATGTTGTGTTTAGGTCGGCATCAAACTGGTTCTAGCACCATTCAATAGTCTCGTCTATGCAGTCCGCGAATGTGACAGATGGAACTGTTTGAATTATTCTACATTCCAAGATAAATTCTATACTGAAGTTTACGATCCAGAGATACAATCATGGGTGGTGGGTGGTCGGTTCCAGTGTGACCTTACAAAGAGCTAATGTTAATGCTGTTCAGGTAATTTACACAAAATTTCTGTTTATTTAAGAATATTGACATGCTGCAATTTCTGATTTATTTGTATGATTTTATATCAATGGGACTGTCCGCTCTAATCGAAATTCTTTATTTTAATCGTCTTACATTATACATTGGTCTAAAATAGTAATATATTCTAAATATTGTCTTCTAAAATTATATAGCTGTTGAAATAGATGAGTTTATAAAAAAGTATGAATAATACGAAATACGCCGAATCTTTGATGCCAAATTAACAATTTTTTATAATTTTTTTTGGGCTTATGGAGAATAAATTTGAAAAATATATACATTAAATGCACTTCTAAGAGTAGACTATAAATTGGTAAAAGAAAATTAGTGGACAAGGCTGCTATTAAACATTTATCCATTATTTATTTATAATTTACAATTTACAGTGATATAAAGTATAGTTTTTTTTAACACTAGTGGAAAAATATGTGTTTACCGCATTTTAATGATAATTTTGATATTATTATTAACGATTATTCAGGACGCTCACAAACATTGTTTTGGTTATATTTACCTTTCAAAGATATTTTAAACAATGAAGTTGTATAAAAAAAAAGTGTGTGCGATACATAATTTTTTTTAAAATCAAAAAAGATCAAATAAGCAATGTAAAAAAAGTTTCTTTGTTGATTTTGGTTTTTTGAAATTATTATAGATAAGCACAAATTAAGCTTACACTAGTAACATGTGAATCAACTGTTTTTTGATACGATTTAATAAAATTTTATAATTTTTCACATATTTGTGATGTTTTACATAAGTATTCATATTGGCATATATGTAAATTTTCAACGTAATGTGATATGTTATTTTTTTCAATAATAATTTTTCTGTTTGAAAGTATTTCGTTTAAATACTTTGGTGTGACGGTTGGTTCTGTGATGACCACAACGGATTTTAAAAAAAATATGAACAACAGTATTTAAATAAAAGAATTTATGAGAAAGTTTACAATTTTAATTTATACATACATATGGCACACATTCTACAATGGAAACCTAAAATTTAGAAGTAAAATTAAAAATCTAATTTAATCTATTTTAACGACAATAGTAACGCAAATGCTCGCCCTAGATTCTAAGTTTGAAATAACAAATAACAGAAGAACTATTAATACAAAACAAGGGTTACTGCCTACAAATGTTGTATATAATATTTATAAAAAATACTTAGCTTTTTGATATTTATTTTTTAGAATTATAGAAGTTATGCTTAATATTGTTTTATTTCGCGAACGAAAACTTAATTATTATGTAAATTAATTAGAGACTTGAACTGAACTGAAATGTAAAAAAAAATCGTTACTATTTTTTTTTTACGAAACTAAAACAGAAACCGAACTAGTTATTAAAAAAAAATATGTTGAACTACTTTTTTTGACACACACCGGTTCAAATTGGTTTCGTTTATATAAATTTTTTAAATATAGGTAGATCTGTACTAATTATATATGAATATTATAAAAAATGATTAAATTTATATTTTAATAAATTAATCGGACCATATTTACATTATTATAAAATATAAAGCGTTTATGTAACTTGAAAATAAATAGGTATATCATTTTCTTAAACATTGACATTAATTTATTTAAATTTCATCATTGCTGATGATTTAAAAAAAAAAACTTTTTACCACAGAAAAACGACTTGTTTTCTCACCTCTATTTACAAGTGATTTACTTCAAAAACGAGGTTGCAAGTTGCTAAAAAAATTTAATAGGATCGGTTTGCGGTTTTTAATATTGGCGGTTTGGTTTTTGTTTCGGTTTAACATAAAATGAATTGATAAATAAATAAAAACTAAAATATAAAAACCGAAATTGCTTACCATAAAAACATCGATAAACAATCTAGTTTAAAAATATTAATTTAAAAAGTTAAATTGCATATTAGAAAAAATCATTTCTAAATAGGATATTATTTTATTATAAAAACTGTCTTATTTATTTCCACTATTTATTTTAATTTAATGCAAATGTTGTATCTATATACTTGTGATTTTTATGATAAAAATTAAATATATAGGGTAGTAGCACGTACCAACTTAGTCGCGCGATTAAGTTGTTACATGCTACTACTACTCATACTATTTTCCTAGATTTTTTTTGTTTCTAAATATAATTGTATTTTTTTATAATTTAATATATCACTCTGAATCAAAAAGCACTATGGAGAAATTAATCCGACTAATGATCAGTGAGAAATCTGCTGTCGTGCACACAAGATATACATTTATAACGCACCCGCATTGCAGGTTTTTTTTTCTCTTGATTTCAGCAATATGTATATATTTTGTTATTTTCAAAATTAATAATTTTATAAAGTAAATTAGCCGAGTGTCATTCTGTAAAATTCAATACAGAAAGTTTAGCATTCAGTTATCAAGAAATATAATATTTTTTTAAGATTATTTTTATATAAAATAATGATACAACTTTGAAATCTTACACATGATAATAATCTCTATTTTGCCGTTAGGCAGTGAGGTCATAAAAGTAGCGTACTTTATACATTTTATCTGCTAAATATGCTAATAGTTTCAAGCACATATACATTTGTAAGTAAACTGTAAGATTAAAAATAATATTGAATTTTATTGTAGCTACAAATACTTGAACTAAACGAGTTAAATTAACTATATATTATGACAATTAACACATTGTTTCTAAGTTTCAGATTTTAGCACATTGTGTTATTACATACCTACTGTTTCTATTTGTCGCATTCATGTAATCCGTATAATCAGTATTATGTACATTATACATATGTCGTAACTCATATATGGAACTTTTGCCCATGATAAGCGAATTAAAATAATTTAAGTTTTAATATAATTTTTCAAAAATAATATTTATTATAATTTTATTTCAGTTACCCTATATTCTGTTTCCTTAAAAATAACGATTCGTTAATATGAAAATTTTTGAATCCCGTAAGAAATTTTGTTGCAATATACATAGAAAGATTTCCTACGGAATTAAGAAATTTTATTTTAACGAACCATTATTTTTAACGAAATTGTTTCAGAATACGGGGGTTAATGTTTAATAATTATTATAGATAAAACATAAAAATTATAAATTGCGGTATGATTATTCTAGTATGACATAAAAAAAAAATAATTTAACTTATATGCATATGGTAAATCGATCAGTTGTTGCTGACAACAATATTTAAAATAAAAATGGAAAATGTTTTGCTTCAAAATTTGCATATATGTATATTTGTTTTAAATATTATTATAAATAGTTCTAGTATATTAATATGTCTGACTGTTCAATTTGACATATACAAATTTTTGTCTAACTTACATGGCATATGTGGGATTATATGCTTCTGAAGATAATTTTTTATAACGAAAAATTTATAATGTAAATTTAAATTATATTCCGAAGAATAAAACAATTATGTTTGTGGAAAATTCAATAAATATTTCTTAGTTACTCCATTTAATTAATATTATTTTATATAAAGCAAATAAAGAATCTTAATTTGTAATTGATTTTCTCAAAATTGGACTTGTAATACTTTCTCACTGCAACTTTACTCAAATACGGTTGCATTGCAGTGACAGGATTCTGTAGCATTTTCCTAATTGTAATCTAAACTGAAAAGTTTACTATGTTAACTTAACTCCATTTATACGATAAATACAAATCATCTGTTAGAAAATACGTTTAATGCTGAAAGGAACTTGAAGCAATACGAAATTAAAACTAGGGAATTTTGCTGCTGTTGATCGAGTGCTAGAATATTGGGTGGAATGTTTACGATCAACGTAAGCAAAATTGCTTTGTTTTAAGTAAGTATTTGGTACAGAACGTATTTTCTGATATTCTCTGTACATATTTTATGCATATAATTCATTTTTCGTAAACTATCACATTAAATTTTTAAATTTCGATTAAAATTACGAAATTACTATAGAAATATACAATTTTTTTATCAGATCATATCTATTTTGAAGCACTGGCTTCCCTTAATTTATTACTAAGCTACACCCAAAAGTTATTTACAATTACTATAAACATTTCAAAATTTTTAAAAATAATAAAGAAAAAATTACTTTAATTTTTATATTTTCAAGTTTTTTTTTTTAATTTTTTAAAAAATAAATATTTTGTATTAAGTAATAAAAAGGAATATAACATTTGATTAAATTTTAAGAAATTAAAGTAAATATTTTTTTCTAAAATTTTATTGTTGCTTTTTATTATGTGACTGCCACAGATAAAGGGATTTCTATGCTGGTATTCTGTATTTATTCCATAAGCTCTGTAGTGCTATAGAATCCTTTGTCTTTTTTTTTTAATAAATTGAAAATTGCATAAAAAGACAATAGATTCTATAGAGCTTACAGAATAATACAGAATACCAGCATTAGTCTGACTGGAAATAGCACAGAACTGTTAAAAATTATTGCTGTTTAAATTTGTAAGTTTTAGAGAGTGTGATTTGATAAAACGTGCGTTGAAGTTTCGCATTTCTAATAACACATTTCCACATTATATTTACTAGTGTAAAAACTATTTAGCTTTAAAAAAATAATAAACTAGAATGGGAATAGGAAAAATGTAGGTAGCGTTTAGTTTGATAATTTAAAAATGTAAAATTTTGATCCACATTGCCTTTATTGGTTCTTCTGAAAAATTTGCATTTCAAAGATAAGGTCACTTTTTTGTGTTTTAAGTTACACGATTTTATTCAAAACTGTAGAGTACAGAAAATATTTGTAGGTAATTTTTTTTTTTATATAATTTATTTTTATTTGACTTGTTTACAAATACATTTCAAAATGACATTGATGTCTATCAATTATAAAAATTAAAAATATTTTTTTTTTAACGAAATATTGTATTGTCATTTTATTGTTACTTATAGTCGAGTTGATAACTGCTATTTTAGTTTTAATATTTCACTAGTATTTACTGCATTAAAGCATTTTTTATAAAATCTGTATTTTGTGTACGTGAACTTGTTTTTATTTCGCAAAGAATTACTCAATTAATAAGGCGAGAAACAATATCTGACTTACAGGGTGACCAGATTTCAGTTTAAGTAAACCCGGAGATTGAAAAATAAAAATCAGAAATATAGTTTTTTTTTTTTTATTATAAAAATTATGAAGCAGTTGTGCAGTTGGCGACACAGAACAGTCAAGTCAAGCAGTCGGCAATTGCTGTCGATAGATATACGAATTCACTGCGGGAGAGATTTGCGATGATTATATAAAACGTAACAGTGTTATTTTTATTGCTATGAATCATTTACATTAATTTTAGATAAAATTAACCTAACCCGGAGATTTTATAACAAAACCCGGAGCCCTGAGAACAGCTTTTGAAACCATGAGACCTGGTCACCCTGCTAACTTACAATTTTTTGTAGGTTATGACTACAGTATTTGCTAAAATGTACAACTGTCACAAGCATGTGTCATACGAATAGTAGAGACGTCATAATGTCATAATATTAAGATTATTTTCATTCATATATAAAATATTTAATAAATTATGTAATTATCTTGCAAGATATATTAATTAATTAGAAAATAGAACAAGTTTGCAATAAAATTTACTATGAAATTCTAAAAAAAAAAGCTTAAAGAAAACGGTCGTTAATGATTGGATTATAAAATTTAAATAACATATCTATTAAAAAAGTGAGTGTTTTTGAAGTAATATGGTGGTATTTAAAATTAAATCACAGTTAACTCTGAACTATAGCGAGTATAAAGATTCTAATGGGTTTCTAGGTGAGAGACGAGGTAGTTTATGAGCGGAAGCGTTCAAGTAACCCACCCGACTGCCGAATCTACTAATTGTTTTTTTCTCTAATATAAAAGACAGCCATAAAAAAAAGTGTAGTCGCAGCCTTGAAACAAAATAATAGTATATTATTTAACGAGCAAATAATGGCACCTATAATGTACGAGGATATTGTTTAGTCCACGAGCGTAGTGAGGGGAATAAAACATCCGAGTACATTGTAGGCATTATTTGCAAGTCAAATACTATACTTTATCTACAACTGCTTATATATTTTTAATATTGTACTTACTTATTCAAATCTATGATGTTAACAACAATTAACTAACTAACTAACTACAACTGTCATTTTATTACTTTGACTGATAACTGCTGCCATCTGGCGTAGAGATATTTAGTTTGTTGATGTTGCCTAGCAACGAAGCGTGCGTACGGAAATCAGGTTAATAAAGATCGTTTCTTTATTTCCCTTCGTTAATAATGACTAATATTTTATTAACCTTGGTTAATAAGGACTAGTATTTTATTTCCCTTGGGCTATAAAGACTAATATTATTTATCTGATTTTATATATATAATGACCATATAACAAAGCAGTTGTAGATAAACAATATTGTTAGTCAGTGCTGGCAGTATTAGTATACAAGTGTTTTTCAACATTCTACATTGTATTTAAAATGTAATGCGTATTTTCAAGGTTTTTTTTAAATAGATTTACTATAATAATAATAATTTTGTAAATTACTAATTTTATATTATATATGTTAATTAACATATTTATCTCAAGTAAATTATATTTTTGATTAATTATACGAAATTATACGAAAAATGATATTTTAGCGATTTGTTATCGGAGTCAAAATTAAAGTTGCCTGAGTTTGTTTGGTTATAACTTTTAAAACATTTAATATTGCAATCTTTAAATAAAGTAGAGATATATTAATTTTTTCATCACGTTTGTGTGTGTTGTTTTGTTTAAAACCTTGTTAAAAATATAAATTTAATATTAAATTAAATTTTGCTCAAGTTTTTTTTTTGTAATGTTTTTAATATTATTCTAATAATAATAATAATAATACGAACATTAACAGCAGATTGATAAGAGAAGCAATTTAAATTTATAAAGAAAAAGATAACATCAATCACTGTGAAGGTACTGAGTTAAACAAAATTTGGCTTCCATTAATTAAAAATCTATAAATTTTATGATCTACTTATTTGTTACCTAGTAACTTGTCTCTATGTTCTATTATTTACTGTAATGTCATATAAATTCAGAACTTTAACCTAAAGCAGTTTTATTTACTATAATGAGTTTTGAAAGATTTTTACTATGTTATGTATTATTAGAACTAATTTCGAAAGTAAGAATTTATTATTTTTATGTACTTATTATGAACATAAATATAATATGTATGATTTTATACGTCTAATAATTATTTAATTTTATGTCTGTCTGAATGCATCCGCGGCAGCATATACTCAAAAATATATGTATATATTTGAGTGCCAATGATGAACAAGCAAAAAGCAACACTGTTGGATTTAAATTTGAATTTAAGAGATTATTTTAGTTTGCTTTTTATTTTTCTTCCTCATAGTAATATACATAGGATGTTAAAACAGGCGACGTTAGCTCTAATAACATAAACAAATTTTATAATACTTTACAAATTAAACAATTATTAAAAATAAATTTAGTTAAAAAGTAGTTAATTTAAATTGATTTAAATTATTGATGTAAAAAATCAATTGATTACAATTGTGATTTAAATCAAATGATTGAAATCAGTCCAATCCTGTGTGTAACATTATATCTAAAATATTAAAAAATAATAAAAATCTTTCATATAGCTTCTAGATATCGAATCTGAACTTAGTTTATATGAGTGCATGTGTGTGCGTCGTCAGCTTGCTCGGTTCGTCAGTCAAAATTTTGTGATCACAACTCCTATATCTTTTTTTAAATTAAATTTTTAGCATAGGTTTATTTAGTGCCCAAGATGGCCATATTGATTTCTTTTTTCTTGTCTTGCTAACTTTCTGAGAAAATAATTACTAAAGTTAAAAAAATATATTATGGTTACATTATTTATCGGATTTCAATCCAATTTTCACAAAATATTCTTTTAGTGTCTACAGATATTATATTATTTTACTAATGTACAGAGCTACCAACATTCCGAGAAAACTTACTAAAATTTTTAAAATTTAATTCTGATTTTACTATTTGTTTGACATTAATCAAACTTTTATAAAAGATTGTATTACTGCCAACATAAATTATATAATTTTACTGTATTACAATATTATCAATATTCTGATGAAAATTTACAAAATTTTGAAATTTTATTTTGGGTTCAGTGTGTAACCAATATTAATAAATTTTTCGTAAAATATTCTTTTAGTGCCCCCATAAATTGTATAATTTTATTATTATATAGTGTTGCCAACTATCTGAGAAATAAAATTTGAAAAGAAACTTTTAGGTATTCTAAAAAATTTGAATTTAATTTAATTTTTAGAAAATATTCACCCAGTATTTATACGAATTGTATAATTTTAATTCTATGTCATGTTGTTTTATTAGGGCTGGGCGATATTGGTATATTTGATATTATTAAAAAAATATTGATATGTCAATATATTGATATATCGAAATATTGATAACTGATATTTAGCAAAAATATCGATAATATTGATTTATAGATATTTTGATGGTATACCGATACAATTTAAATATTTATATATTCAATGAAAAATGTAACTTATGTCAATAACTAAGTAAATTAAACAATTTGTCAATGTATCTTTACACTGTCTATGTATTTTTATATTTAAAATAAATAATTGATTTTAAAAATATCTGTAATATGCTTTTTTTTTTTAATGAAATGTAGTAACTAAAATAACAGTCTTTTTTTATTTGTTTCATTCATGTGGGAAAAATCTCAAATATTTTTACTTTAAATTAGAATCTCATTAATCTTAAATTTGCTCAGATATCAAAATACCGATATATCAAAATGTTGATATACCAAAATGTTGATATATCGATAAATTATCGATATGTCGATAAATTATATGTATATATATATATATATATATATATATATATATATATATATATCTATAAATCGATAAATTATCGATATATCGAGAACTTTTTCCAGCCCTAGTTGTTACTATATTTCGGGGGAAAAATTATTTAAATTTTAATATTTTTTTTTGGCTATGCTATCGGATTTCAATAAAATTTGCGGGATAGATTTATAGATATATCTTCAACTCACTTATTACGAGAGTCTTATTAAAAGTAAGCTAAGTTTTGACGGCTTTCCTTACATTTTTTCGGAAAGTTAACAGGTAGTGTTTGGGTCCCTATAGCCGATTCAATGATCGAGCAACTTGTGAAATTTTTGGGGAAAAAATTCCAACATTAGAATATTATTTTATCTTAATTTTACTATAAGCTTATGAATTTTTGTTCAGTGTTATTATTATTATAAATGCTTAGTGCATATTGCGTGGATGGCGTTGGTGGTATTTATTGCTTCACAGCTACATCTTTTTAATTTACTTGGCATAAAAGCTAGCCACTTGCATCAGGGTTTTCGGACATTAATCAAATCACCGTACTGATAACCTCCTAAAGAGCGAAACAAGTGTCTGTGGTTAACTGGCCAGTCATTGATGCATAACTTAATAGCCGATTCAATGATTCAGTAACTTCTGAAATTTTTGGGGAAAAAATCACCAACATTACAATATAATTATATTCTGTACAGTGTTGCCAATTTTTGGAGTAAAAAATTATTTAAAATTTTTATATTTTATTTTCGATTTATTATTTTTTGTACCAATAATAATTTAGTTTTTGCACACTGTTGCCAACTTTTTGAGAGAAAGAATATTTTATTTTAGCTACATTTTATTCAATTTTAATCAAATTTTTAAAGTGATTGTCTAAAAAATTAAGTATTATGCAATGTTGCCAATTTTTTGGAAAATTTATTCAAAATGTTGAAGAAAAAATATAAAATTTATTTTCATTTCTTAGTATTTATGTAATGTCAAACTGCTTTATATATGGGTTTGCCCATATTTTCTAATATTGGTTAATAAAAGATTTTGATATGCTAGCAAATAAAGATAAAATAGAGCAATTAAAGAAGTAGTGTACTTTTGTTTTTTTGTTTTTTATATATCGAAATAAACCTTTAAATAAACATCAACAAATGCTATAAAGATTTTTTTTATAAATTAATAAAAAACTTTTCTATATGTAACCAACTTCTTTCGTCGAAACGTTGATTTATTAATGAATTATTACAAAACTAGGATTTAAATCCGGTTTATTCTAATATAATGAGTTCTGAAATATTTTTCACTTCTTTAATTGAAATTTATATTTTGTGCGAATAAATTAACTGTTATTAACATAGTATAAAAATATTTCAGAACTCATTAACGTATAGGCTACAAGTTCCAGACAGTGATCTAATTAATGAGGCCATTTCGCTAATGAGTTAGTGGCTCCAGTAATAAGCTTTCTCTTTAGGAATTTAGAAAATTTGTCATTTAATTGTTTTGGTAAATATGCATGTATAGTATTTTGAAGAATATTTGAAAAAATTTCTCATTTTCAAGAAATAGATTATAGAACAATTATGTTTTCAAAAATACCTTACTGAGATAATAGAATATACAATATAGTCATTTAATTATCATAGTTTGAGTTTCTAATATAGGTATATATTCTGATATATAGATTGAGTATTACAAAAATATTTTTAAAGATTTAAATCTTAACTTTCTTGTTATTCTGTATGTTATTAGTTAGTATTTTTCAAATGTCTTACAAATTGTAAAAGTATATCATTTACTTACTAGAATAGAAAAATATTTTAAAGATTAGAATCTTAACATTGCCAATTTAAAATTATATTTTTAAAATACTTTAATAATGTAATAGAATGTAAAATAAGAAAATAACAATATTGTCATTTAATTATCATAGTTTGAGTTTTTAATATAGGTATATTCCGATTTACTGATTGAATATTACAAAAATATTTTTAAAGATTAAAATCTTAATTTTCCTGTTATTCTGTATGTTATTAGTTAGTATTTTTCAAATGTCTTACAAATTGTAAAAAATTTTACGCGTGTCTTCTCCTTCGGAATTTATAAAATTTTGAATATTTGTCATTTCTAATTATAAAACTGATGAATTTTAGAAAGTTTCTCATGTGTTATTGAATTTTTGAATATTCGTCATAGCTTTTCTGAAACATTTCTAAAATTTTATAATTTTCTTATTTCTATGATTAGATTCAAAATTGGTATATATAAAACAAGATATTTTCGTTACATCATATCACTTTTGAAAACAAAGTCATTGTAAGAACTTCAAATATATTCAAATATATTATTATTATTATTATTTATTGCTATTATCATTATTATAGAATAATACAGTTTTTTAAATATGTGTATATTTTCTTTTTATAGAGAAACATGGATTTAGAAGATTTAGAACTTGGCCAGTTAAAAAAACCCCTAAGCAGATTATCAACATTGCCATTTAATACAAAATATTTAATTAAATCTATCAGACCTGTAAAAACAACTTTTGGCCGAAAAATAATAGCTGAATTCCAAGATTTAAATCATACCTACCAGCTCGTTTTGATGAGTTAACAAATGAAGAGATATCTACATACTCAAAATACATGGGCAAATTAGCCCTTATGTATACAAGAACGGAAATTCAAAGGGGCAAGGAAATCACATTAATTGAATTCGTTTTGATATAATTTTTATTTTATTAACAATATGTATATAATAATATATGAATAAAAACAATATATATATATATATATATATATATATATATATATATATATGGGATGAAAATGATGGGTAAAACAGCCGATGTGGTTCTTAAAAATCAAATACTCATTTGAAATTCACAAGCTTTCGGTCACAATTTGTGCCTTTTTCAAGTGCTGAAAGAACGGAAAAACCAACTTTATTAGAAAAATTATTTTTTGATTTGACAGTAAAAATATATTTTACATTATGTAATATAAATTAAAGATAATATAATAAAGATTATTTATGAACATGTTATTTTTAAATTTTAAGTTCACATTAAGTAACAATAAAAAACAAGAAAAGAAAAAACTTACTGTGTTTTCACAGAGGATTGTTAATGTGTTGTTAAAATTGTTAAAATTATAAAATATTAAATGCATAAGTATAGTCAAATTGTTAAAAATTAAAAATATAGAACAATAGTCAGTGATATTAAAAGTAGAAACACATTTCATTTGATAACGATTATCTTCGTGGTGATAGTTCTTTTTTTGAAAAAATATATGTAAAAAATTCAAACTTAGAAAATGTCCATCAGAAACACAGAATACAAAATGGTCGAAAAATTTATGTTTAGTCATTTTTTTGGCAGAAAAAACTAGTTATATAAACCAGCAAAATTCTTCTTTATCTTGCAATTTTCTTCCTTTGAAAATGAATAGAAATTTATATAAAAATTAAATAGTAACCCCATCTCTTACGATTTTTACCAAGTACAGATGTCAACATAAATACATAACCTCATATAGGGTGAATTACCCAATAGTCAGCCACTTAACGATGGGATTCCATAAAACATTTATTATTATTTACACATCATTGTTATTAAAATTTTCTGCTATGTACATCGCAACTAATAATGTTAAAAAATCTTTATGATGTGTTGTCGTTCATAAATTATTTACAATAATGAATATACAGAGTAATTTAATTAACAGTTCCAAAATCACCAGTACCCAGCCACCAAAATTTATTAGTCAGCCACATAGTATCTAATAGTCAGCCTACATTTCGTGATGGTAATTATGCATTATTTTAAATAAAACTAAACTAATACATCGCATAAAATATATTTATAATTATTGTAACATGTTATAAAGGAAAATTACATTTGCTTTGGTAAGAAATAATACTTATGGAAATAATACTACAACATTAAAATAAAAGTAATTCTTCTATGAAAAAAAGAATATATTATATACTATATATGTATACTAACAAAAATCGCATTGAAATTCTTCATTAGCAATATCAATATAAGAGTGACCATAAAATATGGTACATTTCATATGATACCATCTAGGACAGAAGTCACAACCAACGTTTCTTAAGTCATCTTCCTCTACATCGCTATCTAATTGCTCCATACAAACTGAACACATTTTATTATCAAATAACTGAGTTTCGTATTGGTCAGAATCAGTTTCTTTGTTCGTCTTCTTCATAGTTTTCCTTTTCTTTACTTCTTGATTCATTTGCCTTTTTTCTTTTCTTTTCCTCTTTGCTTCTAATTCTTCAATCTTTTTATTTTCCTTGTTATTAATGATGTTTCTCCAACTTTGTGAAGATATAGCGGAAGGAGTTGGCTCTTTTGGGTGTCTTTTAGACGTATTAGAAACAGGTCCAGGCCAATATATATGTTTTTTAAATACTGGAGATATTGCAGATTTTGAACGAATTTTAAGAAGAGGCATTCTTTGCAAATTAGAATTCTTATTTTCTTTGGCATTTATTACAGTATTCTCTAGGCATAGATCAGTTTTTTCTGCATTATTTTCTGCTATTTCCTTCAGAATCGTATTAGAATATTCGATATCATTTGTTCTTATTTCTTTGATGTTAGTATTAGATGTCGTGGAATAGTTTTGATTTACTTTTTGTAGAAGTCCATTAAAACCTACATCATATTCTCCTAATTCAATTTTATTATTTTCTGGGTCTTTATGTATTACTTCTAATATCAAACTGTTTAAATTATTCTCATCTTGGACGGTTTGTTCTTCAGGTATTTGTGTAGTTCCAGATTCCTTCAGTAATTCCGATACTATTTTATTCTCCACCAAAGCAGATACTGCTCCAGTTTCTACCCCTGCCAAATCAGATACTGCTTCAGTCTCTACGCCTACTAAATCAGATAATGTCATCAATTCAGGTGTTATGTTTGTATCTAGATTTTGTACTGAATTATATTGCGTTAATTTTTCTTTTCGAATTTCCTGTAAAATTATATTTGTATCTATTCCTCTATTTAATAAATTGGGTTTAATTTTGTTTAAGACAGTTTCAGCGATGTCAAAATGACTTGCAGGAAAAACTTCGGAGAGTTCCGCGTGTACGTTTTTGTTCAATAATTCTTATTGATTTTGTATGCATTTACTGTAATCAACAGCATCAGCATTAAAAGGATATAGTCCACATTTACGAAATCCATTTTTTATTATTCGTGGCAACTCAGAATTCTTTAGTACTGTAGCTAATAAAGGACAAAAGGTAGATTTTGTCAAAACTGTATTGATGTTTTCAGGTAAGACTAGCCAATTTCGGACGGTTTTCTTCCAGTCTGTTTTTAATGGCTTAAAAACACTAACATCCGCTGGTTGCATGATATGGGTTGTGTTAGGTGGTAACGCATATAAAATGATGTCGTTTTCGCTACAGAAATTACTTAGTTCCATTGTCAGGTGCGTCCGATGCCCATCAACTAATAGAAGAACTGGTTTCTTAATATTTTTGCTTTCAAGCCAATTATTTATCCCATTTACGACATATTCATAAAATGTATCACTTTTCATCCAACCTGAATCGGAACGTCCAAGAAACCACTCTTCTGGCATGCTATTGACTACATCTTTAGGTGGTCTTATGTACGGGAATACAACCATTGGTGGAAGTGTTTCCCCATTCGCAGTGAATACTAATAAAACCGTAATGGTTTCTTTGTCGTTGCCTTTATGAATTTCATACACATTCTTCCACCCTTTGGGAGCTATTACCTTTCCAGTTTTTGGACAAATACAAAAACTTGTTTCGTCCCCGTTAAGAATCCTTGTAGGATCTTGAAGTATATCTTCATGATTGTGTAGTTTTAAGTAGTTTTCTAAGTCACGGAACCATTTCTTTATAAATTCTTTTGTAATTATAGCTCGTCCCTTTGTTATACTTTCTGGCGCTCTATGAACAAGTTCTGAATGTCGCTTTAAAAAACTATAATACCACTTTTTTCCAGGACGATCGTTTTTGAATGGATTTTTTCTATTATCATCCTTAATAATTTGTTGCACAGTATTCAGTAAGTCGTCTTTTTTTCGAGCAAATCCACATTTAGCTAAGTTTATTAACCATTCTTTTAAAAGATCTTCTTCAGCTCCGCTAAGAATTGTCTCAGGACCCATTCGTCGAGGGCCTTCAGGTACTCGTCCATGCAATCTATCTTGTAGTGTTCCCCGCGGTACACCATATTCGCGACTTGCTTGTCGAATACTTAATGTACCTCCACGTATTGCAAGTAATGCATTTTTTAATGCTTCTTCATATCGATGAATCGGCCTTCTACATTCTGCCTTAGTCTTCATTTTAATTATTTTTGTTCTGTTATCTATAATAAAATACATAATTTGCTTGTGTTTCGCATACGGCTGACTATAGAATTTTCGGTTTCCTTAGTTCAGCCGTCTACTAGAAAAGTAGGCTGACTACTGGGTTATTGAATTATATAGATACTATTCTACATAGCAATCAAGACCATATTCATATACTATCTTAAATGATAAATTTGAATTCAAATTAAATATACTATGAAATTCCAGAAGTCGGCCGGAGATGGCTGTCTACTGAATTTTACACTGTATTCATGATCCAGTAGTCAGCCTCATGTTTTTTTTATTAAATCATGCTTTTTTAGAATAATTTTTATATTTATTTTATTTCTTTTGAATCTAAATAACCATGCAGTTAGTTTTCCCATTTTATGTAGGCATTAGACAAAGATACACACCTTTTCAATCAGCAACTCCACAGATACGCTTCTAACACTATTTCGCCATTTTGCATTAAATGTTTGGAAGTAGCATGCTTGCTAATAAAATTGTACTTCAACCTTTCATTCATAGATGTCGAAAGTGTATTTAAAATTTTAATAAAAGTAGGCTGACTACTCGGCAAGAGATATAATGCATACAAAGTTATGGGTATTTTTACTATTTCAGTAAATTAATAGAAATGGCTGACTACTGGGAAAGGCTGAGAATAGGAGCCCTCACCCTATGTATCATGTGAAAGTTAAAGGTTGGTTTGTTTAAGAACTGATTTGATTAAATAATCATAAATACTACTCAGACTTTTGATATCAGATCTCTTATTCATCGATTGAGCCTCTGATTTTATGAACACCATTTCCAAGAAACTACGCTTGAACAAATTTTTTTCCGTCGATAAGATTTTTATTTGTTCGTAATCCATGCTATGTTTTTTTGAATCACAATGGATAGAAAGGGCTGTCGCTCCTTTTTTTATACGACAATCAGATTTGTGTTGGGAAATTCGATCCTTCAGAAGTCGTTGTGTCTGTCCAATATAAATTTTATTGCAATTTTTACAAGGTATGGAATAGATCGAGTATGGTTTCTTTAAAACGTCCTGTTTATCTTTGAATTTAGAGTACTTTTGTACCCATTATATCGTTCGTGTCGCCATTTTGAACAGTTTCCTTGATTTTTAGTTTCTTTTTTCTAAAGTATTATAAGAAGAAGAAGAGAATGTATAATTAATGACCAAACAAATTTTAATACTAATAATTAATTAATTAATAAAGAATAATAAAAATTATATGTAAAGAGTAGTTTAAAATAATAACTGGAATATATATCTATGTGTAATCACTAATACTTAATTTTAAGCAAATATTATTAATCTAAAATAATAAACTACTAAAATAACTAAAATAAAAACTATAGCTTGTATATGTATATGTGAAGCCAGGCTTTGTAGACTCGGGGTGCGGGGGGCACGTTCTACTAGCAGGTCAGACCAGATGTTCGGTATGGGTAGCGTCGAAGCGACCCTTCGTGTTGCGGGCAGAGGGATGCGAAAGGCAAAAAGGCGATAATAAAATAATTATCTTTATTTGTCCTGTAATAAATATATACGATAAGCTATTTGCTTAGTGAAAGTGAGTTAGTATATCATGCACAATCATCTAATCCTCACTCGACGTAAGGCAATACAGGTGTTATTTTATTTAGGCACAAGTTGACGGATTAATTTAGTATAATTGTCTCTAATGAGACTGGTTAGGATAGGTCAGTATTGACGGGTTGTTGGACTAGACATATTGGCCGCTACCTCAGCTCAATCACTAGTACCGTTGATTGCAAACGGACCATCCAGGAATGCAATTTACAACTAACCCACAACAATAATTAGCGTTACACTAATTGGGCAGTTCGTTGGGCAATCTTGGTTGCAGTGCGGACCCACACATGCCGGCAAGACGCACCGATGGCTGGCAACGGTTCTTACAATTCTCCAGGAATACCAACATCGAAGGGTTACATCATCTTAACCGGCAGTGAATTCGCGGTAGCAGCGAATTCACCTCATACAACACACATACATGCATTTATTAATATAATTGACATGCTAACTCACTTACCAATACGTAGCGTATATAAGATTAATAATCCAATCGCTGTTTTGGAGAATATATCACAAAAACTGCACTATTTATGTATTAACTGGAGCACTTTATTAAAAGCGTTATACTAGAACAAAAGTCAAGTCAAGAATGGTCCGAAACCAAAGATAGCTCTCACATCCGGCAGATGTTTAATATCACTTTTGTATACCAGTCAAACGAATATAGTTCTACTGTGGTAGTGTCAATGGGGTGCATAGAGTCAATGTCATTTCGCGCACTTTTTAGCATTCTAGGAAATGCTTGAAATCTGATCTACAAAGCCAGTATCCCACACATATATTTGCTATATTTGAAAAAACATTTTAAACTAGAATTTTTAACTTTAAAATCTTAACTAAAATTGTATTTATATTTTTATTTTTCTAACAAAAGTAACTTTTTCTTCAAATGTCATATTTAATTTATTTAAAAAAATTATTCTTTCATTATTATATTTTACATTATCCATATTAGGCTGATCTTCTTTTCCGTAATCTTCGTCTGTATGAGCAACGGTCCTTTTTTCTTTATTATAAAAATGTAATTTTTTGCATCTAATGTTTTCTCTTTGTATTTTTTTGTTGGTAATATATAATTTGGTATATTTTCCTGGAATTTTACCTCCTGACATATTCTTATGAATTGAATGGTGTAATTCTTTCCCCGTGTTATAGGAAATAACTGCCGTATTACCACTTATTTCATATGAACCACGAAGAGTGTAATTAATTCTTTTGCCACCAATATATATGGCAACTATAGCATTAAAACTTTCCGCTAAATTATTGTTTAAATTATATATCAAACTGTTAGTTTGAGCCATTACTAAATTTAAGGCATATTGAATTTCATTCCATAAACCGCAAAACTGTAAATCTGAAATTACATTTTCCGAACTAGTTTGATTACAAAAATAATTACAAATTATTACAAAAATAATTATCATTATTACAAAAATAATTATCACAGTTACTATGATCATTAAACACATGAAATGGGCTATTTTTTGTCTTTTTTTAAATTATTTATTTTTATAAGTAATGGTGTGTCTTGTGCATTCCTATATTTTACTGCCGCTTGTACTGCTGTAATTAATCTGTCAATATTTTCTATCAATCTTAATTTTAATATTTTAGGCACGTTACCAGTATTATTGGTTTTTAGTTTGACAATATCATGTAGTCTACGTTTATAGTTTCTACAAATATGATTAATACAATTTATCTTTTCGACCAACAAGGTGGAGCCGTAAGGCATTGTTTTTGAAATTTTATCCATTACGCTACTATCATTATCACCTATTAATCTATAATATTTGAGTTTATGCATTTCAACACTACGTTTAAAACTTTCCGCTATTATATCTGCTTCCATACTTGTTGCAGATTTGGTCCAATTTTTAAAGCATAAATGTTCAATATTTTTATTTTCTTTTTCATTTTTGGCACATACACAACAATAAGAGTTTCTTATACTTATAAATAGCACTTTTCTAGTTTTAAATCCTATAATACATGCAACTCCGGATGCTGAATTATAATTAGTTTTATAAGATCTTTTGGCCCAAGATCCGTCAGCTACTACTGCAATTAGAGGAAAGCTTTCTTCATCGATATTTCCTTCCGATATTGCAATTTTTGCTTCTTCTTCACCGGCTTTCTCCATTGATTTCCAAGCTATTTCCTTTATGCCTGTGTGAAAAGTACTTTGTATATTTTGATATGTACTTTTACATAATGATGGCATATTTATAACTGCGCTTTGTTCTATTAATTGTTCATATCCTTGTCCAATGGATATCATACTGTGCACCCTGTCAGTATTTATATTATCCATATTTTTATTTTCATTACATAAATTACCCATTTTATTACACATTTCACATTTGAAATAAAATTTGTTATAATATCCACATCGTTTTTTTTTCAGTTTCATATGATTAAAATTACATTGAAAAGGTTTATGATCGTTAATACTAATAAATTGTTCAAATTAATGTTTAATATCAAACATACTTCTACCATCAACCAACAAATTTTCGTTTATCTTGTCAGATTCACAGGCTATTTCTATATTGTTATCACTAATATTGTCATTATCACTAACAATGAACAAACCACATGTGCTTGCTCAGGTTAGAATTCATAAATCACGAAAATTAGAAAATAATAATCACTAAATCAAGAAATAATATTATCAACAACTCACAAGATTAATACTCAATGAAATTTAACCAAATTCTCCACAAAATAATGACTGATGGTCCAAATAAAAGAAGATTAAAAAATCTTACCAAAATACACGATGTGCTGTTATCAATCACTTGCGCCAGGATGACTCAAAAAATCAGACCTGCTTCCGTAATTCGCCCCAAGGCCAAGCCCCGAGCGGCACTAGACTACGTGAATTAATTGTGCGCGCGAATTTTAAAACGCTGTCATAATCACTAA
Organism: Clivina fossor; assembly: GCA_963966155.1. NCBI lineage: Eukaryota > Metazoa > Arthropoda > Insecta > Coleoptera > Carabidae > Clivina > Clivina fossor. The sequence continues at coordinate 32,957,361 of OZ014551.1, read as the reverse complement.
ATGACGGTAACAAATAAATTTGTTACAACATACAAATGACTTGTCAAGTTTTTCTCTATTTTTGTCGACTTGTTTTGCTTCTCTAGCCTACACTTTTCTAGCTAAGTGCAAGTTAATATCATCTTGCATTTTAGCTTTTCATCATCATTTTTGTTTGCAAATTCAGCACAATAATCACACAGTTCCTTCTTAGGGCGGTGAAACTCAATATTAAACTCTGAAGTAAAAATATGTTTATAAAAACTAGCTTTCTCGGGTGCTGCTCCAAACTCTGCGCAATAATCTTTATAATCTAAATATAACCTATTTTCAGATAATCCTGAGGGAAGATACTGCCTCTTTGTAGTGCTTCTATAGTAATGTGAAGCAAGTAATGGTAAAGACTTTTGTGAGCTCGTATTAAGTTTTTTGTTGCTTCATACTTTTCTTGCGGAGGTGGTTTCTTGCCCCCTTTGATCTGGTTTAATGACTCCATGGGCCTAGCCTTTACTAAGTGCTATGAGTACTTTTTTTTACTTGAAATTTGTATAGTTTTGAGGAAGAACTTCTGACAAACTTGATGCTCCTGATGTCCTGCAGTAAGTATAAATTAAAGTATGATGTCTACGACTCTAGCCATTTTGTGCAACATATGAACGTTTTTTTGGTATTTGCTGCACATGTGTAGCAATGAAACTCCACCTCAACTCTTCTGTTTTCATATCATAATATTTGTTAAAAATTTGTTGTCGTGTTTCGTTGGAAATAACATCATTACAGTTGTAATGACACCTACATTTTACCTCTTCTACTATTTTTGCTTCTTTTAGCATTCCTTTTTGGGTTTCATACGCTTTTTCTTCCATTCTTAAAGTTTTTTGGACATTTCTTTTCCATTTTGATGGCTCCCGTTTCCGTTTTCTTGTCAGTTTTTTCTTCTCTGCATATTCTGCGGCATCTAAAATGGGTATGTCATTGTTTGCTTCCAAAAGCATTCTTCTGACATTTATTGAAGGTTCCAAGCTATTTGATGAGGCGTCAGCTTTATCATTATCATGCAATAGCAAACCATCGTCTTGTTTTTGTCCTTAAAATGAAATATTGCATACATATTCGTTAGAATAATAAAAAAAAACTTATCTTCAATCATAAGCACTGACTGTACTGACATGCGGAAAATCGTCGTTTAGTTCCGTCACTAAAATACATTAAATTTTATATAAAAAGTTTTTTTATTTTAATGTGGAAGTTTTCTTAAGCTTACCTTCAATCGTTGGCGATAATTGCCTAGCGGAAGATAAAGTTGATAAAAATTTATAATTTAATAAAGATATTACCTACAATATAAAAATACTCATCATGGACAAAATACATTATTTATTAAAGAGATTTAGTTGTACAAAAATTACATTATAGCTTACAGTTGTTATTCCCAAGTAGCATTGAAAGCTGTTTTTGGAATGTCATAAAGTTATTACAACTGTCTGAAATTCTATTTAGCAATAATTACTATCTACTATAATCAATACCATTTCAAAACATTTTGCTAACAAAAATATACCCTGTATGTTTCAATTAATTGTTTATTTTTCTGTACAGTCACACATGTCACTAATTTAATTATATAAGTTGGAAATTAAAATACAGACTATAAAAAAATTGAAATAGTTAATAAATGTACATATTTAGGAATTATAATTGATATAAATTTCGAATATAATAAAAATATTTTTATGTTATAAATTAACACTATTTCAACAAATATGTACATCCACAATTCAGATAATACAAATTCATTATTTATTAATCATGAAACAAAATTGGACTTTCTGTTATTGGATATCTGCAAATATGGCATCTAGCATGGTTATCGTTGTATATTATTTCCATACATCTTCCTCATGCTGAATGTCCGCATCTCACAATATACCGCCGAACATTTATTAAACATATAGAACATCGCATACTACGATGCATAGTGTTTTCGTCAAATTCTGCAAAAAAAGAAACAAAATATTGTATAAATAATTTGAAAATAGATAAATACGAATATACCTTCTTCATTCCCAATTATTCTCCATGCAATTTCTTCATCATTTTCATAATTATTGTCATCTGCAACGTTAGTTATGTTAATTATGTAAGTACGCAAAAGGACATATTTTGCTCAATAAAAAGTTTGTACTCGAGCTGAAAAAGGGTACAACGGTTAAAGACAAACAAGTTACATACTAATTTTAAGCGACTTTTAGATCTCTGATTTAACAGCGGTGGACGTTACACAATTATGTTCATTTTGAACCTGATGTGATACTGTTGCTATTCTAAAATGGGAGTAGAGGAATAATATAATAAATATAACATGATTTACCTTCATTTCCAATCTTTCTCATAAAATTATTCCATAATAAATTATCATTATTGGGAAGAAGGTTTTCAGCCAAATTTAAATTATTGTCTGCAACTGATGCGGCAATTATAATATTATTTGGTGCAGCAACTTCAATAATATTGACTGCAGCAGCAACTTCAACAATATTGACTGGGGCAGCAACTTCAATAATATTGCCCGGGGCAGCAATTTCAATATTATTGACTGGGGCAGCAACTACTGAATTATCATTGCCTGGTACTGCAACTCGATTGTTGGCTATTTCGGCAATCACGTCAATATTGTCGTCAATATCGTCGTTAATCCTCATCAGCTACAATATTTTACATATATTATTTAGTTATACCTACAAAATTCACAGGTGTTTTCCACTGATTTGATCGAACAATCGATGGTACCGGTCCATAACGTAGCTTAATTTTTGTAGAAAGGCTCTAACATTATTTTCTTCAGTAAATTGTTCTTGAGCTGCTGATATTCGGCGATTTAGGTAATGATATCGTCGACGTGGTCTTCTTTGTTCAACAATACGCTCTACAGCTCGGAAGATATCACAACTTTTATAATGCTCTACTCGTAATAAATGTTCTGTGAAAGTCCAAATGTTTGGATGCGCTCTTGAAATGAATCGGTTCAAGTCTCTGTGGAAAGTCTGGACCGAATTATTTGTTCGCTGTTGCAAACCGAACACAGATATATTTTGTGGCAACAAATAACGTCGTAAATGTCTTATATACGGTGTTATTGCTGGAAAATCTTCACCAACCGTAGATAAGTAATCTACGCCACTTGCTACTCATACTCATCTTCACTATTTTTTTAATATGGATAGGCACATCTGTTTGCACTAGGTGCAAAGCACGTGCTTTTTTAAAAGCATTTTTAGTGAAATGGAACCAACATCCATTAAGTTAATAGTATCAACAAAATTAAAATTAACATACCTTGCTTGTTTATTAATTCTTTTCTTAAACTTAGACGGGTCACTGACACTTTTCCTACCTTTCCCTTATTTTGCGGGACTTATTCCAATCGCATTCATAATCACAAAATTAAATGAGAAATGTTTTTATTATTGCAAACGTTTCTAATTTTTCATTTAACCGAAAAACCTCGCCGGAAGAATTTTAGGTTATGAATACTTGTGTACAATCTGACATCTCTGATTTGACAGCTGTGATTGGCTTATTGGAACTAGCGAGTTTTGGTTTGACAACTCCGGTGGAATAGCAAGTTTTGGAACAACATATTTTCTGTTTCATTGAAAATGAATATGAATTAGCGAGTTTTGACTTGGTATGTTTATGAATTTCGATTGCCATATAAATATAGAATACCCCCGTAACATTATCTCAATTTTCAATAAAAGTGGAATTAGCGAGTTTTGGAATGGAAGGCCTCAAATATGAATATATTTATACAAAATAAACCGTACAAACTTCGATTAATTGTTATATATGAAACACATGATGATAATTTTATAAATTTTTACAAAAATATTCTTTAGTGGTGTTGTTTTTTTATCTGTGTTCAATTTACAATATGTTCAATTCGCTTAAAATTGTTGCGATTGGCTTATCGTGAGCACGGGTACTTATAAATGATGTTTGTAAATTTAATATGTGTTGTACTCTATTAAAGAAATCAAAAACTGATTCGCTATGTTTTTGCCGTAATTCGCACATTTCAATATTTAACCCTTAACTGGTACGGTCAAAATTTATCGCATAACTGGTATGGTGTGGGTCAAAACGCCGCCTATTTTTTTTTATAGGCAATTTTATTTTTTTTCTTTCCATACTAACATAGGTTGTCTTTATATGTCTCTTCAACTATTTAATCCATAAATTATTACAAAAATACAAATCTTACAAATAAAAATATATATTTCTTTCAAAACAATATAAAATTAAACATATCTTTTCCACAAAGAAAAAAAAATGAATATTCTCATTCCATTAAAAAAATATTTATAGAATACTTAAAACTAGTAATAAACTTTCAAAAAGTTGCAAAAACAGATGAAAAAAGTTCAAAATAAAAAAAATCACATCACTTAGTTTTGACGCAAATTTTCAGCACAACGTTTGCAGATCCTTATTGTACATCCAGCGCATATCGGTTTTTTACAATCTCTACATAGTTGAAATGTTTTTCTATTCATTTTAGATGGACATATATAACATCTTTTTCTAGTTTTTAATGCTAGAACATTTTTATCTTCTGGTGTTCCTTTTGATGGAACTTCTTTTTTTAATATACGACCTATTGTGCATCGAAGTTCCGTGGGTAGTTTATTATTATAAAGTCTTCGCATTAATTGAGGCATAACAAGTTGAAGAGATAAGTTCTTTAAGAATGTAAGTCTATTATCCCTTTCACATTTTCTAGAATACCATAGAACATGTGCGTTTATTCCGCTAATATTCAGAATAGCTCCAAAGAGAGCCATTGGCCATCTGCGAGTTCGCCTACCGACAGAATAGTTAGCACATTTCTGGTCTAAGGCGTCGACTCCTCCTTTGGTCTGATTATATTTTACAATTATCTCCGGTTTGCCAGACTCCGGATCTGTATCGTCAGAGTGATGCATACTTGATACCAATACCACAGCTTTATTTCTTTTTGGCACATATGAAACCAGGGTCATATCTTTTACAAACCCATACTGTGATGTTCCGACAGTTTTACAGCGATTTGGTAAAAATTCTGAGGGAATGTCTTTCTGAGATTTCCTCATAGTTCCAATATATGTAAGTCCTTTATTTTTTAACTCAATTACAAGTGGGACTGAAGAAAACCAGTTGTCAGCAGTAATGTTTCTATTACTCCTTTCAATTGGTTTCACGAGCCGTAAAACAGCTTGTGTTGGCTTGGAGAAATTTTTCAGTTCATCGGGCAAACCAATTCCATCACTGTCTTTGCCACAATATACATACCCGTTATAGAAATAATGTGTGGTAACATCTGCTAAGACCATTACTTTCAAGCCGTATTTGGCAGGTTTGTTGGGCAAGTACATCTTGTATTTGCATCTACCCCTGAAAGGTACTAACATTTCATCTATACACAAAAAATCACCTGGCGTAAATGATTTTTGTGAATTTTTTACAAGCTCTGTGAAAAAATAGGAAATAGGAGCGAGAGGATCTGTGACAAACTTTTCATTTCTATCATGAGCATTATCAAATCTCAGACAGGATAATAAAAACAAGAACCGCTTCACACTGATAGTCGCACGGCAAATATCACGACCTGTTCCGTCTGTTGAAAATAAAGATGTGGCATCTTCGTGACCCGATTTGAACGCGCCAGTAAAATATAAAAGTCCAATGAATGATTTCAGTTCTATCATGTCAAGATCTTGAATGATGTGCTTACTTTGTACAGAATAATTTGGTCTTTCAGCTTGGATTTTGGCATTGGTGTGCAGTAAAAGTTCTGTGAGCATTTCTTCGGTGAATATGCAATTCCAAAAAGCTTCTTCAGTAGCAGTTTCTGACAACACGCGTGCATTACCAATACATCCTGGTAATTTTGTAACAAGATTGTGTGCTGGTGTCCGAACAGCTCGAGTAGGAGCTAATTTTGACCATTTGAACCTATTTCCTTTTCCATAATAAGCTTGCGTGTTACGAGCTCTCTCTGTTTCCATTTCCTCATCTTCTGCTCCCGACATTTCACTCTCAGAATCATGGTTACTTTGTTCGTATTCCGCGTCTGATTCTTCTAAGTCTGAACGGTCGTCGACTTCATCTAATTCCCTCAGCCATTCAGTAACAACTTGTTCAAAATCAGGACTATCAAATGCTATTTTGTTAATATTTGACGATCCGGCAACGTCCATTTCAAATAAAATAATATATACAATTATTTTTAACAACTTCGTTAAACTAAAAACAACAAATATATGCATAAACACAAAAATATTATCACAGGTGATCAAATCAAACATACCTATTTTAGTTACACAACTGGTATGGTACGGGTCAAAATGACCGGCAACGTTATTTACGACTTTACGCAGAGAAGCTACAATCAGCACTAATCATAAAACGATAGTGTATGATATACTAGGAAGGTATTGGGTGGGGCAGGTCCGTTGCGATCAGCAGAGAGACACAAACAATAATAATGCATCAATAGCGGCGATTTGACCCGTACCATACCAGTTAAGGGTTAAAGTATACATATCTCTTTTATCAGCATATGTATCAAGCAGAGCCTGTTTTAATTGTGCCCAATTAGTAATAACACAACTTGAAATATTAATAGCGGCTTCGCCTTTTATTTTTGCCAAAATACTTGACATTAAGTATTCGTTTTGAAAATCGTTTGTATTTATTGTATTATAAAATTTTGCCAACTAGTTTTCACATACATCATTAAATTTAGGTAAAAGTTCGCGTTCACCTTTATATTCCGGTATTATGTGCAGATATTCTTTTCTTAGGACTGGGAAAAGAGGAACTGCGTTTGCAGGTGGTTGGTTTTGTGTTGACATTTTTACTTTTTGTTTAAAAATAAATTGTTTATATAAAATATAATTATTCTACGTTAGAATATTAATGAAAATTTACGATTTTTTTTAAAATCGGAGTCAGGACTACAATATCGCTAACAGAATTTGTTATAATTGTTCAAGGCAATTCTAATATAAGAACTTCAGGATTCTGTGTAGGTGTACTGGAATAATAATATTCGGGAGATGAGGAGGCGGTGGACTTTTTGCCCAGTAGTTCTTCCTCTTCTTGTTCATCTAATATCTCATCGATCAATTCTAGTGTATATTTCTTGAATCTTCGTTTTTGCTTGGGATCCATTTTTACGACATCTGGAAACAGACTCTGGACGAATCCTAAATCTGGTTCAGTTCTGCCAGTAGTTTGCTTCTGACAGAAATCTATAAAGCATTTATCAACTTCATTTGACATAGAAGTGGCAGCTGTAGGCCGAAACTTTTTCTTCAATGTTTCATATTCATGTTTAACTTTTTTAATATTCAAAGTTTGGTTTTCTTTTTGCGATTCATCCAAACTGTCGTGTGTTTCCACTTCATCCGCACTATCTACTAATTCTTCCACAATTTCATTACATGGAGAAAGTAAATTTCCTGATTGACTCCTTGATTTCGTAAATGGCAAAATAAATTGCATTACATCCTGACGATAGTATTTCTTCGGATTTGTTGCTGATCCTGATGGAGGTCTCTTTTGAGCTCGAGTGAATGCAGTTCGGAGATTTTTCCACATTTCTTTACACATTATCACTGTAAAAGACTAAATTTTATATTAATTATTATAACAATAGTAATAAACTGACATATTATTTTTTTATAGATATTTAGTTACAGGAAGCAGCTATGCAGCAATATCTCTTCAATTTTTTCGGGAATGCAGTACAATAAGTTACATTGTTCAAGAAACAACAGTCGCTATTTGGAAATCTCTGCAGCCACTCTATATGCCAGTGCCAACTGAAGAAAAATGGAGAGTTGTAGCTAATCGATATTATGAACTTTGGAATCTACCAAACTCTATAGGCTCAGTTGATGGAAAACATGTCAGAATAAAAAATTCCGTAATACAGGATCGAAAATTATAATTATAAGGGTTACTTTTCTGTAGTTCTGATGGCAACTGCTGATGCTGATGGATTTTTTTTTATAATAATAAATTTATTCACGCAACGCAAAGTGATACATGCAATGTGAAATGTCACAGATAACAGTATAATAACATTCATAACTTACAATTAAAGTAATCTTCTAACGAATAGAAACAATGTTCAAACAAAATACATTTTAGTTTACATTTAAATGTATGTATTTCAAAATTAAAAATCAAATATTATCTGCTAGTTATTGAATATTCAAAAATCGAATTAGTAAATCTATTTCACTAACCAGCTAAAGATAATATGGTATTAATTATTCTCAGAAAAATATTCTGCAAATATATCTCTGATATTATGTGCTGCCTGACTATATCTATTATTTCTTTTTGATCTATTTGATATTTCCTTACTATTTCCATCACTTTCATATATTTGTTGATTAATTTCATTATAATCAGAATCACTTTCGCCGTCTATTTTTCTTATAAAATTGTGTAGTATATATGCACATTTAATGAAAATGCATGCATTGTTTGGTAAACTTTCGATATCTTTTGCCAGAAAACGCCATTTACTATACAAAATACCGAATGTACATTCAATGCATTTTCTGGCAATAGATAACCTGTTGTTAAAATTTTCTTGCTCGGTATTTAATTTTCTACCTGGATAGGGTCGTAATAAATAAGTTTTTAGTGGGTAGGCTTTATCACCAATTAACACATGGAAAGAATTTTATCAGAATATGCAATATTTAAAAAAATTCTAAGTCTAATACTTGAAGATGTTTAGTAACAATTTTGATTAGAAATTGTTGCTATTGTTGTTAGGAATGTTAAAAAAAATATGTAGTATACCGCTATCCCTAACGATATATAGAAAGACGTCTTTATATCAATGACGCCCTATATACAATACTTTAAAAAATTCTAAGTCTAAAACTTGAAGATGTTTAGTAACAATTTTTATTAGAAATTGTTGCTATTGTTGTTAGGAATGTTATAAAAAATATCTAGTATACCTCTATCCCGTAGGATATGCAAAAATAACTATGATATGCGAAATTATGCTAATCAGATTATTTCTTAAAAAATAGTAAATTAAACGATTTTTTACATTTAAATATATTGTTTTCTTAAACAGTTATCTAAAAATTATAATTAAAACAAATTTGTTCAGATTAGATATTTGAGCTTGTATTGACGTTTCATATATCTTTTTCCAGCAGTTCTTTGACTTTCCTTTCAAATAAAAGGTACTTTACTCTTAACCAAATTTTACGTTTTATCGTTTTCTAACGACCCTGTATGTTATTTCGAAATTTTGATAGTGGATTGGAACTTGCTAGAAGAAGCAAAACTTTTTATGAAGTATGACTTTTCTTCCTAAAATGCGAAATAAGAAAGTTTGCAAGTATAGTGTTTTTAAAAAATGTTTATTTTTTAAAATTACAATTATCAAGAGATTTTTATTTGAAATTACACAATATTTTAATACAGAATATTTAATTTTTAATTATATTTATTGACTTGTTTTATTAATGATATTTATTATATTTTATTCAAAATTATGTTTTATAACAATAATTATAATTACGTATTTATTGTTCGAAGATTAACATCTGACTAATTTATAAAAAAACATTAAAGTTCTATGTAGCGCCAAGCGCGTTACGTAAAGACAGGAGTCAAGTTATCAGCAACTCAGCAGTTTTACGTGGGAACGCGTTCTGTAACTCCTCCCTTGCTAGATTTGGGCTTCATCGGGAAGTTTCAGCACCGACCTAGGGGTTGAACTTTTTGATTGAAGTTCAATGTCTTCTTTGGATTTTGAATTTGGTGTTTGTGCAAACTTTTTGAACATCTTCTTCAGGTATAACGTAAGAAAAATAATGGCAACAATGGCGATTATTATGTAAAGCGCCAGTGTCGGGTAGTTTATCTTGAAGTTGTCATCAAATTCGTTGATTTCTTCGTCATCGATTATCTTGTCGAATTTGTTGATTGGTTTCAGATCGTTGAAATTATTTAGTTCGATTGTTATTTTAGGAACTTGTGTTTTATTTAAATTTATTGCGAAGTTTTCTATAATAGTTGGTTTACCGAATGTTCCGTGTTTGAATGTTAATTTTTGATTTCGGAATTCTAGTTCGCATTCATTTTCGTTCACTAAAAATATTCCTTGGAGAGATTTTATGACGTCACCTTGTTTACATTTTGCGTGTATTGTTTCTGGACTTGGAAAGACGAGTAGGTATTGATTAATATCTTCTATGTGTTCGATATGGTTCTTCTTGATGTTTAATTTAATAAAATGACAGTTTTTGATTTTGTTTTCTAGTATTAAATTTGTTACGCATGAATCTTCGTTTATTTCGTTTACTTTGTTGGGACACTGATAGCTATTTTCCTTGTCGTAAGTATTCACACATATACCATATAGAGACTTAATTTGATTATCTTTAGATTTTAAAAAGTATTCGTGATTAGGAAGTACAGTTACAAAGTCAGCCTCATGTTTGGTAGGTAGCGAAATAATATGAAATAATTCAAACTGAGTTTCATAGTTAATTGGTATTTCTATGAAATAAGTGATTTTATCTTGTGATAATTTGCAATTTATAGAAATTACTTTTTCTAATTTGGACATATTTTCTAAACTCGGTTCGAATGGTAATTTATTATTATAAAATTTTGAAATTTTATTTAATTCTACAAAAAGGTCATGTGATTTAATAATACTTGGGTGCATTGTATGCAGTTTACAAAAGAATAACGAATTTTCAATGTCTTGCAGTGTATTAAATGTTAAAGTATATAAAATGTTTAATTGATTGTAAATATCTTTTATTTGTAGTTTATTTATTTCTGTAATTCCGCCAATTACACTATGCATAATTTGTTCGATTTTTAATTTTAAAATTTTTTCATTTTGCTGAATAGTGTCAACAGTTTTGTTGAAGTATTCTATTATTTGGTGACTAATAGAGTACTGATTTTTCAACTGGTTATTGAACTTGAATTGATTTTCTTTTAGGTGATTTAAAATATTAGTATATCGTCTCTCGTCGCTTGAATCTAAATTTCCAGTGATAGATTTTATTACTGTGCCTAATCCGTTTATTAGACCTCTTTTAGTTTTATGATTATTTGAGTGAATCGTTAAATAATTAATTTTTTCATTAATTGAATTTTGAATGTATTCGACAATTTTGTTATTATTTTCAAAATCAGGGGGGATTGTTTCGTCTAATGTGAGTGTTTGTTTTAAAGTGTCAAATTGTTTATTTAAATTGTTATATTGTGTCCAGAGTGGCTGCAAGTCGTAATAGTGTACAAATGTGTGTACAGTTTTTTGCAATTTTGCAAGTCCAAGATTTATCGTCATCAGTCCTGGGTTACTTGTAATGTCTTTTATTTTTAGTCCATAGGAGGATGAGAGGTAGAGGAACCTGGAATTGCCAAATCTTTATTAATTAATTTTCTAGGTCTTTTTATATTGGAGAGGTGAATTTTTGGTTGTTTTCTATCGTTCGGTTCGGTCGTAATTTCGGCAATTTTTAGGGTTTTGTTTAACTTTTTTATTTTTTCTTTCTTAAATTTTGCTTGTCGTGTTTTATTGACTTTTTGTTTATTATGAACAAAGATAGTTTCAGGGATTTCGGGAAGTTCTTCGCGTGTTTCGTTAATTTTTTCAATTAATTTTGATTTGTTATTATTTAATTTATTATTTATATTTTGGTACATTAATTTTGTTTTTTCTTTGTGTTTTTGTATATAATCTTGTGTTATTTGTTTATTAAGTTCTATATCAAAAGGGGAATCGGTTTCAAGGTGTCCATTAATAATTTCTATTGGTTTTAAATTTGTTGTACTGTGATTTGTATTGTTATATGCCAAAGTTGCGTAGTTAACTTATTTTCTATAATTTCATTTTTAAAGTTTTCTTGTTGATTAAATAACCGAATGTGTTCGACTAAAGTTGAATGAAATCGTTCAACTAAACCGTTTGAATTTGGATTTTGCGAGCTTGTAAAATGAATGTTAATCTTATGTAATGTTAGTAATTCTTTTATAACGCTGTTTTTAAATTCTAGCCCATTATCAGATATAATTAGTCTAGGTATACCATGATGGGAGAAAAATTGTATTAACTTATTTGTAACTTCGATTGCATTATTTGAAATTACTTTATAAGCTTGAGCGTACTTAGAAAATGCATCGATTACAGTTAAAAATTTAGAATTTTCTAAACTGAGTGAATCAATATGAATAACATCGAAAGGTTTATTAGGAGTGGGGGTGAGATTTAGTTTTGGTTTTATTGGGTTTCGTTCGTATTTAGCTGCCAAGCAAATTTCACATTTATTTATGAAATCAGTGATAGCTTTTAGTTGATTTAGCCAATAATATCTCTTTTTTATTTGAGTATAGACTTCGTTAATTCCGCGGTGATTTGTTTTACCTTCATGATAATTTGTTATAACTTGTAAGATTTCATCTTGATCTTCTACGTCAATTAATTTAATCTTACATTTAATAAATTTAATATTTGAATTTCTAAAATGTTTTTGTAGTACATTACTAAATTGTTCATAAATTTCGTGTTCAAAGTACAAATAATATTTCACGTTAGGTACAATAAATTCTTTTATAAAGTTAATTATTTCGTTTTCAAAATTTATTTCAGAAAGTTGAACTAAGATTCTAATTTTGTCAGAGTGAAGTTTTCTTATTTTTGGTTTGCATGAAGAATGTTTAACTTGAGATATAAAATTTGATTTTTCCCAAAATTAACAGGTGATTCACTTATTGTTATACCTACAATAGGATTGTCTGGATTGGAATGTATTGTCTGATCAGTTTCAGGATCGATTAGATCGTCGTCATCGGGTTCAACAGCAATGGATTGCGTGTCGTCGTCAGGGTTAAATGTTTCATTAAATTTTTCGATATAATCAAAAAGATTTTGTGTACCGGAATTTGTACTATTTACATTTAATTCTATACGAGAAAGAGCATCTTCGTTTTTATTTAGTGTTCCTTTCTTGTGAATAACTTCGTAATCGTATTCGCCTATTTTAAGCCGCCAGCGCATTAATTTCGAATTTGGTTCTTTAAGTGAATTTAAATATTTTAAGGGTTGATGGTCAGTAATAATTTTAAATTTTCTGCCAAACAAATATGGTCTAAAATATTTAGTAGCCCAAATTACAGCCAATAATTCGTTTTCTATTGTGCTATAATTCTGTTCGGTGTCATTTAACGTGCGACTCGCATATGCAATTGGGAGATCGGAGCCAATAGGACCTTGTGATAGAACAGCGCCAATGGCATAGTTACTAGCATCTGTGGTTAAATTAAATGGTTTGGTAAAATCCGGATATTGGAGAATGGGATCGTTCATTAATAAATTTTTGCAAGTGTTAAAACAGTTGATATATTCTGGATTTGTAATTTTTATTTCGGCGTTTTTCTTAAGACATTTAGTGAGGGGTTTTGTTAAATGAGCAAAATTTTTTATAAATTTTCTGTAATATCCTAACAGGCCTAAAAATGCTTTAATTTGTTTCGTCGTTTTGGGGATAGGATAATTTTTTATTGCCTGGATCTTATCAGGATTTGGTTTAACTCCGTCAGTTGTTACAATGTGTTCGAGAAACGCGACTTCTTTGTGTAAAAACTCTGATTTATCGAGTTGTATTTTTAGGTTGGCTTTCTTTAATCGGTCAAAAACAGTTTTTAAATTTTGTATGTGTTCTTGAAGAGACGTGCTAAATATTATTACATCATCTAAATATACTAAACAAATTTCGTTAACTAAATTTCGAAGAACATTGTCCATAACCCTTTGAAAGGTTGCAGGCGCATTTTTTAAACCAAATGGCATTCGTAAAAATTCATAATAACCATTTTCAGTATTAAACGCGATCTTTTGTATGTCTGTTTCATTCATCTCGATTTGATGAAATCCAGACGCAAGATCTAAAGTAGAAAAATATTGGCATCTACCGAGTTTGTCTAATAACGCATTGATGTTGGGTATCGGATACTTATCATCAATCGTTTTTTCGTTTAATTTGCGATAGTCAATGACTAGTCGCCATTTTCTTTTGCCGGATGCGTCAATTTTCTTTGGTACGACCCATAAAGGAGAGGACCAGGGAGAGTGAGATGGACGTATGATGTTTTGGTCAAGCATTTTTTTTATTTGACTTTTAACCTCATTTCTATGTATTTCAGGGTACCTATAAATTTTTGAATATACTGGGATTTCATCGTTAGTGCGAATAAAATGTTTTACTTCGTTAGTAAATGTTAACGGTTTATCGTCTGCGTGTAAAATTTCTGAATAATTATTTAATAATTTTGTTATTTCGAATTTTTCCTCTTTATTCATGTGTTCTGTTCTGATATTGTTTAAATTAAATTTTGAATGTGAAACATCGTTATTAAAATTTAAAGTATTTATTTCAAAATTATTTAAAGTTTGGCCTTTTACACAATTTACTGAATTTAAAATTTGTTCTTTTTCGCTTGAATTAATTACAGGATAAAACATTTCGCGATTTTCGACTTTAGTTAAACCTTCGGGAATAGTTAATTTACCTATGATAGTTTCGGGTATTAATATTTCGCCGTTTTCTATATTATTAATAAATAATTTAGTAACTTTTTCAGATTTCGGAGGAATTTTGACAAAATAAGATTTTGGCAGTGTTTTTTGATAATGAATTTAGATTTTTTGAGTGGGTGTTATAATTTTGTCATTAATAAAATCAATATTTGTTTCCAAAATTTTCAAATTGTCTAATCCAAGTAAAATATCGAAATTTTTATGAAATTCGAAAATGTGATATTTTAATAAAATATTATTTTTGTTGAATAATTTTGAAGCAGGTAAAATAATACTAAAGTTTTCAATTGAAGTGCCATGTGCAGTTGTTATCTGAAATGGATCTTTTTGAATTTTATTTTTAAAATATTTTTCAGCAATTTTTGGACTTATAAATGATCGTGTGCTGCCGGTGTCTATCAAAACTTTAAGGTTAAATTCGGGATATATTATAAATGGTAACTCGCTGTTATTGTGAGTTAGATTCATAAATTCAATATTTGTTCCGAGGCTATTATTTATAAAAAATCATTGCCGTCATAATTTTCGTATTCTGTGGGTGTAATATCTACTATGTCATTGTCGGTGTTTTCGTCAGTAATTATTTGTTCTTCAGCTTCGTCTGTGAATATTTCATTTGTCTCAGTGTTAAACAGTTCTTCCGATATTATATCGGGTTTGCGTTGTGATTGGAAATAATTCTGAGGACGGTAATTACTAGGTCCGGGTCTGGGTGTAAATGTTTGCCGGGTGCTAATGCTCATGGGTGTCGGTTGAGGGAATTTTTTATTAGGATCGGGTCTAAAAACATTTGGTGTGTTTTGAGTGAATGGTTTTGTAGTTCTAGGATAATTGTTACTAGTATTTTGTGGATTTGGGTAACGTGTTAATTGTGGAAATTTTTTGGGTTGTGTTACTCTGTAAGCGTTTGTGTTCGTATTTGTATTTATGATTTGACGAGGTTTGTTGTTATATGTATTGCTGTTATGTGTATTGTTAGATTTTGGTTGTTTCATAACTGAATCTAATTGGAAATCGTTTGTCATCATATTTAATGCAGAATTTAAATCAGGTGGATTTTTGGTGCGCATAAGTGTGCCTAAAGGTTCTTTAAGACCTCTCAACAAAATTCTAAGTGCGTACGTTCTAAAATATGCAATTAAAATTGCAGAGTGTTCGATTTTAATGTGTGTAGTTAGGTACGATATTTGAAGGTTTAAAAGATCTACAACTCTGTGATAAAATTCAAATGGTGTTTCGTTTTGATTTTGTTTCAATTCAGTTAACTCTATATTCAAAGTATAACAATCGCGTTTATCAGAATACGTATTCAACAAAGCTGCTTTTACGTCTGCCCAGCATGTAATAGGGCAACTTGCTATATTTACTGCTGCATCGTCTTTAATTTTAGCTACAATGCTAGACATTAAATAGTCGTTTTGGAAATCAGTGGGGTCTTCATTGTTATAAAATTTATTTACTACTTTTTCACAAGTTTCTATAAACCGTGTTAATAATTTATTATCGCCCCGAAATTCAGGAATCATGTTCAAATATTCGCGTTTGAGAACGGGTGGTGGTGGCATGTTGATTAAATTTGAATTTAAATTTAAACTATTAATTGATAAAATAAGATTTTGATCAGTATTTTGATCGATATTATTAGTGATATCAATATTACTTAATGAGTCAGATGAGTTTGATTCTGTATCTGTACTGTCTATTTCTGAATCGATTTGCGCTCGATAATCTCTAGATGACATAAGTGCTACTTACAGGAAAACGTTCAGCGTGTTCAGTGGTTCTTCCGCGATGGAGAAATCAATCGGAATAACTTCGGCTGGGACTCTGTGTTCAGCAGGGCCTGGTGTTCTCTTGGCTTCACGATATACACTCGTTGGGACGTTGAGAACGCGTCTAAGTTATTGTTTTTTCACAAAACTGTTTTGTTTAACAGATTCGTAATTCACAATAAATCGTTGAAACGAACCGATTTTTCTTCGTTTGTGAATCCTACCGACTGCGCCAGTTAAATATCGTTATTTATAAATAGTGTTTTTAAAAAATGTTTATTTTTTAAAATTACAATTATCAAGAGATTTTTATTTGAAATTACACAATATTTTAATACAGAATATTTAATTTTTAATTATATTTATTGACTTGTTTTATTAATGATATTTATTATATTTTATTCAAAATTATGTTTTATAACATTAATTATAATTACGTATTTATTGTTCGAAGATTAACATCTGACTAATTTATAAAAAAACATTAAAGTTCTATGTAGCGCCAAGCGCGTTACGTAAAGACAGGAGTCAAGTTATCAGCAACTCAGCAGTTTTAAGTGGGAACGCGTTCTGTAACTTATATATCTATATACCTATTACAATCCTAATACATCCATCCTGGATATCATATATATATCATGGATATCCAGCACTTTGGAATCTGAATTCATTAAATAAAAAATATTATATATATATATATATATATATATATATATATATATATATATATATATATATATATAACTATTATCCTTATAGCCTTGTTGAAAGCCTCAAGGCGCCTCTCCTCATTGAAAATGTATGATACTGTGAAATACAAAAAATTTTGGTTCAGAAAAATTATTAAATATTGCTATTTAAAACTTACTTTCAAAACGTCATTTGTTCCGATATGTACCAGGACATTCTTGCTCAGCCTTTTTCTATACCAATCGAGTCAGTTGTTTCACTCCCTAACCACCAACACAAAAACCTAATTGGTTTTTGTTTTGTGCTGCAAACATGGAACAATAACTTGCATTAACATCTATGATTCGAGTTGAAAAAAATTCCATTAGAGTCAATAACATAGGCTCCTTTGTAACTTCACAATTCGTATGAATCAATTTGTGACTAGAAAAATTGTTCAACAAAATTGTTATAAATGAATGTTTAACTTGGGTTGAAGTAGGATTGTTATTTCTAGCTCCATGACTTCTTATTTGCCCAAAGAAATTTTCCAAAGGGTCTTGGTTTAAATATTTTGTATTTAACAGAGAAAAATTGTTTTTTTTTTAAGAATGCGCCATAGATATTGCAAATTTTCTATTGTTAAAAGCCAATTTTTAAAACTTGGAATAGAAGTCGTCGCTTTTCCAGTTTTTCCATTGGTAAATGTTATACGCTTTAAAAAGTTTTTTGCTTCTTGCCAGAATGGGTGATGAATAGAATTTGCAGTTACGGGTTTTTGGAGTTCACATTTTTTTTCTGTATAAACAGCATTGAATGAGTCAAATAAGTCATTAAACATTTTGCAAAAAGTTGCAGTAGCAAGTAATTTTTTTTTTGGAATTGGCAGGCCTTCTTTAGTTTTAAAGTCAGCAATGCCTGGAGGTGACGCTGCAGCTGTTTCAATGTAAGTTGCCGTTGTGTTACTAAAAACTTGTGCAGCATCAGGGCCGGCGCCAAGCTGTCCGCAGGGCCTACGGGGCAGGCGGGCGCAAGCTCGAAGGGGCGCCAAAAAGAAAAAATTAATTTATTAATTTTGTGGAAAAAAATAAAATTAAAATTTAAATATATATATATATATATATATATATATATATATATATATATATATATATATATATTTAAATATAAATTTTTGAAAACACAGTATACATTTTTAGAATATTCATTAATTTTTGAAATCTATACCACACTACACTAATCTTAATGTATAACATATGTGGCACACTTGACACGGCGTTTCCGGGGTTTCGAACAGGCAAAAGATAAGACAAATTAGCTTGAAGAACAATATTTCAGCATTCTTTAGTATTTTGGCGCTAAGCTATTTAGTTAAGCAAACAGTGCATTCTGTTGTGTTCAGTTGTGGCTTGTGTATTGTTTTGTTAACACATTGTATGCGGGTAGTTTTTATCGCGCGCTAACGGGTGGCGCGGGTCATTTTTGCAATTTTTTTTTGCGAAAATGGCAACATTTAAACATACATAATTCACCATTGTATGTGTTAGAGATCCAAATTTTGCCCTTTGGAATTCGTATATCTGCATGTTAGCATCCCTTTAGAGTAATAAAAAAGTATATATATATATATAAAAAAAACGTATTTATAAGTTACCTACATTCTACCGCTAGTCTATGTTGATAAAATACGTATTAACACGTGACCCGCGCTCTACCACCAGTCAACGAATACGTTATAAATACGCTTCCCGCATACAACGTGTTAACATTGTGTATTGCAAGTTTTGTGATTATCCATCTACATTCTGTAGCAGAGCGTATTATACCTATTATTGGTGAGTGAATTGATCAATTATCAGTCATTGAGTTTAGTATGATTTTGCATGATTACTTAGACATCTAAAACTTCAGCACTGTATATATAACAATAACATTAATTCAACAATAGGCATAAAGCAGCCCCCACATTAGTATTATGCCTGTGGATCTGTGTGATCCAATGAAGACATCATCTCCGTTTGCTTTCTCATAAAACTAGTTTTTTTGAAAAAAATATTTTTTACATTGGTGCTACTTTACAAGGAACTGCCAACTGATTTAAAGATAATTAATTCAATAAAAGTTTATCGTTCACAAGTTCAGAGGTATTTAACTGATAAGTGCTTTTACTCGCTTGATGAATATTTAGCCCAAAAGCCCAGTATGTAATTAAAAAATGGAAATAACAAAAATGATAAAAAAAAAATTGTATTTGCTCTGTGCTGCTGTTATACTATTGTCATACTTACTGTATTTGTTTTGTTTTTGTTTTTTGACTTTTCTAATTCTATTTGCTGAAGTTTTGTCTTAGATGCTTATCCACTCATCGTAAATTATCAATATTATAATTGCATGATTATTGAGTAATTCATCTCACTAAGCATGGCTTATACTCATAAATTTTACAGAACAATCATAAAGCCTAGAAATTGACAGTTTTTACATACTAATAAACTTCCATTTCCTAATTTAAGTATTTCTCTGAGAATATTATTAACAATTCCAATTAGTGTGGCTAGTGGAGAACGTTCTTTCTCAAAATTAAAATTAATAAAAAATTTACTTAAGATCATGTATTTCGCAGGAGAGATTAAATAATTTATCCCTTATTGCTATAGATGAGTGTGAAATTGAAAAAAATGTTGTAGCAAAAGTTGGTGTTAGTCAGTTAAGATGGTTCGGCCTTATTGAGCGAATGTCTAATGAACGTTTGGTTAAAAAGATATATTTGAATGATTTTGATGGTATTCGTTTGCGTGGACGTCCGATGAGTAGCTGGAATGGTATGATTGAGAGTGTTTTGCGTGAGCAAAAGTTTCCAAGTAGTAGGAATAGAAGAGCATGTATGAGAGGAATTATGAATGTGGATGAAGCGAAAGTTGCTTGTTTGGATAGGAATGTTTGGAGGCGACTGATTTTTCTGATATTCCATCAGGAGAAGCACCTAATATTGGTCAATCAGGATTTAATTTTAAGCTAATTTTATGATAATTTAATTTAATTTTTTGTGCGACAGCTGCTAAAACATCTTTTTCCAATGTTATGGCTCTTGACCTAGCTCCAGTTGCCTTTATTTTTGCAGCACCTAAAAGTTGTTCAACTAGTGAACCATCAAATGTCGTGCAGTGTGATATTTCATACGCTTTTGACGCAGTAATTCTGCCAAATGGTAGCTCGAACCATAAAGTATTAAAACTTTGTTCTTTAATTGCCGTTAATACATCATTACATGCACTTTTATTTATTTTTATTTTACAAAAGTTTAAAATTTTTTTCGCATTATCATAAGTTGTATTTGATACAAAGTTTAAAAATAAGTTATGAATTGAAAGTTTATCAATATTACTGAAACTCTTATAATATTTGGTTAATTGATTATTAGTTTTTCCTGATTCTTTACTATAATCTACAAAGGTACTGACAAAATCGCTTGTTGTTGGATGTACATGTGTCAAGTTGGACGCTCCTAAATCTTTGGCTTTTATTAACTTTAGCGAAGATTTCGCCGTAAATAATAAAGATCTTTTCCAATAACATTGTATTTCCGTTTTTGCAGGATCTTCACTTCGGCGATGTACCCATGTTAAAAAAGCAATAGCATGCTTACAACCTCCTGTAAATATAATACAGTATAGTTTTAAAAAATTTTGTTGCTCAGAATTTATAATCAGTTTGTACGAGAAATTGGTTACTATTGCAAAATAATAATAATAGTAAACGTAACAAAATTGCACATATATATATATATATATATATTCTGTTCAAAAAGTAAAAATTTATTTCATAAACAGCATAGTGACTAATAAATATATTATTTTTACAAATAATACTTTAATGCGTAATATTTTTCTCTAAAAAATTATTTTCATTAACTATATTTATGTAAAAATAATAAATAAAAATTGAAAAAATGACAAATAATCTTTTTTTCATTGCCAATTTAAGTTTGTCTGGAAATTGATCATTTTTGCAATGAATTATTTATTATATGTAATACAAGATACGCAGTTATATGAAGAGTATCTTTAAGTATTTTAATATTAATATTATCAGTAATATTTTTTTAACAACATTTTTCACTTTTTATTTTTGAAAGTGGCTATACATACGGTATGTATACGCAATTGCGGCTATTTATACATACAGTATTTTTACGCAATTGGCTATTTAGGGTAGGGTAGGTTAGGTTAGTAGGTTGGTTTAGGTTTTTTTTTTGTTTGTTTTAGTATGTATAAATAGCCAATTGCGTATACATACCTTATGTATAAATAAACCTCAATTTTATTTTTTGGGCACAGATCACTTTTTTCAGTTCAATAATGTCAATAGCATTAAATTCACTCATTGAGAAACTGATATTTGACATATAACCCGTATTAACATATTTATTATCAGAATTATCAAATGAATTAATAATTAAGACAGAACTGCAAATTTTAATAGTAACATTGGTAACAAATATTGAAAATGGCATATGATAAATTGATAATCGTCGCCTTACTTTTAAAACCTCGTATGTCAAAATATAACTATTTGGCAGGAGAGCCAAAAAACAATATAAAATAGTACATGTACATATTACAAAATTCATTTTTTAGTTATAAGTGATAATTTCAATTACGTTATTGTTAATAATTGCTAATATAAACAAAAATGCTATTTTAATTAATATTTTGGACTTACGAGATTTAATTATGAAAAATCTAACCTATTTTACGACTTACGTGCTTTTATACAGATATAGGTAAATTATAATTATTTATTTACGTAATGTTTTTTAAATTACTTTATTATACCTATAGATAAAGAACAAGTTTACAATTTTAGAAACATTTATTATGTATTTTATTAATATTAGAAATGATAATATTTAATTATATGCTGACACTTTTAAAAAAAAATTAAGGGAATAAAAAATAGACTGAAACATTACTTTTCAAAGTATGGCAGTGTATCATAGAATAGATGATAATCTTTGGGAATTACATTTTTCAGTGCCTGAAGATCCAAATATTTTTCCTTTGTAATTTTCAGCGAATTATTATAAAGAGCGCATATTTCCATATTTTCAATATTTTGATTATTTTTTAATTTTCTTGGCCGCTTTAGTGGTTGCCAATCATCAGTATAATTTAATTTGTATGTAATATTTAAATCTGATTTATAGCAAATACACCTCAGATCCGTAACATGAGGATCGCCTACTTTACAACCTGGGCGAATTGATGTATAGTAAGGAAGGGAAGAATAATTTTTAAAATAATTATGCGTCAAGTATTCTACTTTATAGGGAGCTGGATGACGTCTGGCATTTTTACATGCATTTATGTAACCAGCAGGTGAATAAATTTCTTGCTTTCTGAACTGTTTTTCGATTACGGAATGCATGGAGTCACACTCCATTTGAGTGTGACCTTTTTCTAAGTATTTCTGTGTGATTGATATTTTTTTCAGGGATGCAAAATGTAACAACGCATTTGCTAAAGTATTATTTCTGTTCTGAAAGTTGCAGCCGTCACTGTAGATAAATGGTACATTAGTTTCTAAAAAATTGACAATGATACTGGAAAATTCGTTGGCTGTTAAACCACCTTCAGCCTCATGCCAGAGGTAGCAATAACCGTCATGTGTTTTTAAATCGTAAATTGTAAAATTGTGTACAATTAGTTTTCTTTTATAATATATGGCTGAAGCTTGAAGCGATGGACACAAAAGAACTGATTGCAAATCCATTGTAAAAACAAATTTTTCGTTTGACTTATCGAAAGCTTTTGATTCTCGTGCTAATTTTTTTCTGTGTATATGGTTGCTGTATTCTACTTCGCTTACGTTACCAGCTTTAAAAGCACAACAAAGATCGCATTGATCTTTTTTAGGTTGGAACAAGCCTAAATTTAATTCTTCGAAAACTTCGTCAAACGTTTTAATGGATAAAGGCTTCAAATTCTTATTTTTTGCGAATCTTTCATATTCTCTATGTAAATTTGCCTTTGATTGCCATATAGGTTCTAAGTAAAGTTTTTTTGATGAAGCTCTACAATAGTGAGATTCCATTTTTGGCATGCTATTAAAAAACTGATACAGAGTTGCCTTGGATTCACATAATATATTAGTTTTACGAAATTTTGAAGTATTAACATTTAGTGTATTTAAATTATCTTCCGTTTGATCTTCAGTATTATTATTATTATTATTGTCTTTTACCCAATTAAGAATTGTCCATTCCCCTACCCCAAGTGTATTCAGAAACATTTTTTTACATACTCTAATTCTTACACCTTTTGATTTTAAATGAAAGCAAAGAGAACTTGATCGTCTTGATATCTCATTTTGTTTGTTCTTTAAGTCTTTTGCAACAAATTTATCGACCAAATGTTGAACACATACCCGCTTTTCGTTCCAATTTAATTTCCAAAACTCTTCGAATATTTCTTGTCTTTCCTCCTCATCGAGCATGTTACAGTTAATTTTTTTAGATTTTTTACTCATTGCGCAGTTACACGGGGACTTAATTTTTCTAGATTCTTTGACAACGTTATAGTTCCATGTATCTTCATTTTTTTTAACTCCCTTATAAGAAAGGCCATGCATTCTTCTCAATTTGTTTTTTTGTACATTCCAATTGTTGTCGTTTTCTAATTTACGGCGTTTTCTTCTCTTTCTTGGAGTTTTATCAATTTCATCATCTTCAGTTGAAGATGTTGAATTATCGCCATGAGTGATGTCAGCAATTGGCGGGTCAGGATCTTCGATAGCAGATGTAATTTCAAAAGTACCGACTTCTTGGTGCTCTTCAATTGAATTATTGCCTTGTGTGGTGTCAGCAAGTGGTGGGTCATGTTCGTCGATAGCAGCCGATGTAGTTTCAAAAGCAACGACTTCTTGGTATTCTTCAATTATTATTGGAACAGTATCTTCAAGCGTGTTTACAATGAAGCTTTCCACAATAACATTATCTTCAATAGTATTACCACATATAGGAGGATTCCTTTGGCAACCTGCCAGCTTTAAAATAAGCTCAGTTCTTGAGCTAGCCATGCTACAACAACAAAGAATTATATTATATACCTAGTTAGTAGGTATTGTTTATAATATTACTGTAAATTTAATTAAGTGTATAATCAAATTATTAGGTGAGAATTAATGTAATATAAAACGACATACGTGTTATTAGTGTGTACATTACTACCGTATAAAAACTCGTATATCTATTTTACATAATTTTCCTATTCTAAATCTTATTAACAGCATAGATTAGCAGATAATAACGAATTTAATATAATATTATATAAACATTATATAAAACATCATACCTACTTGTGATTTCTTCTAAAAACTTGGTATTCTATAAAGTCTGAAGCACAGGACAGATATTCTGACAAATTGTCTGTAATCTGACAGACTTACGAGGTTTTACTTCCGAAATAAATATATTTTGACATACGAGGTTTACTATTTTGCCGATTGTGGCAGCACTAGCTACAGCAGACTTACAAGTATTTAGTAGACAGAAGCGGAACGCTGCGTTTTTCATAAAACCGCTTAAATCTCAAAATGAGGAAATATCGGACTTACGAGGTTTTAGAAGTAAGGCGACGTAATGTTAATTAAATTTTTAGATTATGTTTGTTTCCTTGCAAAGCACATGTGATCTCTTAACAATCTTATTTAAGTGAAATAGTCTTAAATGAAAGTTTTTATATTTTCTAATTAGATACTCTTAACTTACCAATTTTCAATTAGAATCGACACAACAAAATTGTCATCTACTATGTACACATTTCTTAAAATGGCTAACAATTAATAAACAATTTATTTTATTATTTACTCATCATCGTTTAAATAAAGTTTTATTTATTATCGAACCTGAAAAACATTACAATATGTTTATATTTCGATTGAAAACTATTCACAAAATTAAACACATTTTAAGTCAAAATAATCGCAAAATTTTTTTTAAATTGTTGATTAAAATGAACATATTTTTCCATAACAAAAAAAACAATTTTTATAGTAAAAATCAAAAATCAAATATTTGTTCTGTTCTATTCTATCTGAAGTATTCAAACACAATATATGACAAAAGTGTAAGGAGTATTGTAATATATGTCAGTAAAATATTAAATTTGCCTAGTAATTCCATTTGTTGACAATGGTGTCCAGTTGTCCACGATGTTAATGATTTCTTGTATATCACCATTCTTCACCTATAAATAATATAAACAATAGTATAATACAACTTTTTATGATAATTCTATTGTACAGTGAACCCTCGATGTACAGTTTCAAATAAAAGCAATTTTACTATAAATAGAAGGCCCTATTATTAACATTAGCTTATTTAAATAAGTAAATAAATATAATTACAGTATATCTATTCTAAGCTGGCAGCAAAATTTCGATGCGCAATGGTTTGTAAATTCTGGTGGGAGTATGAAAAGCCAAACACCCTTGTTTCTCTCTGGTTTATTGCTACAAACATCTTGAGCAGCGTTGATAAGTATAGTCTGTGGTAAAAATTATGGAATTTAAAAGTAAAATTGTTAGCCATCCGATAAATAGCTATTTATCGGATTCCACAAAATTATAATTTTGTGGAATAGTATGTGTTAGCTTTTGCAATCTTATTCATTCGTTCATTTGTTATTACTTTATTCCAAGAACGAAAATATTTGAAAACAATTTTAAATTTATAAAATTCTTCTCCATATTCCACTTTTAATTCTGCATAAAATATTACTTTTTTTAATTGCTGAAATATTTTTCTTTTTAGCAGTTTATTTATATATATTGTGACAATTAGATGATGAAGTTATTTGATGTTGAAAGTTTAATTTTATTAAAATATCAAAATTTTTGAAATATTTCATTTATCTGATCTTACCTACCTGTCACAACAATTTGTCCGGGCTCTGGGGTTCGGAGGAGTGCTTGGGTCGTGGTTCGAGGTGGTAGGAACCGTTTGATGATGAAAATAATGGCGCCAGACAAAGCGGAATATTGAAGCAAAATGAGAAGCTTTGTCGAATCTCAAAGGGAACTTAACTGGATTGGGATTGATTTTTCGAGAATTTATTTCAGAAATGATACTATTAAAGAAATAAAAGATAACTTACGATGAGTGAATAAGACAAGTTGTTATACTGAGAAAATGTATTCCAGTACAGTGTAATGTATGAAATTAGTATTGTGTTTGTGACAGATTGTTTGATATCTGCTGGTTAGCAGGTGACTAGCTACGGAAGTTCTTCTTCTGTGCTTTAACCGGCGCCGTGGGGAAGTGAGTTTGTACTTGCAGCCAACCGGCGTGGTCGTCGTTGAGGATAGCAGATGTATGGTCGCCTTTGAGATCGGAATATGCCCAGCTGGCGTTAACACGTTTATCAGTAAATCGTCCAGACAGTACTTTCTGCTCGATTTCTAGTATGGTCAATCTCGTTCAGTGGCTGATCTAAAACTCGGCTTCAAAGAAAGACTGATGCTGCTTATACAACTGATCTCACTCGACCACCGTTGAAAGTCATAGCCTGATCTCTAAACATAAGAGGGCACAGCAGAATTATTCGAAATAACAAATGTGTTTTAATTTAAACAAATCGAACTTGAAACAAAAAAGTTTATACACTTGAAATTACAAACATATGCGATAATTTCATACAATATCATCAATAAAACAGAATAATTCAAAAAAAGTAGAGATAATTACATAACTCAATAAAAAGACTTAAGTAAACTTAACGTATTAAACAAGGAATGTAGTTCTGTTTGCACAATGCAAAGAAAACTTGACAACACGAAATTAAATTTAATTAACACAATTCCAAATAAAATAAGTAAAATTTACCCAGGTTAATATCCTGACTAATTACAAATTTACAATTTAGCATTAAAATCATTGGCTTTTTACTTTACTTTATTATGCTTTGCTACTCACATGTGCGAAGAGAGTCTTTCGTTGCAAATGGTCGAGACTACAAGTTAAATCTACGCAGGCAATGTCTCCGTAAGAAAACTGTGGTACGTTCCAAACTCAAAAGTAATAAAACAGGCTTCTTGCCTCAACAATAATAGAACGTTATCCACAATATCATAAAAAATTATCTTTGCGGAGACGGCCGGCTATCAAAATGGACGTTAATCCGAGCCGAATTACGCACGCAGAGCAATGACGCTAAGCTTCAATCAACCTCAAGCACACATGCTACTTTACATCATCCACACCAACCCAATTACGTCACAAATACGACATACAAGCTACCATGGTGTGGATTACAACTGGAAAAGTTTTTCGTGCTGAAGGCACTCGGAAAATTTAATTTTCCATGTAGTCAAGCAACTGTGAGCCGAATCATTAATCCGGAGATATATTAATAATTAAAATGAATATTTATAATAGCAGCATTTTAATTTTCTTTATTTAATATAAATATAATACATATGAAACTAATGAAAAACTACCGTAGTAACAAAAATCACATTTTAATGTATATAAATAGTAATAAACAATATAATTTAATAAAAATACAATGTAAATAAAAAAAATAATTAAATGAAGAATATAAACCTAATAAATATTATATATAGAAAGAAGAAACTATTTCCAGATTCCAATGCATTATTTTTTTGCAAAATTTATTATCGATTTTGCTAATAATTTATTGGATAAAGCTACTGCTTGAAGACCATCAGCCAATCTGTTAATAGAATTGCACAATAATTCGTTGTTTTTTTCAAAACTTTTGGAATTTTTATCTAACCGGTCAAGTGGCACAGTTGGTCGTCGTACTGTAAAAGAATTCTAAATTTATATACATATACATTAAATTTATCTTATTCAATAAAACAAAATTCTTACAATTTTGTTTTTTTTTTGTTTTTAAAGTTACCGCAGTTTTTGATTGTTTTACTTTTGGTGATATTGACAAATTTTCTGTTACATTATCTAAAACATAAATATGTGTTGTTCATTCATTTACATACTAAATTATAAATAATTACCTTGTTCTAAATTTGAACTTCCGTAATCTGTTATAGTTTTTGATGAATATAATGTTTCGTAAATTATTTCCGAATTTAAATCTTCACTAAGAATAGAACCTGAAGAATACATATCATTTAATATTTATATTTAAAATTAAAACTTTATAAAAATACCATCTTCAATTATTATACTTGAATTTTCATTCATTATTATTCCTGCTTCATTCAAATTAGTTATCCACCCCAATAAACCTATTACCTTTTCTTCAATATGATTTAAATTGATGGCTTCATTTGCACCACCACCTGTTTTGTGCATAGATAATTTATTTCCTTGCTTTTACACGCGTCTTAGATTTGTATTCAGTGAATGTCTAAAAATAAACATATTTAAAATTATCTTAAGTAAAATAAAAATTATTAAATTACTTACTCGTTTCCACTGTTCAATTGTTTTTTCCGCCCTTTCATTTTATTTAAAATTTGTGATAATTCCAACCAATTGTTTTCAATTTCTTTACTTTCATTAGCATTAGTTTTGCCAATTATCATTTTTTTATGATTATAAATATAATCGACCATAGCATTTAACTGTTCATTTGTGGAACGTGAACTACGATTTTTCTTTTGTGACATATTTAAATATACACAAACAAGTATATAAGTTTAATTCGGCAATTGACAGTTGAGGTTAAGTTCATTATCGCTATGAAATAGTTATATGAATAAAGAAATGACATTCGTAACTTGCAATATGAGCATGCGCAATAGAAATATGTACATAACTTCATGTTTAAACTTAGCAACGATCTTTAACTTGTTTTTAATTAACAACGTTGTAAAAATATTTGTTAGAGAATACAGAATTATAATAAGTTGTTACTGGAGTGGTTAAAAATAGTTGTTATTTCAAAGTTGTTATGAAACCACTATTTTAACAACTTTCTTAGTGAATTATTTGTCCGTTTTTCGCGCACCTACGATCGCGGATATACACTAAGATCGGCACCGGTGTCGATTAAAAATTAGTTTTTTATCACTTTCGTTGGATGCAGTGGAATGTAGTGTGTAACACAAATTGTATATAATACACTTTATTTAACAAATAATAAACACAAAAGTTGTTACAAAAGAAAACGTGGAAAAAAGCGTCGTTGAATATAAAAAGGCGCAAATACAAGAACGTTGACAAGCAGTGTGGTCAATACCAACTTACATACATTATTACTAAAGGCGCGTATTTCGAACACTCCCACTTAATAAAATATTGAATTACAAGATAGTACAAAGTAAACTTATTCTAACAAATAGTTTACAATATTCAATTTTTATTACTATCTAAACTAGAATTTATCAGTCCCATATTTTTATTGCAGAACATATGTCTTTTTAGTTTGTAAATATTGAATGTTCACAGATCCGTCTTGAACTTTTTCGCGAACATATGTGTAGATCTATATGTTTATATCCACTTACATTTTATGGTCCTTTTATTTTCAGGTAATTCGGTAAGTACCCATGTGCCATTTGATTCAAGAGAGTCCATCTCTGAGTCTATAGCTTCTTTCCAACACTTTTTGTCATTTCTATTCAGTGCTTCTTTAACTGATTGTGGATCTTGAGTAAATATAACAAAATTAGAGTCACTTAAATCTAGAATCTAGATCATAACTATTAATATTAGTAGAATATACCATATTTGAATTTAGGATTGTTCTATCATCATGATTATCGAAACTTGCTATATAATGCACATCAACATCTGAATTTACAATAGCATTATAACACTCGCAGCATACTCTTTTTACAGTAGTAAAGCTGTGCTTACCATTTCGCGGTACACTCATTAAGTAATAATTAATTTATACAAGGAATCTAAACTCGGTTTTTACGGACATATCCATACTTACTTCTTGCTGCTGCTGTTGTTATATATTCTTTTTTACGGCTGCCTTACTTCGTGTCAATGGCAAGAAAAAAGAAAGAGGCAAGATAACCATCTGATTCTTCTTGAATACCACTTCCACTCGCACTTTTTCCAATGTCTTCTACTTCTACTTCATAGGCAACATTTAAACAATAATCGTTTAAAAGTTGAATCAATTTACACAAAAAGGATATAAATATAAACTAAAAATGTTTAATACTTATTTAGTAAATGAACCTTCTGAAGTAGATATCTTGCAGGTTGCATATGCATCGGCTCACATCCGAGCCGATGGAAATTATTTATTTTCTGTATAGGTTTTAATGACTTAAATGAGTTAAATAACAAGAAATAAATATTATCCAACAAGTGTTGGAAATAGTTTTTTGTTTAACTCAAACAAATTTTATGTAACGAAATTTTTAAGAAAAACATCAGGGTTTTTTGGTAATGTGCACGAATATGCAATCGTCGTTTACAATACTTTGGGCGTAAAGATTTGTTAAGTCAACACGAAGAAGATTGGTAATTAATGGTAACGGTAAAAATCGAGATGCCAACGGGGACGAGAACTGGTTGAAGTTCAACTGGTTGAAGTTACAAAAACTCTACCATCCATTTGTTGTGCAATTGGAATACAAATCGTATGCTTGCTTACACGATGCATCAAAAATCATTCTATTTTATTGACAAATACTCTCCTTATAGATGATGCAACTTGTAACAATCGGAAAGAAGATAAAAGTATCGATAATAAAAATATACTACGTAACATTAGAATATGCCCAGTATTATGATTATGTATATATTCAGTTTTAACTAATTTATCTTTAAAATAATCAGGTTGAGGACCTAATTTAATTTTATGGATAAAAATAATTATTTGTATTTCCATTAATTCTTTTATATCGCACTGTACCACTGTAATTCTTCTAACATTTTTTGTATATTTGTATATCTATTGCATTTTAAAATTATTTTCATTGATTTGTTTTGAAGTAACTCTAATTTATTTATATAATTTTGACTATTTAGATACATTATTGAGCTTGCAAAATAAAAATGCGGACAAATTACTGTATAAAAGTAGATTTATGAGTTATTTGAGAAATACAAAAACTACTTTCGTGCTGCATATTCAAATTTAAAAAAAATTATTGTTCAATAATGTGCTAATAAATTTAGGTCATGTTAGCACCCCCGCTTTTAATTATAAATAAAATGGACAATATTTGTGCATTACTTTAGACACTCGAAAATTCACACAATTCTGCCCGTGCGAAAAATGAATTTTCGAATTTTTAAAATGGAGGAGCTCAAAAATAAATTTCGACGCTCTCAAGTAGCTTATAAAGTGATCATAAATCTCATGTTAGATATTGTCCATTTTATTTAGAACCCTCCTCCAATTAAACAAAAAATATAATGAAGAATAATTAGCTTCAGTCTAATGACCTATGTATGAGCTCGTTTTGCGTAACTTTTGTAAAATAGATTTACAGTGACGAAAAACGTACTTTTAAAACTTACACGAAACAACGGCAAGACTTTTGTACATGATATTTTTCTCCCTCAAAGGAATTGATTATCAGGTATTTGCAAAATGAAAAACTCATGGACTATTTGCATATATTATAATTTGAAGTTTATATAATTATTCTATACCGCATGTATCCGAAACATCTTAAAATTCAATATAATCATACACGTCTAACATCATCATGCGCGGTAATATATGATTGCCGCCGGTACAATTTTAGATTTTACATTGATTTTTTTTGGCTGATTCGTCATCAAATTCGTACCATTCTTCTTGTCGTTGAATCAAACATTTGTGTTGCCCCGTATTTGTTTCCGATCTCCAAGTTAATACTTCAATTAAAATAACTATCACCGGTAACTGATATGTCTAGTCGGAAAATGAAAACTGTAATGATTTGGGCACAAGGTCAACAGTCATGTTCGGAGAAAAGTACCTTGACATCAATATATCCAGTGTAATGATTGGCCCTGCAATAATTGATATCACAATCAAAACAAATTTATATATTACGGAGCTATTCAATAATCAATAATATCAGCAATTATTTATAAAGTAATTTTTAAGTACGTATAACAAAATTAGTACCAGTTTCTTCAATACATGCATCCAAGTCTCCTGGACATTGCTTGGAACATTGTTTAATATTCATGTCTGCCATCACAAATTTTTCCAGCTCCCCAATAGCGTTTTTTTCAGAAAAAATAGTATCGTATGTGATGATCGTCGCGTGACTTTCTCTCTTCTGTTTATGACAATAGTTGCACTCAAAAACTTTGGAGATACTCGGCATGCCCTCAAACAATTGTCTGCAGATATATCCTACAGAAATGGTGCAATTCATATGCCTTAAATCTTGGCTGACTTCTTCTTTCAATATGTAGTTATTTTTGTACAGAAATTCAGCACGCTATGTGTACGCATGTTTGCTAACTCCGTGTTTCATCACATGATTCACAATCTCGAAAACATCTGCAGGGTATATTTCCATAATTTGTCGCATTTCGTCAGAGTCGATAGCACCGACAAGTAGTAATTGAAAGACGCTATCGAAAGCGCATGTAGAAGTCATAGTTAGTTTTTTGTTATCCACTGTTACCGAGCTCAAATGAATAATAGTGCTATTTTTTAAGATAGGGATTTTGTTTAATTTTCCTTTTTCTTCAAAATCGTTGATTACATAAAGCGCCTTTAAGTATTTTACTGTTCTTTTTGGATTTGCTTTTTTCGTTTGATCTGCTTTCCCTCGCCAATTTTCCGTTTCTCGATACGAAACAATCGTCGCAATGTCTTTATTATTCACGGGAATGCTGTTTGCACGCAGCCTTTTCTTCCCATAGCCTTCTTCTTCCCCAGAAATTGAAGTTGAACAGCCTTCTAGCAAATATACTTTTAAATGATGACGCCCTTTGAAAGGAAATTATTGACTATGGCAACTATAAATGGGCGAAGTTTGAACAATTTATCTTCATTATTATGTTGTGTGTTATCATTGAAATGTAATTTTATTTGTTCCCACCGGTTTCTGGACAAAGTACTTGATACCTGAAATACTTCAGTTTCTCGCTGCCAAAACATTCTGGTTCTTGGTAAACCATAAGTTGACATAAGAAAAACTATACCAATAAAGGCTTGCTATTCTTCTACAGTCTACAACAAAGGTTTATTTACATCACATTGCAGTGCGTATAAATTACTCTGTTCAACTATGCTGTTCAATAGATCTTTATCCACAAATTTACAAAAGTAAGTAAATGGAGTAAGTGGTTTATCTGGTGGATCTGGCAGAGT
Source organism: Clivina fossor (assembly GCA_963966155.1). Lineage (NCBI taxonomy): Eukaryota > Metazoa > Arthropoda > Insecta > Coleoptera > Carabidae > Clivina > Clivina fossor. Next base: position 32,924,020 of record OZ014551.1, on the reverse strand, counting down.
TCTTTTCCAAGGAAATATTGGTCCAGTTTTGCGTGCACCCCCACTAATCCAAATTGTTTCCTTTGTATTTTTATTTAGTTTCTGGATTTGCTGTGCAATTTCTGATAGGGGAATATCATCTTCGGAGTCAAATTGATCGTCATCATTTTCAGATACAATATTTTCTTGAATCTCTATGTCAGATAAAGCATGACATCAACCATCACTATCACTCAGTTGAGAGTCCTCTGATTTGTCTCCATTGATTACACTGGTCAACACAAGTCTTGTTTCCTTTATTTTTTTTTCTGTTATTGGGTATTTCTATGGCCCTGACTATGAAAAAAATACTGGGAGATTGCTAACAGCTTTACCTTTTGAAATATACAGTTTTATTATTTTGACAAAAAAATACAAAAAAATAATACATTATGTTAACAAAATTTCTATTGAACACTAGCAAATGATCTTTTATAAGATTTCCTTGAATGAACGACTTTAGGTAGATCTCGTTGCAAACTCCAGCAGTAGTCTGCCATCATATGTGAGCCCCACCACCCCTGATAACGCTCTTCCATTGTCCGAAGATCCTGATGAAATCTTTCACCCTGCTCCTCACTAAAATCACCCAGATTTTGTGGAAATCGGTCTAAATGCGAGTACAGGAAGTGGATTTTTATGCTCATGTTGATACCTAGCTCTTGCAAGTTCGATAGCATGCACTCAACAAGCTCGACATGGTCGTCAGATTTCTTATTGCCTAGGAAATTACTCATAACCAAAACAAATGAATTCCAAGCTTTGGATTCGACTTCAGTCATTGATTTGACAAAATTAGGATCTTTCACGAGTTGCCTAATCTGTGGCCCATCAAAGATACCAGCTTGCAATTTTTCTGTACTTAATCCTGGAAACTTGCGTGAAAGAAAATTAAAACATTCGCCACTTTTGTCAAGCGCCTTCACAAACTGTTTCATTATGCCGAGTTTAATATGAAGTGGTGGAAGTATGATGCGGTCTCGGCTAACTAAAGGCACGTTTATAACATTTTTTGTACCAACTGTTAGCTCTTCCCGCACTGGCCAAACTTTTTGTGACCAATGGTGTTGTTTGTCACGACTGTCCCAGAGACACATGAAACAAGGGAACTTTGTGTACCCCCCTTGTTGACCTAAAAGAAAGTTAACCATTTTCAGATCAACACAAATGACCCATTTGTGGTCTTGATACTTAATTTTTTCCATAACCTTAGAAACATTTGCGTATTCTTCTTTTAAAGTCGTCGAATGTGCAATAGGTATAGATCCGTACTTGTTACCGTTATGAAGCAAAACACACTTTAAACTTCTTTTGCTGCTGTCTATGAAAAGACGCCAATCACTAGGTTGGTACTGTTTTAATCCCATCTGTTGCAAAATACCACCAACATCGTTACAAAAAACTAAATCCTTCTCTTGAGAAAAATACGGTAACAGATTTTTTTCTCGGGTACGATAAAATGTAATGTTGGTTTCCGGAGTAAGCAAATTTTTTTCCTTTAAACGAGATGCTAAAATTTCAGAAGCTTCTTTTGGTAAGTTCAGATCTCTTACTAAGTCATTTAGTTCTTTTTGATTAAATGGTTGAGGTTCTGAAAGGCTACATTTGTAGTCTGAATCAGAGTCTTTACATGATGTATTTCGTTCGGGTTCAGAGAGATTTGGATCATCAGAAGATTTAGATGTGCTGGGTTGTACCTCTTGTGATTTTAATTGAGGTCGTTGAGCAGAAAATAAGTTAGGATATGACCACTTACTTCGATTTTGACGGTTAATTCCGTTTATTTTCACAACGCAGAAGTAGCAATCGTCATGATGGTTTCGAGGTTCTCGCCAAATCATGGGTGTTACGAACATTATTGCATCTCTTTTTCCACTGGACCATAACCGTAGACATACCTCACATTTCTGGCATACAATATGAGGAACCCATGGCTTGTCCTGATTACACAATTTTATTTTAAAGTATTGATGATACGCAATTTTTACAAAGTCCGATATAGGTTTTCGATATTTTGCAAATATATATTCACCACAAATGTAGCAAAAACAATCGGGATTAAGCACACAACATCTTCTTGACGAAGCCATATCGAAAACTACAACAAAATATATTTTAGTGTCCAATAAAAAACGAAAATCTAAGTAAAAATAGTAAATGAGGGTAGTTAGCTATAACTAAAAAAAAAAAGCTGTTAGAGAAAAATTGTTTCCATATTTAAAAAATACGCGTCAATTTGAGATAGAAACAAAAAAAAAATCACAGGAAACAAACAATTTTATTTTTTTTGTTTATCAGTGTTATACGAGTTCTGATTGGATTACTTTTATTTATATTAGTATTGCCATAAAAAAGTGATGGATCCATTTTCTACATCCCGAAAAAAATTAATAAATAAATTATATAAGCCCAGTGTAACTTATAAGTTACTTACCTATATCTGCCTATAAAATCTAATGGTGTCAAATCCGGGGATCTTACCGGCTACTGAATTCTACCATGTTTACCTATCCACTGATTTGGGAATCGATCATTTAAGTAATTTGTGATTATGCGTGCATTGTGTGTTGGAACCATGTGTCAACAGTTTCAGCCAATGGCAAATTATCAATTTTGTCTTGAAGTTGATTCTGTAGTATGTGAAGGTAAGTGTCTGCATTTAGATTATCTTGAAAAATTATAGGTCCAATTAATATATTTCCTAAAATTCCGCATCAGACATTAAACCCAAATCTTTCTTGGTGCCGTGCTTCCCTGACAAGTCTTGGATTTTGCGAGCTCCAATAATGAAAATTATGATGATTAAAAAGACCGTTGTTTGTAAACCTACTTTCATCAGACCATAATATTTTGCATTGAAAACGCGGGTAATTTCTGCATTTATTTTGGTACCATTCACAAAAATGCAATCTCCTTTCATTGTCTCCCGGCCAAAGACCTTGAGATATGTGTACCTTATATGCATGGTACTTGTGTTTTTTTAAAATTAATTGAGCAGAAGATTTTGGTACATTAATGTTATGTTCTATTTGTCGTAAGGATATCGAAGGTTCTTCAATGACAGACTGCAACACCATATTCTCAGTTTCTTCATTGGCAGGTTTTCGGTCCTTTTTTGGTTTTACAAAAGCACCGTATTCAATCAAATTTATCCTTAACATCCTATACATCCCTACATTGGGTTGCCTTCTTTCAGGATATAAATTTAAATTCATTTCTGCGGCTGATACTGCGTTACTTTGACAACGAATATAACAATGAAGCATTTTAAACTTCTCTAAATTTTCAAACCGCTCCATGAATTAAAATTCTTTCAATAAGCACTCCGATAAAACTAACAACACAATAATGAAAAGAAAAGCAGAACCAATAATTTAATAATAACAAAAACAATTTCATTTGTGTTTACTACTCAGTTTTCAACTAAAAAAATAAATTAATACTTTGCAAAATAGATTTTTTTCAATTTTCCATGTTACTATTTAAAATAAAATAGGACAAATAAAATAGGACACTGAAATACTAGTTACATAAGAAAAATGAAAGTTGCATCATAAATCTCCTAAACGGTACATGGCACAAAAACTTTGGTTACTCCTGGAAATTCTGTGTAAAAAAGTGTCTTAAGAAAGTGCAAACCAAAATAAAGCCGATGTCACATTGACAGACTTTCGGCAGACAGTCTGTCGAAAGACAAAGAAGAAGAAGTTTTTGGCAGACTGTCTGCCGAAAACATTTTTTCAAGTGTCACATTGACAGACTATAGTCTGTCGAAAATTATTTCTTCTTACTACCAGTTACTATATTCATACTATTTCCAGTAGAGCGGGCAAAACAACAAATTTTAAATAGTAATATAAGTATTTGATATATTAAAAATTTATATTTATTTTTATTTTTTTACAACATGTAATAAATAAAAATTTAAGAACTAATTATTTATATTTTTTTTTAATTTGAAACTTTTGTACACATTGTAAAAATATTCATATTTTTGACAGTTATAACAATGTACGTATATAGTAAACAACATGTAATTTATTCAATTATGGAAAGCTGTAGTGATTCTGATATAATTATATTAGCTTGTTTAGCTATAGTAATAAATTACAGGATGAGTATATAAAGGTGCGTATTAAATTTTTTTAAATATAATTTATTCACTTTCACTCTCATTTTCCACACCTATAATTATAAATATAATCTGATGATATACATTTTATTGAATAATAACAAATTTAGAAAGGTTTTATAATATAATTCCGTTATTTGAGCAAAGCGTAAAAAATTTCTGTACTTTTATGTACTTTTAATCTAAACGTAATTACTTGTGATACGTTCTAATTGTTAACAAACATAAACATAAAATGTAATAATTAATTATAATTAATTTTAATATTTTATATTGAATTTTTTTACATTTTCTTTTTTCCATGATTCGCAGTCTGCGTACAACAAAATCCCCAAATATTGAAAGGTGATACCGGTTGAACCGTTTCTCCTTTTTGGTTTCTAAATAAGACTGCACCACATTTGCTAAACTTTCTGCCGATGCACTATTTTTGCTAGTACTAGGCATGGGCTATGTTGTGCTTCTATCAGATACTCTCCTTTTTTTCCCTTTAATTTCCGGAGAATTTGATATTCTTTCTTCAATTATTGGATTGTCACTCCGAATATCTTCCATGTTGGATAGTTCGTCCATCTAAAGCAAATTGATATTTATATAATATATAACATATTTAATATTATGAATATTCATAAGTCTATATAACATATATAATTAAATGTATAAAAATGATATTCGTATTTGCAATAATTTCGTTCAATATTTTAACAATGAAGGACAAGTTGAATGGCAAAAAGATTATATTACTTCTTCTAAATAAATATTGAAGTACATGTAAAAATAATTAATTACCGCTTCCTCCAGATATTCAATAGGGTCCATTATTTCTGTATCTTCTTCCTCAACTTCTATCGATGATTCCTTTTTTCCTATAAATGTCCCTTTTTTTGGCTTTATGGACTCATTTAGGAAGGATAGGGAGTCATAACACTACATTTTTGGAAGAATTACTTCCGATGTCGCTGAACCACTCTTGTTTTTAGTTAAGAGATATTTCGTTCTTTCGCTCCGATATTGAGTTCTCAAGTTTTGGTATTTGTTTTTACAGTCTTGAGTTATTAAAAGAAAACTTATACATTAATCAAACTATTTATTACGTTATTAAGAATACATACACGTTATATTCGGATGATATTTCTTTAGGACTTCTACCATTTTTTCAAGTGCCTCCCTATTTTTCTCCCTATTATGATAATCCGGAGATTTAACTTCATATAAACAAGGATTTTCCTTATATATACATATAACACTCGATTACTAATCGTAGAATCCATCACGAGATGCAATTACTCCAGTTTTTTCAGGTGACAAATTTTAGGCAATGATTTTCTTCAATTGAAGCTTTGGTAATGCACAGAGAAAAAGGATTGAAAAAAGATATTGAAGTAAATTAATAAGACACTTTTTAATTTCACTCTTTATTAAGAATCGTGACTGCAGTTTCGCCAAACATTGGCATTGTCAAACTGTACATATTATATTAAATTACAAACAGATAACTTATATTCTGCTACCCCACTACAGAACAGTTTGCTATGATTGGTCAAAGCACAACAGCATTGTTGATGAGAATTGAACATTGTTGAATATAAATAATGATTAGGAGTTTACAATTACATCGTTGAATATTATATATTTTATGTGATTAATGAATAAATGTTTACAATTACATTTTATTTTATTATGTTTTACTGTTTGCAAAAATAATTGAATAAAACTAAATTTAAAAATTTAGTTTTATTCAATTATTTTCAAACGTATCTATTATTAAACGCAGGGACGCGATAGAACAGTCGCTGCACTTTACTAGTTTTTTTTATATACAAAAAAGTAAATATATATATATATATATATATATATATATATATATATATATATATATATATATATATGTTACAATTATGGGCGGTCAAATGTTATGCAGCGTTGCGCCGTCGGGCGCCGCCCGACCTCGCCCTTATCGTCGGCGCGGCGCGGCGCGGCGCGTCCCTGATTAAACGTATCTATTATTAAACGTTTTAAACGTTGTGGTTAGTTATGGCACCTCATTTTTACATGTGTTTATTCTAGGAAAAATGGCGAGTGGTTGCCGTAATTTTGAAGTCAATGCAACTTAATGCTTTCAAGATATGCATTAAAATATAACCATTTTTTACATTTTTCGGCAAATAAAATCAAACTACTAAAGAGAAAGTTTTCTTATAGCATAAGAATTACATTGATTATGGATATAACCATCAATATATAATCCGATTTCTAATATTGAAGAAAAAATATTGAATAATATTATAACTATTTTCGTTATAGTCTACTTCTGATTCATTTTACATTTACATAGTTTGTTAATAACATGATAATAACACAAAATCTTACAATTTAGTATTAAAACAACAATATTATTCGCCTAATTACACTCAAATGAAATATTTTTTTTTAGTTTTGTCCAGCTAGATTTACGATTTATCCCACTGTGCGACGTTGACAGTATGGATTCCGCAGGATCCGAGGTCTAGGAGATGAGGGTCTTCATTTCCGGGACGCAAATCCTTCTTCAACAGTTTCAGAAGCTTGAAATTGACAGATGGTCCATCCATTGAAATTTGTAAAATTCTTTTCAAATCAAAGTCTTTTCAGGCCTCAGTCAAACCTCGAAATAAATCTTTAGCCTTGGTGTGTTGCAGAAAAACCGAATTGTAGTATCGCGATTTCACTTCATTACTTTCAGGGTCCCAGAATCTTATCATAATGTCCATTTGTTCGGATTTTTCAAACTTGTTGAGACTCTCGTCGCATCCAATTACAAAATACTCCGCACTTTTGATAACTTTTGAAAGTTCTAAAGCAAAGTAAGGACCGATGCCAAAAGTTATCATGTAAGACGTTTTAGTTTTTTCCAGTTCCATATTCTGCACCGTATCGCAGCTGGGGAACATTTTTTTTCATTTTCTTTCCCTAGAGATTCTTGCATCCTGAAGACTCACCCAACATTGGTGCTTTTGCAGATAATAGTCCAGCAGATTGTGTAGAGACCACGGGTTCCGTCAGAGAAAGAGTTGTAGATGCTTTATCTAAAAATATGATAGTCCATATATACAATTAGTTTTTAGTAAAACTGAGTAAATAAACAAAAATAGATATGTAATCAAGTAAATTATCTGCTTTTGCATTTTTAAAAAAATGATTAATCCCTACTGATTCGTTTCCAAGCTTCAGTGATTGATGTGTTTTTTTTTTCCTTTGACGTGACTTTTGAGGGCCGTCTTTCCCATGCTCGAAATGTTTATATAAGTATTACATATTGTGCATTTTGCAGAATAATCATCTGAGGAGTGCGATGTTATCCATGGATATTCTGTCTGCCACGAACATAAATATTTTGTTTTACCCAGTTTTGCGGACATTTTCCCTAAAAAAATTCAATAAATATATTATGAATATGTAAATACATATATATTTATATTATAATCAATCATTCAATTAGAATGTAAACAATTCAATTCAGGTTAAATTTTAGTGAGTGAGTTTACATAACCTAAACATGAATAATACACTCACTTACATAAACAATTAACAAATACTTACTTGGCTACATTTAGATGTGAAAACAAACAAGTCCAAACATACACTTGTAGTTGAATGCCACAACAATGCGAGCGAATGTCACCAACACAAAAATATCAATAAACTTCTTAAAACATAAAGCTGTTTGATATCCAATAGTTTCTTCGCAATTAGATGTGTATGCTCATGTATGTGACCTTGGGGTCTCACTCCTACATTATAATCTACAGGCCAACCGCTAGTTCCGCGCCACAATCGCTTCCACCACTACTACGCAAGCTTCAATTTTAATAAGCGCATGCGTAACACTCAGATATATATATATATATATATATATATATATATATATGTGAACTAGGTAGTAATGGTGCTATTTTAATCCGCGCGCTATACATATTATATGAATGTTTGCCTATTTTAATAAAAAAAAAAATTGAGCTACTGTAAGATTGTATGCCTAAAATTAAAAAACTGTTAGGTTAAATGTCAATTACTGTTAAAAAAATTTAAAATTCCCGCATCAAATTTTTTTCATAGTATATTTCCCGCTTTTTTCATGTACCAACCAAATTCCCGTATATTTCCAGCTTTTTCCGCATGGTGGACATCCTGTAGAATAATACTGTAAGTTCCTTTGTAATTTCAATAGTGTGATCCCGCACTTCGTGGTGCTCTAAATACAATATGCTTTCCGTCCATCGCTCCAATTGTATTAGGAACATTCCAGTCTCTCAAAAAAGTAGCTGATATACTTTTCCATTCTTCGGGTGATGAATATCCATAAATTCAATCGAATATTTATTATAAATATTTGCATACGACTTACTTTTAAATATTTTTCATGTAATTTATTATAAATCGCTTCTAATACCTCTGGTTCAAATTTTGAAATTGTGTAATCTGCTATTCGTGTACTGTAAGATAAGCTAGCAAATGTTTCTCCTGTAGCTAAATATCTTAATGCAGTAATAAGTCGGAATCTTGAAGACATGCTGCTGCGAAATTGGGTGTTATTTTTTTAAATATTATTTTCTATTAAACTATGCCGTTTTTCAAATAAATGATTATCCATTCTTAGAAAAAAACAGATTTTGAAACATTAAGTAGGCCGCCTATTATTAACAAATTTACAAAAACTAGTTATTTGGCAATTATCATGTTCGGATATATCACTCAGAAGCGCTGCTGCACAACTTTTGCAGTGTATTTCATTAAGAATCTTTTTCACAACATATCCACATATATAATAAAGAATGTTATCTTCTAAATCCGTTGATGCATTAATAATATTGGTATTCAAATCTTTATATTCATTTTCTTCATTACTATCTGTTATTTCTACATTGTCATCTAGCATTGATTGTAAAGGCGATTTCCTTCTATTCCACTTGAAATCAAATATTGAGCTGGTTGGCTCATCTTCAAGGGCTATGCAGTTAGCAGAAGGTGAAGATTGTATAGAATTTTTTAATAGTAACGGTTTCATAGCAGTTTTAAATTGTAATTGATTCTGGTTATTATTGCAGCCAAATCTACGTCTAATTCTAGCAAACAATAACTCAATGTGGTCCTGCGAAAATTTATAAGTTAATATATATTTTATATGTACATTTTCTGTTAATAATTCACGAGAAATGGAAATAATTGATTTTACACCTAATCCAAGAATAAAAGTTTTTCTTCTAGATTTATACAGTGGTTGAGAATCAAATTTTAATGCAAATAAATATTCAATTAAATGGACTAAATGTTCCTCTAAGAAACATAGATCTTTTAAATATAAAGGTTTTTTAAAACCTTTCCCATAAGGATTTCTAGTATTTAAAAAATCAAAGATTCTGTCAATACATCTAATGAACTTGACTGTAGCCTCACAACCATCAAAACCAGCAATTTGATTTTTCATTAAAAATTCCGGGGCATCCGCAACCGATGAGCTGAAAGTTTGTGCTGCTAATTTTACTTTTATTTTATTTTTCTCCCAATCAATATGTTTACAATATACTCAAAATCAATATTTAGATAACAACTTAATATAACTAATATTAAAATTAAATAATGTACTAGAAATTATTACTAGAAATAATATTTTATAAAAAATAAGCAAAACAATATATTTTTTATTTCGAGAGGTAACTGAACTTATAACAAAGTATACTGTACAGCAATGAACACAAGCATTGTGCAGTTGCATATCTTACCAAATGAAGGGGTTAGAGCTGAAACCGCCTAAGTAGCAAAAAGCTAATTGTGAGATAGAAGCCTTTAAAGTTTTTTAAGTTTTAAAAATTATTTTGGATATATATCTTGTATTTGACAATTTTATACACTTTGTATAGGTATTTAAAAAATGGCAAAAAAACATTTGGTCGAATACTTTTGGTTTTTAAATGTTTTTGGAAAAAAATGCTCTTGGGTTGTTTTAGCACTAAATTTTTTATTAGTAATAATACATTAACACAGTAATAAAATGTAAAACAAAATTCATTATTCATAATCTGATTCTAAGTTTAGATAATCAGAGTCCCATTCTTCATCATCTGATAGAATCTCTGGTGATTCAGAGTTGGTAACTATTCCATCTTCTTCTTCTTTTGTCTTGTACACTTCTAATGTTTTCTTTGATACACCAGACACAGTCTGTTTATCTCTAGATAACATCTTTTTGTTTATGTTTTTGTCGTGTGCCATGTTTACATAAAATTCATGGTAGATCGGGGGAATAAATTCAAGTAACGTTTGGAGATTTTTCCATTTTAAAAATTTAATTTTGTTTCCTTCCGGGTAAAGTTCCTTAAAAGTAATGTTCTTTCTTGGTCTACCAACGGAAGCTATTTGGCAGTTTTCAGACAAAGAAAATAATGCAGGATCTTCATTTAATTTAATTACATTTTTTTTAAGAATGTACATATTATAATTTTTTTGATATTAATTTAAACGATCATAATTTCTGAATAACTATTTCCTAATGCTATGTTTACCATATGTGCTTATTTCGAAAAAAAGATTGTAATCAAAAACATTCATGTGACATAAACAATAAAATAAATCCACAAATTAAAAATTACAGCAACATATACATATATATTTACAGCAACAAATATTTCCAACAAGCTACAATACTCGAAAAAGAAAAATTGGATTTATTTTAACAAAATTTTCAAAATCATTTTTACTCATGTGGAATAATTTTTCTGAATTTTTTGCTAAATTTTTGCAATTTAAATGAATAATATCTCTGAAAATAGCAATTTTCTTTTAGACAGGTAATAGCAAAAATTAAAAATTGCCATACAAAATACTTTAAAAGTCTGGACGCCTATATTGTAAAACATTGAGGTATAATTTATAACGTAATAAAATACCATACTTTTACAGAATTTTAGTTTAGATTTCGAGTTATTGACTGTGAGAGTTTTAAGTGAAACATCCTGTATATCCTGTTGTTAATTTTTGTGACAAGTAAAATTAATACCTAATAGAAAATTTTAAGAATTATCCTAGAGTTAATAAAAAATCCTATATTAATTTTGCACTTTTATAATTGTTCTTTTGACTTTTCTTCAATCGAATCTTCTTCTTTTTGGACTCAGAAAAATTCAATCGTAAATCAGAGACAAAATTTCAAAACTTCGTTTTGAACTAACCGTAAAAAAATCGCGTAAACCGTAAAAAGAAACTAACTCCAGGAAAGGACACTCCTAGTACTGTACTCTGGGATCTGGGGGCCAAATCTACCAGATAAGTCTGCGAGGAAGGCCAATCATGACTTAAGATTTTTAACTCAAAATATATGTAAATTTTACCTTCGAATGTAAAATTATGCTTTCCTGAGCTTCTAAAATTGTAGATTTCCATGTTGTTTTCCTTTTCGGGATCTCCCTTTTGGAGGTACTAAATAAGGTAATAAAAATATTTGAATGGCCACTTTCGAATCTGTAAATTATAACTTCACTATTACTAAATAAATCTCTACAAATATTTTTAATAATTTTTCTGGAATTAAGTTCTTCATTTTCTAACAAATGCATCAATTCCAAACCAGATGAATCTTTTATAAAGTCTTTTTTAACATTGTTCACAGAATTTAAAAAACACGTCCCATTTATTCTGTAAAATTAATCCCTTTGCTAGGAAATAGTTCATCAAAATCATTGTCAATCTGTAAACGTATATTCAAAAAATTATTTTCCCTTTTGACTCACTTGTTAAATAGTTTAAATAATATTTTATTCAAATTTTCAACTTTTTTAAAAATAAACATAATAGTGAAGATTTTGAAAAAAATAATTATTTAAACTAATCAACGAGCATTTCAATAAAAAATCTAAATTCCAAAGCGCACATAAAAAACTAATTTTTGTTTATTATATATTAAACAAATAATACATACCAAACTACAGGCAGTAGACAATTTTAATATTGGCCAGTCATTTAGAAAATCATGTATATTTTTAAGCAATGAATTATGTCTAATTTGAATTGAATTACGCCAATGTAGTACGACTTCATTCCAAGGTTCTGAACGCATTTGAAGCCATTGTTTACTCAAAATTTTATTATCATCACCATCAGTGTTTTCGTTTTCAAGTGATTCCGATTCTGAATATTTAGTTGTTTCTTCCAGAAAACCAGCGTTGCGTAGTTTGGTTCTGTAATCCCGATATATATCCACTAATTTTCCCCGAGCAGTTTCCGATTTACCAAATTTTGAATGTATCTTTTTTCACAAAATATGTTTCTTTGTGTTCATTATGAAATAGATTATTAATAATATTTGCAACGTTTTCTAATTGTTGATTTGTCATGCAACTATATAATATAAACATAAAACATATATATATATATATATATATATATATATATATATATATATATATATATATATATATATATATTATCATTTACCTGCCATAAGTTTTATAAAAATGTGATAGAAAACGTTCAAATTTCATTGAACATGAAATTTCAGAGTTTTCATACCTGGAAAACTTTCCACTTTCGCATAAATTGAATACAGATTTACTAAGTTGGGTAGAGATTGCTGGAACAAAATATAAATTAAATGACATATTTATTATAAAATTTGAAAATTGTTTACCTAATTTTGGCAAAATAGTAAAAATAATTGTGAATGATAAAGAAAATGTTTTATTTATTTATAACATTTTCAAAACTATATGTATGCATGAATACCTACGTTCGTATGAAGTCATTTCTACAGAAAAATACGGATGCATATTGTTTGATGATATAATAGACAACGGTGTTACTTGTATGAACGTGCGACAGGGAAAATGTTATGTAAATGTATCAATGTAGTTATTATAATTATTAATGTTTTTTTAGAGAATTATATTTTATTTTCAATGTATTATAATATAAATGCAGAAATATAATATATATACGTATATGCTATTCTTATTTGATCCTACATTCTCCCTACATTCATTCAAAACAACATACAGTTTGGCATAAATCATATAGAAAATTTGATCAATGGAAGAATAATCTTTTTCGCATTGTTGAGTCCAGTCCAGTAAGGGTTTGAACAAACACCTTATCGAAATCATATCGAAGGACCATGGCTGATTGATTTGATGATATGTATGGCGTGGATTTTCATTGGGAATGTGTTTTACTATCTAAAATTTGTTTTTCTTGATATTGTTTCAATACAGTTTTTGCCACACAAGATTGTTGCAATAATTTTTTTAGATCTAAATTTTGAAATGGATTTAATAAAGTTTCAAATTTGTCTCGTCCATAAAAACTTTTCGAGAAAGGCACTGGAGGTGGCGTTATTTCTTCTAATGGCAATGATATTTCGCTAGCTACGCTTATTGAAATAATGCTAGATGACGACGGTAAGTTACTGTTCTGTAATTAGAATTATTAAATATTTAAACTTAAAAATGAATTACAAAAACTTACAATAATAGTGTCTTCGATAATTAAACTATTACTATTTATAATTAGTTTATAATCTTCTAATTTTTTTAAAAATTTTGCTTGGTGACCAACTTTTGGAATAAGATTTTTAACTAAATCCGGTGTAAGTAGTTAAAAAGCTTCATAATCTATTTCATTCTGTACAACAAAAAGAAAATTTAAACTCATTAACTTAAGATTGCATCCACGCAACATTCGTTATTATGTCTTACGGATTCGATTTTCAGTGCAAGTATCAGTATAACTATCAGTCGATATAAAAACGCACGTTGTACAGGGTGCGGCACAGAAACTTGCTGATTTGTAACGGTTGCCTTGTGGCGAGGAGTGGAGGGATATAAGCGGGTTCAGTTTTATTGAAGAGGGGAAGTCCTGACGTTTTGTTTCTGTCCTCTTCAGTCGCCATCATGCATTGGACGAAGCAGCAGCGTGCGTTTGCCTGCGAGACTTACTTTTCCAATGTCCATCCTGCAGGTCCCGTGCCTGGCCGGCAATCAATTGTTTCGTGGATGAGCACATTCAGGTTGAGTGGAAGTGTAACAAAAACCGGGTTAAGAGGTCATCAGACAGCCAGAACTCCAAAAAATGTTGAAAGGGTGAGAGAGTCATTCGTCCGATTTCCTCGGCGTTCGGCGCGGAAACATGCAGCTGCTCTGGGGATGTCTGACAACACCGTGAGACGAATTCTTCACCAAGATCTTAATTTCCATCCCTACAAAATGGCTGTAACGCAGGAGCTGGTTGAACGTGTTGTGTTTAGTTCCCAGATATTAAGTTAAATAATAATTCGTTATTTGGAGATACGTCACTTTATTTACAAATCAAGAATACGACAATGAACAGCTTAATATTAGTATGATCTACTACAAAATGTATTTGACAACTGACTGTATGTTTATTTTTTGCTATCATTTATTTTTCACACGGTTGTTCGTTTGAGTTGTCATAGCAACGGAAAAAAGTGCGCGCTTCAAAATAGCGCGCGAACATAACATTCCTCCCCCCTAAGTTGTGTAATCACGCAGCCACGTCGGAGGACGTTTGTCTCTGATAGGCCGTGAGCTCTTCGGAGAGATAACAACAGCATCAGAAAGAATCTGCGATGGAGATCTAGTAGACGGCCCCTGGATTGGATTTGCAGAAGTAGTATCCGATTCCGAAAATATAGATGGTGGTGGTACTTCGCACTCTGGTGTTGCACTTGAACTTGGCGCGACAGCTGGTTGTAATGTAATGTCGGATATCGCGTTTGGATCTTCAGTTTCGGCAGAGTCGACACCGTCGGAACGTTTTCGGAGTTGATCCAAATGGCGGCGCCAGAATTGACCATCAACAGTCTCAACGCGGTATGAAACAGGACCAGTGACCTCGGTGATCACAGCTGGTACCCATTTCGAGTAGTTTCCGAACCCTCTAGCATAAACTGTATCTAGCGGAGCAAATACTCTGAATCGCGGATCAGATCTAGCTTGTGCTCGACGAGCTTCACATTTAGCATTCATTGATTCAGCAAAATCAGGATGCAGACGGTCGAGGCAAGTCCGGAGTCGGCGACCCATTAGTAGTTCGGCCGGACAAATGCTTGTGGTCGCACTTGGAGTAGTGTGTTGAGCTAGCAAGAATCTCGCTAGTCGTAACTGCCAATTACCCGAAATGATTCGGCGTAACGCATTCTTCGTTGACTGAACCATTCGTTCAGCCTGACCATTGGATGAAGGATGACCTGGCACAACAGTAATGTGGTTAATCACATTTCTCTCTACGAATTCTTGAAATTCATGGCTAGTAAACCCTGTTACATTGTCCGACACGATGGTATCCGGAAGACCATGAGATACGAACAATGCTCGAAGTACTTTAATGGTTGAAGTCGAATCCGTTGACTTCACATGAACCACTTCCAACCATTTTGAATAAGAATCAACGACAATAAGAAAAGTTGCTCCTTGAAATGGACCGGCATGGTCGATATGGAGACGGGACCACGGTTTTTTCGTCCACTCCCAAGGAAACGAAGGAGCTTTCGGTGGCGCATGACGAGTCTCTTGACAAACCTCACAACGATTGACTACACTCTCGATATCCTTATCGATACCTGGCCACCAAACGTAGCTACGAGCTAAACTCTTTGTACGAACGATACCCTGATGAGAATCATGCAGAGTCTGTAATATGTGATTGCGAACTTGTTTTGGAATAACAACTCGACAACCCCACAGCAAACATCCTTTATGTGCTGTTAATTCGTGTTGACGACGAACAAACGGCGTAAATTCCTCTCCTAGCTTTGCAGTTGGCCATCCCCTCCATACCCAGTTGAGGACACGTGAGAGGAGCGGGTCCTTTGACGTCATTTTAGAAATGTCTTCTGCCGTTAAAGGCGGCTTGTCTAACGCCTCGAGAAGAAGGATTTCGCATGGTGCCGGAGCTTCGTTGTCAACTGACGGTAGTGGTAGTCGACTTAATCCATCAGCATGGCCTATGGATTTTCCAGGCTTGTAAATAAGTGTATAATCGTATGCACTGAGCAATAGAGACCAACGTTGAATACGCGGTGATAACATTGACGGAGTTGGTTTGTCCGCTGCTAGCAATCCTAGTAACGGTTTGTGATCTGTATAGATCTCGAATTTCTGACCATAGAGATAGTCGTGAAATTTTTTAACCCCTCGAATGATCGCAAGTGCTTCTTTGTCGATTTGAGCATATCGACGTTCGGTATCATTCATTGCACTAGAATGAAATGCGACAGGAGCTTCGATGCCGTGCTCGATGCGATGACCTAATACGGCACCCGTACCATATTGCGATGCATCACATGTCAAAATAATTGGCTTCATCGGATCGAAATGAATAAGCAATGAGTCAGAAGACAGTAATTTTTTAACTCCACGAAATGCAGTATCATGATTGCTAGTCCATATCCACGGTGCTCCTTTGTGCAGGAGACGGTGTAGCGGCTCAGCAACGTTAGCCTTATCACGTAAGAAAATGTGATAAAAGTTCAGAAGACCAAGGAAAGCCTGGAGCTCTTCCTTTGATTTCGGTGTTGGAGCTTGATGAATTGCAGTAATCTTATCTGTGGTAGGACGAATACCATGTTTGTCGATCAAGTAGCCCAGGAATGTAACACTTGGTGTGTCAACAATACATTTTTCACGTTTCACCCGCAATCCGGCTTTGGAGAAACGTCGCAAAACTTCACGCAAGTTTTGCTGTAATTCTTCAGGCGTATATCCTTTAATTAGTATATCATCGAAGTATGGAATGACTCCTGGCAAACCACCTAGTAACGTCTCGATGAAACGCTGGAAAATTCCCGGAGCAGTAGATACTCCAAATTGCAGGCGTGTGCATTTGAATGCTCCCCGATGCATCACAATCGTCTGTGCCTTGGCAGTTTCATCGTCGACCATTAACTGTAAGTAAGCCTGTGACAAGTCCAGCTTTGCGAAATGTCGACCTCCCGAAAGTTCGGCGAGCAATCGATTTACAGCGGGCACTGGATACGGGTCTTGTCTGAGAGCCTTGTTAATTGTACATTTATAATCTCCGCACAATCGAATTTCTCCGTTGGGTTTAAGAATAGGAACAACAGGAGTAGCCCATTCGGTATGCGTAACTGGCTCAAGAACTCCTTGCTGAATTAGCCGATCAATTTCCGTATCCACCTTTGGACGCAAGGCAAAAGGCAGGTTCCGTGCCTTCAGCTGAATTGGCTTGACTGAAGGATCTAGGTGAAAAGAAACTCTCGGACCATTGAATGTTCCCAGTTCTTTGTTGAAAAGATCAGGAAACTCGGAAAAAACTGACTCTGTCGAGTTCAAAGTTACCTGACGGATTCCTTGTAGCTCAATTCCCAAAGATGCGAACCAGTTAAGTCCCAATAAACTTTTGCGTTCCTTCTTTAAAACTAGCAGTGGTAAGTTTCCTTTGAATTTTCCGTACGAGACTTTTGCGTTGAATGTGCCTAAAATCTCAACAGGACGTTGATTGTAATCTCGTAGCAAAAATGGAGATTCTGTCAATCGTGGCATTTTCGGATAAAGGCGGCGGCAAGTACCTTCGTCGATGATAGTTACTTTTGCTCCAGAATCCACTTCCATAACGCACGGTGAATCATTGATGTATACCGTCGTTTGTAATCCGATATCTCCAGAAGTATCTTGACATACTTGAATACAATGGAGATTATAGACGCTTGTTTTCGTATTTTTGTTCTGGGACAATGTCTCTTGGCGGCGAGAAGATTCACGGCCTCCTTGCAACGACTCTTTAGATTTAATGCGACAAACGCGTTCGATGTGCCCCTTTTTCTTGCAATGGCGACACTCGGCGTCTCTAAACCTGCACTCGCTTCGTAAGTGGTTTCCTCCACAGCTGGCGCATGGTCTGGTAGCATTATTACTCATGAAAGACTTACCAGGTTTAGTACTGATCTTTGAGTGTCGATGAGAATCTCGGTGCTGTTCGGCGGTGACTGGATGGACAAAAGTAGTAACAGCCGATGCGGCCCCGCGAATTTCCTTTGTATGTTGAGTCGCTGCTTCAGCTGCCAAAGCTTTTTCTTGAGCTTGAGCAAAGGTCAAGGTAGATTCAGACAGCAGTCGGCGTTGGAGAGCCTCGTCTCGGATTCCGCAGACAAGTCGATCACGCAACGTCAAATCCAGATTTGCACCAAAGTTGCAATGTTCTGCAAGACGACGTAATTCAGTAATGTATGAATTAATACTTTCAACAGCAAGTTGATTCCTGCGATGAAATTGAAATCGCTGGAAAATTTCCGATGTTTGTGGCGCAAAATGATTTTTTAGAACAGCCATAATTTCAGCAAACGATTTCGTATTTGGTGCTTCCGGTGAAATAAGAGATCGAATAATCGCATATGTTTTCGGTCCACAAATACTCAAAAACACTGCACGCCTCCGTGCATCGTCGGCGATTGCATTGGCTTGAAGGTAAAAATCAACTCTTTCAGCATAGGCATCCCACCTCTGAGGTTGACTAACATCGAATTCTTCAACATGTCCCAATGTAGACATCTCCAAATATTATGAATAAATAAATTTAAATAAATTTAACTTGCCCAGAATGTCCTTTATAGAATTGTAATTTTAACTCAATATCCCATCCTCGTCGCCAAAGTTAATGTTGTGTTTAGTTCCCAGATATTAAGTTAAATAATAATTCGTTATTTGGAGATACGTCACTTTATTTACAAATCAAGAATACGACAATGAACAGCTTAATATTAGTATGATCTACTACAAAATGTATTTGACAACTGACTGTATGTTTATTTTTTGCTATCATTTATTTTTCACACGGTTGTTCGTTTGAGTTGTCATAGCAACGGAAAAAAGTGCGCGCTTCAAAATAGCGCGCGAACATAACAGAACGCAATTTTAATGCCCGCCGAAATGCATGTGAAGCTCTCCGTGAAAACCTGCCTCACGACGCGCTCGTGTTCTTTAGTGATGAAGCTCACTTTCACATTTCTGGCTGTGTGAACAAGCAAAACATGCGATATTGAAGCGCTAACAATCCACATGAACTTCATCAGAAGCCACTCCAAATTGAACCTAGTACGGAAGGCACATTGAGTGGCGATGATGGAACGACCATTGGAAAAGTAAGCCTCGCTGGCAAACGCACGCTGCTGCTTCGTCCAATGCATGATGGCGACTGAAGAGGACAGAAACAAAACGTCAGGACCTTCCCCTCTTCAATGAAACTGAACCCGCTTATATCCCTCCACTCCTCGCCTCAAGGCGACCGTTACAAATCAGCAAGTTTCTGTGTCGCACCCTGTATTACAAAATTACATAAATATAAAATTTATAATTACTTACAGCTAAAATAAAATTTGGTTATGTATTTTAATGGAAAATAAATGAAATATTTTCGTATCCAACTTCAAAAATTTTAACGGTATTACTTATATAATTAACCCTCCGGAGGGCGCGCTTTTTAGAATTACATTAGCGGGCGCGCCGCGACATTTACACCGCATTGAGGTTTTTACGTTTCTGGCTCATAAATAACAAAGAAAATATATTTTATGTAGTAAAATAAGACAAATATACCATTCTTAATTATTTTATTGTAATAATTATATATATACATATAAGCATTTTTAAACAAATATAAAGTAAAGAAAAGAAAATAAACTGAAATATAAACTTTCTATAACAGACGTAAATTAAACAAGTATACACTTTCAAAAACATTTTTTTTTTACATTATTCAACTTCCATTTGTTCTTCCTGCTCACATTCTGAACAATTGACAATAATGGTACTGTGTTTCTTACACACATTTTTTTCACATTTTTGACAAACTAATTTTGTTTTGTTATTTTTGTGACTTCCACAGATGTGGCAGATGCCTGGCCTTGTTGGTTCCTTAGTTTGTTCTTCGCCCTCTCTGTATTTAGATAAAAATACAAAGACATCTTTAGGGAGCGACTTCATTTGAGCCCTGTCTTTCAAATGGTCTTCCATCAATTGTAAGGCAAGATTTTTTAAAAATACTCTTCTTCTGTCTTTGTTATCGATGTTGTTAAATTTGAAAATGACTCTTGAATTTATTCCACATATATCGAGATGTCTGAAGAAAAGTGATAACGGCCATCTTCTTGTAAATCTAGCCGTACTATAGGAAGCGCACATTTGGTCGACTGTATCGACACCTCCTTTTGTAGCATTGTAGTCTAAATTTACAAGTGATTTCTTGGTTTCGTCATCTACATCAGAGGAGCTGTGCATCGTTGTGAGTAAAATAACTGCTTTATTTTTTTTGGGTACAGTTGAAACAAGACAAGCATCATCTTGAAAGCCAAACTCAGATGACATTAGCTCCCTATTTTTATTTGGCTGGAATTCTAAAGGTATTTCTTTCTTATTTTTTTTTAATGTTCCAAGCAAAGTAAGTCCTTTTGTCAACAAATATATTGCAAGTGGATAACTTGTGTAATAGCTATCTGTAGTAACGTTTCTTTTTGATTTTTCTATTGGTACGACCAGTCTCTTCACAATATCTTCGGCTTTGTTTGATTTCAGATACGGTCCGGATACTTGCTTTCCACAATAAATTTCAAAATTAAAAGTGTAGAAGGTCTTGGCGTCACAAAGAGCATAAATCTTAATGCCATACCTCGCAGGCTTGTTTGGAATATATTGTACAAATGAACAGCGACCTCTGAACGCATGAAGCATCTCATCAATTGTAACAAATTCACTTACATGGAAATGGGCCATACAGTTCTTGACGAAATTATCATGAAAATTTCGGATTGGGGTTAATTTGTCATTTTGTTTTCTTTCTTCTCGCGTATGCAAATTATCGAATCGTAAAGCACGAAGTAAAAATTTGAAACGCTTGTAGCTGAAGAGAGCTCTCAAAAGAATCATTCCCGTTCCATCTTGATCCCACAACTCCAAGCAGTTGGTATGACTTCCTTTTTTAGTTCCAATCAAATATAATGCACCTAACAGAGCTCTAATTTCAGTTTGAGTTGTGTCTCTGCAATCTCTCTCTCTTGAATAGTTTACCTCCTGTTTTTTTTTTCCTCTATATATATGTTAGTATTTGTCACTATGTCGTCAATCATTTGGTCAGTAATAAACAATCTAAATGCGTCAATTTCTCTATGTGTATTCTTAGCACTTGCTTTTGGACCAGGTAATATTTTTATTATATTTTTTGCTTTTGTTTTTCCATCTGAAATAGGTTTACTTATCCAAAGTGTTTCATTATCGCGTCCTATAAAAAAACGATAATCATTTTCAAGTTGGCTTTGTTCGTCATCGTCTGAGACCTCATCGATTTCTTCTGCTGACTGCTCAGAATCGCTGCTGTATAAGTTTTGTGTAATTTCCTCTTCTGTGTCTATTTCGCTAACATTTGTGTTACTATCAAATTCATATATAGGTTCTTCCCTCAGCACATTTTCCCTTTCGTCGGCTAATTCCCTAACAACATCTTCTAAAGCATTCTCCAACTCTTCTTGTGTTAATCCTTTTCGTGACCTAAAATTCAATAAAATTGTGCTATTTAATTTGCATGCTATACACAATAGTACACGTACACATACATGTAAATGGCACATTACACAATATTACAAAAAAAAATTAATAAATAAAACTTACATGATTGGGCGCGCTGCGGCAAACACACCGCAATATCAACCTGCTTCAAATCTAAGGGCTGTACGACTGAGCGGAAAATGACGTACGGGGCCAAAACTGTAGGTAGGCGGAGCCAATAACATAAACAAGGAATACTTAGACGCACAATATTACAGGGCTGACCAAATCTTAGTTATAACAATAAAAGAAAAATTTGCGGTTTTTTGCCGCTGGCGCGTCCTCCGGAGGGTTAAAAAAACATTCGCGTGCAATTACTTTTGTGAAAACTGTCATAAAGGATACAGTAATAAAATACATCATATGTGTGATAATATTTGTTATTGTTGTAAGAATTCACCAGCATGCTCTCACTCACGTTTTTTAATTACATGTGCCATTTGTAAAAGACAGTTTCGTGGACAGGAGTGCTTTGATAAACATGTTAACAATAAACATGTTGTAAAAATTTAAGAAAGTGTCTTTAAGTGCTTAAAAACTTATGTGTTTAAAAACAATAGAAAACATGTATGTGGCGAAATATTTTGTCGTGTTTGTGATGCTTACATAGTTAAAGGGCATGCATGCTATATTAAAAAAGACAATGGTAAAGTTAAAGACAATAATCTATTTATTTATTACGATTTAGAAACTCGTCAAGAGAAAAAATTTGAAGACAATAAATTTGAGCATGAAGTAAACTTATGTGTAGTGCAACAATCATGTTCAAAGTGCGCTGAAGTTGATAACATTTCGTTAATATGTAGTTATTGTGGTGTGAGACAACACGTATTTAAAAAAAAAAACCGATTGAAGAATTGATATCGTACGTATTATTGTCTCGTAATTCATTTAATACCGTAAACTGTATCGCACATAATACAAAATCATTTGACAGTCAGTTTTTGTTAAAATACTTAGTAGAGACAATAATAATTAAACCGGAACTGATATTAAATGGTTCAAAAATATTACTAATGAAAATTAATAATAAATTAAGATTTATTGATTCTATTAATTATTTACTAATGCCTTTGTCAGCTCTGCCTAAAGCCTTTGGGCTACAAGATTTTTTAAAAAAGGGTTATTTTCCTCATTTTTTTAACAAATTAGAAAACCAAAATTATATAGGACCTTTACCTGATATAAAACATTCTGGTGGTTCAGCCAATTGAAATTTTATTCGTTTACCTGTAATACCAAATTTTTTAACTCGTTTCTCATACTCGGCTATTATTTTAAAATAATGTTCTTTATTAGCAATATTCTTTCCGCTTCCTTGTTGTTGTTGTTGTTGTTGGTCGGTAACATTAATAATATTTTCACATTTATTATTAATATTTTCAAATATATTAAAACGTTCGTCTTTAATCTGTTTGCTAACACTTTCTTCCGGTACTACATCATTTTTAATATTTTCACATATATTAGAACTAACACTTTCTTGTACAGTATCACTAATAATATTTTCACATATATTAAAAAAAGTATCAAAACGTTCTTGATTGAGAGTTTCTTCAATAATATTTTCACAAACTGTAAAAAACTGATCAAAATTGTCGCTGTCTGAATCCATTGTAACGATATATGGCAGCAGAACTTTTGTCGGTCAACAGAAAAGCATAAGTGAATGCTGAGATAAGTAATAATACTGGTTACCCAGGTAAACTTTTTTTACCTTTTTACTCACTCTTTCTCTCTCTCGCTCTCTCTCTCTCTCTCTCTTTCTCTATATATATGTGTATGTATATACATTTTTTAGCTAAGAATTATAAGGAAATAGGAATTTAAAAATTAAAATAAAGTTTTTCATTTTATATTTATATTTTATTTATATTATATTTTTCTTGTATGTGTACATAAATTTTTTAACATTGTTTACATCTTTGCTAAATTTTTTCGAATATAAATTAAAATGTTCAATAAAAATATTTTTAAATTTATTGTTTATACATACAACATCTACTATATCTAATTCTATGTTATTAATTGTATTATTGCGAATATAGCAATTTCTTGCGTACATTTTTTATATTCAGCAAATATATCACTAAATTGTTTTACAAAATCTTTATATATTTTATTTATATAATTATTTAATATAGTCAAGCCAAGCAAACAAGTCTCGTGGGTAGGCCGTGGTTTGTTGTCTCTGTATTCTAGAGGTACACTCAGTGTCAATAGTACTTTGACATATAAAATATATATTTTGAGGTTATGCGATAATTTCATTTTAAAAATACTTTAAATTATCTATAAAATATATGCCTACCTTATTTCAAATAAGATTAAGTCTTAAAAAAGACTGATTTTTTTTTATAAAGATGAGCAACAGCAGAGAAAATTAAGAAAAACAAACACGCGATAATCTGTCAGTTTGCTAGCTACTTTTACTTTTGTTACGGAATGTACAACGGCGGCAGAAATTGTTTTTATTGGCTTAAACTTTTACCGCCACGAATTTTTAAAATTAGTTCGCATATTTTCCGATGGACTTGTTTGCTTGGTGGAGCTATACTAAATTTTTTTTAATATTATCTTCATTTATTGCAATAAAAGAATTATTTTCTCGCAATTTAATATAATATATTTTTTCGATAGTATACTGATCTGTATATTATCAGTAGACAAAATAAAATGTCTGTCGCTAAATGTTGTTTTTTCTTTTAATTTGAATCTTTTTATTTTTTCCACAAAATTAGCTATATTGTTAATGTTGGTGGTTTTTGATTTTCCTTCAGCAGTTCTTGTTAGTTTACGGATTGTAAGTCGACGCGTTTCGATCTTGTGATCATTATCAAGTGTGCTGTCTGTGCGTTGTCCTGTCATTTTATACTGTCGTTTGTGATGGGGGTGAAGATTGGTTGAAATATTGTGTTGGATTGGCTGTTGATTTGATTATTCATGATTGGATTTTTTCGTTTTTCTTTTTGTATTTCCATGTTTTCAATTATATTTAATTTGATACTTTTTTGGTTTATTTTTACTATTTCTAATATTTCTTCTATTGGTCTTGCTGCGTGTTGATTTTCTATGAGGTGATTTGCATATTGTGAGTCTGTCTTGTAGTTTCTGAATGAGTGTATGTGTTCATTATATCTATTTTTGAATTTTCTGCCAGTTTGTCCTATGTAAGTTGCGTTGCAAGTTTTGCATTTAAGTCTGTATACTCCGCTCTTGTTTTTTTTGTTTTCTGTTTCAATGTTGTGAGTTGTAAGATTTTTAATTGTGTTCGTTGTTTTAAAAGCTATTTTACAAAATACTTAAAATACTTTAAAATAATGTGTGTTATAAACAAAATTTTTCAAAATATACATTCCATAATTACTAAGTCATTATATGACATTTTCGAAAATTAGAAAAAATACATTTTGCTATTTTTAAACAAAAAATAGATTATCTAAAAAAATTTTAAAATTCTTTTTTTTAAATATAGGCGTAAACAGTAAACTACCTGAAATTTTTTAATAGGGGTTTGTTTACTATGCTAAATGTCTTTTCTTGTCTTTTTTTCATTATCAAAGTTGGTTAAAATATTCTTAAATAAACTATAACATTAACAGCTAACACCGATCTTAAAAAATATACATTTCGAATTACGTAATTTTTTTTTTTTTTCAAATGCCGTTCTACATAATTAAATTGGCCAGTTTTTTAACAAATTGTCGGTTCTACATCATGGACAATAAACAGAATTTTTAAAAACATACATTCCACATTAATTACTAATGATTAGTCAAATAGATTATTTAAAAACCTTGTTTTAAATACAAAACTACAATAAAGACCCTATTTATGAAATAATTAATTAGCAAAAATATTCTAAATTATACCTTACAAGTAACCGATCATTAATTAGTCATTAAGGGGCGTCTGAGATTTTTCCTAGAAGTTACTACTCTCGCTTGCGCGTTTCTCGGACCTATATTTGAATAATTATTTCTATTACTTTAATTAAAAATTCTTTAATTGTGGCAATTTGTACGTTTTGTGATCTTTGTATATATGTAGAGTTGCTTGTCTGGGTAGGAATGTTTGAAGAAAACTAATTTCGGAATAGTGGAAAGAGTTTGTGCCAGACAATTTTTGGGTACATGACATGATCATGTATGTATATAAAAATAAAATGCTATTTATTTTAAATTTTGTTTTTTAATCGCAAGTAACCGCGTGTAGCTCATACTAATTTTTCAAAATTCATTTATTTTGCACATATTCCAAATAAAATCCATTCGGTTGATGATATAGTCATATGTAGCCAAAAATGATAAAACGCGAGATTCGAAATTAGGCCAAGGCAATGGAATTCACCAATGATCAGATGCATGGTGCGGTTTGGTTCAGTTTTGGTGATACAGGGTGTATGTCTCGTGCAGATATCAAAAATTTTGCGCATTTTCTATTTTGGTACGTACGACATTTTTTTTTTTTTTTTAATTACGTTTATAGTCCGCGCGACTAACGTACGACATTATCATTATCGATGTATCCTTCTGGCCACGACCGAATTTTCAAGCGAGATCATTTTTTACTCCAGGTGGGTTAAGCCGGGACGGCCGGAGAACGTATTATGATACCGACACAAGATTTCGTAAAATTTTTCTTGTAATTGTGGACCCAGATTAGTGATTTTGACATAATCCCAAAGTCTTTCTGTAGGTTCCAGAAGGTAGCTAGTGTTGGCATCAGGACCTTGTATACTTTCGCTGAACTGAAGATAATTGGCAGTAGATTGATGAGCTACCTTGATGGTTTGGTGAAAAGGAATGGTTATTACATTTGCTTCTGATTTGAAGGTGAATAGGTGTCGATCAAAAAGGATATGCTTTAACAATAGATTTTTTTTACTACATTTGCAGTATAAAAATAGAAAATAATAAACTAGTAAACTTTATTACAAAGAACATCACATATTCATTTTAACACAAAAAAATTATTTTTTAGTTTTGTTTCTCATCAGTAAGGTCAATTAATTTCCCTCCAGTTGCCTGCGCAGACGATTTAAATTGTAGAAATTGTGATGTATGGGAGGAATAAATTCCATTAGTTGAATGAGGTCCTTCTTCATAGCTTCATTAATTACATTCCCGTTTGGGTATAAAAGGGGAAGTTTTATTATTTCTCTAGAAGATGATTTCCGTTTGCTAATATCAATCTTTTCAAAGTTGACAATTTCATTGTTTGAATATTTATATTTAATAGTGGAAGGAGAATCTTTACTGAATCGGAGCCATTGTATCTTTAGCCATTCCACCTTATTCTTTGACTCTGAAATTTTGCTGTTTGCAATATTACTTTCCAGAATATGAGTGAAAAAGAAATTCGTATTTTTCATTTGTATTACTGTAAACGCATTTTTCTTTCTAGCGTTCTTTATAACGTCATGCCAATGTTAGGGTACTTAAATATGCGGACGAAACTTCTTTTATTTTTCTACTAAGTCAAAATCTTGGTCACAAGGTAGATAAGAATGGCCACTGATCAAGAATTTGTGATTGATATGCTCCACTCTGTATTTTGGAAAACAGATAATTTTATATTACGGTTCTGACCTCCACATTGGTCAGAATACATAATTAGTTCTTTGGATTGCACAAAATATTTTACGTAATACAAAATGCAGGATCTCACCTCTTGAGGACATCTAGATGCTACTGTTTCGTCCCATACAAACATAAACGAATTGTCAGTATCCATATCATGGATGTTGAAGCAGTACGTTCATAGCTGCCTTTTGTATTAACAAATTTGCTAATTTCGTGTCTTTTCTTAGACCTTCTCTAGCGCTCTGGGCCTTTCTTTGGTGCATTTCTCTTTCTATTTCAAGCTGCTTCCGTTTGTCTTCATCTAACGTTTTGAGTCGAATATTAAATAAATCACACTTTTTACAGGAATTTGTGATACGTGGATGAAAGTGTAAATTAAACTACTTATTGAAAGTTTCTCGGAACACAAAAAAGGAAAGAGGATTGTTCGTATTTTCTTTATATAACTGACACATTTTACTCATATTCAAATCTGGAGAGAGATACCTTCTGTTGGCGCTTTTTTGCCTTGAGTAGTGAGATTCATACGAAGGAAATTTTACAATAAATTCCTTTAGTTCTGTTTTCTTCGCATCAGATGTTTTATTGTATGGTGGATGTTTACCACGTTTGTCGCATGGTGGCGGTGTACTCACCGATTTTCCTTTTAGTAATCTATCCAGTTTACCAGCAGACACTTGAAAAACTGAGTGGAAAAAACACCTTGCACACTTTCTGGTCAACACCATAGGAGTCAGGTAAATAATAAATCCTAGTTTTTTCTCTGGAATCTGGATTCGAAGTATAAATACGTAATTTGTTGACAGCTTTAATTAACCCAAATAAATAGGCAGCTTAAAGGTTGAAGGTTTGTTTCCAAGCCATAAAAAAATTTTGCAACTCCCTTTGTTGTTGTTCTGTAATCAGATCTGAGCACTTGTTTTTGCAAGCACAGATGTATAGCTTGAAAGGTTTCGCTTGAACGAGTTTTCCCGTTTTAGTTGTATATTCTTTTCCAGTACATCGCTTCCTTTCGTTTACGTTCCGTTTCCATTTTACAGGGTTGCAAACTCGTTTCTTGGGCTTCACGATTTTTGATGAACCTGGCTATTCTTTCTCGATATTAGTGGGCTCTGTTTCCATATTCTTGGTCCCCTACTACGCTCTTAACTTCTGACGTATCTCTATCAGAGGGCATGAATTCCGAACCAGAATCCTCAAACGGATCTGATTTTGAGAAATCTGCAAACAAAATGAAAAATAACAATATGAACAAATATTAAAAAAAGCAAGTTATCTACTTTTACCGTTGATGTAATTGCTTATGAAATTATAAATTTAATACTACCTTACCTTACAGCCGTGAAAGTAGAAAAAGTGACAGCTGCTGTCGACACGAATTCAGATTAGAAGTCTGGCATTTAAATGATTTATTTAGATACAGTCAAATTAGCTTTGATTAAAGAACTCAACCAGATAAAACAAAAACCTAACCTATAAATGGATAATAGCTCACTACGCTTATACCTTCAATGACGAACAACTTAATATTTAGGTAATTA
Source organism: Clivina fossor (assembly GCA_963966155.1). Classification (NCBI taxonomy): domain Eukaryota; kingdom Metazoa; phylum Arthropoda; class Insecta; order Coleoptera; family Carabidae; genus Clivina; species Clivina fossor. The sequence continues at coordinate 32,895,147 of OZ014551.1, read as the reverse complement.
AACAGTTACCTCCAAGTATCATATCTAATGTGGAATCCATTTCAATTAATAAATAGATTGCAAAATCAGGGAATTTGGAACAAAAGTAATGTTTAGCACGTGCTAGCTTCCAAATTTTACACTCCCAGAAGCAAAGTGAACTAACTACGCTTAGTCCGCTTTGCTCTTTTGATTTCGAGAAAAATGTGAAATACCAAGGTGGTAGTAGTGCTTCCCTCTATAAACGAGTAGCGAAAGGTGGGTTGATCCATTTTGGATATAGTTTATATCGACATAAGGATTTAAATTCCGGAAACATACGTGAATTCACGTTTTGTGGGTTAGTCCACTACTGCACTCATAGCCTCAATTATATTCGGCGTAAGTGCCGCGATTATTTTTCTTCATCTCTGATACTAGATTCGATACACGAAACACGGCGCGATGGTATTCCAATTCCACAGGACATACTCTGTTAATAACAGGTGCTGCTGAAAAATACGCCTAGCGAAGCATTGATTCCCCCCCCAAACTAATTAATTCCTGAAGCGTTTTCAAAAAATTTAGCTACTTGCTGAATCAGTCCAAGCCAGATGGACGTGGCGCATGCATATCCCTCAAGACACCGTCATTATTGGACAGCCGCAGTTTCGGATATAAATTCAATTCGGTGCCAAAATTCTGATCAGTCTCTGTTAATAACAATTGCTGGAAAATAGTCCAGAAAATCATTGGATCTCAACTAATTAATTTCTTGCGTTTCCAAAGAATTTGGGCTGCAAGAATTATCCTTCCAAATTGAACCAGTTCAAAGTTTCCAAGCAGTTGAGGGGCTCCATAAACACCCGTTGTGTACACTGCAACTTTGATATAATTCGATTCTTCAACTCGGTCCCAAGACATTTTCATATAGATTGCAACAAAATATATATTTATATATTTGTTGGTTCCAAACTTGCATTTAAACAATTTGATTTCAATCAACAACGCTTTGCTTTTGAGTTTCATTACAAACATTTATGCGGAATCATTTTCACGCACCGTGAATTGGTTATATCTGGGCTGACGGCGAGCGTACGAGTCACTTCCGGCCAAGGTTTTTTCTCGACAGACGTAAATCGTTTTGTTTCACTGTCACTGCATCTGCACCTGACAAAGTATGAACCTCTGTTGGAAGTTCGCACCCTCTAAGACGATTTTTGCGTACAGTTACGCGATATAGAACGAGCCAAACGCATAACAACGTTACTGCACTCCCCTAAATCCGGTTCATCATTTAAGATGATATTGTAACTTGCCCCTGTAAATAATTGGAAATCATAGCTGAATCCGGGATACAACAATTTTGTAACCCTACTTAAGGTTTTTTTTTTTGGTTGTATTGCGTCAAGCTTATACGCCCTTTGAATGGAACAATTTGCTCATCCACACAAAGATGCGATTCTTTTGGGATCAGCAGAAGTTGCTCTTTCAACTTATTTACGGGTGGACGTATCTTGTACAATTTATCATGATCAGTTTCTTTTCTTTCAATATAATTTGTGTTATTATTGAAATGTAGAAATCTTTTTATATCTTCAAAACTATTTACATTTCCTTATTTTGTAAATATTTAACTTGGTAAACCATCTCTTCTATTTCTAATTTGATTCTATTAATTTTGCGTTTAAGTTTGTTTATTAATTCGTCATTATTATTTCATGTGGAGTGACGGTGGTTACACAAAATTGCAACTACTTGATTCGCTTGCATGTATGTGAGTTTCTTTTGGTTAATCGAATGGTCCATATTGATAAATTTTAATTTTTCCTGAGGTGTTTGTGACGCTCTATAAGTACGAAACACTTTTGCTATGAGACTTTTTTTGCGGTTGCTAGCCGATTTATTTTCCATAAACGATTGCCAGTTCCTAAAGACAAGCTTAGCAATTGCCATTTTCTTGTAGTAACAAATCGAATCTTTACCAAGAAAATTCAAAGTAACATGTTTTTTATTATGCTGTTCGTATAATGTGATATTTTCAATCCGTAACGAACAACAAACGACTTTACCAACTTTATCTATAGTTTTCTTCCCATTGCCAGATTTTAATAGTAAATTATCAATTAAAAATACGGATGTACTAAGTTGTTTGATAACCATTCTTCTAGATATAATACCTTTTTTATATTTTTTTTTAATTATTTTAATTTTTCTCCCAAGTTTGCGAGCTCTCTCGAATCTCGTTTAATCATTTTCGCCATTTAGTTCTGATGGTAGTGGTAATAATAAAAAAAGGGATTTATTAATAGTAGACCATTTAATTAATTAAATTAATTAAGAAGACAATTTTGTGACTGATCGATTTATTTTTACTATATTATGTACCAAAACAATTGATTATAATATAATATCGATTAAAAAGAATACAATATTTGTGATTCAAGTTATATTGCTATTAACAGTGGCGTCGCAATTTTTTTTAGTAATTACGTAAGTCAATTTTAAGATGAAATTTTGAACACACCTGAAATCTTACAAAATACGGACTCAATGTAACATATTTTTCTTTTTTTTTGAACGAACTTTGTCAGTCCACGCTGCAAGCCACATAACTGTCAAACTTCTTTCCTTTTTTGCTCTGAAATTTAGAATTTTACTGCAATTATCATACCCATTCGCCGCGAATATTCACGGCGACCACGGAATAGTTGAGGGTTCAATTTGAAAATTATTAATTTTTTTACGACGTTTAAAAACTGAAGCCGTAGACTCCGGAGAAAATGCTTTGTCGATTACTTCAATTTCGTTCTCACTAATTAAATTACAAGATAAATATACATTACATAAATAACAAAACCAAAAAATTTCTAATTTAACTGATTTACCTTGAACAATGTTATTTTCAATATAATTTGTATTTTCTCGACTGTAAATTTGTATTAAGAATAATAATGTTATTTTCATCAGTTTTTCTAATATTATATTATATTAGAAGTTGTTACTATTTCCTTCAAATAAGTTTCAAGAAAACTTTATAAATGAAAATACATCCACTTTTTTTTTCTTTTTTGAAGCACTAGAACCAGACGTATAAATGTCAGGACTGTGAATTATATATCCGCCTCTTAAAATTTTCCATTTTTGCTTTACTTGGTACTCTACAACCACATCAAAATAATCATATTTAATTTAAATAATACCTGGTTTGTTTGGGATTTTTGCTGTGATGTTCTTTCACAATATATTGTGGGTATGAGATGAGATGATGTTATTGGTAGATAAAGAAGCATCGTATCTCAACCACTTTTTATTATTGAATCAGAGTCAGTTTATAATGGTTTTATTTACATACATAAATACACAACTATGTTACAATGTAATAACAACATATTATAGTCACAAAACTTATTCTAATATCGTACATTCGCGCACAGGGATTTGGGATCGCGACACACTAACACTTAACCGTACCTGTCGGCATACGCCAATCGCACTAGTGTAAGCCGCGGGTAGAGGGCTGTACCCGGGAACGGTTCACCGTTTGGTACGCGGGGGGCGGAACGTCGATGTGTATTACATGAAGCGCAGGCGTAGGCGCGGTGTAGGGACTGAGCCTGCGGGGAACCGTTTGCGGAGCGACGTCGGGGATCGCTTCCTGGGGGAGGCTGAGCGTGGCTTCTTTTTGGGAGGCGTCGGCGGTAGCAGAGACACGGGTGCCGGAACCCTGTGGGTTCGTACTGCCCGCTCAGTGGGTCTGATGTACCGGGTGCTAGTCCACTTATGCATTGGGTTTGCTGGTGTCCACTTATGCAGTAGGGTTGCTTGAGATCTGCAGGTGAACTCTGCTAATTGCTGTCTGGACAGCCCTTCTTATAGTCGTCCTGATGTCCTAGTGCGCGTGGCGGTGAGCAGTAGTGAGAATGAGGACCGTTGTGATTGGAAAGCTTAGGGGTTGCGTTGCTGCTTGGCCGAGTAACGGTATTTGCGTTCTGCTTGAGCCGGGCGCATAAATACATGTTTGGCTTGGCCGCCACAATATCTTGTGTATTTAAATTTTGCGTATTCTTCTGATTGTTGGTTATATAGATCAGGCTGGTCTCTCACTAAATCAATAAGCTAATTTTTTGTGGTTCTCAAATATTAATTTTCAAAAATTTAACCATTCACTGCATGATTTTTTAAAATGAGATGCAAAAGTTGTTAAAGAATCACATTTAGTGTTTTATATTATTATTTTATCATATATGATACATTATGTGAATGTGCTTGCATTTAATTAACATGAAAGGATTTGAAACAATTATTATTTCTTTACATTTTTTTTTTACATAAATGTACTCCACATTTTTCACACTGTATATAGGTTAATTTTTTTACATGCAGGTAACTTTCATCTCTGTCTCGCTTCACTATTGGGATGTGGAAAATACCATCCATTCTCACTTGTTTTGGCGGAATGTGTACTGTTGGTCTTTTTTTCATCTTTGCCATCAACTGTTGTTCTATAGATTCAGCTTAGGGTCTGCCAAGCTTTTTCTTACATAAACAAAGTGCCATTTCTGATCTAAACTTGGAGAAAGAGAGAATTTTGTCTTCTTCGTACACATCTTCATTGATTCTTCTTTCGCCGTGCACCCTCTTGTACAACAGCTAAGCATTTGCAAGAACCATATCTACTATGTGGTAGAATATACGAAAATACCATTTCTTACTTCTGATTAGTATTTTATATCTACCTATAATACTATCAAGTAAATCGACCCCACCCATATGCTTGTTATATTCTTTGACAACATATGGGCAAGGTATATCGACTTTTTCTCTCTTTGATTTATCATACCTCTTTATTGTACTGCAAGGATTCTAACCAGCGAAATTAGAAACAAACGTGATGTCCACGCCATGCAGGACTCCGACATATTCAACACTGTGACCTCTTTCTTTCTACTTCATTTCTTTTTCAGACGGTAACTTACAATCTACAATACGATTTCTACGTATGGTACCCAGACACAATATGCGTTGTTGGGATAAATAGGATACTAGTGGTAGTGTACTATAGTAGTTGTCAAAATATAGGCGGTAATTCTTACCACGTTCAATATTACAGCAAAGCCTTGTGACCTTATTTGCAGCAGCACCCGACTCAGGTTCATTTAGGAGAACTTTTTTTTTTTTTTTTTTTTTTGAGAGGGGGAAACTCTCATGAGCACCTGCTGGTCCCCTACATCCACCAGTAAGTAGTGTCGGACTCCCAGCTAGTGAGGGCCTACCGACTAAAACCCCCTCTCGTTCGCAAACGACGGATTCCCACGGGAACTGCTTTCGCATTACTTCATAGAGAATTCGCCCATGGTTCGTATCTAATGCCCTTGTCTTCTCCTTTCATCCGCTTCCTTTTGGGTCATTATTATTTTTACCATATCAGCGATACGCGTCCACTCTTGTTCGCCTTGGAGCATTAAGGGGACAAGATTTTCGGGGTCTAGTATTTTTCCAAGTTCTCTATTTGTTTGATTTCGTTGGTTTTCCCATCTTGGGCAGACAAAAAGTGTGTGGTTGGCTGTGTCGCATTCCCCGCAGTATACGCAGTCCGGCGTATCTACCTTGCCAAAACGGTGAAGATAGGCCTGGAAACATCCATGTCCCGACAATACTTGTGTCAGATGAAAGTCCATTTCACCGTGCTTGCGTTTTATCCATGGCACAATGTTCGGTATGAGGAGATGTAGCCAAGTTGGATTGGCCTCCTCCCATCTTCTCTGCCATGACTGAACTAGATTTTCACGAAGTAAGGCTCGTTCTTGAGGAGGCAATTTAAATCCCATTTGCCGTTCCATTACAATTAAGTCCAGTGGGGGTACAGCAGATAAAATGCAGGCTACGTCTGTCGATACCGTCCTGTAGGCCCTGCAGACAGCGATCGTTCCTTTGCGTTGAAGAGAATTAACCATGTTCGAATATTTGCGAATAGCCATGGCCGAGCCCCATGTCGGCGCCGCGTATGATATTATTGAGTCAGCAACACTCAAAAGGATTTTACGTTTGCTTCCTTTTGGGCCTCCAATGTGAGGGAAGAGTCGCCGCAGAGCTTGCACTGTTCGATCAGCTTTGTGGGTTACTTCCCGTACGTGAGGGCCAAAGCTTAAGTTTCTGTCTAGTATCACTCCCAAGTACCTCAGTTGATACCCAGGAGTGATGACATGGCCATTAAGTTCGAAGCGTATGTGCTGGTAACGTTTCCGCCCACTCAACATCACCGCTTCTGTCTTGTGCTCTGCCACCGCTAGACCGTTATTCTCCATCCACTCGTCTACGTCCATGAGCGTACGGTTTACTTTAAGGGTTAAAACCGCCTCGTCACGTTCCACTGCCACTATTGCCAAGTCGTCGGCATATGCGATAAGGGTTATTCCCTTGTAGGTGTTAAGGTGCAGTAATTCATCGTAGAAAATGTTCCACAATAGCGGCCCCAGAACAGAATCCTGTGGAACCCCGCACGTCATCGGATGACTGTAATTGTCGTAAGTAACTGTCCTGTTGCTAAGATAGTCTGCGATTATGTTCATAAGATATTCAGGTGTCTGTAATCTAGCCAGAGCCCCCATGATTCTCTCCCAGGGCACACTATTGAAAGCGTTTTTTACGTCGACGGTCACCAGCACACAGAAGCCTCTCGTTTTAAGTGTTTTATGTTTTTCTCTGGAGGCAATATCAACTACGCGTTGAATAGCATCAACCGTAGCTCTGTTCTGTCTAAATCCGTACTGCTCCTCGTGTAACAACGGCTCCACATGTCTACGTAATCTCTCTGCGATCAGATGTTCATATAGCTTTCCACCGGTGTCCAAAAGAAAGAGCGGGCGGAAAGCTGTGGCTTCATATCCTTCTTTTCCAGGTTTTCTCAGGAGGATGAGTTTACCGGATTTCCAGAAAGCTGGGAACTCGTTTCTGCGTAAAAGGTTGTTAGCCAATTTTAGCATTGTCTGCGGGATTGACGCCACTGCAATTTTGATAATTTCAGGCGGAATGCCGTCTGGGCCAGGCGCTTTCCCCTTCCTCAGGCGACTAGCCGCTTCAGCCAACTCTTCTTCTGTGAACTCCGATAGGTCTTCCCGTGGCACATCGGCCTTTTGGTAGTCATGCGTTTCTTTCGATGGGAAGAGCTCCATAACCACTTTCTTTGTAACAGTAATGTCCAGGCATTCCGGTTTTGCCATGCGAGTGGTACGTACTACAATTCGGTAGGCATTGCCCCAAATGTCCTGATCTGCTTCTTCTATCATGCTGTCCCATTTCCTTTTTTTTTCCCGTCTTATCTCAAGGTGCAGGGCTTTCTGGGCTTGCTTGTACTCTTCCCAGAGCCTGTCTCTTATAGCAGGCGGACAGGTCACTGAGGCTCTAGCTCTAGTGGCCTTTCTTCGAGTCGCTACGCATGCGTGCCGCAGGTCTGCAATAACAGTTGTCCACCAGTATACCCCCTTTCTATAGGTGTTGTTGTTGCTCTTTTGTTTCATAGAAGAATCGCATGCACGGTGCAGAAGTTCAGTGATCTCCTCTGCTGCTTTTGCTTGTGCGTCTGAGTCGGAATTTTGGAGGACCTCTGTACATTTTTCTACATTTAAGGTGTTAATTTTCCACCCAGGTTGAATCACCCTTGTAGGTGTTACGTTTGTCCCCACTGCAGATTTGTGTATGTCGAAAAGTAGATACTTATGGGGACTACCAGACTCTTCCTGCTCAAGCACTTTCCAATTATTGATACTACGAGCCATCCCTTCTGAACAGGCTGCAATATCAATAATGGAACTACCGTTAGCATTGCTGAATGTTGGGGCGTTACCCTCGTTGAGTACTACCAAGTCATTCCTAGCAAAGAACTCTGACACCGCGTGTCCTCTGATGTTCGAGTGAGGGCACCCCCATTCTGCCGAATGCGCGTTAAAGTCCCCTGCTACGAGTACCGGCTTCGTATATCTTTCCAATGATTCCTCTAAGGTGGTCAGAAATTGGAGATATATGTCATGCTGGATGTTTGGCGAAACATAGCAACTGTATAAAAGTCCCCATGCCGTGTCTATCCGAACAATCCCATCACTTTCTACAGCCGTATCTATGATTGGTACGTTAGCTTGATCTACAATGTATATAGCTGCATCAGAATTGTCTCCCGCAATCCATCCGGCTTGTTGTTTGACCATTCTTTTATTGGGCTCGCTTGCCAGTATAAGGTGCGCCCCTAATTTTCTAGCAGTAACCATTGCTAGATCATGGGCTGCCCGCGACCTATTTAGGTTTATTTGTAATATCCGTAGATAGAACATTGTTACTTTAATTCGGCGTTCCTCCGGTAGCCTCTGCCTCATGTGTCTTTGCCGATTTACCTTCCTTGCTGGAGAATGTGTAGGAGGCAATGCTGCCTACTGAGCTCCTACGCTTTCCTTCTTCCTTCAGCAGTGCTGCTCTAAATTTAGGGCAGCTTGTCGTGTTAGCCCTATGCCCTTCTAGGTTGCAGGTCCAGCACTTCTCGGTGTTTCGACAGTCTTTTGCCAGGTGACCTTCACTGCCACATTTGTAGCAACAGTTTCTGCGGTCCTGTCCCTGGCACTGTGCAGCCTGGTGTCCAGGTTCCAGACAGCGAAAGCAAGCAGAGGTTTGGATCCTTTCACGGAACTGGCAAAATCCCAGGCCCAGTTGGATTCGGCCTTTGTCAACTAGTAGCCTTGCCAATTTGGGTGGAACCTTCACCGTTGCCTTCTGAGTGTGTCGGTAGCCTGGTCTCATAGCAGAGACTTGCACGCTCTCCTTGCTTCCCGTCAAGTTCCTTATGAGGTCCTTAATTTCCTCAGGAGTAGTTGCTGCATCCATACCTGAGACATGTAACACAGTCAGTCCAGTTTGTCTTGTTTCAACTATGACATTCTGGAAGACTTTCGTTACCTGTTTCTCTAATTCGCAAACTCGGTCCATATTGCCGTCTACTCTTAGAACGGCTTTACCTGCCGCGTTTTTGTGAGTTTGTTGAATTACAAACCCACAACTATTTATTTGTCCTTTTATCCCCCTAAGTCCTTGCACCAGCTCCGGGAAAGATTTATCTGCAGCAGAGATGATCACCTCCTTGTAAGAGCGCTTAGTACGACTTGATCTACTTATAGTGTCCTCCCCATCAGCGTCTGATTGGGACTGTTGCCGACTCAGTCCTTTCTGCTGTGAATACCTTTGTGCCTGTCCACGTTGCAGTTCAACAATAGTGATTGCAATGTCACTATGGTATGCTAGGAATAGCAGTGGCCGTTCAAACTTATTCTGTGAGCTGTCTCGGGTGTAAATTATTCTCGAAGTTCCCATAGCTTTCGCCCTGTCCATTGCAATTTTATTTATTATTATTATTATCATTAACAATTAAAAACATCAATACACAACATTACAGTAATTTGTCAAATGATTAGAAACAACTGAATAAATGTCATTTAGGAGAACTACATTTTCTTTTCCGGAGTACAGCTCAAAATTGAGACAATGAGAGCAAAAGTGGACTAACCCCACCGGTCTATGTTTTGAGTAATGCGAGGATTAAATATTGGCTTATTTTATTTCTCAATCTATTGCATGATTAACATTAGAAAAGAATTCAATTTCATTAATATACGCTGTAATACATAAAATGTTTTATTTAGTTAGGTGTTTTTGTTTGAGCCAAGGCCTTTTTATTTTATTTTTGTTGGTTAGTCCATTTTTGCATAAATGGTCTAAGTAATTATTATGAATTAGTCCATTTTTATAGTAATGTAGGAGACAAAAAGACACAAATAATGATAAAGAAAAATCTAATTTATTTATTTATTACATTTACGAAATTATATAAAAATATTTAATCATCTCTGAATCACTGGAAATCGATCGAGTATCAATTACATTACTTTTGTTTTTATCAGTTTTCAAATTTTTATAAAAATCATGATAAATTGGCGGTACAAATTCTAAAAGAACAATCAAATCTTTTTTCTTCAGTTCTGAAATTGTGTTCCCTTGAGGATATAACAAATCTAGATTAGTAATTGTAACGCTATTTCTTTTCTTAATATCTACATGTGAAAATTCAACTTCAGGATTGTTGGAATATTTATAAAAAATTTTAAACGGTTCATCTTTTGTAAATCTCAACCATTGGAATTTAAGCCACTCTACTTTGGAGCCATCATGACTTATTTTCCTATTAAATATGTTGCATTCGAGTTTTTTGGTTGAAATAAAATGTTCTGCTTTCATTTTAACAATAATAAAGGGTTTCTTTTTTCTGGCAGCTTTGATAACATCGATCCAATTGTCAGGTAAAAATATGTTTTTAAAGAATTTTTTTTTGTTTCTCTACTAAACCAAAGTCTTGATCACATGGTAAGTAAGAATGACCACTGACTAAAAATTTGTGGTCAATCTCATATACCACATAATCAGGATTGCGACACAATGTATTGACATAATACAGAAAGTTTAATATTTCTATTTTGGCCACCACATTGATCAGAGTACATGATTAGCTTTGTAGTTTTGACGTAATGCTTTATGTAATACAATATACATGATCCCACTTCTTGAGGACCGCGAGATGCAACTAACTCATCCCATACAAACATAGTTACCTGATCAGTTCCTAAATTGTGAATACCCAAACAATATGTCCAAATTTGTCTTTTATAATAGCAAACACCAGTTGTTAATACTGGTGTAGGCAATGTTTTCATAAGATCAAAGGCAATTGCAGTTACATTTTCATTAGTTTTGACGCTGAGTCGGTCTGCACGCATTTGTGATCTCGCTAACTCCGCTTTAGTCAAATGTAGCTTTTTTTGTACGCTTAAATTGTTTTTCTCAACGTCAGAGTCCGAAGCAAGTATCTTTACTTGAAAATTATCACATTTACGACAAGTATCAGAAAGTGGAGCATGGAATGTTAAATTATAATTTTCACTGAAAATTTTTCTGAATATATGGATACTGACTACATTTTGGCTGCTATTGTTATTACAATAAAGTGAATACATTTTGTTTATGCTTAAGTCTGGTGCAAGGTATTTGCGGTTCAATGATTTTTGTAAAGAATAGTGACTTTCATAAGTCGGAAATTTATCTATAAATTTCTTAACTTCATCGATTTTTTCAATCGGTGTTTTGTTTGCTGATGGTGCAAGACCTCTTCTATCTCTTGGAGGAACAGTAGTAATTCCTTTTTGCTTAAGAACACGGTCTAATCTTCCAGCAGATACTTGAAGGGTTTTTTGGAAAAAGCTTTTACATACCTTAATTTCACTTCCGTCTTTACCAATCAAGTGATAAAGTCTTGTTTTTTCTCTTCTTGAATTTCTTGACTGTGTAAATTCTTTGTTTATTCACTACTTTTAACATTGGAAAATAAAACAGATGCCTGCAAATTATAATTGCTCAATCCATAATATTCTTCACATATCTGTTTTTGTCGCTCTGCATTAATTTTTAAATAGCATTTATTCAAACAAACACAGGGAATTACATCTACTTTTTTAGCAGGTATTTTTTTTCCTGTTTTGGTAGTGTACTGTTCTCCCCGAGCTCGTTTAGTTTTTAGTACATTTCTTTTCCATTTTTTTTCTTGCCTAATTCTCTTTTTGCCTTTTCTGTTTTGTTCCAATTCATTCAGAACCACTGTATTTTCCTGTACAGGTTGCAATATTGCTTCTTCTTGATTATCTCTTCTGTCTTCGTCTTCAGTGTCACTGATACTTTCAATTTCATTATTTGGTGGTTCATATTCTGAACCAGAAGTTCCTTCTTCTGATTTGGAGGCAAACGTATCTAAAAACAAAATATATTTTATAACCTATACCAAAAACCAACCACTCTATAAAAAATTTATAATATGAAATACTAATAGAATTTACCTTCCATCATCTTCTCTATGTCGCAAAATTTGTCACTCATTTTTACATTAATGATTGTTCAGAAATAAGAACTATCTTGAAACCTCACTTTAAATAATCACATAACCTCTCACAACAGCTTTGTTATCATATCAGAATTTAAAAAATGGACTAACCCTTCATAGTCCACTTTTACGTTTATGGTTCGATGTAATACACTCAATGCAAAAATTATACAATACACGCCATCTATTGAATACATTTTAAATTAGAGTTAGTCCATTAATGGACTCAAAGTATGTTTAAGTTACGATGATCTCCTGCCATTATCTGGTATTGGAAAAATTTGTGGGTTACTCCACTTTTGCTTTCATTGCCTCAATTATAAGCGTAACCCGATATTCCACAAATAACAAAAAATTTAAAGTCCCATTTGTGTGGTTTAAGTGGCAAGTACTGCTTCAGAAAATGACGGTACTTAAACGAACACAGTCGCTCATCAATTGAGAGATATCTTCCATGTGGAATAGAGGAGAATTGCTTATTCACTTCAGTAACTTCAGTAACTTATGTAACCGGTCATGGTTAGGATCATTCACTGGCAACATTTTCTCGTTGTCATTAAAGTGGAGGAATTGTTGTATTTTTTCAAAATGATTTAGACTCATGCAATTTCTAATGATCTCATTTCCAGTTATTTGACACCAATAAGATCTACTATTAGGTGCATGAACCAAAGATATTAATATGCAAATCCCGATGTAGTTTTTTATTTCATGTTCGATTAACTGCGCTGGTTTGCTGGGGTGCTTTTGAACACTGAATAACTTTGACTGTTCAACTATATTATTAATTATATTTGGAGTGAAAAAATAGTTGAAAAAACTATAAGGCGTACTCAACTCTAGAATGGATGCAGGTAACTTGTCATTTCCTAAAAATGCCATTTGCTCTTCATTCAACTGCAAATGTTTTCTTTTTTACACCATCTTATATTTTGTTGCTTTTTTGGAATGTACTGAAGGTTGTTCATTACCTTCTGCAAGAGATTCTTTTGGAATTTCATAACCAGTTTCATTAGCATTCACTTCCTCTGCTTCTGCAGGATCATTACTTTCTTGAGGTTGACAATCATCACCTTCTTCTAATTGGGGAATATAATCAGGATCACATAAACTATCATCATCAAAATCTTCAAAATCATCTTCACTTTCAAGTCTATTTATCATAATTTTCTCGACTTCCTCCTCCATCTCCTTTTCTGTCAAAAATAGATGTTGACTCATTCTTCTTCCAAAGGTAAAGAAAACACAAAATAAATTACAATACCATTTATAAATAATTGAAAATCTTTGAAAACAATATCCAAAACAAATTCATACAAAATGTGTTAATTTACGAGTTGTATCAGATATGATATAGTTGAATAACTTTCAAAATTTTACCAAAATGGCATGTATTTGATAGGAAATATGATAAATATATGTAAATACATATCTGCTTTTTATGTCAATAATTGCATTGGCATTTGTGTGGCCAAATAACCTCAAAACTTGGATAACATATGTACACGTTATGACATTACACACTAACACTGGTGCTTTGAGAATAAAGTAGCTGGATTTATATTACAGTGACATCTAGGGAAAATATATTGAACTAGGTGTATTATCTTTATGTTACAGATAATATAAAATGAGTAGGATAGTAAGAAAACTGATACGTTGTTTATTATATTAAGGTGACCAACTATTTTTAGTGAAAAAGGAGTACGGATGGAATTCCATTGGATATGGTAATTGGAATTGCGACAAAACAAAAAAATCATGAATTTTGTTTTTGGTATTAGTTTTTATTTGCCAGATATTATCATATATTGGAACTATTTATATGTGCACTAAGGAACTACATAACAACAAAGCCCAGTGTTACAGATAAATATGTTTTAAATAATATACAAAATTAATTCTGATTCTAATCACAAAAAAAAATATCAAAAAAATTCTTATCTCTTAAAATCATATTTTTCTGTCGTATGAATCTTTTTGCATAATGCTGAATCTTCTTCCAATAGCACACACATGTCAGAACAACTTATAGCACGCAAGTTTAACTTTACTGTTCACACTGAGGTTAGGGTCTTTACTGATAATTGCGATTTTTCATTGCTCCAGTAATCATTAGAAATGGAGAATACCCTCTCCACAGCAGCATTAGTGCCAGAGCAACATAGGGCATATTCAACTATTAATTTTAGATTATAGTAGCGAATATTTTCTTGTTTAAAATGAGAAAAGATTTCTATCCACCTTCTGCCCACACTGATTTTTTCATCTACCCATTTTGTCATTCTTTCGTCGTTTAAAAACAAATTTGCCCTTCGTATTTCTTCAAACAAAAAATTGTCATCAATAACAGAATCCTTCAATTGTTTCATTATAAATTCAATTGTAGAAGAAACATCTTCCCATTCTATTTTGCACTTCAAAAGAGTCCACTGGAAGCAATTTAATTCAGCGAAGTTGGTTGACCATTCCTCAATATATTGAAAGCAAATTTTATAAAAATTTCTAATTTCATTTAGAAATTTATCCGTAATCCCAAGGTTGGATTTCTCCAAAATTGTTAATTTACTTTTTAAAACTAGAGGTGCGAACCCATCATCAAATCTGGCTTTATATTTCAAAATAAAATCATTTAAAATATTGCCAACTTCTGCAGCTGAAATATTATCAGACCCAATTTCTTGAGTAGTTTTGTAAAAAATTTATGCCTGGCTGTGAACAAAATAGAGCATAATTTCAGACCATTCATTGAGAAAGAATGCTTTACAAAATTTACAAAATAATTATAATATTTATTTAATTTGTATGTGGCTAGGAGAAATTATTTTATATAGATTGTATACTATAAAAATAGTCATGTTATCTGCCATTTAACCAATGCATTACTTGGCACCAAATATTTAAAATGTTATGAATTATGATGCAATATTCAAAGTTAATATAATATAATATTAATATAATATTATATTCTCTTTGCTATAGCTGAAATTGCATTGTTAAATCTACAATCGAGTACTCGTACTGCTGATGTAAAAACAATAGAAAATTGCGAAGTGTATCGTTTGACAACCGATGAATTTCATGATGTTATTTCGCCAAATTCGAAATTTTATCGTACCGTTGTCAAGATTGCGGAACAACGTTTCCATCTTAACAATCAATGGCTGCAATAATGTATAGATTGCGATTAACATGATAAATTAGTAACTATACATAATAACTAGTCATTATAAATAATTACTACCCCTACCTGTTAATCCAATAGCATTGTAAAAAAGTTTGCTAATAAATATTTTAATTTGTATTTACAATGATTTTAATAAAAAATAATTTTTCTATATTAATTTTGTATTAATTTACTTTGTCCTATTTAAATGAATTTAGATACACAATAATAAGATTAATAAATCAAATCAAATAGATCTTTATTTCCCTTTAAGCTACACTGTAAATAAATTTTACAATGAAAATCATTAGACACTTTGTTGCCAACGATAATCATTGTAAATTTACAAAAAAATGTATTTTTACAAAAATTATTTTTATATGTAAAATTACAATTAAACACATTTTAATATTACATTTGCTAAGTAAATTTACATAACTACTTGTAATATTTCCACTTTTTAAAGTAATTATTACATTTGTGAATGTAAATATTACATTTATGCGTACATATTTATATTAATACATGTAACAATTACATTTACTGTTGTAAAAATTACATTTATTAATATAAATATTACATTTATTAATGTAATTATTACATTTACTAATGTCATTATTACATTTATAATTTTTTACATTTTTATATAAAAATATTTGTATAATTACATAAAATAAGTATTGAAATGTAAAAATACATAAAAATTGTAAAATTCAAAAAATATTATAAAATCTCTGTAATATTTACAGATTTTAATAAATTTACAAAAAAAAAAATGGAAATTACAGTGAAATTCATTGTACAATTACCATGATTATTCTATTATTCTAATTTTTTTTCATCAGTATGCAGCAAACGAATATGACGATTTAATACGCCTATTTGCGCAAATGCCTTCTTACACGTTTTACACACGCGTGGGGTTTTTCGCCTGTATGTGTTCGAATATGTATTGTTAAAATACTATTTGATGCAAAGGGCATTTCTTCAAACAAAAAATATGAGCGAAGTGGCTCATAATTGCAAAATGCGCTCTATTGCAGGAGTCAGAGCAAGCCATCTCAGTTTTGAATACCCAAGAAGCTTTTTATATTCAATATCAGCCTCTTCACAAAATTGTTTAAGACTTGCTACCCGAACTGTGAAGCGACTAAAATATAAATATGTTTGTAATTATGACCTCCACATCAATTGACATAGAACTAGAAACTGTGTTAATGACATTTGATAAAATGTGTACATTGCAACCGATTCCAAATATATTTTTCTTGGTTAAATCTTTGAGTCTTGTGTGTACATTATTGATACCTCTCCGGGTACGTCCACCAAAATTCGTATTCGTGTTATCTGCCGACAATGCTATAATTTTCGAATTCAAATTATTTTCAGTAATTACACGAAACAAGTGGTTTGATAAAATTTCCGCAGTTTCTCCTTCAATAGATTCTAAATTTAAAATTTTTAGACAAATGCCACTTTTAATATTGAAATATCTTACTAATATTGGGTATAATTTTATTTCTTTGTGGTTCGATGCATCTGATAAAATGAATACAAATGATACAGTTTCCAAATCTGTAATTGCTCCAGCTTGTTTTTTTAATATTTGCTTGTTTCGCAACTTTACGCTTACGATTTTGTGCACCGCATAACTTTTTTTTGTTTCATATCTATTTACACCCACAAGAACTTTTAAAATAAATAGGCACTAGCACTATTTTTTTGTGGGTTAGTTAATATTTCACTGACCCCCGTCAAATAATTTTAAGCGTTACGCAAGCGTATATACACAATACGGCATGAACAAAATAGAGACTGCGCTATAATGACACACTACGAAATCTCAGACAGCAATGATAAGACTAATTGATACACGCTACACTCGACGAAAGACTATGAATCATAGCTAACTATAAATTTGCGCGTACTGCGTTACTTTGTGTTGATTCCAAGAAGACATTGTTCTGTCTATGGGTAGTGCCGGCGCCATATAGCCCTGTACTACGCAACAATTGCCATGAAAATGAATTAAATTATTTTCAAATATTGTACATTATATTTTTTATTGCAATTTACGGTGCGCACCCTCCCCCCTCCCTTCATCGGCGCCCACATGCACCGCATTCCCGTTTCCGCCGGTCCTATATATATATATATATATATATATATATATATATATATATATATATATATATATATATATATATTTCAAAGATATTGTAATGTTGATTATTCTAAAACAGTACGAAAGCAAATTACTTTACAAACAATCAAAGATGAAGTATTAGCGAATTTACCATATATAAATAAATAAATATATATATATATATATATATATATATATATATATATGTATGTAGGTTATTAGTGTTTAAAATAAAAACAATGATTTTATTTTAAATATTAGTGATGGTTATTATATTATTATTATTATTAGTGGTAAAAAGTAAGAACAATAGTAAATCGTTAAATATAATACACAAACACACAATTGAATATAAAAGTTAATATCGTATATCGTTCAGTTTAACGTCTAACGTCTTGCTGGATGCGCGTCTTGCCAACGACTCTGCCCGACTACTTGCTGTGTCAAGCCTTGACCTCTCTCTCCGCGTATCTCTCCATCCTACAGTGGCGTATCAGCTCCAACATCTCGGCCACGCTCAAACGGATCCGCCTCGGATTCGGACAATGAAACAGTTGATAAATCGATGGGTAACTTCTCACCAAACTCGCCTTCCCACGGTTTCATGAACTCGGCCATGGTGGATGTTTTCTTTGGTCCATCCGTATTTCCTATTCTTTCCGCAATGTAACGATCTCGCTGCTTGACCTTGATGACACGATATGGCCCCAAGAATTTCGGCTTCAGCTTACTGGAATGTACAAACTGTGTTCGTTTAATAGCTATTACATCACCTACCTCATAGTTCAGTATACGTTTTATTCAGTGCTAGTTGAACTTTTGATACTTCTTCACAATTAGTACATACTTGTATCCCTTTTTCGTTCTCGGCAAAGGCCCTTGATGATCAATACTTTGTTTTGATATTCATTGACTTTTTTTTTATACACTGGACAATCATTACTCCATGCACAATGATTTGTGTTTAGATTTAATTTTAAAAACTGATTTGTTATCACACAGTTTCTGCATTTAAATGTATTGTTACAATTTTCGGCTGTATATCCCAATTCTGCATATTTTCCACAATAAGTTTGCTGTGTTTCACAATAACTTCATAACTTTTTCACATGTTTCATGTGACTTATTTACCAAAGCTAGCAGGAATCAGAGATTAAAGATGTAAATATTTTCATATGTTTGTATATATATATATATATATATATATATATATATATATATATATATATATATATACCGGGTGTTCGTTCGTCAAGTTCGTATGGGCGTTTAACATACAGTTTCGATAATTTGCGATATATTTCTTTCTCGAGTACAATTCGTAAAAATATTTAGAGTACTTTACGATAGGGCATAAAAAGTTCTATAATTTGATTTTAGTTTCAAATTGCTAGCATATGCCGTTTGGGCGCTAGAATTTTTTTTTGATTGTCCAATTTTTTTGTTTTTGTTGTTTTTTTAGCCATAACGCTACTACGCGATAGTGTGTCAGTGTGTTTCATACGAATTCCTGCTCTATGTTCGATGCCATATTGAAATTCTTCAAGTAGTAGCGCCCAGCGTGCTACTCTGGTTGCTAGTTCCTTTTTCTTCATTGTCATTGTAAATGCTGCGCAATCCGTCACTATTTTAAACCGTATTCCCAAAAGGTATGGTCTAAATCTTTTCAACGCATTTATGATTGCTAAAACTTCAAGTTCATAGCTACAATATTTTCTCTCAGCTTGCGACGTCTTCTTGCTATAATAATGTATCGGATGCCGTTCTTCCTTTTCATTCTGCTGCAACAATATTGCTCCGTAGCCATCTTGTGAAGCATCTGTATGTAATTCTGTTTCTGCTTCTGGTACATATATCTCAAGAACTGGTTCGCTCGCTAATATCTGTTTTAACTTCCCAAAGGTTTCGATCTGTTCTTTATTAAATCTAAACTCTGTATTCTTTTTCAGCAGATCGCTAAGTGATTTAGCTATTTTGGAATAATCTTTTATAAATTTCCTGAAATATCCTGTCAGCTCAAGAAATGAATGAACTTGCTTTATCGTTTTGGGTATAGGAATTTTTATCATTGCTTCAGTTTTTACGTGGATTTTTCCAAATTACAATATGTTTTCCCGTCGACTTCTCAACAGACAAAAGCTGGAGCGGCACAAGGGACACAAAAAATATACTGGCGTCAGTTTTAGTGCCCTCGGCATCATCATCAAATTTTTGTTTGAAAGTGCTCTGCCCAGAAGTACCGTCGCACCCCCATATACAAATCAAATTAGCATTGTAGGTGTTTTCGAGAAGACTGGCGATAACATCTGTCTGAACCCGTAACAATCTTTCGACTGTGTGATGTAGAAGAGCTTGGAGATTCACTTCAGCAGAGCATTCCGTATACTGTATATCTCCGGCAGATGGATAGCATTCTTTTTTCCCTTCCAATACGGTTTTGTAAGATGGATAAGGTAGGCAGTTGTGTTGGATGCTCGCAGCTCTGATATTATTGTATACGTTCTTAGAAAGTTTGCACTCTATAACTAGTTACAAAGCCTCCTACGCGGTCATTTTCTTCTCGTGAACAGCTTGCATTGACGTTCGGTACCTTGTTGCTGTTCCTGGACTCCCATCAGCAATTTTTTTCACGATTTTTGCAGCATCCAGGTTTCCAGATTCCCGGAGTGCCATCTGCAGCGCGTAGGCCAGTTTATCAATTTCGTGTTGCTTACGCATTTTCTGCGTCCTTCTTCTTTTCGTGCGCTCGCTGCAGTTTGTGAAATTTGCGGACGGACTCGGACGCCCCGTAACTCTTTTAGCTGATGACTCGACATCACTTGAGGGTGTTAAGTCCATAGCAGTTACTGTAAAAAACAATCAGAAGATCATTCTTGCTATTAATGTCATACATATCTATTTTTACCTCCTGAACTTCTTGCGCCTCTTACAGGTGTGGCCCCAGTTACACTTGCAGAAGATGATGCAACTGCAGGAGTTACTGTAAAAAACAATCAAACATGACGAATTGCAATTCTAGTTTTATTTACATTAATTCAAATATTTGATCTATCATATTCGTATTTAAATCCAAGATTTTTAACTGTTCTAAAGAAAATTAACTGTTGTTTTAGTGTATCATTTATTTTGTTTAAAAATAAGATTTATGTTATAACCACTCCTTACCTTGTGAAGTTGTTGCAGTGTCTGCAAGGAGCTCGATATTCGTTTCCAGCCACGGTTTATTCTCCTCGAAAAAGGTGTCGTACATCCTGTTGCATTTCTTCAACTTGACTCTAATTTTATGAAAAAGCTTCTTCAAGGCACTTTTTCCATGCTGAGAAATAATAACATTGTTCCTGGTCATTCTACCAAGGTGTTTCTCGATAGATGAAATCAGGACTTGGTTGTCTTGTGACAAGGAGCCCTTTATTATATTAACGATGTCTGTTCTCGTTAAAATAAACTTTGATTGGTCAGGTGTACCTGAAAAACAATTCGAATTCAAATCATGAACTTAGGTGACCTTGTATTTACGCCAAAACGAGATATTATTATTAGAGTTATTATGTATTATTTATATTTATATTATATGTTACTAATAACTTATAGTTATTATTGACAGATAATGAATCATTCCACAAAAGTTTAGAACAACAAGTTTATAACAATTATTTTTGACCGTGTACTTTCATAAAAACAAATGATAATTTATTTCTAGAAATTATATTTGTAATTGTAATCGGGGTAATTGGAATGTAATAATTATATTATTTATTGTTAATATTGATTGTTATCACATTGTTAATTATATGTGTATTAAATTATTTTTACTACCGAGTCACAATGTATAGAATATATACTGCAATGAAATAACGGATTTTCTGACTTTTTCACAAAAAATTGAATAAAACAAAATCCGGCTAAAACCGGCTACTGCTGTAACTTGGACATTATTAAAAAATAGTTCAGAAATGCGGGAAACTAAGTTACAAAGTGGGATCTAGTGGGACCTTTACATAATTTAAATGTACGAGAGTAGTTTCTGAAATTTTTTTAGCCTAACATAGAAACAAGTATTTTTTCGGTCAAATGTAGTTTTATTTTTCAACATAGTCTCCTTTTAAGTCGATACACTTTTTCCAGCGATGCTCTAACCCTTCCAAATATTAGTTGGCGTCTTACACTGCAAAATAGGCGTTTACGTATGCGATGACCTTCTCGTTCGATAAAAATTTCTGTCCTCCAAGCCAAACTGTAAGCTTAGTAAACAGGAAAAAGTCGCTGGGGGCCAGATCTGGTGAATACGGTGGGTGGTCAACCAATTCGAAGTGCAATTCGTGAATTTTGGGCATGGCAACCGCCGAAGTGTGAGCAGGTGCATTGTCTTGATGGAACAGCACTTTCTTTTTCTTCAAATGCGGCCGTTTTTTTCGCAATTTCTGCTTTCAGCTAGTCAAGTAATGATGCGTAGTATACCTACGTTATTGTTTTACCTTTTTCGAAAACAATTTTTTTTACTTTAGGTTTCCCTCTTGACCAACCTGACCCACTAAGAAACGTAAACTCACCAATGTGTCGCCGTCTTCGAGCGCGAGCGCGGTCTCGTCGACGTCTACTTCGTAATTCCTGTTCTGTCAGCCGCAAGCGGCATTGTCGACCGCGCTCTCGCTCGCGGTCCCGTTCATGACGTTCGATGAAATATAAGTATGATCTATCGACCCATAATCTCGTATAGTCATTTATCTGGGTTGGGTAATTTTGTTGCCTTGTTGGTGATTCAGGTAATTCTTTTATAGCTTGATCTCGAGCTTCATGGTCGTCACTTGAAATAGTCTGATCAAGCTCATCATTTGAAATGTCTTCAGATGAAGTGGTATCGCTACTGGTATCTGGTTCAACAATTTTAGCCTTTCTTTTAATATTTCGTTTTAAACCACTTGTCGTTGCTGTGGTAAAAGAATCTACTTCACATAAACTTTTTGGACACGTTTTTTTGGAGATTCTCTTCCTTGCTTCATCTGAATATCTAGTGGATTTTAAAAGTTCAGTAAATGATTCTGAGCAAGCTATTGTCTTATTATGAACATTACTAACATTAGTAATAGCCCAGTCAGGTAATCTTTTGAGCACATTAGCTGGTTCAAAAGGATATTTACGTGGATTTTATCAAAAGTTTTCCTTAATAGAGAATGAAATATATTTTTGGTAATACAACCTTTATTTTTCGTTTTCCATTCGTTTAAAACCTCTCTCTACGCAATTTTTAGTGATCTAAAAAATGCTACATCTAGCGGTTGACACATATGTGTGGAGTTCGGTGGCAACAAAACGAATCGAATGTTATTTTTTGTGCATTCATTTATTACCGCCATGGAAATATGACTCGATAAATTGTCACCGATTAAAACTTTTGGTTCGTTATTAGCAAGATTTTTTAACAAAGGTAAAATTACCGTTAAAAACCAGTTTTCGAAAATTACACCATCGAACCATCCGCTTTTACTTCCGTTGAATCTTGCACACTGTGGGCCTCTATTCATCTAAGTATTATATAAATGCTCTGCTTTGTAAACTATATAAGGCGGTAAAATTTCTCCACTTGCAGTCCTAGCAACCATTAAGCCGGGTTTATAGATTGACGTTAAGGTTGGTGTGAGGTTGAGGTTGAGGCTGCTGGTAAAAATTGTTTTATTTATAAATTTCGCAGCGGTCGTACTTGCGCATGCGCAATATCTCAAAAATTTAAAATTTGACAAATGTTGAACAAATGGTAGCTGTCAAATGGTATACATAATTGTTTGTTTTATTTCTAACTATACTGTAATAAGATGTTAACAAAAGAACAACAAATTCTGGGTATTACGGGACTTTTGTTGTGTGCCGCTGGAATAATAAGGTTAAAATCAAAGAGATGTCGTCGTTATAAAACAAGACCTCTTAATAGAAATAGGCAAAATAAAGATGCATATCAGTACTTTTTAAAAATGAAACAAATAGATTCAGAACAATTTTTTAAAATTACGCGTATGACTGTTCCATTATTTGAGATGTTATTAACAGATATTACTCCACATATAATTAAGCGAAATATATCTAATGGAATTTCTGCTGAACAAAGATTGGTCATTACTTTACAGTAAGTAAAATTAAAAAAAAAATTACTATGAAATATAATTTGAATCATATTTTCAGTTATCTTTCACAAGGTGGAAGTTTACAAAATTTAGCTTGGACATATCACGTCGGATTAGCTACAGTTCATCAAATTATTCATCAAACATGTCGTGCTTTATGGGACCTTCTTTCAGTAAAATACTTGAAGAGTCCATCTAGTGAACGGGAATGGAAAGAAATCGCTGAAGGTTTTTTCAACATTTGGAACTTTCCTAATTGCATAGGTGCTTTAGATGGAAAACATATTAATATTCAAGCGCCATCTAAAAGTGGATCCCTATATTTTAACTACAAAAAGAATTTTAGTATTGTACTATTAGCTGCATGCGATTCTAATTATCTTTTCACATTAGATATAGGAGCATATGGCTCTCAAAGTGATGGTGGAATTTTTTAAAAAAAGTGTTTTTGGAAATTTTTTTGAAAATAACACAATGAATGTACCTCCAGCAGAATGCATTCCGAATACAAATATAAAAATTCCATACGCTCTAGTAGGTAGCTGATGAAGCGTTTCCGCTAAAAACTTACATTATGAGGCCATATCCCGGAAAAAATCTTTCTACACAATATAGAATTTTTAATTATCGACTTTCGAGAGCAAGACGATGTATTCAAGATACATTTGGTATTTTGGTTGCACGCTGGCGAGTTCTAAAACAAACAATCATTGCCGATGTAGAAAATATCGAAAATATTGTAAAAGCTTGTGTAGTATTACACAATTTTTGTAAATTTCATGGAATTGGAAACTCTACATCAAATTATTGTCCACCAAACTTTGCCGATACTAATGACGAAGATAATGGTATTTGGAGACAAGAACTTGAAGGAATGACACTACAATCTGTCGGTCGATTATCAAGCAACAATGCTTCCGGAATTTCAAATGAAATAAGACAAAATGTAGTACAATACTTTATATCGCCCATAGGTCAATTGCCTTGGCAACTAGATAGGGTAAATAGAGGAAGGCAACCCCTATGAGCAAATCAATCTATATGTTTTATAAAATACTAATCACTTATTTACGTGATTCTTTGTGAAATATAATTTATGTTACATAGTATAATCACTTGTTAATTATAAATTGAAAATTTATTTAATAATATTGAAATTAATTAAAATTTACAATTATATTTTGTTATATTATATTCTACAATTTATCATACTAATGAATTTATACTTTTATTTTTACTAGCGAAGCAGAGTAATGAGTTTTGATTTGTTAATAAATTTAATTATTTATGCGTGATATACATATTATTTAAATTTATAACCTTGAAAGGAAAATAAACACATTTTACTTAAAATAAATTTATTTTGATTTATATATATATATATATATATATATATAATATATATATATATATAATATATATATATATATAATATATATATATATATAATATATATATATATATATATATATATATATATATATAATATATATATATATATATATATATATATATATATAATATATATATATATATATATATATATATATAATATATATATATATAATATATATATATATATATATATATATATATATAAATTATATTTCATTTTCTATAAGTTCTACAATTTTCAATCTTGCATTCTTTGCTTTTTCTTCGCTCATATCATTCAATGCTTGTTCGATGTATTGGGCAAATTTTTTATTTTTTGCCTGGTTCGGTTGTGCAGGTTCAGTTGTCATTGACATCGCAATGTCTTTGTCAACATTTACTAACGCATTCAAAGGATCTTCCTTTCTTCTCTTTATAACTGTAAATAAATTTATTAATTACAAATATTATAAGAGGTTTTTCATATACATACGACGTCCAGTCGATGTTGAAGGAGTATCTGTTATTTCTACCGCTACTTCTTCTTCTGACACTACTACTTTTACTACTTCTTCCGATTGCAAATTCGCGGGGGCAACAATTGTTTCTTCCGTATCGGAAAATATTGGTTTCGAAAAACTCGTAGAAGTAGTAGCTACAGAATCCGTCCTTTCTTCAACAGATTTTTCTATTAATTTAGTCATTGTTGTTGTTCTAAAAAACATATAAATTATGTTATTTTTTTATTATTTA
The DNA here is from genome assembly GCA_963966155.1 of Clivina fossor. Taxonomy (NCBI): domain Eukaryota; kingdom Metazoa; phylum Arthropoda; class Insecta; order Coleoptera; family Carabidae; genus Clivina; species Clivina fossor. Next base: position 32,869,669 of record OZ014551.1, on the reverse strand, counting down.
ATCTGTGGTTAAAATATATAATTGTTTTTTTGATAGTAAAACTTACTTTTTTTTATAATACATTTGTCATAAAATGACATCGCATTCAAATATTTCCACTTGGGTTGCGATGCAGAGTCTGAGCCTGAGGGAAGTTGAGTACGTCGTTCTTTTGTAAATCTGTCTCTCAGTGTCTTCAATTGTCGTTGACAAACTTCAACTGTAAAATTTAGTAAATTAAAAGAATAACATTAATGGAAAAAACAACAACACAAGGATTTACTATATTTTTCTTTATAATCACTGCTCCGATATTGCAATTTTTATCTATAATTTTATTATTTAAATTATTATAGTATATTTTATATAGGAAAAATAAAACTTTTTTGACCAATTTGCTGTTTCAACAGACTTGTAATAAAAGCGACATTTTTATTTACACTATATTTTACATGAAAATTTCGATATATTTAGAGTGTACAAGAAATTTAATGTGCTTTTATTAAATAGTTAGGTTAGGCTGACACAGTTTCTACATTTTTACAATTTCTACACTTTACTATAACTGTGTTTGTTAAAAATTCAGTAAACATTTTAGCTTTTAATTTATAATAATTTATTTAGTATTAACAACGGTTTAAAATATACCTTTTGTCTAATATATTGACAAGCGAATCAAACACAATAAATAAACAAAACAGAACGCTAACATAATATAATAAAAATCTTAGGCGGCGCTACAAAACAATAAACTATAAATGTAATATATTCTAATAGTGTTAACTAATAATTTTTACTAAATTACTGTATTGGTTGGATGAAAAATACAATAAAATATTACACTTACCAGACACTTCCATCGCATTCGCTATTCGTTCCACGAATTATTTTTCAGTTGAACATCTTTATAATTTTTATTCTTTTTATCGTACAGGTGTGGATACGATTCAATTATTGAAATAAATTCAAATAATTTTGATGAATCCATTGTCAATTGCTTGTAGCACGTGTTTCAATAACGTCAATAACAAATATAAATACAAAATGCAGTATGACAACATGTGCGTTACCAACTTAAATAAGGAGCTAACTGAAATACAGTAAATAGGCAGCCTTCTGATTGGCTAGACGCAGCGAAGTCGCTGCGGTTGAGGTAGGAGATAAAAGTTGGTCAACTCGCAACCTCAACCGCAACCTCAGGCACAGCCTCAGCGTTTAATTTATGAATTGACATATTTAGTTGCGTAGATTCAACTAGCGCTGCCTCAACCTCAACCTCAGCGTCAATCTATAAACCCGGCTTTACCGATGTGCTTGCTTTTGAACTGTCCATAATGCGCTCGGAATGTTTTGTTTCTCGTTTGACTATAACTTTTTGTCTCCCAGAATCATCTGTAAAATTCGTATTTTTATGAAAATCAGTATAAAAGCTATTTTGAGGTTGCTGATTAAAAATCCTGTTAAACAAAATTTCAAAAACAAAATGGCGGTTCCAATATGGCGGACAAAAACGTTAAAAATTGCCGTATTTTCATGAAAATCGGTATATAAGCTATTTTGAGGTTGCTGAATAAAAATCCTGTTAAAAATTTCAAAAACAAAATGGCGGGTCCAATATGGCGGATAAAAACGTTAAAAATTGCCATATTTTAATGAAAATTGGTAGATTTACTTTGTCGAGGTCACAAATAAAAATTGTTAATTAGTAAAATACAATCGTAAACTAAATCGGTGGATATATTATGAAGGTCTAGAAATATTATTATTATTATTATTTAAATTACACTGCCCGACAGCTAAAAGAACCCATTAATTAGGCAGGAAACAATACATAAAAAAATACACAAATTACACAAAACAAAATTATTAAAACAATTTACATGACTAATAAAACATACATTAAAAAAAAATTATTCTAAATTATTCTTAATTAATTTTAAAAATTGTTTTGGTTTGTGAAGAAATACCTCAAAATCAGAAAACATACGTTGATAAATATAGCACATACGATATATTGGGGACGAGAATAAAACATTACACACCACACACTGCTTTCTCATACTGAATTATTCGGTCTTTAAATTCACACCAAATTATAATTAGTTTCACAAACAGGAAAAATATTATTAATTTTTTGACCATACTCATCTCTGGTATTTTCACTGAAGAATACTGAATTTCACACCAAATATTTTACCACAGATTTTTTCCTGATGCGCCAGTATATATTCAAACGTATGGGGAAAACCACTAAATAATTAATAATTTAATTAATTTGTATAAATTTTTTACCCATATTGCTCTTAGTTGCTAAAACTATTAGCCAGAAACAATGTTTGATTTTTATTTTCGAAGTACTCCAAGCAAAAGCAAAAGCCATAGGCAAAATTTTTAATATTTTCAAGGTCAGGCCTACTCAAAAATAGCATGTATGAGTAAAATATACAAATATATATTTTATATGTATGGAAAAGCAGGCTGTCGTTTTTATTTTATTTTATGCTTATACATACGTGAATATACGTTTATATTAAAAAAATCCCCAAAAAAATTTCAATATCTTTAAATATTTTTTAAATAAATAATTTTAAATATATGCACTTTTATCTAAAAGTATTCTAAAAACTATGAGCCAATGTTAAATAAACAAAATTATGTAAGATTAATGTTAAAAAAAAAAATTATCACTACAAAAAAATTGTTTTCAAATAAATTCCCGACTCTATATCACTGACTAACTAATAAAAAGAAAATAATTAAAAATAATTGTAAACAAGTTAATAATAATAATATAATAATAATAACTTTATTTAAATAGCATTTAGCTAATAAAAAATACATACATTACATAAATACATAAAATGGTACAAAATTGTGTGATATCTTTACAATAGTTTTCTTAATTTATATCTAAACTCTCCAACTGTAACTGAACATTTAACATAATTTGGCAAGCTATTGAAAGCGTTCAGTTTCTTGACGAGTATTATAATTATGAATTTCATTTACATATTTTATGTTTTTTTGCAAATAACCTGGCAGTTTATTTGTTAATATTTTAAATATAAATGTCAATACATTGAATTCGATAAAAATTTTTATATTTAGCCATTGTAAATTATTCAGCATATTATTGATACTAGTATATTTATCACACTTCAGTATAACTCGCATTGCTCTATTTTGAAGTTTCTGTAACTTGTCTATTTCGCTATTATTACACATATATAGTATGGTGGAACAATACGTAAAATGTGGCAATATAATAGTATTATATACAACTATGGTACTCCAGGTTGTCAGATATTTTGAAATTCTGGCTAAATAATTAATTTTTTTCGAAATTTTTTTACACAAAAATTGTACATGTTTATCGAATTTCAATTTATTGTTTATTAAAATGCCTAAGTATTTAATTTCTGTGGTTTCCTGAATAGTATCATTATTTATTGTAATTACACTATTAGGACAATTATTACATTTATCTTGTTGTAAGGATAAAAACATTACTTTAGTTTTGGTAGTGTTCAATTTAAGTCTGTTGTTATTCATCCATGAATTTACTAAATCTAAATCTTTGTGAGTGAGCAGGAAAAATTATTGAAAATTCTCAAAAACATTTAAAAAAAATTCTAGAGCCCAAACGGTACATGCTAGCAAATTAAAACTAAAACCAAATTATATAACTTTTTATTCTTTATCGAAAAGTATTCTAAGTATTTCTTCGAATTTTACTTCAGAAAGTAGTATTCTGCATATTATCGAAATCCCATGTTATTGCCCTATATCAACCAAGCGGACGAACATCCTGTATATATATATATATATATATATATATATATATATATATATATACAGTGTGTCCCCGGATAGAGTTCACTATAGGTGTAATCGGCAAAAAATTTGTGAATTTCATTTTCATGTTTTGGCATTCCGCCCTGCTTTATCTGAGAACAATTTTAAGCATATTTTTAGTTTTTTAAAAATCAAGGCGGTTATGAAAAATGTAAAAAACTATTTTATATTCAGGTAAAGTATTTTTTTGGTCAATAATACGGCATAATGTTCTTCAGAAAAGTTGCTCAGAATATGAAATTATAGCTCTGTGCAAAATTTCAAAAAAATCAGTTTAAAAAAAATGTATCTGGACATAACGCCGACTGGACAAAACGCCGACTGAGGACACTACGCCGACCGTTCATTCGCATTTGCGCAAGCTAAATAAACAAAAGATTGACGCTTGCACAAGCCAAAACGTTGGGGTTGAGTAAAATCTGTCAATACATCAATCTCATGCAAAATATCTATCAATGAACAGTCGGCGTAGTGCCCTCAGTCGGCGTTATGTCTAGACAATTTTTTTTAAAACCGATCTCTTTAAAATTTTGCACAGAGCCATAATTTCATATTCTGAATAACTTTTCTCAAGAACATTATGCTGTATTATTGACCAAAAAGGCACTTTACCTGAAGATAAAATAGTTTTTTACATTTTTCATGGCCACCTTGATTTTTAAAAAACTACAAAATATGCTTAAAATTAATTGTTTTCAGACAAAGCAGGGCGGAATCCCAAAACATGAAAATAAAATTCTTAAATTTTTTGCTGATAGTGAACTCTATCCGGGGACACACTGTATATACTCTGCTGGAAATGTTTTAAGAGGTATTTTTGTAAATACTGCTTGTGTCAATGCTTAAACAGGTATCAACATAAAAACAATATTTTTGTATGATCCCATGCATATTCCACGAATTGAAAATAATATTTATATTTAGTTATTTTATTAATAACATAGATAATCATATTTAAAAAAAAAATAATTGGTTTTTCTGTAATACGTAAACTTATACAATAACAGCTTTTAAAAAACCTATACAAACTTGAACATATATCTTCCAATAATTACATAAACAATAAATGTTTGACTAACTATAAAATAACACTTAACTGGTTAATGCCCTAAAATTAGACAAGCCGTTTTAATCTTTAACTATTATAGTTCTTTCGACAATTTCTTTCAATGTTTCAGTATAGGTATAACTTGTAGTTGTTATTACTTACCTAAGTAGATATGTATTTTACAAATTTAGAAATTACGAATATATTTAAAATATTATTATCAAACTAAAATATAAAATTATTTGTTTATTTTTGACATATTTATTTGTTTATTAGTTTATTGTACCTTACAATATATAATAATTTAAATTACATGTGATTTATAGTTGTTATTGTTAATAATTTTTTAACTACCAAAAATCATTTCGTTATTGACTAACACTGACTATATAACTAAATGATTGATAATAGCAATATACCTACTTATATTTAATTAATATTACTCATATTTATATTTTATTAAAATATTTGAACTAATTTTATCAATAATGCACATTAAGTTTAATTTTATTTGAATAACAGTTTTATACAGCTATAAGCTTTTAACTATTTTTCTGTTATTTTTTTCAAAGATTTTTTTTGCATTTACTTGCAAAACAAACAGTAAAACATTTTTACTGTAATATTATTTTCATTTTAGAGCAATTGTGAAATTTTGTGAGCGTTTGTTTTGCGATAAATTCACATATTCAAATTTTGTTTATTTTAATTATTTGTTTTTTTTTAATATATACATACCGGGTGTTCGTTCGTTAAGTTCGTATGGGCGTTTAACATGTAATTTCGATAAATTGCGCTATACTACTTTCTCGAGTAAAATTCGAAGAAATACTTAGAATACTTTTCGATAGGGCATAAAAGGTTCTATTATTTGGTTTTTGTTTTAATTTGCTAGCATGTGCCGTTTGGGCGCTAGAATTTTTTTTTTATTTTTTGGTTTTTATTTTTTTTCTCAAAAACTATGAAGTGTAGGAAAATAAGCATGACATGGAAAAATGCGAAATAATGAGTACGGTAATTGAGTGAAAAACCCATTTTTCTACTAAACGATGCATCGTAGAAAAAATAATATACACACAAAGAAGCTATGCGCGCAAGACATTAAAATGCGTTTTCTTGCGGTAAAACGGTGCGAATCGGATGTTGTCCCATATTAAATTATAGCTAAACGTACCTGTTAAACGATGCACGGTGAGATTCTATTGTGGATTTGCTCTAAATAAGGTATTTTCATCATTTTTCGATATATTAATTTGACATTTTACAAAATGGTAGTGATATTCTTTTTTTTTCATAGCTATCTATGTTTATTGACATATACATTTATTATATTATTGAATGCGATATTACACACACACACACACACACACACACACACACACACACACACACACACACACACAAACACACACACACTACACACAAGGGAGCTATGCGCGCATACAATTAAAATGCGATTTCTGGCGGTAAAACGGTGCGAATCGAATGTTGTCGCATATTAAATTGTGGCTAAACGTACCTGTTAAACGATGGACGGTGAGATTCCACTGTGTAATTGCTGTATTAAAGGTATTTTTATCAATTTCGATATATTAATTTGACATTTATCAATTTGGTAGTGAGATTCTTTTTTTTTCATAGCTATCTCAGTTTATTACATAGATATATTATATTTTTGATTGCGATATTACACACACACACACACACCATCATACACACACACATATATACACACACACCATCACACATACACACACCATCACACACACACACATATATTATATTGCATTCAAGAGTGTCCAAGCATAAACCAACAAAATTTTAACTGTTCCCAATTGATTGTGTGATGTTGTAAGGGATGCATTGCGTTTAAACAGTTTTATAACGCGAGACATGTGTCTAAAGGTGCGTTTATTATTAGCAAAAATTAATAAAAAATAAAATGTTACTGTTTTAATTTTTATTTTATTTTAGTTTTTTAGAACGCCGTTTGTCAAATTGCCATTTATTGTAGAAAATTTTCGTACATGACATTACACAAATTTAAACACAAATTTAATCTATTTAGAACAATAGCCAATTTTACACAATAAATAAAAACAAAATACACATTCTTGTGTAACCAAAATATATATATATATATTAGTTTCGTTACTTTTTCTAATTAAAAAATTGCCCCTCAAACAATTTATATAATAACTAAAAGCGTATAATGATTAATTCCAAATATCAATGAATATTGCGCCTTATGCCAATATGGATATGTTTTTGACTTGTGCTGTACAGCGCCGTACAGAGCCCTACATCACCGTGCAGAGCCAGGCCAAAATCTCTTAATGCACTTTCATAGATATTTACGTTTAATAAAATCAGCATGAATCAGCAAAGGAAGCGATTTTTATTTTGCTGCCTATGCTGCGTATTAAATTCAATATAATATGAAATATATGCAATTAAATGTTTTTGTGGTTGTTAAAAACAATTTGCGAAACATTTTGTTAATTTAAAATATTAAAATACTGAAGAAAAAATATTTATGTTGATATTATCCGTTTTCGTTCTGGTTAACAAAAATAATAAATACGAATTCTTTTATTATTTATTATACACAAATTTAGATAGGTATTTTCAATAATTTGATTACTGAATCATTTTAAGAAAACATACAGATAAATGTATTTTTTTTTATTTTGAAATTTTTTATTACCTATAACAGTTTGTATAATTTCATTTATTTTAATACAGTAATAAAATGCGGTAATAAATACATTTTTGCTTATAAAATAAGCATATTATACGTTTTTTTTTTATTGAGGTTATTAAATGTCAAAATATCTCAGTAAATCGTTCGCCGTGGACAAAGTGAATACTGATTTGCCGATCTAGCCATTTCTTGAGTTGCTGACTTATGATTAAACTGTAACATGAATGGCTAAGTTTAATATTTATAATTTACACTATAAAATATGGTAATATTTGAAATCTGTATTTTGAATTATAAATTTCTTAAATGCATTATGAACCATAAGACTATTTCACATCGTACACAAGCCTTTAGTTCTTTGGTCAACACAATTTTATATGGGTGTAAAATCACGTTGTCTTTGTAAAATATGGCAAAAGTTGTCGTTTTTGAAATACCTAATTCTCGAGTACGACGAAGAAATGATAAATTTGGATCTTTTGCAACACTAGCTCTTAGAGCAGAAATATTCTCTTCGTATTTCGATGTCTTGATATTTTAGCATTATGAAGAATAAAATTCCTTTCAAAGATTCGACAAATAGAAAGCACAGTGGATTAATTATATGAACCAAAATTTTTACGAAGTTCACAACTAATGGCATTTGTAACATTTCAACTGTTGCCAACATGTCAAATTCAAAACATCACTCATATTGAACAACCCTTTACATAATTAAAAATAGTATTACAAATCCTTTTTTGTATCTGAAGAAAATTTTAATTTAATTTTAATATTTTAACACCATATATAGAAAATTTACAAAAATGTGTGAAACTGCTGTAAATTTTATTTATGTACATACACAATCATGCTATGTACCCATAAGGATGTGACACAAACTTTTTGTCATTTAAACAGAAGTTAGTTTTCGCCAAACATTTCTAACCAGTTGCCATATTCCGCGGCATAAATGTAATCGTCATTGTATCGAATAATTACGAGTGATAGTTCTCAACCATAGCAGTGTGTGAATAGGCAAATATAATGGCATCTGAAAAAACACATCTATTTCCGACGTATACGGTATATCGACACAGTACGACAGTTAAACAAAAGAAACATTTGCGATTTTTGCTTGATATTGTCGGAATTATTATTACATTTATTAGAAATAGACGAGTAGTTTCGATTACATAAACAACTTTTTTTTTAATAATATTGTTAAATAATTAGTTATTGTATTTCACTTTATATGTCTCTATATATTTTTATAAACTTTATGACAATAACTGAATATAAATACAATACAGCTGTTATAATAAAAATTGTGTAATATTTTATAATTTATTAAAAATTTCTAAATTATTAAAAAAATTATACAAATAAATTAAAAAATTTTTAACTAAGGGAAACCAAATTTTATTTATATCAGTGACTGGTGTTATCCTTTTCTATGAAAATTTCTATTGCTACTTTTATCAATCTACTGTTAATACTGTTGAGTCTTGCAATTATTTTAGTATATTCGTATGTTACACCATAAAGATTTTCTAAAGCAAGTTGTGCAATAACGGATTTATCTGGATGGTTTAGATATACTGATCACTTATGTTCTGATAATCTAGTAGTAACAGTTCCACTTGTTTTTCCAAGATATTTTAATATATATTTTTTCTGAGAGAGTATATCGAAACGTTGATTTTTAAATAAAATATACACAGAACTTAATCCTAAAACTTTTTATTTTAATATGAGTTCTGAAGGATTTTTACTGTTATAATATTTTTATATAGTTTATTATTCTAACTGTTTTTACATTTATTTTTATTAATAACAATAAAAGTAATATTTATATAAACAATTTGCCCAAATCATAATCGAAACCAAATTCATACTGAATCGCATTAATCGTAAATGACGTCAATTTCGAAAGAACACTATTTGGATTATGCTAGGTTACATGTTCACAGATAAACAAATTTTGCTTTATTTACATTAATGATACCTTTCATACTTGTTTTTTTTATTTTTATATTTATGATAAAATATAATTAGTGGCTACTATTAATGTAATATCATCAATTTTCTTGTAGAATTGATGATAATTAAAACAAGTTTAGAAACATATAGGTAAAGTCATATAAGTATAGACCACTTTAACATAAATAGTTGGCAACGCTGTATAATAATAAAATATAGTTTTTGCAAATATTAAAAGAATATTTAATAAAAATATTCTGAATGGGGATAAATAATGTAGCCTTATTGATTTTTTTTTTAATTAATAATTTTATTTCAGAAAGTTGGCAACATTGTTTTTCAGTAAAGTTATGTAATTTATGTGAGTACTCAAAAAAGTCTTTTATGATTACTATACCACTTTTTCCTTGCAGTCAAAAGTGGTAACAATTTATTACCGAAAAAGCAAGAAAGTGAAAAACCTATTCATATACATTTATCAAAACTGAATTTGAAGTCATCCTCTAGAAGTTGTATGAATTTACATAAACATCGTAGATATTAATTTAGTGTTGGACAGTATGTATATAGTTAAAAAATTAAAAAATACAATTTAGATAACGTAATAGATATAATTATCGTAAAAATATAATAATATGTATAAATTATAGTATATAATTAATTATTATTCGAAAATATTTATTTAATTTTAATGAACCTTTTTTTGTATATAAATACCTTTAGTTCAAATAGAACAAAATACATTTAATTTCTGTTATTTTAAGGGTACGAGTGAAACAATATGGCAAATATTTTCAATTTTTTTTGTAGTGAACTTATAATTTATTTAATATGTGCAAATACTAAAATCAAAGCAGATGTGTATACGGATAATATATATTTTATGTATTTTAAGAGGTAAGATATTTATTCAATTTAAGCTAATGAATGTTCATATCAGCCATTTTTTAAAAAGTATATCCATTAGAAATTCAGTTATATGTTTGTTTTCAATAAAACTTAGTACGGAGGATCATAAATGATTTTTTTTGAACGTTTTAACTAGGGTACCTTAATTATCTGCAGCATACGAAAAATTTTATGTTAATTTCTAAATAATTTTCTGTTTGTTTTTAAATTGACTAATGTCACATTAGATATAAAAATCTAGAATCTTCTACCAACATTTTTGTTTAAAATATGATCAATTTCATCAAGTGGTTATTGCATTTCGAGATTTAAATCCAGCTGGTTTTTCATAATTTTTTCTTAAAATTTTTGAATAAAATTAATTAAGAAATTTTTGATAATTGGTCCAACGTCCAACAAAAAAAATTAATATATATATATATATATATACAGGGTGTAACAGAATAACTATTCCTAATTTTAACTGGAGTATCCTGGGCTCAGAATATGAAGATTTAATGCAAATCACTGAGATAAAATGTGGCTCCTTACTGAGCTACAGGGTGTTTTATATAAAAATTTAAAAACGATTTTTGCCCAGTACTTTAAAACTATTTGACGTATCCTTATCATACTTGGCAGGAAATGTAGGTACCGTGCACCATACTAAATTATGTTAAATAAAAGTTTCTGGCTACTGCCAGTGGCGTACAACAGGGGCAAGTGAGAGGTTGATCCTTCCTAAATTCTACGCCACTGGCGGAATTGTCATTTTAGCACAATTTTTAGATTCTCCAATACTTGCTGTGTAAAAAACATACTCTTCCTTTGTAACGATAAAGTCACTGTTTTTCGAGATATTTAAAGTTAAACATAAGCTGCACCCTTGGGATTTTTTCAAAATTTGCTCAAAAAAATCTGAAAAAATTCACTAAAATAGAGAAAAAAATTAGCTACATAATATTTAAGTAACTTTTTCTCTAACTCATTTTAATTTGGCTGTAAAAATTATTGAAAATTAAAAAAATAAAATGCAAAAAATATTAATTTTCAATAATTTTTCCAGCCAAACCAGAATGAGTTAGAGAAAAAGTTACTTAGGTATTATGTAGCTAATTTTTTTCTCTATTTTACTGAATTTTTTCAGATTTGTTTGAGCAAATTTTGAAAAAATACCAAGGGTGCAGCTTATGTTTAACTTTAAATATTTCGAAAAAAAGTGACTTTATCGTTACAAAGGAAGAGTATGTTTTTTACACAGCAAGTATTGGAGAATCTAAAAATTGTGCTAAAATGACAATTCCGCCAGTGGCGTAGAATTTAGGAAGGATCAACCTCTCACTTGCCCCTGTTGTACGCCACTGGCAGTAGCCAGAAACTTTTATTTAACATAATTTAGTATGGTGCACGGTACCTACATTTCCTGCCAAGTATGATAAGGATACGTCAAATAGTTTTAAAGTACTGGGCAAAAATCGTTTTTAAATTTTTATATAAAACACCCTGTAGCTCAGTAAGGAGCCACATTTTATCTCAGTGATTTGCATTAAATCTTTATATTCTGAGCCCAGGATACTCTAGTTAAAATTAGGAATAGTTATTCTGTTACAGCCTGTATATATATATATATATATATATATATATATATTTCATTTTCTGATGTTAACATTAAATTTTAATGAAATTAATTACGAGCCCTTCGAAATAAACAGAAGAGTTTATTTCAATACGTGTTATCTCTTTTGGTAATAAAATATAACAGAGTGGTGTTTTTTTTTTGAGATCATTATTCTTCAAGATATAGACTGATTTGTTAATTTGTTCCGATTCAACTGAACAATTTTCTGTAGCATATAAGATAACAGGAAATAGGTCAATAAAAAATGCTCTAGTTCGTTAGCATGCGACTAGTTTCTCTATATATTAAGCATACCTTCTTCAAGCGAATCTACAATATTATAACAAATAATATATACCGAAACTAGTCGCATGCTTACGAACTAGAGCATTTTTTATTGACCTATTTCCAGTTATCTTGCTACAATGCTACAATTAATTCGAGAGATCGTTCAACTTTCATAAGTGAACAATTTTCTATTGGTCTTCTTAAATCCCTTTTTCTCTGTAATTTATAATTTAACACTAATTTATGTAAAGTGTGTCCAGAGAATATAAATTTAGAATTAAAAAAAGCGTAAACACTTAGACACAGGTAAATATTTTTTTATTTGGAAATGTTTAAATAAAACGTGTTTTACTTGTCACATCTTTCAAATGCATATTTGGAATTTCTTTGAAATGCATGTTGTAGTCAATTAATATTATTTATATTATATTATTTTATAGTAGTTAGCTATTATTTACCCCGTTGGTGTTAGCACAAAACATAAGTACATGGTCGATTGTATTTAATCTCCAGCGGTTACGTTGAAAATTATGAAGTTATTTGATAATTGCGTTGCTTGTTTTTACTTAAATTGAAATTTTATTATTGAAAATGTGTAACGAAGTGCAAGAAATGTAATGTACACCGCCAGGCTTGTGAGCAACTGCATATTAAAATAGAATCAAATTATTTACTTAATTATTAACTTTCATTAACTTTATTAAAGTAAAAATTTTAAAACTCAAATTTAAATTTTAAAATTTTTTGAATCTATAATATACTTCGGTAATTTTTTATATTTAAGTAATCCATTGTTAGTAGTACAAAGAAACATTAATTCTTACAAACTAACTTCTAGTAAGATTAAAAGTTACTTGGATTGCATTTTTATTTAGTTTTAATTTAGTTTCGTTTGCATCGCTTGAAAAAATATAGTGTCACTCGAAGCAAAATGCTCTTTTTAGGCTTCGCACAGAATGCTTGTCGTCAGCTCTGTCTTGGCCGCAAATATCTAAACTCAATACAATAAAGATCACTTTCTGCTCCTCGTAACATAATATATTATTTTCGGCACACGATAAATAATATATATATATATATATATATATATATATATATATATATATTATGAATTATTGTTAATTGCAAATATTACTTACTGATCACGCAAATATACACCATTCGTACGACGAGTGAGAAACATTAACGCGAATTTTTGATAGGCAATATAATTAGATTTAAATATACAGGTTTATATGTATACGTATTATGAAACATCTATCATTTTAAAGTGGTAGATTCGGCGGTTTGCCTTGTATTTTAAAGCGCTAGTTATACAATTTAAAACACTAATTTCTTCGCAAAAAGAAATAATATAAAAATATAAAATATTATCAAAATGAATATTAGTTCAAATTCTATCAGAAGAAACAATTTATTAATATTTATAAAAGTTATTGAAAAATGTTGAAAACCGCGGGTATTCCGACTACGACAGATCGTGTTAGATCGTTTCGACTCGTGTTCGGACGACTTCGGCTAAACCCGAAATCTGCGCGCAAACATTCGTGCAGTTGAGTTCGATACGCGCAGCTATGTGCATGTTAAGTTATATATGTTGTAGTAGCCATATTGTAAACGCTGTATATTATTTCTTTGTTATAAGTGTATCATATTATGTTCATGTATTCAAGTCATTATACTAATATAGAGTTTCTTCTTTTGTTATACGTATTCGGTGTGTTTTATTTATTCGACCGAACCACTGATATCTGACAGGTTATGTGGCCCAGGTAAATTTCAAAGGACTGAAATATATAGTGAAGTGACGCCATTAAGTGCACGCCATAAACAGTTGTTCTAGAACGCGATAGAAATGGCACAAGTGATAAAAATAGAAGCATTGAACAGTGAAAATTATGATACGTGGAAAATATACGTAGAAGCGTTGCTAATAAAAAGTGATTTATGGCAATATATAACCGGTACATGTGTAAAGCCAGAACCGACTGCAGATAACGCGAATGACGTGAAAGCGTGGATTCAAAGCGATGCAAAAGCACGTTCGGAAATCGTATTGTCGATTAGTTCGGCTGAATTAAAGTTAATAAAAGCGTGTAAAACGTCTCGCGAGGTATGGCAAAAGCTCGAAAGTGCATATCAGTCAAGCGGTCCGGCGCGGAAAGCAAATCTTCTCAGACAATTAACAACATTAAAAATGTCAAGCGGTAGTGATGTGCGCGAGCATCTTCGTACATATTTCGATACTCTGGACAAAATAAACGAAATAGGAGTCGATATCGATCGAGATCTACTCGCAACTTTGTTGTTAATTAGCCTTCCAAACGAATTTGACAATTTCCGGTGTGCAATAGAATCACGCGACGCGTTGCCGACATTGGACGTACTCCGCGTAAAAATTACGGAAGAAGCGGATGCTAGAAAAACAATCGCGAATGAAACCGTTCCAAACGCTATGTACGCGAACAAATTCAGAAACAGAAAAACGTCGAAAAAGCCAAATCGTGTGAGTGAAAGTGGTCAATCCGGAAAGTTCAAATATAAATGCCACAAGTGCAAGGTTGTTGGACATAAAGCAGCCGATTGTAAAAGTCAACAAACAATACAAAGCACGTCGAATACAACGATGATGTCATCGGAAGCATTACTTGTCAGATCAATGGATACAAGTAAGTGGTATTTGGACAGCGGAGCAACATCTCATTTCTGTGTAGATTCAAGTAAATTTAGAAATGATTTGAGAGCAAGAAATGAAAAACTAAATCTCGCAAACAAGGATTCAATCGATATCACTGGACAGGGTACCGCTAGCTTCAGCACCTGCATCGACGGAGAAAGAAGGTCAATCTCACTAAAGGGGACGCAACTGGTTCCTGACCTTCGTGCAAATCTGTTGTCAGTTGGAAGAATTACTGATCGTGGTTTCAAGGTCATCTTCGACAGAAACAAGGCTTGCGTCTTGGATCAACAAGGTGAAGTAAAGCTCATCGCTAACAAGACAAACGGTCTGTACGTCGTTGAAGTGTCAAATGACGAAACTGCAATTGCTGAAAACGTCACCACCAGTGAACAAGATAAAATTCGATTTGAAGATTGGCATCGGAGATTTGGACATCTAAATGCTCAAGATCTTCAAGAAGCCGTACGCAAAAACCGAGTACAGGGAGTCGAGTCGACCGAGTTTTCAATCGAGGATTGCAGTACATGCCTGCTAGGTAAAATGGCGAGAAATCCGTTTCCTGTGAAGTCTGGCAGATCAACTGAAGTACTGGACTTGGTGCACACAGACCTGTGTGGGCCAGTCAGAACTCCTTCTATTAACGGAGCTAAGTATTTTTTGCAAGTCATTGACGACTGCAGTAGGTGGGGTGAAATTCGTTTCTTGAAATCTAAATCAGATGTTTTTCAGGCTCTTAAGGACAGTATAACGCTGATCGAGAAGCAGACCGGTAAGAAGGTGAAGGCGTTGCAATCTGACAACGGTAAAGAATTTGTCAACTCAGACGTAGACAACTTCTTGAAGGAGCGCGGAATTGCGAGGAGGCTCACGATCCCCTACAGCCCTCAGCAAAACGGCGTAGCGGAGAGGCGAAATAGGACCATAGTTGAAATGGCCAGATGTCTCCTGTTGCAATCCGAACTACCCCAACGGTTTTGGGCCGAAGCCGTCAACACGGCAAACCATATAAGGAACAGATGCCCATCAAGTTCTTTAAACGGGAAGACCCCGTTCGAAATTCTCTCTGGAAAAATTCCGAACGTTAGTTACTTCAGAGAATTTGGTTGTAATGTATACGTATCGAAGAACGGTCCAGGAGTTGGAAAATTTGACCCACGTAGTATTCCTGGTATCTTCGTCGGATATTCAGATTCCTCTAAAGGCTACAGGATCTGGATACCAAGTGATAAGAAAATGGTCTTGTCACGAGATGTAAAATTTCTAAAAACCGATTCATCTTCTGGGGGAGATGACGAACATCCTTACCCGAGAACTAAAGTAACGAATGATCAAAAGTCAATCGACACGTCAGCGCATGATTTCATTGACATCGAGTTCAACACTTTGAATAACGTCTCAAATCAAGAAGCCGTGACCGATAATGAATTCATCCTGGAAGCTCCGGAAGCTGGTGTAGAGAATCCGCACCAGGTCGATCACAACCCAGAACGGACAGAGGAACAGGAGAATATCAACCCTCGGAGAGGTAGAGGAAGACCGAAATTCAAAAGAACAGGACAGAGGGGAAGACCTCGGAAAGAATACCCTTGTCTTGGCACTGATGAAGAAAACGCAGAAGCTTACGAGAATGAGGTGGCGAATCTATCAGAGATATCCATGGAAAGCGCAATGTCAAGTTCGGATGCTGCAGAATGGAAAGTAGCAATGGTCGACGAAATGAGATCGATCATCGCCAACGACACTTGGACTCTCGTAGATCGTGAAGATAACAGTAGCACCATAGGCAGTCGAATGGTTCTGAGAAATAAGATGAACCCGGATGGAACTATTCAACGTCGTAAGGCTAGGTTGGTAGCTCAAGGTTTTAATCAGAAACCTGGAATCCACTTCAATGAAACGTTCGCTTCCGTGGCACGTTTAGGATCGATCCGATTGATGGTCAGTTTGGCAGCTCAGTATAAAATGAAAATTCACCAACTAGATGTAACCACAGCATACCTAAATGTATCTCTTGATGAGAAAGTGCTGATGGAACCTCCCAAAAATCTTGGTGAGCTACTGAAGATTATTGCCGAAACGGATGGAGACATCACGATACGATGCAAAGCAAGAAACATGATGAAAAAGCTCAATGACGGCGATAAAGTTTGCTTATTGAGGAAAGCATTATATGGGCTATGTCAAGCTGGACGCAGTTGGCATCGCAGGTTTGACGAAGTACTGAGAAAATGTGGAGCCGTCGCCACAGATGCAGACACTTGTTTATATCGCATCGGTCAAGGCAAGGAGATAGTTTTAATCGCTGTCTACGACGATGATGTACTCATAGCATCGAAAGACGAAGAGAAGATCCATTCCGTAACGAGTTCCATATCAAAGCATTTTAACGTGAAGATATTGGGTGAAGTTGGCAATTGTCTTGGAATAGAATTTATTTGCAAGGATGATTCCATCACCTTAAATCAAAAGGGCTATATAAACGAGGTTCTTAAACGATTCGGTATGGAATCGAGCAATCCAGTGAGCACTCCGCTGGAAGTCAACGCAAAACTGAAACCGGCAGACAAATCTTCCGTAACTGAGATGAGTTTCCCGTACAGAGAATTAGTAGGATGTCTTACATATCTAGCGACCGCTACAAGACCTGATATTGCGTTCGCATCGAGTTATCTAGGACAATTTAATACCAGTTACGACGAGTCGCATTGGAAAGCCGCAAAAAGGGTACTGCGATACTTGAAAGGTACGATTGACCTTGGTCTTGTCTATAGTCAAAGTTCGAACCCTTTGATCGGTTATACAGACTCAGATTGGGGTAATAGCCATATGGACAGGCATTCGCACTCCGGATTCATATTTCTGCTGAGTGGATGCGCTATTACTTGGGATTCTAGAAAGCAGAAGACCGTGGCTTTATCTACATGTGAAGCTGAGTATATGGCGCTTGCAGAAGCGGCCAAGGAAGCCACATACTTGAAGCGATTCCTGGATGAATTAGGATTCACCGAGTTGAGTCCAGTCACCCTATTCGGGGACAATCTAGGATCGATCAAATTAGCTGAGAATCCAGTTTACCATCAGAGAAGCAAACATATTGATATCAAGTATCACTATGTTCGTGAAGTCATTCATGACGGACTATTGGACATACGACATGTTCCGACCTCCGACATGGCAGCCGATTATCTTACCAAAGGCCTGCAGAAGAATAAGCACCAGAATTGTGTGGAGAGATCGGGGATGAAACGTCCCATCTAGGATTCGGGCAGAACACGATTCGTGGGGGAGTGTTGAAAACCGCGGGTATTCCGACTACGACAGATCGTGTTAGATCGTTTCGACTCGTGTTCGGACGACTTCGGCTAAACCCGAAATCTGCGCGCAAACATTCGTGCAGTTGAGTTCGATACGCGCAGCTATGTGCATGTTAAGTTATATATGTTGTAGTAGCCATATTGTAAACGCTGTATATTATTTCTTTGTTATAAGTGTATCATATTATGTTCATGTATTCAAGTCATTATACTAATATAGAGTTTCTTCTTTTGTTATACGTATTCGGTGTGTTTTATTTATTCGACCGAACCACTGATATCTGACAAAAAATTTAATAGTAATTCATATATTAGGTTAGATGGTTTTGTACATTATTATATAAATTATGTAATTATAGATTTATAAATAAATTAATTAATATTTACAATTTATCTATCAAGGTCAACTTGTTTCAAAAACAAACCACATTTCATTTTTATCAGTAAAAACCAGAAACAGACAAAAAAACACCGGTTTATTTGTTTTAGTTTCAAAATATACTAATAGAAAACTGTTTCACAAAATATCAATTTAGTAATTAACTTGTTAAATAATAATAATAATTGATGAACTATCACATTTAAATCTTATATTATTTTTATTTAAATCTGTTTTACACTATAGCAATTTATTTATTACTATCATCTTTAAAATTGGTGCAAATTATTTTTAAAGATAATTTTCAAAAATTTATATTTCGATCATTTCATAGTTATAAAAATATAGAGACCATCATACTCAAATCTAACAGCGTTTTCGATTGGTATTAACTCAAGTATATGCACTCTTAGAACATGCGAGTGCTGCCCGAAATTTGACAAGAGCAATCTGACCTTTGTATTCGATTCATACGAGCAAGCATTATGGCGGGAGATGATATAAAAGTATACAGAAAATCTAATTATTTAAAAAAATATTATTGTAGATAATGATTTAAATATTAAAAAAGATTGTTTTCCAATATCGTCTAATACTTTAAATATTTTAAAAATATCATATCTCTTTTTCATCACTACTAGATTAAGAAACAAGTAAATTTATAATAGTTGCTAAATTTTCCGTTCAAAATGAAACTTAAATATATGTAAAATAAAACAGCTTTAGTTATAGTTCTGTCTTAATATTTATTAATATTAAGATGAACTCAACGTTCGTCTTCATCAGGCAAAATTGTACACGTGACATTTAGAGTAAATAAGCAGAACATAGAAACAATTTATTAGGTAACAAAATAAATAACTAGATCATAAAAATTAATAAATTTTTAATTTAAGGAAGCCAAATTTAATTTAAATAAGTACTTTCACAGTGATTCATGTTATTTTTTTCTTTATAAATTTTTGTTGCTTCTCTATGAATCTGCTGTTAATATTGATGGATTTTGCAATGATTAGACTATCTTAGAATTTTACATAATAAAGATATTCTAACGCATGTTGAGCAATATCAAATTTATCTGAATAGTTCAAATGAATTGACCTCTGCCAATCCAGTAGAGAAACAATTCTACCTGTCTAATCAACATAATCCTTACCGCATTCATACGGAGTTCTATATATATATATATATATATATATATATATATATATATATATATATATATATATACCGAAAGATTGGAGGGAAATAATATATTTTACACTCTTTAATATGCGTTGCAATAATAGCAACGCATATTCACACATGAAATTATTTCATGTGCGAAAAACAGAAAATTTTCATATTTTGTCTTGACAAATTCTGCCTATTTTGTCGGTAACATTTTTTACAAAAGGCAAAGTAACGTAAATTATGTTTTTATTATCGAGCAAATCTTCAACAGCTCTAGATCTCGGTTGCATTGCTTTCTTGATAAAATTTTTATCATTAACATTTATTAAAAATATATCTTCAAGCATTTTATGTTCATTTTGAAGTTTGTCCTTATGACAAATTTATGCAGCCCTATTAAATAAACATTTAAAAGAAGCATGCAAAGAAGCATGATCAGTGTGAGTAGGCTTCCTATATACCGGGTGTCCAAAAAGAATGGAAACTATTAAATATCTCGAGAACGGCACATCGGATTACAAAGTTACAAACCACGTTTTTCTTTATTTTTGAAAATCTATTTAGGGGTGATATGCGAAAACCACCCACACCTCCCCTGGCGGGGGGGCCGGGGGCAAGTTTTAAAATTAAATAGGAACACCCATTTTTTATTGCACAGTTGCATTCTCCATAAAAAAACTGTTTCTGGATTTGCAAATTGAGCCCCCCAGCTCCATCCCCCTCAGAACAGGGAAGAGGAGAAAATTTGAAAATTTTTGCAGAAATTTTTACTTTTTATTGCAGTTTTGGATTCTCCTTCTAAAAGTGGATATAAAATTGAAAAACGCACCTCCACTCTCACTCCCAC
The DNA here is from genome assembly GCA_963966155.1 of Clivina fossor. Taxonomy (NCBI): domain Eukaryota; kingdom Metazoa; phylum Arthropoda; class Insecta; order Coleoptera; family Carabidae; genus Clivina; species Clivina fossor. The sequence goes on along the minus strand of OZ014551.1, from coordinate 32,848,934 downwards.
ACATGCGGATGGGTACCAACTTTTCATCTCAAATAATACCTGGTGGTAAATTGTGCTGGATTTAGGTGAATCCCCTCGCCTCTCACTATCGGGGTGCTAAATTTAGGTGAACACCCTACTTAATTATATCCAGTTTTAGAAGGAGAATCCAAAACTGCAATAAAAAGTGAAAGTTTCTGCAAAAAAATTTAAATTTTCTCCCCTTCCCTGCTCTGAGGGGGGAGGTGCTAGGGGGCTTAATTTGCAAATCCAGAAACAGTTTTTTATGGAGAATGTAACTGTGCAATAAAAAATGGGTGTTTCTATTTAAATTTTAAAACTTGCCCCCGCCCCCCCCCCCCCCCGCCAGGGGAGGTGTGGGTGGTTTTCGCATATCACCCCTAAATAGATTTTAAAAAATAAAGAAAAACGTGTTTTGTAACTTTGTAATCCGATGTGCCGTTCTCCAGATATTTAATAGTTTCCATTCTTTTTGGACACCCGGTATATATAGAATGAAGAAAAGTTAAGTCATTGTTTCTTTCCAACAAAACATCCAGAAAAGTCAAACGACAATTTTCTTCCACTTCCATGGAAAACTCAATATTTAAAGTATCTTATCCATGAAGCCAAATTTCAAAGATATCATCGACATAAAGTAACCATAAAAACGATTTCAGTAAAGTGGATTCTAAAGTCAACTCTTCAAAGTATTCCATATAATAATTAGCAATAGACGGAGATATATGTGAACCCATAGCAACTCCATCAATTTGCTTATAGTACTCATTTGGAAATATAAAGAAACTCGAAGTCAAACAAAGATGAAACAATTTAATAATGTCTTTAGGAAAATGACGTTCTAAAAACTTCCCAGTATCTAGAATCGGAACTTTTGTAAATAGAGGCAATATCAAAACTCACAAGAATATCATTCATTATTCAAAATTTCAACAAAATGTTTAGAGTTTTAACAAAAGAGAAGAATTACTAATATGCGGTCGCAGCATATGATCAAGATATTTAGATAATTTATAAGTGCTAGATTTTATGCAGTTGACAATTGGTCGTAAAAGCCCTTTTTTGTAAATCTTAGGTAATCCGTAAAATCTTCGAATATACGGATCACTAAGTGTCAGCTTCTTTATTATATAATTTGCTAGGTACGGCATTTGTTTGTAAAATTTTAATTACATATTTTCTATATTTTCTTATTATTGTTCACATATCTTTTTGTGAGATTGTAAAAATAAAAGTTCAATTTATACTATCCATTTAGTATAGTTGCTTATTAGGGTAATCATATTATTCCTTCCATTTCAGTTTCAGGCATTTTTATTTTGACTAAAGTATACATATATCTGATTTTAATTAAATTTTTAAGACATACGGTGGTAGCATGTGTTAACTTAGTCGCGCGACTAAATAGCGATTAACGGCACCAATCGCGCCCAGTCATAAAACTATGTTGACACATAATGCTGCCCATATTCTTCTAGTACTACAAAGAGTTGAGTACTTTAATTTCTGGCTTCTTCTATTTTAACAGTTTTGTCATTTGGTTTCTTTTATTAAATAAAAAATAGACTGTCAAAACTCTTCGATTTAGTGAATCCGAGCTGCTAAGTTCTAATACTGAAACAGTTTGTATGAAGATATCATAAATGTAAACAAAATAAAATTAGTGCCAGATCATAAATACAATTGCCCGTAGTCTCATTTCACTATTGAAAGTGGTTTCTAAAGAAAATGATTTTGACGTTTTTTTAAAATTAATTACTAAGCGCTTTAAGTATTTTATAAAATCTGATATAATAAAAAATATTTAAAATAGAAAAACTATCAATATATGATAAAAGTTCAAAACAAAAATTTATTTTGAAATATATGTTAAAAGCATTTTTAAACAAAAAATTGAGGTAAGAATACGAATCAATGATTGATGATCAGGACGAATGCGGCAAGTTTGTGCCAAACTCTATCAGTATATAACTTTGTTTTTTTTTTTTTAATGTTTTAGTAAAGATCCTGTGAGCCCAAATATGACGAATTTTGATTATATTCCATATGATTCGGCCGTATCTCAAATTTGTAATGAAACAAACTTTAATCCAAATTATACGACCGTTTTTCATTTCCATGGTTTTGGTGAACATCCTGATAATCTTTTAACAATTGAAACACCGTTTATTATTTTTTCAGGTAAGTATATATATATATATATATACTTATATATATATATATATACTTATATATATATATATATATATATATATATATATATAAGCTGGAAGTACTGATAACACTTCCGGTGTAAATCAAATTAAATAATAATGAAAAAACTTTAGGTAAATTTATATTTTATTTATAAAAATTTTGAAAAAAATTGGAAATAATATTTTGGGAATCCATACAAAATTGAGCACTAAAAAATCGAACCAATATGTTTAATTACGCGGTAGATAAAAATATATCATTACACAAATCTAAATATACATACGTACACAATCAGGCCATGTAACCAAATTAATTTTCTCCAAACATTCCTATCTGGACAAGTAACTTTAACTTCATCTATATTAATGATACCTCTTATACATGCTCCTCTACTACTACTAATTAAAAACTTTCACTCATGCAAAACACTCTGAATCATACCACTCCATCTACTTATCCGATGTCCACGCAAACGTATATTTTCATAAACGTTCAGAATTCTTTTAACTAAACGTTTATTATATATTCGCAAAAGATAACCAAACCATCTTAATTTACTAACCCTAACTTTTACATCAACATTCTTTTTTCAATTTTACACTCATCATACGCTAATATATTTTGTTCTGGATTTCTTGTAGTTGCACCACCTACGGCACGTAAAAAAATAATTTTCACAACAGTTATGTTGTTTTATGTTTTTACAGCCAAACCCAACATTAACTACCGTACATCAACGTAAGCACTAAAACAGCATTGTATATACTTAAACGGACTTTTATGGAAAAGTTTACGTTGCTAACATCCATGAACCCAAAACATTACAACCAGCTATAACTCTCTTTCCAATTTCAGAATCAGAGCAATCATTCTTAGATAATAAACTACCCAAATAGACATGCACCATCAATAGATACATTACATTTAGTGGTTAAGTTACTCTTCTTAAAACTAATACTATCAACATTGCACACTAGATTCATATCATTACCTACAACATTAATAACTATATTTTCTTTTTTCTGTTCCTAGTATAATAATTTTGAATTTGGAATGGCTCATGAGGAACAAATAAATTCATCGATTTTTTACATATATATAATAATAATAATACTTGAAAAACATACCTAAAATTGATTTTTTTCCTGTTTTTTTAAAGAAATCCTCAGATATGGACAAACATATTCTTAATCTTTGTGGTTTATACATTTCGTTACATTTTATAAAAGTAATTATTAAAAATCAAATGAATTATTATTACATTTTCGTATACATTTTAAAAGATTAGCAAATTTTGAAATACATTAGTAAAAGATTTTTGTAGTAAGCAGACACACTTGTTTGTGATAAACGCATTAACCTATATTTTTTTATCACAAACACGTGTTTGTGTGCTTACGACAAAAATATTTTACTAATGTATTTCAAAATTTGGTAATCTTTTAAAACGTATACGAAAATGTGATAATAATTTATTGGATTTTTAATAATTACTTTTATAAAATGTAACGAAATGTATAAACCACAAAGATTAAGAATATGTTTGTCCATATCTGATGATTACTTTAAACAAGATTAGAAGTATATGGGTAAACCCATATATAGACTACTTTGACATTTCTCGGAAAGTTGGCAACACACTGTATTTTAATAATATTATAATTTATGTGGGCAATAGGAGATACTTTTCTGAAAATTTGATCAAAATCGAATAAATAATGTAGCCACAATGAATTTTTTTAAAATTTTGTGATTTTTTTTCTCGATAAGTTGGCAACACTGTATTTTGTTAAAATTGCATAATTTATTTAGGCACTAGGAAAAACTTTTATAAATATTTGATTAAAATCGGTTAAATAAAATGGTCAAAATAAATTTTTAAAAATTTTACTAATTTTTTTCTCGAAAAGTTGGCAACACTGTATTTTGTTAAAATTACATAAATTATATAAATACTAGGAGAATCTTTTGTGAAAATTTGAGTAAAATCGGTTGAATAACATGGCCATAATAAAATTTTTAAAACTTTAGTAATTTTTTTCTCGGAAAGTTGGCAACACTGAAAATTAATAAAATTATGTAATTAATGGGAGCATTAGGGAAATCTTTTCTGAAAATTTGATCAAAATCGGATAAATAACGTAGCCAATATGAATTTTTAAAAACTTTAGTAATTTTTTTCTCGGAAAGTTGGCATCACTGGAAAAAAATAAAATCACATGACCATCTTGGGTACTAGAAAAATTTATCCTGAAAATTTCATTAAAATCGGTTGAACCGTCTAGGAGGAGTTGCGGCCACAAAATTTTGACTTACGACCGAGCGAGCGATCGAGCGAGCGATCGAGCGAGCGAGCTGACGACGCACACACATACACCCACATAAACTAAGTTCAGATTCGTCATCTACAGGCTATATGAAGGATTTCTATACAATTTTTTTTTTTTTTGAAAATGTTACAGACACCGTACCAAACGCTTTACTACTTTTCCTTGCAGTCAAAGTAGTAAAAACAGGAAAAAAAAACAATTTTAGGTATGTTTTTCAAGTATTGTTATTATATATCTATATATTATTACCGCTTGTATATTTTATTGTTAGTTATTTGCTGAAGATGGCTTTGACAAATTAATAAAAGCCTAAACGTCCATATTAATAAAAAATTTTATCTAAAAAATCGATGAATTTATTTGTTCCTCATGAGCCCTTCCAAATTCAAAATTGATAACTATAGTTTCAAAACAAATTTCATCAGAGATATTTGGAATTTGAGTTCTATAAGTTACATCTGGATGCTTATTCTGGTTTCTGAAAACTGAAAATGATGACAAAGTCATCTAGCAGAGTTTTACAAAACTTAATATGACGTCATAACAAAGCAACTTTTCTGTCACGGGCAACTATAATGAAGCAACTGCTCTCCAGCAATTGTTTCCTTTGGCGGACCACACACTTAAGAAACATGAAACATAAAACGTGAAACAAGAAACATGAAACAAGAAACATGAAACATGTTTTACAAAATAACAACACATTGTTTTAAATGGGAATCCGCACATCAGCGAAATGCATTTCATGCGTGATGATAAGAGAAACAAATGCTGTAGAAACATGTTGCATGAAAAAGAGCCTGTTCTATATTTTTGTTTAACGTTTCGCGTGGTTTCAGTCACTGTGCATCAAAATTAATAAATTTCTTTTTTTGATATTTCGATATTTTGATATTTCGATAATTTTTTGATAAAATGCATATTTAAGTCCAAATTGCACAAAATATAGAAATATTTAAGTTTATCATTTTATTTCTGTGCATTAAAATTAATAACTTTTTTGATATTTAAAAACACGTAGCTTCTAAACCGGAAATCCTATTAAAAAGTGATGCAAATAAAAGTTGTAGAAAATTTTATTGTCTATAAACTTCTTTCTATAGAATTTTTTCATAAAATGCATATTTAAGCCGAAATTGCACTAAATATAGAAACACTTAAGTCTAACATTTTTTTTTTTAAATCACTATCGTCGGTGTTTGATTTCATTGTGAATTGAAATCAATTTAATTTTTGTTTCTTCAATTTGTGTATTACTGTACAAAAAGTTTCATATATTCAGTTTCTTATTTCATATTTCATGTTTTACGTTTCTAGTTTCTCTGGTGTGTGGCTTAGCAAAGCTAACTTGATTGATAACTTGATAACTTTTTTGTGGCTATAAGTACTATAAGTATTTATAGAATTGAATTATTTTATTTAAGTACTAATTATATTTATTATTCGTTTAATTTTTAATTAATAATATTTTATTAACAAGAACATGAAATACATTTGTAGTTATGTGGAAAATAAATAAAGTTATCAAAAAAAAGCAAAATTGTTCTAGATATTTTATCATATTTATCAAATGACACTATAATTGACATTTAAAAATGATATGTAAAGATAACAATCAGTCGATACCAACATATTTTTTAAAACTAAGAAAATTAATTTCCTGAACTAGTTCAGGCTATGATGCCATATAGTCCAGTCAATCTAGACCAAAAATGGGCAAATAGAGGAACTAAAAATACTAGTCCCAATTTCTTCAGGAATGTGTAGGGGGGGGTCCCCTGAACAAGAGAAAATAAAGTCCCTCCAAATCCCGCTGCCGTTGGGGGGCGGGGGGCTTTAAATGTTCCATTTTTCAGTTTTTTGCTTATAACTCGAAAACGGTGCGTTGCAGTAAAAAAGTTCTTCAGTACAAAATGAAAGATTATTAAATTTTCTATAAGTTTGGTTATATAAATTTTTACGAAAAACTGGACCGTTTCCGTGCTACCGCCTCCGGAAAAGTGGTAATTTTTAAAAAAATTGTTTTTCACTCATGTTTTTCGTATATTTTTGTCTTCTAGATCCTCACTGGTTGTTTTTAGGGGAAAATCGTTACAATAAAACTTTTACACCATTAAATTCCCTACAAGAATATATATCATATGTTAATTTATATTGAACACGTCGCAACTTACAAAACTTTTAAGATTTCAACGAAAAATCTTAAATTCAATTATATTGTAATTATTATCATATTATATATATATATATATATATATATATATATATATATATATATATAAATATATACATACATATATATATGATACACATAATATGATATATATATATATATATATATATATATATATATATATATATATATATTTCAAACAGACTAATCTTTTGTGATTATATAATATATCATTTTAGGGGAAAATCGTCACAATAAAACTTGTACAGCATTAAATTCCCTACAGTCCGAACAGCTTCTAATTATCACGTTCTAAATCACAGTAAAAAAAATATAAAATAACGGTATGTCAAAAGCATAATATACTTTTTATCATATTTTATCGCAGTTTCACTAAATAACTGTTACCAACCACCAAATTTAACAGTTACAAATATAAATTTGCGGGCGGTCTGAAGAATACGTATCGTATGAAATGTTTTTGAGTCAGTCTTCAGCGTGTCTGTCTGTGCTTATAGTGGTGTGTCGATGCTCCTCTATTTATTACCTATATCATACTTATTTTTTGTAAGTAAATTATTACCAATTTTTTTCCACTGATATTACATTTTACTATTAAGCCTATAATACACGATAAAGTTTTTCTGTACAGAAAATCTGTAAAGCGTTTCTGTACAGTTTTGCTTTGCAGAATAAAATGGATGAAATTTATACGTATTCCACGATACATATTGACTGTAAAGAAAAATCTATCTAGGCAATCTGCCAAAATTAATAATTTGGTTATGTATGTATGCATGAAACCTGGAAAATTATTTAGGAAATTAATCTCCCTAATTGTCAAATGTATATATGTTTCTCCAGCATCTCCTCCTAAACACCTAAACTTTAATTGGTTCATTCCCTATTTGAGAAAAGGCAAGTTTCATCTTTCTACGATTTCATCTTGTTTCTCAAAAAAACCATCGACCCACAAACATGGGGTTGAGTTAGGGATGAACATGGAATTCTCACCCCCGTCAAATCCTCCGAACCTCCTGCGTCACACCACTTTTTAAATTCAATATTCTGCCGCTGTGCTACAAGCTGCAACTACAGGTGTGGTTGCAGGAAGGCAGGCGTCCACTGCTCTCCTGTTTGTGGATGTGAAGGTGACTGCCTAAGTCGCCCGCCTGTTTGAGGAAGACATCGACGAAGATATCGACGACGAGATCCTTCAAACAGACTAATCTTTTGTATATGTAATAATGATTATATATTAATAATTATTATATGTTCACAAAAGATTAGTCTGTTTGAAATTTATATATATATATATATACAGGGTGTTCGTTCGCTTGGTTGATATAGGGCAATAACATGGGATTTCGATAATATGCAGAGTACTACTTTCTGAAGTAAAATTCGGAGAAATACATAGAATACTTTTCGATAGGGAATAAAAAGTACTATAATTTGGTTCTACTTTTAACTTGCTAGCATGTGCCGTTTGGGCGCTAGAATTTTTTTAAAATGTTTTTTAGAATTTTCAATAATTTTTCCTGCTAAATCAGTATGAGTTAGAAAAAAATGTTACTTAGCTATTATGTAGCCAATTTTTTTCTCTATTTTATTGAATTTTTTCAGATTTTTTTGAGCAAATTTTGAAAAAAGTTATATTTCAAATTTTTTTAAAAATATAACTTTTTTCAAAATTTGCTCAAAAAAATCTGAAAAAATTCAGTAAAATAGAGAAAAAAATTGGCTACATAATAGCTAAGTAACATTTTTTTCTAACTCATACTGATTTAGCAGGAAAAATTATTGACAATTCTAAAAAACATTTTAAAAAAATTCTAGCGCCCAAACGGCACATGCTAGCAAGTTAAAAGTAGAACCAAATTATAGAACTTTTTATTCCCTATCGAAAAGTATTCTATGTATTTCTCCGAATTTTACTTAAGAAAGTAGTACTCTGCATATTATCGAAATCCCATGTTATTGCCCTATATCAACCAAGCGAACGAACACCCTGTATATATATATATATATATATATATATATATATATATATATATATATATATATATATATAATATGACAATAATTACATTTTATTTGTGTAAATTTCATCATTTTTGTGTACAATAAAATTTAATTCTTTTGAAATAGGCTTTACCAATACCACACCACTTTTAAAACAGTATATAATAATAATAATATATATATATATATATATATATATATATATATATATATATATATATATGTATTAATGATATTATATAATTATTATATGGTCACAAAAGATTAGTCTGTTTGAAATATATATATAAATGTATATATATATATATATATATATATATATATATATATATATAAATGTATATATATATATATATATAAATGTATATATATATATATATATAAATGTATATATATATATATATATATATATATATATATATAACATGATAATAATTAAAATATAATTGAATTCAAGATTTTTTGTTGAAATCTTAAAAGTTTTGTAAGTTGCGACTTGTTCAATATAAATTAACATATGATATATATTCTTGTAGGGAATTTAATGCTGTAGAAGTTTTATTGTGACGATTTTTCCCTAAAAAGAACCAGTGAGGATCTAGAAGACAAAAATATACGAAAAACATGAGTGAAAAACAATTTTTTTAAAAATTACCACTTTTCCGGAGGCGGTAGCACGAAAACGGTACAGTTTTTCGTAAAAATTTATATAACCAAACTTATAGCAAATTTAATATGCTTTCATTTTGTACAGAAAAACTTTTTTACTGCAACGCACCGTTTTCGAGTTATAAGCGAAAAACTGAAAAATGGAACATTTAAAGCCCCCTCCGCCCCCCAGCGGCAGCGGGATTTGGAGGGACTTTATTTTCTCTTGTTCAGGGGACCCCCCCCTACACATTCCTGAAAAAATTGGAACTAGTATTTTTAGTTCCTCTATTTTTCCTATTTTGACTGGACTAATAACCGAATAATTGTCGTCTGTCACAAACTTTAATTGATAATGCTTTCTATTTCAGAATTATTAGAATTAAAAGAGTACAACGCAATTGCAGTAGATTATTCCAGCCTTGTTCAAGTATGGCCTGGGGATAGTGCAGTTCTTACTTTAACATCATATCCGCCGTCATATGTTTCTGCTGTAGTAAATGCTACTTTAATGAGTAAGACTTAGCTTTATATACACATATTTACATATTATAAAAATATATTCTAATTAAAATTGTATTTAAAAAATTCAGTTAAAAATTTTGTATGCAAACTAGTACGACTGTATGTTACAAATTCAGGTGCTTCAATTGAGATCTCGAGAATTTTAATAGCTACAACTTCGGTTAAGTAGGACTCTTTATGAACATTTAAGGGCATTTCAAGGCAAATAAAAGGCTATATTCAGAAAGGTGGTGGGAATACAAAAAAGAATAATTTTACATTCGATTTATTCGTTTAATACTACGTATTTATGGTAACAAATTATTAGAAAAATTAGCTAATTTATGTACAACTAGTAATTTAATAACAATATTTATATATTTACAGAATTAGCATATCAAAAAAATTAATCAAATATTAAATTGTTAATATTTTCTTTGTTTATTATTATTTTGATTTCCAAAACATATATATGTTGTTAATTGTTATTATAATACTTATGTATTAATTTCAGAATTTTTGTATGTGCGGTTTATTTGTAAAAAAATAATTTTCATCATTTTCCTTGAAAAATGTGATTTTCTCTTATTTCACACATACATTTTATTTGAAAAAAAAATATGATTAATCTTTATTATAACTAACAACATATACCTATATTTTTTGGAAATTAAAATAATAATTAACATAGAAAATATTGACAATTTAATATTTGATTAATTTTTTTATATGGTACTTCTGTAAATATATAAAAATTATTATTAAATTATTAATTGTACATAAATTAGTTAATTTTTCTAATAATTAGTTACCATAAATATGTAGTATTAAACGAATAAATGGAATGTAAAATTATCCTTTTTTGTATTCCCACCACCTGTCTGAATATAACCTTTTGTTTGTCTTGAACTGGCCTTAACGTTAGGCATCACGTATATTTTTTTTTATTTTTTCGAATTTATAGTTTAGACAAAAAAAAGCAAAAAATGTGTTTTTTTTTTCTTAAAACAATTTTTTTTCTTTATTTTCCAAAATACGAAAAAATTCAAAAAAAAAAATATATTAATCTACATAGGATATTATATCTCAGGTATTTTTTCGGTACATTAATTATCGTTTTTGTAGAAAATAGAGCCAGTTAAAAAATATACTATTTTTTATTTTATATAAATCAATTAATAATATTAAATTTATTATTGAATTATTAATTCAACAATCATTATTCAATTCAACAGTCAGTTACAATAAATAAGTTGTATTAAACATGTAAATTCAATATTAAATTCAACATATTTTATATTTTTCTACGTGTCTCAATATAGCAATTAGATACGTGGTGCCTCAATTTAATAGAAATCTCATATGTCCATTACTTGCTAAAAAAAATTTCATAAGGTCACTAGATAATTGCAAAAAAACTAAATTTGGTCATTTTATTTGCTTTTGACCTAGTCTCTTGAAGTATATTTTAATTTAAAAAGTTTCAAATACAAAGATAGATGATTATAAAATCAATCCAATAATATAGAAAAAAATTTTAACACATTTTTGAAATATACATGACAGAAATATAGTATTTTTTAAATAGTATCTGTAATAGATTTTTATCTTGAAAAATCAAATTATTTTTAATTAATTAATTTTTATTAGTTAACTATTATATTAACAATTTTTTAAATTTTGTTTATTAATTAATAATTATCAATTTTTATCATATTGAAGTATTTTCAATGCTGAACAATGAAAAATTAAATAACAATAGAAAATTATTAAAATAATTTTTTTTTATTATATTTTTGATGTATTTTATTTTTTTAATTATACATAATGGTCATAGCTGCTAAAGATTTTAGAAAAAAATTTATAATTACTTAAAAAATATATTTTACGTGATACAAAGACATCACAGATATCCATGCACAAAGTGGTATTCGAACTCGAGTCATTTAATTTTTCGTTGTTGGGCATTCAAATTGTTTCAATATATTTAAAATTTACAAAATGTGTAGAACTAGAAACATTTGATTTATAAAAAAATCTAATTTATTTACATTTAAAATGTATCATTTGTATGTTATTAAAAAAAAAAAACAAATTTTCTAAGATAAAAATTTATTATAGATTTTATTTTTTAGAATCATAAGTTTTCCTACGTCACAGGATAGATCATAAAATAATAATTTATTACATTTTTATAAGAAAAGTTTACTTTAACAGTTATTCAATTAGTTTTTTGCAATTTTATAGTGACCTATGGAATTTTTTTGGTAAACAATGGTACATTTGAGTTGGCCATGTTTTACAATAAGTCCCATTTAACCGAGGTATAATTCTCAATATTCCAATGCCGGCACCTGAATTTAGAAAGCAAAGTATATTATGTTACGAAGTGTAGAAAATAATTAACGAAATTGTCATTCATTTTGTATAACTTATTTTCGTATAGTAACTTTATTTTTAAATAATTGCACGTTTTCTGAAGAGGGCTACAATAAAAGCCAAAAATTAAAGAATATTATAATAAAACTAATTGACTAATAATCAACTACTAAATATGCAACTATAACATATTTTTTCACAATATAGTTTCTACACATACTCGTATATAGATATTAAATATAAATTTTGAACAATCATAAATTATATTTTAAAAATGTAGCTAAAAATTATGTATGAAATCTATTATAGTCGTACTGTGTGTTCCGAAAAAAGAAAATTTTTTTGGCATGTCAAAATTAATCTTACTGAAAATCTAACAGAATACTAATTTAGGTAATCAATAAACTATTATTTTTTGCATGTAGTACCTCATATGAAACAGTTTTTCACCGACTTTTTCAACGCTTGTGGAAACATCAACCGTACACATTTAACTGGCTTTAGTCTTGGCGGTCAGATTATGGGGTTAACAGGAAAAAATTATACATTCAACGGAACCAAGTTTCCATATTTTTCAGGTAATTTTACAGAATATATTTTTCTTCTACTACTCTTAAAAAAAGAATTTATTTTAATATTATTCTTTATATGCTAATAGTAAACTAAAATAACAGTGAGAAAAAAGTGGCTTAACGTATCATTATTTAATTTCGGCATTATATAAATACATGCACCAAAAATGTGCATTAAATAAATTTAGACAAGTATCGCAAAGTTAGCCTTAGAAATGTCGAATTTTAGATTTGTATTTTGATGTTTTCGTAAATTAATACTTCCTTCTTATCGTCGTAGAAAAAATATTGTATTATATAAAGTGTTTTTCATAGCAGAAAGAAAATCTAGTTTTCTATTTGAGTTTTACATTTTCTTAAGCGTTATTCTGACTAAAACCATTTTATGATTTAAAACTTTTCTTCGAAAGAAAATTGTTTTCTATGTTAAAAATAAGATTATTAAACAGAAAAAAACAAAACGTTTTGTTTTTCAGTTGCATTATCACATAATTGTTTGTAATTTTGTTACTAGGTCCTTGCTATTTGCATGTAGTAATCTACGAAAAAAATAAACTTGATTTTATCGATCTTGAAATATTAAAAATAAAATCTGTTTACTACATTAGATTTTAATTCTGTATATGTATTTAAAGTATTTTTGCTTATAATAATTTGAGAACTTTGTGCAGAGAAAAGCTGATTTCCCATGCAATGCTTATGGTCAGTTTTTTAATTTTTTTTTTAAATTATCTTAAAAATATAAATTGTGATTATTTATGAATTATTATTACTTGAAACAAAAGTGCGTATTTTTATAATAATGTTAATATATTTTCTAAACATTTAATAATTTATTTCTCGAAAATTTTCTAAAGAAAGACATCAATGTGACTTAATACTAATTATAACGTATGTATTGTTACAAATCACATAGGTAATCTGCAACATAATATTTATAATATTTATATATGTATATATATATATATATATATATATATATATATATATATATATATATATATATATATATATGTATATATATGCAACCCGATATTTATAATTAAATTAATTGTATTTATAATTTCCATTACACATTTTTAATACAGTCATAGCAAAATAGAAATTTGATGTTTTAGTGTTAAATACAAAAACGCCAACTTATAAAAAAAAAACAACAGTAAGAGTAAAATATAACACTTTTAACAGAAAATCTAATTAAATATTACCAACTTAAACGGTCTTTACAATGTATATAGACAATGGTGACGTCTTCAGTTAACCACCCCTCTCATACTAAGTACACTCTATATAATGCGATATGTTCTCACCTGTATAGGTATCAAGTCACCTGGAAAGGTATTAATATTTTTATATTGTTTTTAAGAAATCGAAATATATATATCGCCCAAAAATATCGGAGATTAAAATTTAAAAAAATTAACCAATGATATCATTACTTAAAATCAAATAAATATCTGAAAATAATTTTGACCTACAAACATATATTTCTAAAACAGAGAATCAACGTGATAAAGATTTTGCCAAAAATTTATATGTTTAAATTTTATTTGATATATTCCATATTAATATTTTTTTAAATTTCTCATAATTTATTTTAATTCAGTAAAGTAATATAATTTTTCTTCAGCGTATCATAATATTAACATTAGGATACCATATTGTCTATATGGAAAGAGGACATTATATTACTAGTACAATAATGACATTATTATACAGCAGTTATTACTATTACTATATACATATATTACTATATACACTACTGATGGCAGCACTAACATAACTACAACGCCAAGTGTATTTAACCCAATATCTTCGGCGGCCTTATTGAAAACCTTTAGGTAAAGTTAAGTTAATTCACCAGTGCATTGTTTTTTCTCATTTGAGTTTAAATTTGATTATCGGAAATGTGTGAAGAATTACCAGAAATGCATTGTGCAGCGTCAGATCTTCCAGAAACTGCATATTTGACAAGAAACATGCGCAAGTGTATTTAATTTGACATCTCCGATAGCTATATTAAAAATTATTAGGTTAAGTAAAGTTAATTGACAATTGCATTGTTTATTTTTGCTTGAATTTAAATATGATTATTGAAAATGGTGGAAAAAGTGCAAGAAATGCAATTTATACCGTACGAGTTGGTCAAAAATTGTATTTTCAACAAAAAAAAGATTAATTTTCACAAATCACGTAACAAATATAAATAATATATACATATACATACTATTCTACAATTTTAAGTAAGGTTAAGGTTACTTGACATATATCTTTATTTATTTTGAACGCTTGAAGAAAAAATCGTATATGTCACTCGGAATAGAAAACTTTTTTAGCCTTGGCCTTGCCTCGACCATAAAAGTCTGTACTTAACACAATAATTATCGCTTTTTACACTTTGTAACATAATATACTAGTATAGCAATTTTTATTGTTATTTATTCTATAAATTTTTTCTAGCAATGGATCCTGCAGGACCTATATTTAATAGTCAAATTTATCCCCATCTAGAGGCAACAGATGCGACATTCGTATCTGTAATTCATTCGGATGCTGGTGTTGCCGGTTACCCTGCGCCATGTGGTACTGTTGATTTTTGGCCCAATCGTGGCACCAGAGTTCAGCCAATGTGCGATGTTAGAACTGATTGTAGGTATAAATTCTACGTAATCTTATAGGCTGGTTACTTACAAGCTCGGTTTTAAAATCGGATTTAACCAGAGCTGGAAATCGAAATTAAATTTATTTAAAACTTAACCGGTTACATAAACAGACATTGGTGATGACGTGCTTATATTGGCTGAATCTGAAGAGCAATTGAAAAGAATGATTGGTAGAATTAATATTGTATATATGGATATGAATCTTGTGTTGAATGTTGGTAAGTGCAAAATATTAGTTTTTGAGAAGAGTGACTTGACATCTAAATGTAATATGTATCTGTTGATGGTGCACGTTTAGAGCAGGTAGATAAATTTGTGTACATGGGTAATTTATTATCTAACAATAAAGATGATTGGCTATAATCATCTGATAGAAAGAAAAGTTGTCATATTTCCGTGGCGTAGACTATAAGAACATAATTTTTCTCATAAAAAAATCTATATATCTATATATATATATATATATATATATATATATATATATATATATATATATATATGTATTTATATATATATATATATATATATATATATATATATATAGCTTCATGTAAATTTCTTCACGAAGTATACCATGAAGAAATGCATTCTTCACATACATCTGCTTTGTGTGAAGACCTTCATGGTTAATAATGGCCAACAACGTCCGCAGGGTAGTAAGTCTGGCGACTGGTGCGTAGACTTCATCGTAGTCGAAGCCCTTCCGCTGTGAACAGCCTTTTGCAACCAGACGTGCCTTATACTGCACTAAATCTCCTTTCTCGTCGCGTTTCTGCCTAAAGACCCACTTGTTATTTATCGCCTTCATTCCTTTCGTAAGAGTAGTTACGGTCCAAGTGCCGTTTTCCTTTAGAGTTTTGAGTTCCTCTTCTACAGCTTTGAACCAGTGTTCTACATCCTCTCGTTTGTGGATCTCGCTAAACGACGCAGGTAAATCTTCAACAAATATCTCAGCACTCAGTGCCAAGGCAACGTAATCGTTGAGATAGCTAGGCATTGTTCTGTTCCTTGAGCTCCTCCTTAAATCTACATTTGGATGCTCTTCTTTCTCAGGGAGTGCTCCAGTGTTATGAAAATCGTGAACCTCTTCCACAGTATTTTCTTTTTTCGATTCCTGTTTTGTCTCCTGTAACTCGTCTCCTCTTGACCCAGGATTACGTGACGCATCCACGTCATCATAGAAGTCCACTGAGTTTGTTTTCTGAACTGCCTTCCGTGGAGTTTCATCAAAAAATATGTCCCGTCCGCAGAGAATCTTGACATCCTCCGGTGACCAAAGTCGGTAGCCATTGTTGCAATACCCAACCATGTAGCAAACCTTAGTCCTTGAACTAAATTTGCCCTTACAAAGTGGTTTTGGTAAATCATCATTACCATTGGCATCATCCTATTTGAAAATTTTGTATATATAAGGAAATAATCAAACAGGTTACATATTTTTAAGAACAAAAAAAATAATTGATATTTTAATCTAGACTATGATCGAAAGTATGAAAAATAGAAAAGAAAAGAATTAAAATCAAAGACTAGTCAAGTCGTATTGCAAGCGCAGTTTTTGGATGTTTTAGTTAAATTGTTTGGTCCCGGTTTTGGGACAGTTGCATTAACTTAAAACTCATATTAGTTTAAACTGACTTTGTAATTAATACTGGACAAAATGTTTCTAAATAATCTGAAATAATGTGAAACCTTTTGAGCTATATTGCGAACATCCAAAATAGCAAATTCAGAACAATTATTTTGTATATATTATATATTTTCTTCCTCGATTGCAAGATCACCTTGTACAGACATTTTTATTTTTTCATCGAAATGTATTTTTTTTAACTTTAACTATCGAACCATCTATGACCAATATACTCTTATAATAGTCTTCATCTTCGTTTTCATCAACTATTACCTAACACATTTATAAATTTTTATAGTGTTGTAGTTTGAAAAGAAAATATCTATCATTATTTTTATACAGGGTGTAACAGAATAACTATTCCTAATTTTAACTGGAGTATCCTGGGCTCAGAATATGAAGATTTAATGCAAATCACTGAGATAAAATGTGGCTCCTTACTGAGCTACAGGGTGTTTTATATAAAAATTTAAAAACGATTTTTGCCCAGTACTTTAAAACTATTTGACGTATCCTTATCATACTTGGCAGGAAATGTAGGTACCGTACACCATACTAAATTATGTTAAATAAAAGTTTCTGGCTACTGCCAGTGGCGTACAACAGGGGCAAGTGAGAGGTTGATCCTTCCTAAATTCTACGCCACTGGCGGAATTGTCATTTTAGCACAATTTTTCGATTTTCCAATACTTGCTGTGTAAAAAACATACTCTTTCTTTGTAACGATAAAGTTACTGTTTTTCGAGATATTTAAAGTTAAACATAAGCTGCACCCTTGAGATTTTTTCAAAATTTGCTCAAAAAAATTTGAAAAAATTCAGTAAAATAGAGAAAAAAATTAGCTACATAATAAATAAGTAACTTTTTTCTCTAACTTATTCTGATTTGGCTGTAAAAATTATTGAAAATTAATATTTTTTGCATTTTATTTTTTTTATTTTCAATAATATTTACAGCCAAATCAGAATGAGTTAGAGAAAAAAGTTACTTAGTTATTATGTAGCTAATTTTTTTCTCTATTTTACTGAATTTTTTCAGATTTTTTTGAGCAAATTTTGAAAAAATCTCAAAGGTGCAGCTTATGTTTAACTTTAAATATCTCGAAAAACAGTAACTTTATCGTTACAAAGGAAGAGTATGTTTTTTACACAGCAAGTATTGGAGAATCGAAAAATTGTGCTAAAATGACAATTACGCCAGTGGCGTAAAATTTACTAAGGATCAACCTCTCACTTGCCCCTGTTGTACGCCACTGGCAGTAGCCAGAAACTTTTATTTAACATAATTTAGTATGGTGTACGGTACCTACACTTCCTGCCAAGTATAACAAGGATACGTCAAATAGTTTTAAAGTACTGGGCAAAAATCGTTTTTAAATTTTTATATAAAACACCCTGTAGCTCAGTAAGGAGCCACATTTTATCTCAGTGATTTGCATTAAATCTTCATATTCTGAGCCCAGAATACTCCAGTTAAAATTAGGAATAGTTATTCTGTTACACCCTGTATAATTATTTACGGCATTTTATTGTAATGAAATGATATAATTATTACTTATCTGCTTTTACTAGTCTGTTTGCCTTGTATACACGTTTGGCAAATACATCTGTCATTGCCACCTAAAAAGACTCCGTCCAACCCCTTAACCAGCGTCTTCAACTTTACCAGTGATGTGAGACCGATGTGGCCCATTCGTCTGTGCCAAAGTTCCGTACTTCTTTCAATCTCACAAATATTTGCCGATTCCTCAGAAAGAGTAAATACAATTTCGTATAATTTAAATTTCCTGTTGGCTATCGCCACAGTCATCCCATTCTTCTGAACAGTCCCTCTTCCGTGTTTAAACGTAACAGAGTAGCCATTACTCTCTAGAACTGAGACAGATAAGAGATTAAACTGAAGTCCAGGAACATAAAGTACA
Source organism: Clivina fossor (assembly GCA_963966155.1). Taxonomy (NCBI): domain Eukaryota; kingdom Metazoa; phylum Arthropoda; class Insecta; order Coleoptera; family Carabidae; genus Clivina; species Clivina fossor. Next base: position 32,829,896 of record OZ014551.1, on the reverse strand, counting down.
TTCCGGATTGTAATCCGTTTTGGCGTTCCATCCACAACAGTTTGCACGTGAATGTCTCCTCTTTTCGTTGCCGTCAAAATTGATCCCGTTTTGGCACTTTCAATTGAAATTCCATTTTCAAGTTCTTCTTGATTGTTCGTCTTTTTCAACAGTACTTAATAAAATATCTGAGAAAAACGCAGATAAATTTACTACTAATTTATTTCAAATCTTACTGTAATAAATTATCGATAAACGATAAATTTGTTAACATATTTTGAATATATTTTTTGCAGTTAAATATCAATATAAATTTTTGATGTAACATTTAAAGAAAAATTAAAAATTGTACCCATGTAGAAGAATTTAATATACATTTTGTGTCATAAAACTACACTTGCTACGATAAATAATATGAAGAACAGTCTGGCAAAGTTAATCTGTCAATATTTTCAAAAATTTGATTTAAGGGGAGGTACCACCCTGAATACTAAAAAAAAGAGGCTATTTTCACGAATTAATTTTGGGCACAGGAATGTAAATAAATTACTACTTTTTTTTACATTGTATTTGGCACATATTCCTCTATATTTTCAAATAATTCGAAGCCTTTTTGTAACCAATTGCGACCGCTACAACCTCCGAACCAAGACCATGTCCCAAAAAGACTGCTGCTGCGTTGACAGGCTGGAGCGCTCAATTCCCATTTGAAATAAATTTTCTTGTTTTTAAAATGTAAAGTAGATTGTAACTTAGGGATCAACTGGCCGGATTTCAAAAAAATACATTTTTCGCCAAGTTATACTCATTTGAAAAAAAAGTTTGAAAATTTCGTCCTTTTTTTGGGTCGCTAAAATCGAAAAAATTACATATCAAAAAAATGACCAGTTGATCCCTAAGTTGAAGTTTTGGCAACATTTTCCCCAAATTCCAAATTAATCGGACAAAAATTGCGACTTGTATGCTGTCAACGCAGTTTAAAAACATAGTTTCTAGAAAAACGCGTTTAAAGTTTCAAGTTTCAAGCAGAGCGCTGCTGAGCGCTCTCTATAAAATGCTTTGTTGCACATTTATTATTGCGATTTACGCTTCCATACTTTAAAACCTGGTTCTAAAGGGTTCAAAAAACACATTTAAGTAAAAAAATAATCGATTTTTTGAAATTTTCAGAGTGGTACCTCCCCTTAAGGTTATTTGCAAACATTTTGTTTTCAAATTTGACAACAATATAAGAAAAATAACTAATGCCCAATTTAATTTCATAAACAACAGATTAAATTTAGCAGAAAAAGTAAATATGATTTTTTCTAATAACAATTTCATTATGTATGCTTAATAAATATACTAGATAAACATATTAACCGAAACATGGCAGTAAATTTTACAGTAGAAGTAAATAAGTTCAAATCTTATAAATTTTATTTCAATATTATATCCAGCATATCATCTATTTCTATCTAATTTTCTTTCTCAATTCCTGTGTAGTTTGTTACGAGTTTTCTAAATGTTCAAGTGCTTTTTAATAATTTAAGAATGTTATAGAATTAATTGAAAGTTATTTTGGCAAATATAAAAATTTTCAATAAGTAAATCTTGCAAAAGTTATTTATTTTAATTGTTTCTTTTTGAAATAACAAACTAAATTTACTTGTTTATTAAATTTTTTGTAATGCAGCTAGTATAATATAGTAGTAATATATTTTTTGGTAGTAATCTTCAGGCTTTCACGGCCGGTATCCATTAAATTTATAAAATTTCCTGGGCTGGTATATCGTGATCGATCTGTCATCATCGCAGACTTTTACCATCCATCGTAGATGGCATCCTCAATGCTTTTGATGACTGAATAACCACTCAGTCCATCTACAATGTATGGCAAAACGTCTGCGACAAGGATTATATGGTATTAGTAAAACTGGGTACATATGAATTTATTTGTTTAATTTATGGAAAACTTATTATAGTCAGATTTAAAACGAATCAGTACAAATTATACTTTCGTTTATGTCTGCTATTTTATCGTATTATTATAGTGTTGTATTTAGAATAAGAATGTTCTTATTTGCATGTACTAGTATCCATAGAAAGTAATGCAATATTTATGTAGGTGTCGATTAAATGATTTTGTTTGTATATTTGTTTTCAGTTTCATGTAGTCACTATGCTTCAGCACAATATATGGCATATTCTATTAATCATCCGTCGGCTTATCCAGCTGAAAATTGCCTTTTGTTTTTTTGTGGTCCAACATATTATATGGGATTCTGGACCAATACAAAGTAAGACATTTTTAAAATAATAATTATAGTAAAATTTCAGTATGCGGCAAGCGCGAGACCGGCAAATTTTTAGATGTTCTCATACAGTGTGTCTCAAACAGTCTGCACCATATGTAAAAAAATTATTTTTAATTTTTACCAAATTTAATTAGTAGATCTGGAAGTGCTGGCTGGCCCTACAACTAAAAAATACTTCTCATGACGTTACTTTTGGTTTCATTAATTTAAGCAAAATTTTAAATAAATACACGTACTTTGTCAAAATTTTGAAAATTTTTACCTTAAAATACTTGTTGAAAACGCTGTCTCAGGCTTCCATTTTGTATATATAAGTATAATTTATGAGTTATTTTTAAAATTAAAAATATTGAAATTAATATATATATATACCGGGTGTCTACTTTTTTTTTGTTACATAGGGAATAAAATGCTAAAATTTTCATTTGGTGATAAATTTTCCCCTAATTATTATAGAACAAAAGTACAAATACAAAAGTTGTTTAGAATTCAAAAATGCATCAAATGATGCCAAATTTATCAATATAGGATGTTCTGATCAAGAATTAGAAGCAAATTAAAATTTCCATTTTTGCGCTCTTTACATCAAAGTGCCACGGAAATTAAACAAATAATTTCATTTCTTCTGGAGTTTGAGTTTGACAGATCGTATTTATTTTATTGTTACGTTCTGTATTATTATTATTATTATTATTATTATTATTATTATTATTGAAAATAATGAATAAACTTAATGTAAATGAAAAGCTATTAAGTATAAAAAGTATTAAGTATTTATTATTTATTACAATGAAAGGGTATTTTACTCGGCTGTACACTACGTACTAGCTGTGGTTTTAAATTGTGAATGTCTCCATTATAATTTTAAGTAATTGTTTAATTTATTTATTAACTTCAAGTTATAAAAACAATACATTTGAATTAGATGACTGGCATTATGCCTAATATATTTATTATAATAATTTAAACTTATCCCTGAGGATGCTGTAAGTTGTGCAGTGAAACGTCGGATAAGAGTTTAATAAATAGTAAATAGCTGAACTCCGTAAAACTTTCTTTATTTATTACAATATTCAATATACCTATAAAACAGAAAAATTCATGAATACAAGATATAGGAGAACAAAAACGAAACTAACAATTTAAATTAAATGTTCAAATAAATCGCCATTAACTGCCAAACAATAACCTAATCTGTTATAAAATTCGTGACGTACAGAGCTTAATTGTGTTTGTGTTATATTATTGCACTCTTCAACAATGGCATTTTTCAAATCAACAAGATTTTTGATATGTCGTTTATAAATTTTCTCCTTCAAATATGGCCATAAAAAGAAATCGCACGGTGCTAAATCGGGCGATCTAGCTGGCCAATTAATTGGACCACCTCTACCAATCCATGAATTTGGAAAACATTGATCCAAATATAATTTAATGTTAATCCGTCTTGTTGATACCAGACAACATTATCTTGAGTTGCACACTCTTCTAACTGCGGACCAATATGATTTTGCAACATATCCAAATATTTTTCGTTGTTTAAATTATTTTCAATAAAAAATGGCCCAATTATACACCTGCCAAAAATTCCAGCCCATACATTAACTTTTTCTGGATATTGGGTACGTGTTGCTACCATTAAATGAGGATTTGTTTGGCTCCATATTCTAAAGTTTTGTGTATTAGGTTCGCCGTGTAAAGTAAACGTAGACTCGTCAGTAAAACAAATAGATTTCAAGAAGTTTCTGTCTAAATTGGATTTTTCCATAATAATGTTACTAAATTCGCTTCTAGCCATTTTATCCGCTTCAAATATCTCTTGGTGCGTGGAATATTTATAAGAATGATATTTTTCATTTTTTAGTACCTTATGTATTGTTGAAGGATGCAAATTTAATTCAGCACCAAGTTGACGCACACTAACATTTGGGTTTTCCGTTACACACAAAAGTATATTCAATGTATTTTCTTTAATTGCATTTTGATTTAAATTCTCCTCCTGATCTTCTGCGTTGATTTTTCTACAATTTTTACAACGTTTTAACACACTTCCAGTTTCTTCGAATTGTTTAATTATCCTACGAATAGTCATAGCGGAAGGTATGGGACGGTTTTCAAAGAAAGCGCTGAATAAATCTCTTACTCGTCGTATCGAATTTCCAGTAAAATACCATTTTACGCACTGAACTTTTTCATTTACCTTAAGTTTATTCATTATTTTCAATAATAATGATAATAATACAGAACGTAACAATAAAATAAATACGATCTGTCAAACTCAAACTCCAGAAGAAATGAAATTATTTGTTTAATTTCCATGGCACTTTGATGTAAAGAGCGCAAAAATGGAAATTTTAATTTGCTTCTAATTCTTGATCGGAACATCCTATATTGATAAATTTGGCATCATTTGATGCATTTTTGAATTCTAAACAACTTTTGTATTTGTACTTTTGTTCTATAATAATTAGGGGAAAATTTATCACCAAATGAAAATTTTAGCATTGTATTCCCTATGTAACAAAAAAAAAGTAGACACCCGGTATATATATATATATATATATATATATATATATATATATACACAGGGTGTTTGCAATCAAGGTATTTTATTTTTAAGGGGTGATACTACAGGTCAAAACAAGGCGATTAACGCCAAAACACCTTAGTAAAAGTTTTCTAATAAACGAGATATTCATTTTTTTTTAAGTAAAATGGTAGCATATGGTATAATTTTTATTATCCAGCTCACAAAAAAAATTATTCTTCATAATAGTTTTGGATTTGCTTGAAACGAATAAAAATGTAAAAATATTCCAGGTTTTAAATACAGGATGACTCGGATTTGCTGATTTGTGTTTCAACTTTTAGGTAAAATACCCTTATTTGATTAATAGGATTATATTATGTTTAAAATTACAATTTAAGCTTACATACAAAAGTAAAAGTTGTAAAGCTTACATACAAAAATTTGTGCCGATTGTCGATTGTTAAAACACCCTAGTAAAAGTTGTCTAATGAACGAGATATTACTTTATTTGAATTTATGATTGAGGGGGCGAAAACTTTCATTTGTTCTTATTGTTTATCTAATAATAATATTCAAATAAAATTATTCAAATTTTTTAAATAAGGGTATTTTACCTAAAAGTTGAAACACAAATCAGCAAATCCGAGTCACCCTGTATTTAAAACCTGGAATATTTTTACATTTTTATTCGTTTCAAGCAAATCCAAAACTATTATGAAGAATAATTTTTTTTGTGAGCTGGATAATAAAAATTATACCATATGCTACCATTTTACTTAAAAAAAAATGAATATCTCGTTTATTAGAAAACTTTTACTAAGGTGTTTTGGCGTTAATCGCCTTGTTTTGACCTGTAGTATCACCCCTTAAAAATAAAATACCTTGATTGCAAACACCCTGTATATATATATATATATATATATATATATATATATATATATATATATATATATATATAAATATATACATATAAAGCACAATGTAAATATGTATGTATGCATATATGTTTGTCCGGTATTCAAATACAACTTGGAAATAAGTTATTAATTAAAATTTAGCACAGTGTTGTATAATATTACCACAATGATGGTAAAAATCCAAAAGTAGATCTAAATTTGCGTGAGCTGCAGGCAAACACTGTAAACAAAATTTTTTTATTTGCTTATAACTTGATATCGATTGAACATATTTTGATAGAAGTTTTATTAATAGTTTAGGCGTTTTTTAAAAAAAGTTTCTACTATAAGACAATGTAGCCTGAGGCACAGGCGATCGTTCTGGCCGATAAAAATTGACTAAAACTGGTAAGTAATTTAAAATGGATTTAAAGTATCGAATCCCGTAATGGAATACGAGTATTATGCTAGTATATATATATATATATATATATATATATATATATATATATATATATATATTAATTTATATTTTTTTTAATCTAGTAACGTGCTACCTAGTAACAGGTTTCTTTGTTTTGTTTCTTTATTATATATGTCACTTGCATATTTTTTCTTGATGATGACGATATAGGTAGACGGTAGAGTATATTAAAAAATGAATATTTAAATAAAATATAATATACAGAACTTAATCATAAAGCTTTTAAATTTTAATAATAGCATAATGCCCGTGATTTCGCACAATTACAGCGTTAGCATGCGACTCACGCTGCATTGCCTAATAGTGGAATCTTTCTCGAAAGTCAACTTAACTATTAATAAAAATCTCATCAAAATTTGTTACGTGGATGTCAACAGAATTTTTGATTAATTTTCATAATTCACTGCGTTTGCTTGCGGCTCATGTTGCATTGCCCCGTAATGAAACTTCTTGAAAACTACTCAACTCCCATCAAAATCTGTGTCGTGGATCTTATGTTATAAGCAAATAGAATTTTTAGTCAATTTTTGTCATTTGATTATCTCATAGTAAAACTTCCTTGATAAACGACTCAACTATCAATAAAAATTAGATCAAAATCTGTTCTGTTATAAACTACTAATAAAACTCTCATCAAAATCTGTTCACTAAATGTCAAATTATAAGCAAATATTTTTTCGTTTAGAGAGTTTGCCTGCGGCGAACATAGACTTATCCTCATTTTTAAAATTTTTCATTATTGTAGTAGTATTACACAATTCTTTAACTTTATATACATACATACATAGGTAATTACATTGTATTTTATATGTATAGTATAATATAATTTTTTATTTTTTTATTTTTTAAATGTTTATTTTTAGTACCTTAATTAATAACAGACATAAATCTCTCTTACTTAAATATATAATTACGTATTATTTATAAAAATTTATGTTATTGAGAAGTTTATAAATTCTTGGTGGATTTACACTATGCAAATGATGCAAGAGAGTTTATGTTGAATAATTTGTACTATTCAACGTTAAATTTATATTAAATTAATAAATAAAAGAAAACTTTGAACTGACTAAATACAAAGTCTATATACTAAATACATTAGTCATATAACTTCACTGATCCACTAATAAAATTTTGAAAAAAATATTTTCTTTTGATATGGTGCGAACTTTTTGGGATACACTGTGTGTTAATTGTATTAATTTGATATCGAACTCTTTTGCAATGTGATGGTTTTTATAACGTTCCGCTTAATACAATGCCAGATAACTTTTTTTACTCTATTTAGAATCAGGTCATGTAACGAATACAAAAATTAGTTAACGGTTAACCGATATTGAAAATTATATTTTGCTACCGGTTTTTGTTTCTAACCCTTTTTCCCCATTCTAAGCCGGTTTCAAGAACTTAGATTTTCGGTTATTTTTATGAAACAAGACTAAGTAAGTGGTCCTGCACACTAGCGTAGACGTTGTATTGACCTTACAATCACGGTTATAAAGTCTATACAAATGAATGGGCGGATGTCTTCTGTACAGTAAATATCCTGCTTTATCTGTATCGACGAAAGGGTCAGATAATCCTGTATGTATTCTCGACGCGAGCAGCATTCAGGTAATGAAGGTATACTAGGACTCAAGAGACCTGGCTTCATATTAAACATTTTAAGTTTAGTTGAGACATTCGAACTGTACACATTGAGAATACTGTTCAATTTATCATAAGAAAATACTTTACTAGTTTTATTCACAATTTTGAAATGGCGCCGATCTTAATTTACAGTATACGCGGTAAGGATTTACTCCTTTTAGACAATTATACCTATGGCAAAGATAAAATTTTAAAAAGTAGAAAAGTTTATTGGAGGTGTACTCAAAGACATTTATAATGTACAGCTAAAGTGTTTACTGTTGGTTCTGAGTTAACAATATCCAAAAGTGATTTAGTACACAATCACGAAGAAAATATACAGAAGCAACATAGGCAAGTAATTGGAAACGCGTGCAAACGAAAAGCCGAAGGCAACATATCTGAAAAACCCTCCAAAATTATACGAAAATTTATTTCTAGCAATCAATAAAAATTCATATAGATTTTAATACAATGTATATAATTCAAATCGCAAGACTTTAGAAGTTTCGTTAAATTACCTCTATCTGCTTATGCAAATTAACACAAACCCTTTAGCGACCAAATTACATGTAGGATCAAGCAAACTACCTGCTTGGCGTACAGAATACACCCGCCGAATTGAATGTGTCGGTTTGCTGGCATACATCTACGTTAGTAGCTAGCGACTCTTAAGACCGTAAATTATGTTATAAATTGTAAATTTATTTTTATATTATTATTATTATTTTTAATTATGGGATCAAAATTCAAATTATTAACAATTAATATTATTTATTTTCAAAACATCTAAATTTGAATTAGGTTATAAAATATTTTTTGTAGTACATACTTAGCAATAAAATTTAAAATTAAAATTATGAAAATATAATTACATGCAAAATATTTCATATTTAGTTTTGTTACCCAAAAATCCAGTAAATTTAAATGTTAAAAATTGTCGGTTTTTAAGGATATTTAAATATTAGTTAAGGTTAAGTTTAACTTTTGCAAAATATTTATTAAAATATCGGTTAATCGGTTTATGAATATGAACTATTTTTTACCGATCTCATGTCCTGTTTATAACCTTTATAAAAACGTATAATATATTTTTTTTATTTTTCTAGTGCAACTGGAAATTTCTATTTGACTGCGAGTGAGTGGTAACTTAAAAATTGATAAAAATTTTACTATAAAATACATATAATCATAATTTACATGAATTAATATTGTTTAATTGTCAAATATTTATGTAATAAATATATATAATAAATAATTTACACGTACTTATGTATTTTGACTGTTCTTAATTTGTTTGAATAGACTTGCAGTGATTTTACTGAATTTAATTATTGTGAAATAATTCAAAAATAATGTAATAATAATTTATGCAATAAGTACATAAAGTAATACTTGTTTTCATGAATGAGAAGTTCGATAAGACAAGCCGAAGGTGTGTAACTCAAATTATGGCAAATTTTTTCCAAAAAAAAGTACGTATAACTTCAGGAAAAACTTTTTTTATTGTTTATTGCTCTGAAACCAGATTTAATAATGTTAATCGCAAAAAACAAACGCTCTACACTTACCTGCATAGGTGGCAATGCCGTATTTTGGTATTGTATTTGCAACAGTTAATTTTAAAAATCGCTTAATTAAAAAGTAATGCAATTAAAAATTAATTAACTTTAATTATTTTTCAATATTTTTAAATAAATATGACAATTCACATACCATAGATATATAACGTTAGACCTCTGTATGAAAATCTTTTTTATTATTGTTCTGTTCATATAAATTAAAATATTCTAAAAACCTTTTTTTTTTAATATTTTAACAATAACAATATATAACACTACTATCAACTAATAAAAATGAAATATGCATTAATATTATTTGATATCCTGCTAAGTCTTTTTAACGTTATTAAATCAGTTTCAAATTGTAACAATCTTGTCGTTGATATTGATAAGATTTATTAATAATTTTTGAAAGCAAAGTTATGTTTTAATATAAATAAAAGTTTAAAAAATCTGTTTCATATAGCTGCAAATTGAATGGCACTTTGATGGCAAACATAAATTCGAATTGTTATGATTTCAATAGTACCTACTATATTTAATTGAACAATTGCGATTGTATGGGTACAGAGCATATATTAAACTTAACCTTGAACATTCTCTTCAAATTTAACTAGTTTTTTGCTAGTTTCTAAAAATCAAATTATTACTATTTTAATTATAAATTTTGAAAGTTAAAAATATTAAAATATTTAAAAAAATACTTTTTTGATTGAAATTATAGTTTCTTGGGTGGTTAATTATTATTTATAAAGGACTGTGACAGGAACAATCATATATCAACTCATATTCATCTTCTCGATATATTTATTGAACAATATTTTTATAGACGTTTCGGCTCCACAGTGGCAGCCATCTTCAGTATCTGTGTTAGTGATCATATTATAGTAATATTAATAGAGTTAAACAAAGTTCTAAAATATATAAATTTAAAATATAAATAATATAGCTTTGTTGGTTATAATTAGTTCATTTACATTAAAACATTTGTGATTTTGTTGATTAAAACTTAATGTCTAGTTTAAAAGAGGATTTGTTCCTGTCACATTAATTTATAAATAATAATTAAAAAAAAATACGGTTATTTCTAATAAATGCATCTGAAAAATCAACAAGTTTTTGATGCCAATTATAACATAAAGAAATTTTAAATTTACTTTTCCTTATTTTACGATTCTATCAATAATTTGGCATTAAAATATACATATTATTTATTTTAATTTTTTAACATTTGTAACAACTTACGTGATACAATTAAAAAATATCAATAACGGAAAATAGATTATGTTTTAATTATTTTATATTTACATTGTATATATGTAAAATTTAAAAGTAAAATAGCTTCTGTAAAATTTTGCTTAAATGTTCAAGAATTATCGAAAGTACATCCAAATTGACCTAATTTAATTTTTTGATCAGGTATTTATTTTAGCTTCTAAAATTGTTATGTTTATTAAAATTAGAAAGTGGCTATTTATACATACGGTATGTCTATGTATACGTAATTGGCTATTTATACATACAGTATTTTTACGCAATTTGTTAGGTTAATAGGTTGGTTTAGGTTTTTTTTTTAGTATGTATAAATAGCCAATTGTGTATACATACCGTATGTATAAATAGCCTCATCCAAAATTAAATACAAATGTCGTCCGAAGAGAAAGACTAAGCAGACCACTTTTTACAAAAAAAAAAATTAAAATACAGAATAAAAAATAATATATTTATTTTACTTTATTTTTATTTATATTTATTTTACTTTATATTTATTTCTCTGATCTAATGATACTTTACAGCCTATGTATTACTTTATTGAACAATATTGTATATAAATTTTAATAAATAAAACTATAATTATTTATAATTGTGTAGTTATTATCAAAATATTAATTGTAATAATAGCACATACAATTGCATATAAATAAAGTATGTATAAATAGCCAATTGCAAATACATATCGTATGTATAAATAGCCAGTTGTGTACACATACTGTATATATATAAATAGCCAATTGAGTATACATACTATATGTATAAATAGCCAATTTCGTATACATACTGTATATATATAAATAGCTAATTGCGTATACATACTGTATGTATAAATAGCCAATTGCGTATACATACCGTATGTATAAATAGCCTCATCCTTAAAATTATTATTATATAATTTGTGTTTAATTAAAAAAAGTTTATATATAAATTAATTTAATTGCCAAAGTTAGTTAAAATTACACCATGCGACAAATTTGATTTTTTTGATACAACAGCTTTGTTCGCGGAACACATCTCGAACTAGTTCCGAAAAATATTACATGTTCCGAACAAAAAGTTCTAAGTTTGCGGAACACAATTATTTTATTCGGAATTAGTTTCGAACGTATTCGACACATCTCAGGATTTTATCAAGAATTTCTGATTCGCACATGCGCACTGAAATTGTATGATTGTGAAAGTTTACCAGCAGTAGTTTACACGTCAGTATTGAACGTTTTATGTTAGATTTGTGTGTTTTGAAAGGACAAGTTAATGCACGAAATAAACAAGAACAGCTGATATCTAAAATGAAATTTGTCAAATAACGGGAACGGCAGAGCGCACTCTATGATCGAACAATTCAATTAAAAGTAATGTTCATTTAACGTTCGCGGAAATATAAAATCCTGAATAAATTCAGAATCGGACATGCGCTTTGGATTGATCCTAAAACGTTCCGAACAGGTTCCGAGTTAATTCAGAATTACTACCGCGTACAAAGCTAATGAATTTGATGATATGAACTTAACTAATTTTTTATTCCCGTTCTACGAATATAATCTTACGAAAATGACGTAACATGTACAATTTTTTTATTATATAATTTTTATATATATATATATATATATATATATATATATATATACATATATATATATATATATATATTGAATAAATAATAACATTATATATATATATATATATATATATATATATATATATATATATGTCAACCCAAAAATTTTGCAATTTAGCTTTAAATTTTTAAGTAATTTATAATATAATAATTTAAATAATCCAAAGTTGTCGCTATAAACGCTTTAGTTATAGATAAAAAGAAAAAAAACCAGCATTACTCAGGCCTATTACAAGTTGCCTGTGATAAAGGAGTTTATTTAAAAATAAATTATAATACAAATAACAATTTTATTCATATTGAAAAACCTTTTCATCATCTAACGTTATTAATAATTTTATGTATGCAATTTTCAAGTAAATATCTTGATAATTTATTACATGTAAATGTTTGTTGGATATATAATCTGTATTGTCATACTGATATCAGAATGTAAATAATATATTATTTTATTTATTAAAAACTTATAATTTAAATTAAAATAGTTTGTAAACTACTGTCTGAGCAAGGTTAGGTTAATTTTTTTATTATATACCTTGTTTTCAATTAGTAAAACTGAAAATGAATGTAGATAGAGGATGTCTCGATAGCAATGTTTGATGGATATGACTTGAATGAAAAGTGTTTGGGTCTCACGAGAAGCTATCGAGATCTTAAAGACAAAAATCACATGAATCAATGTGAAATATTACACAATGCGTGAATACATAATTTTCTTTTACTGCAAAACTATACAAAAAAGTAGAATGGGAAACAATTTAAATATATAAATGAAAATATTTAATCACACTTGCATCTTTATTGACAGCTTGTACTAATGCATAATGCATTAATGTAAATTAATACAAAAATATAATTAGTTATAAATATATATATATATATATATATATATAAACTAATAGTAAATAACATTCTATATAATAAAAATGTAAATGTATGAAAAAGACAAATAAATAATTATATATGTACCACTTCAAAATTTCTTTCTAAATTATCTAATTCTAATATTATCTAAATTATCTAAATATAATATTATATTGCATCTCTAATTTTAATATTATTTAGCAAATATTTATTTGCGCCAGGGTCGCTTAATTTCCAAATTTAACTGTGTTATATTTTATGTAAATAGTTTCAAAAGTTTTATTAAACGATTTATATACTATCAGAAAGCATGAAAAATCATATTAAAACCTTTGACTAAATGATTTAAAAGATAGCTTAAATAGTTATGTATAGAATTATATCGTTTTAAAATGTATTAATTATTAATTGTAACAAGTTTTAATGATTCTTGATCATTGATACGTTTCTGTCCAGTTTACTATTTCCAATATTATAAAACTAATTTAATATACGAATTCATCTTAATCATAATGTGCCATTGATTGTACCTAGTTATTTATTTTAAATTAAATATTATATAAATAAATATGTGAAAATACATATCCCAAATAGGTATATTATCTCAAAGAAATTAAAAACATCTGAATATTATAAAATATGTTCAGAAATTGAAAATTTAACTAAATCATGTAAAAACACATCTTATATTTATATGTATAAGAAATTACAAATGTGTTGGTTTAAAATGTATTAATTAAATATAAAATCTATTGCACCAAACCAATGTTAGGAAGAACTAAAGGATGGCCAAAAACCCGTTAGAAAAAATGTATCAGAAAGTACTATATGATCTAAGTTGATTTGATTTTGCACAGGATGACGAGATTTTAGTTTATGTAAATCCGGAGATTGAAAAAAAATCAGAAATATAGTTTTTTTATTATAAAATTTAATACAGATAAAACAAAAATACATAAATAATATAAAATAAATTAATATTAATTATTCTTGAAATAACTAAAGTAGGAACTCTGTATATAGTAATAATCAGTCAAAATGCTTATAGGAATAAAATATAAATAAAATGAAACTTTGGTATAAATTAAAAATTATATTTCTTATTTGTTGGCGACACAAAACAGTCAAGCAGTCGGCAACTGCCAACTGCTGTCGATAGATATACGAAGTCATTGCGCGCGAGATTTGCAATGATTATATGAAACGTAACAAGGTTAGTTTTATTGCTATAAATCATTTACATTAATTTTATATATAATTAACCTAACCCGGAGATTTTATAACAAAACCCGGAACCCTGAGAACAGATGTTGAAACCTTGAGACTCCGGGTGAAACCCTGAGACCTGGTCACCCTGATTGTGCAGCATATCTATAAATAAAAAGTTGAAGTATTTGCATACAAATTGCAAAATTTATAAGATTATCTGTTTTAATTTTTTACTGAATATGTATTTATGAAATATTTTCATATTTTTTAAAAGTATGTAAACCTACAAATGCAAACTTAATGCAAGTATCCTAACTTGCATTGCCTTGCCCACACTGAATGGGGTTATAAAACTTTTACAAAATTAAAATACATAAAATAAATTCTATTTGATTCTATATATATTAAATATAAGTGGTTCCGTAAATAACTAGTTAAAAAACAAATATTTTCAAAATAAAATTTTAATTACTGTACAGGAAAAGCAATGTATATTTAATAAATTTAAATATTTTATCGTTATTTTTATTAAGTTAATTTTATACTAATTTTAAATAAAATAATCTAAATATTATTATAATAAATTATTAAATTTAAAATTATCTATATGATAAACTATTTCGCCACTGTCGCACCAATCGCTTATACTGCGCATGTCAATATTAGGTAAGAGATCCGTTGGGTCAATCCGTTGTGATGTGACGCGCTTGGCGGCATGGCCATCATATGGCCGCCATTGCATGTGGTAGGCAGGGCAGCCACATTGGTTTCGCTTTAGAATTGTAAATATGGTGTTATTTCGTTCATTTAATTTAATCAGTCATTTAGTGATATATACAAAGTTTAAAATTCTTTTACGCTAGTTGATGTTATTCAATTATCTGAAGAAAATTAGTATTGGAACTACACACAAATGTGCATGTGCTCTTCATAGCCACAAGTAAGTAAATAAAAATAATTTGTTTAATTTTGTTGATTTATAGCAGAATATTCATTATGTTATTAGTTAGATTTACAAGGTTTTTATAAATTTTAGATAATAGACATTCTATTTTATCAAGCATCAAATCATAATATAAAACCAAATATGGATATGATGATGCAAACGGAAGAAATTACTATTTTGGAAACTATATTCAATAAAGTTTTGACTGTAATATATTTAATGGAAGAATCATAAAAAAGGTAAAGGTATTTTAATTAGATTTTTAAAAACTATTATAGATATTTTATGCATGATACCAAAAATAATTCAGAACCCATATTAAAATAAAACTACTTTGGATTATAGTTTTGTATTAATATTTATTAATAATCGACGTTTCGACGAACATAACGTTCATCAATTTTCCTGATGAAGACATACTTCGTTCGTCGAAACGGCGTTTATTAATAAATATTAATATTGAACTATAACCTAAAGCCATTTTATGTAGTTTCATAAACTATTTAATTTTATTAAAATACAACGTTTTGCTCAAACCGGTTATAAATAGATTTTTGATATCGGCATTAAATTTTAACATTTATTTATGAAAGCAAGCAGATATTTTTATAGCTGTGATGTATTTAAGGATTGCGTACGTTTTCAAAATGTATAATAACGTAGAGGACTATACCTTTGAGACATTCAATTATTTGAATATTGTTTAACACTGGCTTTAACACATTTAATACAATATATTTAAAATTTCATACAAACATGTAATTTTTTCTTTTAAAATTATATTGAGTTGTACGACATATTGAAATAGATCATTTCGTTATTGTAGTTTTCGGGCCGCCTTATCGGAACATGTTTAATAGAATTATTCTGTATAATTTCTGATGTTTAAATAAATTTCATAGTAATGTTTGTATATTACTATAGAGATTTAAATAAAACTATTTAAAATGACGATGAATTGATGTAATAGTTATCGATAAAGCTTATTTAAAATATCTAGTGGCGATTATGTGGGGTATTTAGGCCTAGTGAACAAGTCAGTTTTTGTCAATTTAAGATTTAATTGCTGTATTATAGGTAATTATTGGTATATATACATTGAAAATCAAGTAGTGTATGCTGAAATTGAACCAAATGAACGAACCGGTTGGCTTTTTTCAGCAAAACCAGTTGCATTTCAGTTACATGGTTTCTGAAACTTTGGCTAATTACTTTAACTGTTTACCTGGTTTTTTAAATTGCGAATTTAAGTTTGACACTTGAACATATAAATTTTGTGAGATTATTTCTGGTAATATATTTTAAGATTTTCATTTTTTTTTTTACAAACACAAATCTTATTAATAAATAAATATATAATCTTATTAAAATAATATTAGTTCAAATTATATATATATATAAAAAAAAAATATTTCTGAAAGTTATTTGAAAATGTAATAGAAAGTCACATATTCAGTTACATAGTTTTGTGTGTTACTATATAAATTTTCGATTTATAAATAAATAAATTTATCTTTATAATTTATAATTAATTTATAATAGTTTTACTAGTAAATACCAGGAGCTAACCAATCGATTCATTTGGTTTCATTTCGGAATAAATACATTATAACTGTGACACTTAACTTTTGCATTATTTTTATTTAAATTTACATTATACCAATTTATTGCCTTATACTTTGTATTTATAACATGTGCAAGTTTTAAAAAACGTAAAACAAATATTTATATTTTGAACATTTCCACGCAAAATTCTCATTTTCAACTGTTCATAAAATGCTAGTATAGAGATTATATTGTTTCATGTTGTGTTTAGGTCGACATCAAACTGGTTCTAGCAGCATTCAACAGTCTCGTCTATGCAGTCGGCGAATGTGACAGATGGAACTGTTTGAATTCTACATTCCAAGATAAATTCTATACTGAAGTTTACGATCCAGAGATACAATCATGGGTGACCTTACCAAGAGCTAATGTTTGTGTAGCTGTTATCGGTGATCGACTCTAATGCTGTTCAGGTAAATTACACAAAATTTCTGTTTTTTTAAGAATATTGACATGCTGCAATTTCTGATTTATTTGTATGATTTTATATCAATGGAACAGTCCGCTCTAATCGAATTTCTTTATTTTAATCGTCTTACATTATACATTGGTCTAAGATAGTAATATATTCTAGATATTGTGTTCTAAAATTATATAGCTGTTGAAATAGTTGAGTTTGTCGCCAAATTAGCAATTTTTTATAATTTTTTTTGGGCTTATGGAGGATAAATTTGAAAAATATATGTATTAAATGCATTTTTTAGAGTAGAATATAAATTGGTAAAAGAAAATTAGTGGACAGGGCTGCTATTAAACATTTATCCATTATTTATTTATAATTTACAATTTACACTGATATAAAGTATAGTTTTTTAACACTTGTGGAAAAATATGTGTTTACCGCATTTTAATGATAATTTTGATATTATTATTAACGATTATTCAGGACGCTCACAAACATTGTTTTGGTTATATTTACCTTTCAAAGATATTTTAAACAATGAAGTTGTATAAAAAAAATTTGTGCGATACATAATTTTTTTTTAAATCAAAAAAGATCAAATAAGCAATGTAAAAAACAGTTTCTTTGTTGATTTTGGTTTTTTGAAATTATTATAGATAAGCACAAATTAAGCTTACACTAGAAACATGTGAATCAACTGTTCTTTGATACGATTTAATAAAATTTTATAATTTTTTATATATTTGTGATGTTTTACTTAAGTATTCATATTGGCATATATGTAAATTTTTAACGTAATATGGTATGTTATTTTTTTCAATAATAATTTCTCTGTTAGAAAGTATTTCGTTTAAATACTTTGGTGTGACTGTTGGTTTTGTGATGACCACAACGGATTTTAAAAAAAAATATGAACAACAGTATTTAAATAAAAGAATTTATGAGAAAGTTTACAATTTTAATTTATACATATATATATGGCAAACATTCTACAATAGAAACCTAAAATTCAGAAGTAAAATTTAAAAATCTAATTTAATCTAATCTAACGACAATAGTAACACAAATGCTCGCCCTAGATTCTAAGTTCGAAATAAGAAATAACAGAAAAACTATTAATACAAAACAAGGGTTACTGCCTACAAATGTTGTATATAATATTTACAAAAAATACTTAGCTTTTTGTTATTTATTTTTTAGAATTATAGAAGTTATGCTTAACATTGTTTTATTTCGCGAACGAAAACTTAATTATTATGTAAATTAATTCGAGACTCGAACTGAACTGAAATGTAAAAGAAATCGTTACTATTTTTTTTTACGAAACTAAAACAGAAACCGAACTAGTTATTCAAAAAAAATATGTTGAACTACTTTTTTTGACACACACCGGTTCAAATTGGTTTCGTTTATATAAATTTTTTAAATATAGGTAGATCTGTACTAATAATATATGAATATTATAAAAATCATTATATTTATATTTTAATAAAGTAATCGGCCCATATTTACATTATTATAAAATATAAAACGTTTATGTAACTTGAAAATAAATAGGTATATAAAATAATATTAATGATCATTGCCATTAATTTATTTAAATATCATTATTGCTGATGATTAAAAAAAATACTTTTTACCACAGAAAAACGACTCGTTTTCTCACCTCAATTTACAAGTGATTTACTTCAAAAACAAGGTTGCACGTTGCTAAAAAAATGTAATAGGTCTGGTTTGCGGTTTTTAATATTTTGTCGGTTTGGTTTTTGTTTCGGTTTAACATAAAATGAATTGATAAATAAATAAAAACTAAAATATAAAAACCGAAATTGCTTACCGTAAAAACATCGATAAACAATATATTTAAAAAATCTTAATTTAAAAAATAAAATTGCATATTAGAAAAAATTATTTCTAAATAGGATATTATTTTATTATAAAAACTGTCTTATTTATTTCCACTGTGTATTTTAATTTAATGCAAATGTTGTATCTATATACTTGTGATTTTTATTGTTAAAATTAAATATATAGGGTAGTAGCATGCACAAACTTAGTCGCGCGATTAAGTTGTTACATGCTACTACTACTCATACTATTTATCTAGATTTTTTTGTTTCTAAATATAATTGTATTTTTTTATAATTTAATATATCACTCTGAGTCAAAAAGCACTATGGAGAAATTAATCCGACTAATGATCAGTGAGAAATCTGCTGTCGTGCACACAAGATATACATTTAAAACGCAAACGCATTGCAGGTTTTTTTTTTCCTGATTTCAGCAATATGCATATATTTTGTTATTTTCAAAATTAATAATTTTATAAAATAAATTGGCCGAGTGTCATTCTGTAAAATTCAATACAGAAAGTTTAGCATTCAGTTATCAAGAAATATAATATTATTTTTAAGATTATTTTTATATAAAATAATGATACAACTTTGAAATCTTACAATCTCTATTTTGCCGTTAGGCAGTGAGGTCATAAAAGTAGCGTACTTTATACATTTTATCTGCTAAATATGCTAATAGTTTGAAGCACACATACATTTGTAAGTAAACTGTAAGATTAAAAATAATATTGAATTTTATTGTAACTATAAATACTTGAACAATAACTTTTTATTATCATAACTGAACGAGTTAAATTAACTATATATTATGGCAATTGACACATTGTTTCAAAGTTCCAGATTTTAGCATATTGTGTTATTACATACTGTTTCTTTTTGTCGCATTCATGTAATCCGTATAATCAGAATTATGTAATTATGTACATTGTACATATGTCGTAACTCATAAATGGTACTTTTGCCCACGATAAGCGAGTTAAAATAATTTAAGTTTTAATATATTTTTCAAAAATAATATTTATTATAATTTTATTTCACAGTTATCCCGTATTCTGTTACTTTAAAAATATCGATTCGTTAATATGAAAATTCTTGAATCCCGTAAGAAATTTCGTTGCAATCTACATAGAAAGATTTCTTACGGAATTAAAATTTTTTATTTTAACGAACCATTATTTTTAACGAAATTGTTTCAGAATACGGGGGTTATTGTTTGATAATTATTATAGATATAACATAAAAATTATAAATTGCGGTATGATTATTCTAGTATGACATAAAAAAATAATAATTTAACTTATATGCTTATGGTAAATCGATCAGTTGTTGCTGACGACAATATTTAAAATAAAAATGGAAAATGTTTTGCTCCAAAATTTTCATATATATGTTTTAAATATTATTATAAATAGTTCTAGTACATTAATATGTCTGACTGTTCCATTTGACATATACATATTTCCGTCTAACTTACATGGCATATGTGGGATTATTTGCTTCTGAAGGTAATTTTTTATAATGAAAATCCAATAATGTTTTGTAAATTTAAATTATATTTCGAAGAATAAAACAATTTTTTAAAAAGTAGAGTGCCTTGAAACAAAATAGAACCATATAAGTAAACTCATTTATAATTTGACATCATCACTTGGCAACGTTGTATAACAATAAAATTATATAATTTTTGTGAGTACTAAAAGAATATTTTGAAAATCTTTGGGTAATTTAGGATAAATAATAATAATTATAATTAGTCTTATAAATAATGTAGTCATATTTTTTTAAAACTTAGTATTTTTTCCCGGAAAGTTGACAATACTAAATTTTAGTAAAATTATATAATTATGTGGGCACTACGAGATTCTTTTATAAGAATTTGGTTAATTACGGATAAATAATGTAGCTATAATACATATTTAAAAACTTTAGTAATTGTTTTCTCGAAACGTTGATAATACTGTATTTTACTAATGCTGGTGAACACTAAGAGATTCTATTTCGAAAATTTGATTAAAAATTGGATAAATAATGTAGTCATAATAAATTTTAATAAACTTTATTAATTTCTCTCGGATAGTTGGCAACACTTTATTTTACTGAAATTATATAATTTATGTGGGCACTAGGGGAATCTTTTCTGAAAATTTGATTAAAATCAGATAAATAATTGAGCCCTAATGAATTTTTAAAGACTTTAGTATGGGGAAGTTTAGCGTGATTGAAGTTGCGTGTAAAATTATTTTTTCTCAAATATATATATAAAATAATAACAGAAACTGTCATTAAAATTTTTGATAATTATTTCATTTATTTGTTATTAACAATTTTTGTAAGAGCATTACTGACGTCACAAGCCTATTGTGCGCAAGCGCAGAAGAGTTGGTGAGACATAATTTTGAAAACGTAATGTTGATTTTTGTTGATTCGGTTACGCCCAGCCAATAGCTTGTGTCGGTAACCATGGCAATACATGTGCGTCTGTTTCAGATGTTGACATAAGTTTTGCGATGGCATTACTGACGTCATCACGACATGTTTTTGCATTTTTTAGGAAATCTGGGCATCTTCGAGAAAAATGATAAATTAAACATCACTTTTTAAGTCAGGTCCAACCAAATAAAGAAATAAAAAAAATACGCTAAACTTCCCCCATTGTTTTTCTCGGAAAATTGGCAACCCTCTACGGCATTAAAATTATACTCCTATAATTTTTGTGGGCAGTAGGAGAAACTTGTGAAAAAATTTGGTTAATCACGGATAACTAATGCAACGATAATTAATTTTTAAAACTAGTAATTTTTTTTGGAAAGTTCGCAACACTGGAAAAAATAAATCCATATGCTCATCTTGGGCACTAACTGAACCTACCCTGAAAATTTGATGTAAATTCGGTCTAGGAAGAGTTTCGATAACAAAATTTTAACGACCTAGTGAGCGAGCGAGCGAACGACGCACATTCATACACCATCATAAATTAATTTCCGATTCGTATACATATTTTTGTAATTTTGA
The DNA here is from genome assembly GCA_963966155.1 of Clivina fossor. Taxonomy (NCBI): domain Eukaryota; kingdom Metazoa; phylum Arthropoda; class Insecta; order Coleoptera; family Carabidae; genus Clivina; species Clivina fossor. The sequence goes on along the minus strand of OZ014551.1, from coordinate 32,807,731 downwards.
AAATATTGCAGACACACCGTACCGATCATTATAGCACTTTTTTCCTGCAGTCAAACAGTTAATAAATACTTGTGAATTAATAAACTTGCATTCAAATTTCTAGTTAAAGGTAATAGATAAATAAGTAGCAGGGATTATATTAAGATTATTTTCATTCATATATAAAATATTTAATAAATTATGTAATTATCTTGCAAGATATATTAACTAATTAGAAAATAGAACAAGTTTGCAATAAAATTCACTATAAGATTCTGAAAAAAAGTTAAAAGTTTATTAGAACTATTTTCGAAAGTAAGAGTTTATTATTTTTATGTACTTATTAGGAACATAAATATAATATGTATGATTTTTATATATATACTCAAAAACATATGTATACATTTGACTGCCAATGGCGAACAAGCAAAAAGACTAGGGCTGGGCGATATTGAAATTTTAGTATCGATATTTGATATTCAAAAAATATCGATAATATCGATATATCGATATTATCGGTATATCAATATATCGATAAATTAATATATTGATAAATCGATATATCGATAATTTTTATTTTCAATATCAATTATCGATCTATCGATAAATTATCGATCGAAATTTTTCCCCAGCTATATTGGAATTTCAGTATCAATATTTGATATTAAAAAAAATATCGATACATCGAAAAATCGATATATCGAAATATCGATATATCGATAACTTTTATTTTTAATATCAATTATCAATATATCGATATATCGATAAATTATCGATATATCGATATTTTTTCCCAGCCTAAAAAAAGACACACTTAGATTTAAATTTAAGAAATTATTTTAGTTTGTTTTTCTTTTTTCTTCTTAATAGTCATATACATAGGATGTTAAAACAGGCGACTTTAGCTCTAATTACATAAACAAATTTTATAATACTCTATATACACTTTTATCGTGAAAATTTGGGATAAAACAAGCAAGACTGCAAACGCGCCAGCGTTTTTCAGAAATATTCATTTTGTGATGTATATAAATATTTGTTTCAATATTTATTTTATTGCTAAATACATCTAGATATTTTAATTAAACAATTATTATCATTTATTTTGCAATGTATATAAATGTTTTTTTCAATATTTATTTTTTTGCTAAATATATTTTGATATTTTAATTAAACAATTATTAACAACTAAATTTAGTTAACAAGTAATTAATGTAAATTGATTTAAATTATTGATTAATATAAAAAGAAATCAAATGATTACAATTGTGATTTAAATCAAGATTTAAATCAAATGATTAAAATCAACCCAATCGTGTCTGTAACATTATATCTAAAATATTTAAAAATAATAAAAATCTTTCATATAGCTTCTAGATAACGAATCTGAACTTAGTTTATAAGGGTGCATGTGTGTCAGCTTGCTTCAGGATAGGTTTATTTAGTGCCTAATATGGCCATATTGATTTATTTTTTCCTGTCTTGACAACTAAGAAAATAATTACTAAAGTTTTAAAAAATTTATTATGGTTACGTTATTTATCGGATTTTAATCCAATTTTCACAAATATTCTTCTAGTGTCCACAGATATTATATTATATTACAAATGTGCAGAGTTGCCAACATTCCGAGAAACTTATTAAAATTTTTAAAATTTAATTCTAACTACTGTTTGTTCGAGATTAATCAAATTTTTATAAAAGATTGTATTACTGCCAACATAAATTATATAATTTTACGTATTACAATATTCTGATGATTTACAAAATTTAAAAATTTTATTTTGGGTTCAGTGTGTAACCAATATTAATAAAAATTTTGCAAAATATTCTTTGTGTTCCCATAAATTATATAATTTTTTATTATATAGTGTTGCCAACTATCTAAGAAATAAAATTTGAAAACAAATTTTAGGTATTTTAAAAAATTTGTATTTAAATTTGTGTAAAATTTTCTCAGAAAGTTGGCAACACTGTATAATAATAGAATTATTCTAGATTAATCAAATTTTTGGAAAAAGTCTCTTAATGCCCAGAAGAAATCTGAATTTAATCTAATTTTTAGAAAATACTCACCCAGTATTTATACGAATTATATAATTTTAACTTTATGCCGTGTTGTCATTAGGGCTTAGCGATATTGGTGTTTTAGTATCAATATTTGATATTTAAAAAATATCGGTGTGTCGATAATATTGATTTATAGATATTTCGATATACATATACCGAAACAATTTAAATATTTTTATATTCAATGAAAAACGTAACTTATGTCAATAACTAAGTAAATTAAATAATTTGTCATTGTATCTTTACATTAATAGTATAATTAAAATTTTACTAATGTTTCAATTTTTACATTAAGAATAAATGTTTTATTTTAGCTGTAATTTGTTTTTTTTTTTTTTTTTAAGAAATGCAGTAACTAGAATAACTGGCTTTTTTATTTGCTTCATTCATATGTGGGAAAAATATTTTTAGTTTAAATTAGAATTTCATTAATATTAAATTTGTTCAGATATGAAAATATCGATATATCAAAATGTTGATATATCAATAATATTGATATATCGACAAATTATCGATATGACGATAAATTGTCGATGTATCGAGAATTTTTCCCATCCCTGGTTGCTATATTTCGGAGAAAAAAAATTATATAAATTTTAATATTTTATTTTGGCTATGTTATTATCGGATTTCAATAAAATTTTCTAGATAGATTTATAGATATATCTTTAACTCACTCATTATATTACTAGACTCTTATTAAAAGGAAGCTAAGTTTTGACGGCTTTCCTTACAGTTTTTCGGAAAGTTGACAGGTAGTGTTTAGGTCGCTATAGCAGATTTAATGATCGATTAACGATTAATCGATTAGTAAAATTTTTGGGGAAAAAATTCCAACATTATAATATTATTTTATATTAATTTCACTATAAGATTATGAATTTTTGTTCAGTGTTATTATTATTTATTATAAACGCTTAGTGCAGTATTGCGTGGTGGTATTTATTGCTTTGTAGCTACATCTTTTTAATTTACTTGGCATAAAAGCCACCCACTTGCCTCAGTATTTTCGGACATTGATTAAATCACTATACTGATGAGCTCCTAAAGAGCGAAACACGTGTCTGGTTAACTGGCCAGTCATTGATGCATAGCTTAATAGCCGACTCAATGATTGAGTAACTTGTGAAATTTTTGGGGAAAAAATTCCCAACATTATAATATAATTATATTCTGTAGTGTTGCCGATTTTTGGAGTAAAAAATTATTTAAAATTTTAATATTTTATTTTCGATTTATTATTTTTTAGTACCAATAATAATTTTATTTTTGCATAGTGTTGTCAAATATTTGAAAGAAAAAATATTTTATTTTAGCTACATTTTATCCAATTTTAATCAGATTTTTAAACTGATTGTCTAAAAAATTAAGTATTATGTAGTGTTGCCAATTTCTTGGAAAAGGTATTCAAAATTTTGAAGAAAAAATATAAAATTTATGAGTTAGCTTATATTTTCTAATATTCGTTAATAACATTTTTCGATATGCTAACAAATAAAGATAAAATAGACCAATTAAAGAAAATATTGATTGTTTCATATACCGGAAGTACTGTCATTTGTTTTCTTTGTATCGAAATAAACCTTTCAACAAACACCAACAAATACCCTTAATAGATGATTTTTTTTATAAATTAATAAAAAAATTTTCCATATGTAACCAACATTTTGTGACACGTTGTATGTTGATGAATGTGTTAGGAATATTACAACTCTTAGTGTTGTTGAATAAAGCATTGTGTGTTGTTTTGTAAATGAATTCTGTCGTGAACTTTCCAACTGACCTATAAATGACGCCCTTTAAAGACAGTTGACAATCTAATTGCTTAATTAAACTTATTGGTTAAGTTGACATAATTGTTTGTTGGGTGACTAATGCTTTAACTACGATTGTCAACTGTTTCTGAAACATCTGATTGTATAGTCAGTTCGTTTATTTATTTTTGTTAACTAACAATTTAAGCAAAAATAATTTAAAATTCTCTATTGATGGAAGCTAAGTCTTCGATATTTTGCACAAAATATAAATGTCAAAGAAATTTAGTTTTTAAAAATTATTATTTTGTTTCAGAAAAATAGAGTTACAATTAGCAGTTATTTAGCTGATTAAGAGCCACTATTTCGAATTTTATTTATTCTTAAGATAAGTAAAAGATCATTTGTGATTGTAAATTTATTGTTTTGAAACAAATTAATAATTAAAGAATTTCTTTAATGGAATAAATCGGCTTTAGGTTCTAGTTCTGTAATAATTATTTATAAATCAACGTTTCGTCGAAACGTTGACTTATTAATGAATTATTACTGAAGTAGAACCGAAAGCCGGTTTATTGTAATATAAGGAGTTCTGAAAGATTTTTGACTTCTTTAATTGAAATTTATATTTTGTGCGAATAAATTAACTTTTATTAACATAATTAAAAAAATTTCAGAATTCATTATATTAGAATAAAACGTTTTTAGCTTTTAGTTCTGTATTAATATATAGTAATAAATCGATATTTCGACAAACTCAACGTGCGTCTTCATCAGAAAAAAAGATAGAAATGACATTTGTAGTATCTCTTAAAAGTAAATGATAAAGTGATAAGAAATATTTCACACTTGCTAGCATATTTTTCATTTATTTTATTTAACATTTCGTAGTTTATGCAACATTTTCTTACAAAATTTTTTTTTTTTTTTAGAAATACAAATATATCAATATGAAGAAAATCTAATATACTGGTTTAACGAGGATTCTGGAAGCCATGAGTAATTTGAGTAGAAAAATGCAAGAAAGTTCTACAAACTTGTAAACGGAGTTAGTTTCTCGAAAATACAACCAAATTAGAAGAGAAATTTACAGAAAATTCGATAAAATCAAAACACGAATTAATAGAAGTTTCTAGAAGAGTCGATGATAGTTCTGAGAAATTAGAAGAAAAAATTGACGGGAAGTTCTAAAAATTTAGAAAGAAAAAGCGGCCCAATAATTATTAGAAAAGCGAAGAAACTTTCAGAAGAAACACTAAAAATATTTTAAATAAAATTGTAGCAATTGTTTATTTTTAAATTATCATTTTTACCTTGTCCTCGCCAAATTGAAAATTTTTATTTTGCAATCATTCGATAATTTGGTCTTGCCTTCAAACTTTGATTGACAGTTTTTCCAGTTTCTTAAAACGGTACGGTATATTGTCTTTTACAATTGGAATCTTTTTTATTAACTAAATTTTCGGCTGGGGGAATTTTTCATTCAATTCGGTCTACAAAACTTTGCCCGACGACGTAAAACAAAATTTCAAATGTGATTTGGTGTGAGAATATTTCTGTCGTGTTCAAAAATGGTTTAAAAGGTATTTTTTCGGTTGTTTGGTTCGGTCGTCTAGCGTTTGATGCTAGTGTGATTATTTTTATTGGTTAGGGTAACTGTGATTGCTGCTCGAGCAACTTGAGGGAGATTGGGTTTTAATCCCAGTGGAACTCAAGTCGGGTATTATGGCAATACAGTTTTAGTTTTAGTAGACATTTGTTCTGCTTTATTTGGTCGTTCGTGTATTTAAAATTGTTGGTACAGGCTTCGAGTTGCATAGTTGTTGATTGCGTGGAGAAAATGTTTAGAAATCAGCAGTTGATTGATATTTGATGTGTGAAAAGAATTTTTCGATTTTTGATATTCGTTATTCTAGCACAGACTGATTACGCTGTGGTGTACTAGTGATGGATGAATAACACAAGAAATTTTATTCATTTGTTTAACAATATAGTATAAAATGTAGTAATCTTACATCTACGAAGAATAGCGGCTCGGTTAAAGTTAAAAAATAATTAAATTTAATTTTAACCGTATAATTATAATTCTTACCAAATTTTCCATACTTAAAAATTAATCTAATAGATGAAATCGGCATGTACGTGAAATCTTTATATTTTCGTTTTTGATCACGTATAAAGTTGCTTTTTATTTTTTTAATTTTTTTAATAACATCGCTGATTATTGCCTGATGATTTTTTCCTCGATCTTCTTCACTATGATTTAACCGCTTATACAAAATCCCACGTCTCACTCAAGTGCTTCTTGCCAGATTTGCTCAATTGTAAGACAATCCGGTGAAGTTTTGGGTGTCGATTCCGGTTCTGTTTCTGGTTTCGTTTCTGGTTTCGTTTCTGATTCTGGTTCTGGCTCTGTTTCTGTTCTGTTTCTAAATCCGATTCAGAATACATTTCAATATCAGTATCCGAATTGAATTAAGATTCTGAATAATCTGTATAATCTGCATCAGAACTAGCATTGACCGATGCAGAATTGGCGGCAAATTCTTCTACAAATAAATCCTACACAGGAACAACGTACTGCACAAACTGTCTTGGACACATTTTTGTTCTTGCTACTGTTATTCTGTTTAACTTGTTACTGAATATATCTATAAGTATTATATAGAAACCCCCACTTTTTCAATGTAATATAAACATATATTAGTCTGTGTATATTTGGCTACATTTGGCTCAGTGACAATTCTCACACGTTGCTATGATTAAATTTAACATCTGGCGAACAGATGTTTAATACATTACATTTTAATTCGACAAAGATTCTCACGCATCGCAATGATGTCATTTCTTACGCACATTGAACAGAAGTTTGATTTTAAAATTTTGTTACATTTACAGCTAACGACGTGGTGATTAGTAAATAAAAAAACTATCAAATATGGTAACAAAGAAACTTTACTTGATTTAGATATTTACTTACAAATTAATTTACATTATACATATTATATAGAGTAAAGTGACCAAATATGAAATACTATTTACATTTTTATAAAAATAAATTAATTAATGTTAGAAAATTGTGATTATAATAATCTAAGGTGTTGAGTCAGATTATTCTAATGTAATTTTAGCATTTATAAAAATAAAGCTTTGATAGTTGGACGGTGTTTCATGAAACAGTAAAAACGGGTTTTTGCTTGTTCCAAAATATGTGTACATAATATGGAATAGTAATATGCTTAATATGGAATACTACAAATATTTATTATAATCAGTGTTACAAAGCTGTATGTTTTTAAGCAAAATCGAAATATACGGTAAAAGTACAAAATACATTGCTGAAAAATATGTTTTACAAGAAAATTATGCCAAAATAAAAAAAAATACAATCTTTGTATTTTTTCTTTTATTTAAAAAAAATCGGACACAAAATGTTCATTATTATCTAGATATACAAAATATTTTTAATTTTTAACCCGTAACTGGTGAGGTGACAATTTTATCACATAACTGGTGAGGTGGGGTTTGACAAACCCCAGACTTATTTTGGCTCCTGGGATGACTTGTTTGAAAAAAATGCTTCAGTTATAAAATGTAATCTATCTGTAGTATCTAAGAAAGAGGTGCAACACAATTTTTTTAAATTTAGAGTAACAAATTAAAACAAATTAATTATATTGCGAAAATCTGTATTTGTATTACAAAAAAACACTGATTACATTAATTGAGCAAAACTCAATTCTGGTTTGAACTATAAAATTAAAAATAAGTTCTATACGCTACAATAAGATAATAAAAAATAAATACACAAAAATTTCAAAAACAAAATGGCGCCAAGGCAGTTTTCAGGGATCATTTCTTATGCACAATCCACGCAACGGGTAATACAGCATGCACCGCAAATTGGCGTTAAACATTCGGAACAGATCACTTTTGTCTTTTATCATTACTCCTAGGGCACTTTTCACATCGAACCTGCCTCTGAAGTTGTTGTTGGGGGATAACAGGGACGGTTTTCTTCAGGATCTGGGCGATATTGATCCGTAACTCGCGAGGTAGCTGTTTGTTCATCAGTCTTGCATTTAGTTGCGGTTCTACTAGTTCTTTGGCAAGCTCTTTTATAAAATCCAGCCTATTAACTGTGTGATTCCCAGCAAAAGAAGAAAATATGACGTGCGAATTAACTAGACTGATGTTAATTAAAGTGTAGAAAATGGCCAATGGCCAACGTCTAGTGCGTCGGCTCGTGGAATATATGGTGCATTTTTCATCGAGGGCGTCAACTCCTCCTTTTGTTTGGTTATAGAACACAATGATCTCGGGTTTTTCTGTTTGGGGATCTGTGCTTTCCGTATGGTGCATCGAGGAAATCAGAAGAACGACTTTCTTTTTTTTTTTTGGAACATATGAAACTAATGTAAAATCATTTGTAAATCCGTACATGGCTGATTTTTCGTCTTTTGTTTTTGTGGGAAGAAATTCACTGGGAACTTCTCGTTTGTTTTTTTTTTAAGGTGCCCACATATGTTAAGCGTTGATTTTTTAATTCCGAAATCAGCTCCATAGAGGAAAACCAGTTGTCTGCTGTTACATTCCGGTTTGAACCCACAATGGGCGTAACTAGTCGTAGAACCGACTGACTCGGCTTACTCATTTTTTTATGAGCATCGGAGCATCTTTACCTGCGTAAATGTATCCATTTAGAAAATAGTGGGTCTTAGCATCGGTCAAGGCCATAACTTTTATACCATACTTCCGAGGTTTATTGGGAATGTACATCCTGAATTTGCACCGACCTCTAAATCCAATCATCATTTCGTCTATGCAAGCCTATTCTCCTATCGAAGATATTGCAGCAGTTGCTTCAATCTTTTTTCTTTCACCCCTGTCTAACGCGTTGTCAAAACGAAGATAGAGTAAAATTACAAGAATTCGCTTCAAAGAAATAGTACAACGAAAAATGTTTCGCCCAGTTCCATCTGTAGCGAACAGAACAGCGAGGTCTTTGTGATTGGATTTTAAAACTGCCGAGTAATAATAATAATAATAATTTATTTAACCCTTTATAGGGCAGAACTATTTTGGTAAAAAAAAATAATTTAATTTTATATTTAATTTGTTAAATAGTGAATAGATTTGTTACTAAATTAGATAAAAATGTTAAAAAATTTTTTTTTTTGTTTATAAGAGCTAGAGACCGTGGTTAATATAATAACCACATAACCTTTAGGACAAAGATAAATGCAAGGTAGCAGTTGTTAATAAAATAACCACTTTTTTATATATATATTTATTTATTGAAAATAATAAAAAAAATTATATACGATGTAAGTATAAAAAGAAATTATTGAAGTAAACAAGAAAAATAAAACTAAAACAGAAAGTAAACAGTTCATAGGCACATAGTCTGCATATTTTTTTATACTATTTCTCGTGGAATGGCGCAAAACAACCTAGACACAATGCTACATCACACTCTTTGCAAATCATTTTTGATCGCACAGGCTTAGCACGCGTACTACATCCTGCACAGCGTCGAGCAGTTCCTTGTATTGGTAGATGTGCTCCAAGATTTTGCTGTCTTACAGAATTATCCACACCAACTGAGCGTCCACTTGGTTTCTTCATTTTCTTACTAGTAATGACAAGTTTTGGTCCAGGTCTTTTGCGGGTACAAAAGTTCTTCGTCAATTCATCTGCTAACACATTGCGAAACTGTAGATGCGACATTGAATTCTTTCCGACAGATTTTTTTATTGTATTTTGACAAATATAACTATTAACTATTGCAGCTTCCGTGAAATAATAAAATAATTTCAACCACCATCGACGGCTCTTCCATGCAATATTATAGAAAGACATGTGCTGATCGAATCTATCTACGCCACCCATGAATTGATTATAATCGTAGATGGAGCTTGGACAATTCACGGGTTGTTTCTGTCCTTTTTTGTTAGTTCGATTAACAACAGAGGTTATCTCGGGGTTGTGAAATGAACTAGCAACTATCACACTTTTCTTACCTCTATCTTTCCACTTGCATACCGAAATATCCCCGCTGCTGGCATAGTCATAATCTCCAATTTTCATTTGTTTGTCTTTTTTCAACAATTCTTTAGGGTAATGTTTTCTATTTTCTCGGAGTGTGCCACAAGAGAAAGTATTTTTATCCAGTAACTGCGACAAAAGGTGTAGGGATGTGAAATAATTATCGAAGTAGATGCAATAACCTTTATCGATATATTTTTCTGCCAAATCTAAAACTACCCTTTCTCCTACGAAGATTGAATTTATAGAATTTTCTGTGCTGGTATGCCGTAGTCGATCTATCCTCGTCGCAGAAGTTTCGCTATACAAGCACTGAGGATGCCATCTACGATGTATGGTGAAACATCTGCGACGAGTATAGATCGACCACGGCATACCAGCACAGAAAATTCTATAAATTCAATAGACACCGGCCTAAAAAGCTTTTCAAACAAATTTTGAAAATGTGTTTGATTGACATAATTTCATGTCAACTAAAAAGCAATTCTTGATTGATACAGTTTTAATTATTTTTTCTCAAATAATTAAATGATAATATTAGTAAAGTCACTTTGAAAATACACGTTTTAGTTTTTTTTTTTCAAAACAATTTAATAATTAAAAAAATTAAAACAAAATAAAAATGAAGTGAAAAAATATGGGAAATATATAAATGCACTTGAATATAAAGTCATATTTTGACAGTTAAGTTGTATTTATGGTTACCAAAATTTTTAGTAGGTATTTTATATATTTTAACTGAATTTTCTTCTATGTTTTGTAATAATAACAGTGAAATGATATTATTTTTTATAAATTATAATTAAGTGTCATATGAATATGTAATGTATACGTTTTTCGTTTGTTTATTATTTTAAATGTCATTTAAATGTGATCAAATTCAATCAAATTCTAGTTTAGTTTTGTATGTAAAATCATAATGGATATATATTTAAATGTGATCAAATTCAATCAAATTCTAGTTTAGTTTTGTATGTAAAATCATAATGGATATACAGGATATGGATTTACAGAATAAGAAATGGTTTTATGAAGATTTAGTCAATTTGGCTCGTGTTTTGCCTCATGTATGTGCATCAACACTATATAATGAATTAAATGAGCTTATAGATGACGAAGATCGAGTACTAAAAATTTTGCGAAAACATTTTACATCGTACAATGTAGAAGATAATAATGATCACGGCATCAACATAAAAATAATTAAACAGGTTCTGCCTGATTATCCAATTATGCAGATAAGTCAAGAGTTGATAAAACACGATAAAACTCATAGCGTACAATTAGTATTAAAAAAATATTTTCAAAATGAAACCAGTAATTTACAAACGATGAAACGTGATTCTTCTGAGCTTGAATTTCCTGTTGAAATCAGTAAGAAAAAAATGAAATTGGTGGAACCCACCGAAATGGAAAATATTCCAAATGTGTCTATTGTTAATGAGCATTTGCACAAAGTAAATTCTGTAATTGATAAACAAATTATCGATGATATAAGTTTACCAAGTACATCAAAACATTATCCAATCGTAATGCCGAAACCCGTAATTGAATTGGAAAACTCCGAATCAGAAGAATCTGAAGATAGTAATGATGTAATTGTAGTTTCGGGTAATGGAGAAAAACCAAAGCCGTTAGAATTTCCTACTGAAGAAGAAGGTGCTTGTTGTCTACCTCAAACTGTCTCAGGAAGTGGAGTACATAATCTAAATATGGAAAATAAGAAGAATGTAGATGATAATTTGGAACATCCTAAGTTTTATTATATATTAGAGATGTTTCCTAATATTTGTCCGATGTATTTGCGAGATTTGTGTGCAAAAATAGAAGATGAAAATCAAATCATTTTGATGTTATTAACTGGTGATTATAAAATGCGTGAACGTCTTAGTCCGGAGCTTCAAACCGATTTTAATGAACAGTACAAAACTCTCGAAGAACTTTTACCTGATGCTGATCCAACATTTTTACAATCGAATTTGGAACGATTGGTAGATCAGCCAGATGAGCTAAGAGATTTTGTTGCTCAAATGATAGAACGAAAAAACTATCCAACAAAAACTGACTACTTAAAGCGAATGAAACTAACAGCTCAGGAAAAACAATATACTACAGAATTTATTATAAAATCTTTCCAAATCCAGATGAATATTTTATGAATCCTGAGAAGGACACATATATTTGAAAAATTTTCACATTTTTGTTTAGTTCCAATACTAATTTTTTTCGGATAAATGAATAACATTAACTAACGTAATAGAATTTAAAACTTTATATATATATATATATAATATCACTAAATAACTGATTAAATTAAATAAGGCCATGCTTACACTTCTAAAGCGAAAAAAGCAAATTGGCGATTTATACAGCACAAGCGTTACCTAGTTTTGACATGCGCAGTACAAGCGATTAGTGCAACACTGGCGAAAGAACGGAATATGTTACAAACTATATAGACAATTTTAAATTTAATAATTCATTGTAATAATATTTATATTATTTTATTTAAAATTAATATAAAATTAACTTAACAATAATAATAATAAAATATTTATGCCGGGTTTCATAAACGTTTAACAGAGTGTTAAACTGTTTAACACGGTGTCAAATAAAAAAATTTGTTCCACCAACTGTTTTTAACTTTAACAATAAGTTAAATCTGCTGCTAATTTAACACGAGCTCTGAGATACTCCTAAATATTTAACGCACTGCTATTTTTTAACAAATGTCAAAAAAGTACGCAGAATTTATAAATATACTTTATTTTTAATAAATTTAAAAATTGTAAGTATAAATTATTTTTGCTTTTACAGTAACAATTAACATACATATTTTTTTCGCTAAAAAATCTTTGAATATGATTTCTGATTCTGAAGATTCTGATGAAGAATTTCTTGAAATTGCAATTAGATTTTTACCAAGACCAAGAGTATTCTGAGATCGAACGAATCCATTTGACCTATATAATATAGAATTTAAATTAAGATATCGGTTTTCCAAAGATACTGTACTTCTGATTTTGGAGTACATATATCAAAATTTAATTTCAAATACAGACAGAAATCATCCTATTGATCCGATAAACCAACTTCTGATTTTATGCAACGGGTACATTTCAATGTGTATTAGGAGATCATATAAATGTAAGTAAAGCTAGTGTTTCGCGAATAAGAAAGAGAGAGTCACCCATCTTATTGCCCTCCTAAAACCATTATTCTTAAAAATGCCAAATCGCCAGGAAATAAATGTAACAAAAGAAAAATTTTACTTGATTGCTGGTTTTCCTAATGTCTTAACTGCTTTGGATTGTACTCACATTCGTATCCAATCTCCTGGAGGAGAAGACGCTGAACGTTTCAGAAACAGAAAAGGTTACTTTTCTATAAATGTTCAAGCAATGTGTACCGCTGATTTGAAATTTGTTAATGTAATAGCACGCTGGCCGGGATCTGTGCACGATAGTACAATATTTAATGATTTACCAGTGAAAATTGATATGGAAAGAAATTTGTATCCTAACTGCTACATACTCGGTGATAATGGTTATCCTTGTAAAAATTACTTATTAACTCCACTCTTAGATCCTCGTACTCCAGCAGAACAAGCTTATAACCGAGCACATATTTTAACCCGTAACACAATTGAAAGAGCATTCGGAGTAGTAAAAAGAAGATTTCCGTGTTTATCTATAGGTATGAGATTAAAAACGGATACAACATTAGCTGCTATAGTTGCCTGTTTTGTACTCCACAATATTGCAATTGAAGTGAATGACGCACAACCTCCAGATGATGTTAATGTAATTATTCCACATAACATCTACGATAATATTCGAGTCATACCTCCAAATGTCCAAGATCAAACAGCAGCGAGAACAACACTTATAAATACAGTATTTTCCCAATAAAAGTCATAAATTATGATTATATAAATAAAATAATAATATTTTTTTATTTAATGTTTAATACAAAATTAAAAATATATTTTATACAAAAGAACAAAAAAAAATATAAACATTTTTTATAAATAAATATAATTATATGTAATATTTTCAAATATATATACATAGAATTAAATATATTCTGCAAAAACAAACAAACAAATCAAACTTATTTTAACTAAAAGCATAACTGAAGAAACTATTAATTTTACATTATATATTTTTTAGTCGATTATATCGTCACTAATTTACATATATATATATACATATATTACATAATATAATAAATATTAGTTTCTTTTCAATTTTAATTCTGTTTCTTTTATATTTATTTCTAAATTTAATAATTCAATTCTCTTTTCGTGTTCAGATTCTTGTTGTTGCATTTTTAAATTATGTTCAATCTCGGCATGTTTTATTTGAATATTTAAAAATTCAAGTTTTTTTTCATTATATAATTTTACTATTTCAGTTTCTTTTCTACTTTATTTCTTTTTTCATTTACATAATGTACAAACTTTTCTTTTAGATTTTGCTTTTTCTTTGTTATCTGGTTTACAATTATTTCTTTGTTTTTACGTTTTTTGTCTGTTTCTGCATTATCAACTATTCTATTATTTTCAGTAATATTTACTTCATTATTTTCTGTAATATCGGCTTCATCATTATTTTCATCTATGAAACTGTCTGCTTCTATTATATAATATTCACCATCTGAAAATTAATAATAATTAATTAATAATAACAGATTTACAATTTAAATTACAATTAATTTTAAATAATTAGTTTATTCGACTGCGTATTTGTATTGAAAAAATAATACAGTTTCAAATTCAGATTTATATATTTATTTACCTTTAAAATATTTAGATGCATCATCATAGATGTTGGGTAATGGATTAAATTGGTTTTCGCATATTCCTAAAACTTGTTCATCTAAATTACTTGTCTTTTGTACAAACGTACCACCGCCCGTTTTTAGCGACTCCACCTACAGTAATATGAATTATATTATTTTCTTTTTTAATTTTTAATATATATTATTTATTAATTTAATATATAATATATATTAACGTTTCTTACCTTATCATATCTTTTGTGGACCAAAGATTCGGCTTTTATATTTTCATAGACTTCTTTCACATTTACTGTGTTTCCATCATTTTCTTTCTCTTTTAAATAATCTTTTGCCTAAAACAACACACTGCTAATTTATTCTTAAAAAAAATGTTATTTCACATACCCTTTCATTGGCAATTTTTTGTTTAGTATGTCGTTTTAAGTTTGAATAACATCCTTTTAATTGTTCGAGTTCTCTAGGTCTTTCTACACGGCTATTATATTCAATTGCAATTTTGAAATTTTAACGTGCTTGTTTGTTAACAGCCTTGTTAAAACAGTTTGTTAGTTTCAAGAAACATATTTATTTTTTAGCAAGCTGTTATCTTAACCGACTTGTTTACTAACAATAGATTTAGCATTACGTTTATGAAACCGGGCATTAGATTTAATAAATACGCATGTGCATTGGCTTTTTCCTGCTTATTAATTAAAATTGTATGCTGAAAATATTGTTCATTTACCATTTGTTTAGGAAACTACTAATATTGAATACAGACTTTATTTTATATTTATTTTTCAAATGTATAATAACTTTTCTAAGTGTGGGCAAGGCACTGGCAGTTCGGATACTAGCATTAAGTTGATAAAATTTGGATATTAGAACTTTAGTCAAAGTAAACATATATTCAGTAAAAAATTAAAACTAATAAGTCTTATAATTTTTGCAACTTGTTTGCATAAATTTAAATTTCATATTTTTGTATTTGTAGTTATACTGCGCAAACAACTCACGCATACTTTATTAAAATATCTTTGCCAAGTCGATGATTTGAAAATAAATTTATTCTTTAAATTACGGATTAGAAAATGGTATCACAGGGTGTAACCTATAAATATTTTGCATAAAGAATGGAAATGCAGCTCCACTGAACATAATATCATTTAATAAATACAGTTTTATTAGATATTTTTTTTTTATTTTATTTTTTACTTTCATAGTTTGTTATCAATATATAACAACAAAAATAATTAAAAAATATAAAATTTGCAATGTTTTTTTAAATATAATTAAATTTTCACATTCGTCGATGCGTTTATAATACAAGAATAAAAATGCACCTTTATTTCTATATTATTTTTCGTCTTATTTTATTATTAAATTACAAAAAAAAAACTGAAAATTTATTTTATTTATAAAATATAATACAAAATTTGTGTACTATTGCAATTTACATTTTTGCATCTTTCTCTCTCCGTCACCTCAGGATAATGGTGAAGACCATCCAAACGGGTATCTCTTTCAGGGATACTTTTGGTGGCAGGACATCTCTTTTTGTTGACAAACGCAATATCAGTAGAGCTAGTAGAAGGTCTGCCTCTTATTACGACTACTTTTCCCTGATGGGGCGAAAGGTCGTGGTGATGTTGCCTGGAGATGTTTTTGGCAAGTCCGGCCAGCTATCAGTGGAGACGGCAGGGGTAATTTATTTAAAAAGGCGCCACACTGTTTTTACTCGTCTTTAAAAAAAATACAACTCTAAAACAGTGAAATATATTTCCGGCAACAACGCAAGATTATCTGAAAAATGCGAGGGGGAAACAACACAAACAAAATACAACGAACGGCAATCAAACGCGATGTGAGCAAAATTTGGTTAAGTTATTTAATTCTGTTCCAAACAAAAAAACAAATAATTATCGACGTAAATGGAACAAACTCACAAAACAAAATCCGGGTGAAATCCGAGAAAATGGCGTGGGGATTAAACGATACGATATACTCGGTGTCCGATGGAGATGATGTCCAAAATAGACCCCTGGGGCGAATGATTTGCAGGTAGATCTTCGGATCGACGTGGATAAATTTGGGTAAAATTGCCCTTCCGGTGGTGGATTTGAAAATCATATTGCTGAAGCTTCAACGCCCAGCGACACAATCTCCCGGATGGATCCTTCAAATTATTTAGCCATATCAAGCTATGATGATCTGTGATAATCTGAAAGTGCGACCCCTCGATATACGGTCGCAGCTTGTCAATCGCCCATACCACGGCTAAGCACTCGCGCTCAGTGGTAGTGTAGTTACGTTCTGCGCGATTTAGCGAGCGACTCAAAAAGCAGATTACACGCTCCCCTTTGTCGAAATGATGGGTAAGATCAAATACATAAATCGACGTCTTTAAACCAGTAGAAACTTTTGTTGCTAATGGTCGTATTCATAAAACTTCGTTAAACGTATAACGCTCCGTTTTTTACTAAACGGGCTGTAAAATTGTATTTTCTTATTCATAAACGTACGTTACGTTAAAAACCACAAAATGTCTCGTTAAATTTAACGAGCCAAAATCGGCGCGTTATATTTTTAACGCCCCGTTTAAATGATATTTGTGTTATGTTTGACAGTACAGTACAGTGCAAACAAAATAATTTTGATGGTGAGTTATATGCAGTAGTTATATGAAATCATATAATAAAATAAAATCATATTAATATGTCATCAACTTCCGAATCAAATTCTGTATCATCATTTTCTTCAACAACCTCGGAATCGGAATCTACATCATCATTTTCTTCAACAACTTCGGAATCGGAATCTGCGACTTCTGACTCGGATGATAATTTTATTGAGAAAGTAGTTCTTTCCCAAGTATTATTTTTTTTGTTTTACGTTCACTGCATCGGTTTTTTATTTTCGATTATTTGAATTTATTTTTGTATTATTTCAATAACATTACTGATTTCATAATCAGTGAAGTTCTTTCCCTTCTTTTTTTTTTCTTCACATACGTCCATTATTTAAGAAAAATTATTTGCAAAACCACAACAAACGCTGATTGTATAGGATAAGTAATATGACAGTATGACAGTTATATAGGTTAGAATAAGAAGTGAAGTTAGTTTCTAAACCAAAAAGTTAGTACAAAATTTCACAGATTTTCGGAGGCAGTTTGCTGCGATTTACTTAGCTGTCCACATCTGTATGCTCATGCGTGTTCGGCTTGCCTCGTGCGCCTACGTGCTCAGATGTGTACGCTGCCTAAATCTTGTCATGACCTGCGCACGGCCTATGCTTTGACTCGTTCCATTGCTTAGGGAGGGGGGGCTAGCCCTCAACGCCCCCTAAATTTGCCTTTGACCAGAAACGCTCCCCTAGATTTCTTCTGCACCCACAGGGGGGCGGTAGCGCCATCGTTGGGAACCACTGATCTAAACCTTCAATATCTGAGAGATCTAAATATTTTTGTAGTTCTTCATGATCTTCGCCGAATTGAAAAAGTTTTTTATTGGCAAATATTGCTAAGAAAACAAAAAAAAAAACAGTTTGTAGGTATCCAAAATAATGATGCCCAAAACCGTGTCTGTTGAAATGGGCACGAAATAATTCGTACTGTAGAATTCGCTAATCATTATTAATTGAATGAAACTATACTGTAGGAGTAAGATTAGACCTTTTTAGCGCTAATCTAAAGTTTTTGCTTTAAAATTGTAAAAAAATACTATTAAAGCTTACCGAGAGTGTTTGCTTAGAATAGAATAGAATAGAATATTTATTTATTTATTTCTTTAAAATCGTTCAGAAATAGTTCCAAATGAAGGCAATACAGAATTATCTGATGTAGACCTTGAAGAAAAATTTGTATTTACATTAACTTTCAAATATTTATAAAACCAGGTTTTTTACAATGAGCACATACAATTTCTATTTTATTAATATTTTGATTTCTAAATGATGGCAAATTATCAAAATTTTGAGTCGCAGTTTGAATAATACTAAAACATGTTTGCTGAATGACCTAATTTATTACAACGAAAACAACGAATTAATTTTTTTCTTTGAATCTAAATTTTTATTAGTATTTTTATTTTGATCTAAAGGTCTTTCTTCTTCAATTGCACAAGCAACAGCTTCTGTAAACGTATCAAATCTACTAGCTTTAACAATTAATTTTATTGGTTCTAACAATCTTTCCTAAAATGCTTTTAAGCAAGATTTACTATTTAAATTTTGAATAATATTTGTTGCATTCTGACCTTCAGCTGCAATACAAGTATCATTTAAATCGGTTGTTAAACGTTCTAATCTATTAGGAAAAGACCTAATATTTTCATTATATTGTTGTTTACAAGCTAACAATTCACGTTATAATTGAGCAATAGTACGTTTATCTAAAAATTGTGTTTGCAATTCAGTTTTTAATGCTGGCCAATCCTGTCAACTTACATTTAATAACATTAATAAATTGATTTCTTTCTACATTGTTTACTACTGTTGCACCTACTATATCGCAACATGTGATAAATCGATGTAATTGATCTTTATTACCATTGAATTCAGGAATGAGTTTCAATGCAATTTCCATTGTGAATGACATATTTAATCTTTCCCAATAAAATTTATGTAATCAATAAAAACAGTACCAAATATATATATATATATATATATATATATATATATATATATATATATATATATATATATATAATATGCTATCTGTCATAAACTTATAATTTAAATGATTTACGTACAAATTCACTAACAGATTTTTTTAACACTCACATAATAATAGCACTTTTCACTTTTTAACTATGATGGATTTTGTTTTGCTGACGGATAATGAGAACTAGTCCAACGCTATACTGCGGATTCGTCAAGGGTTCACGACTCAGAGACGATGATGTTGATGTAGATTTTCTTAGATTTACCTCGTATGTCTCCTTTACTTTGGAAGTTAACGACAGTAACTTTCTCGGTGTTTTTGACAGTTCATACAATACGGATCACTTTTTTACGTCACTGCACTGATACGCACGGAGGTACGAAACTTTCCGTAAAAACTTACGAATTTCAAGAATTTAAAACAAATTATGTTGTAACCCAACAGCACCTAACAATATTTATGTTGCAATTATACAACACTTGTCAGCATCATGTTGTGGTAACATATATTTTGGTAGAATTTCGTTGTTGATACTACTTGAGATTGATCGGAGTTCGTTCTTGATAATTCGACAGAAACAGACGTTAAGTGTTTAGTAACCCGGATTTATTGTATGCGGTATCTAACTACATGTTTACAGTAACATGGTTGAGATCAGTCTGTTCTTCCTCTCTCAAACTAACTACCACCGGAGCGCTGAAGAATAAAGCTATTTCAGCACTTTTAATGAGTGGGCCGTATTCATTATTGCTAAGGTAACAAATTTCGAGAACTAAGTGAATTTTGATAACAAGAGTGGCATGACTTAGAGTTGAAAAACAGGATGTGACCTCATAAACAAAATATAAAATAAATATAATAATAATAATATATATATATATATATATATATATATATATATATATATATATATATATATATATTATTATTATATATATATAAGCTAAGAACAAAAATAATAAAATATAAAGTAAAATAGTATTTAATAGTCTTATAATTAATTTTATATAATTAAAATATATGACTTTTTAACACAATTAGGTTAGACCTACACTGACTATATCCATCAGCATCTTATCATGGGCTTGAGGCAACAGCACTGCAGCGTAATAAATAAAATATTGTTGCTTTAAATCATTATAAACTTAAGCATAAATATATGTTTAAATCGGCTATATATTATTATTCGCCAGATTTTAGATACAAACTTTTTATTTTATCATAAAAGGAAGAATTTAAGTTATTTTCCACTTCTGAACAAACTGGAGACGACAAAGAATAATTCCGAAATATTTTGAAATTATTATTTTTCTTAAAAGCAGAACTTGTTTTTTTTGCCTATTTTTTGTATTGTATTGATGATCTATTATTCTTCCCTTTAAAAGACTCCATTTTATGTACAAATCTCGGTATCTTTTTACGTAATTTTCCACCAAATACATCTTTTTTAACTATCTTTAACCAATATTTCACATATGCATTGCAGTCTTTTCGAATTCCAAATTTTTTAATAATAGGACCAGATAAGATCGGATAAAATTCAAAAAAATCATGTAACAAATATTTAATAAAGTCGGGTAAATAATATTCATTTTTTAAGGTAGTCAGAAAATATATAAAAAAATGGTGATTGTTTTCTTAAGGGGTTATACCTACCTGCAAGGCCGAAAAATACACGAAAGTTTGGGATTTTTTTAAACAAAAACTACACAACATTTTTCAAAACGACTTTCTCCACTTTTTTCGGCATGTCTTCCTCTACAAAATGCGATTTTTTAAATTACAAAAATCCGTCCTGGTGCCCCGCACGGCTGCTCCCCGTGGATGATGTTTTTGGGAAACCCTTTTGCGGTGCCAAGTCCCATTCGCGCTAGAATTATTTGAAATCAATAAAACCAAGCGGGTTTTGTTAAGCATGAGTAAAACTAGTACTTAATCGATGGATTTTCAAAAAAAATCATTTTTGACAAAATGGCGGCCTTGTAAAGTTGAAGTATCGATTTTGACCCATAAAAATTTGTCTTTGATCGGCTATAAAAAATCGAAATTTAATCAGAGACAAAATCCGAACGATTAAGTACTAGAAAAAATAGTTCTTAACAAAATGCACACACAGCCATCTGAATCGAACGAATAGTTTTCGAGAAATTTTTGGCACCGATTTTGAAGACATGGTTTCGAGATAATTGCGTTTAAAGTTTCAAGTTGTGTTCAGTCCTCTGTAAGTGAATATTTTTGGGAACTTACATAGAATCATCAAATCATCACTTTTTACACTGACATGCAGCCTCGTATTGTGCACGTTCATTTCAGATTATGGCATGAAACCTAAACACGCTCTTGCGCATGTCCACGCGCACAGGAATGACGGAGAGCGTTTCCAATGGGTCTCGACCCGGTACTCTTGTACCGCGCATAACTTTGTCAATTTTAATCGGATTAACTTGCGCTTTTGAGAAAATATTCTTGAATATGTATACTTTCGATTTATGCAATAAAAAAAAATCGATTTTTTAAAAGTTTGCAGGTAGGTATCACCCCTTAATGAGGTTGCATCTGTAGTGGTTGTAATTTTAGGATTACAACCAAGAACTTTTAAATATACATTTGTACAAAATTTTAGATATTGCAATGCTACAGAAAAATCTTCTGTTTGGTTAGATTGGTCAAACACTATTAATATATAAATCCAAAATTGAGTAACAGTAAGAATATCGTCCGTATGAATTAAGCCTGCAATGATGTATTTGCATATTCGCCTTAGTTGTTTATTTTTCGTTAAAGAATTAATTTTGTGAGACGCAGCGTGCATAAAATGTGTGGAACACACATATATTATAGTAAATTGATCTATTGTTTTACCTAAGGATATTATGTTCCCAACATAATTGTAAATATTTCAATAAATCTAATTTGTTAAAATTTGTAAAATTTGTAAAACAGATTGTATCAAGACCATACTAAAATCTGTTTCTATTTTTGAGACAATAGGTTTTTTTTTGCACGGAAAATGGAACTCAAGGCATACAGAAATGAGGATAAAAAAAACTGAATTGAAGGAATATTGTGAGAAGAAGAAATATACTCTGATATTGGTAAAGGCGACATATTTTTTTTTATGAAGAACTAAACCATAATAATAATTTTTTTTTTAATCCAAGAAGGACGAGAAATAATACTTCCTGTAGTATCTAAATACAAAAAAATTGGATTATTTCTCAACGATATTAAATAACGTAACTGGTCTTCTGTTTGAAGGCGAACAAAGAAACGATCATATCCAATATCTTGAATATACCCTTTTAAATATTTCCCATTCCAAATTTTAGATGTTTTTCGAGAAATTCGCAGTTTTATTAGATGCTGAAATAATTCTTTATCAAGGTCTATAGATTTAATAGTCTCGCTTGATACTTTTAAGAAAGGAGCGTTATTTAAATTTCCCTTTTTAAGGATTGTGATATTGTTTTTTGCAATCTCTTCAAATCTCACATTGCTTGGCGCGTCCACTTTCAGCTTTTCTACAAACTGTTTTTTCCTTTCACCAGCTATAAAACGAGCATGTGTTTCACCGCAGTGTTTAATTTTTTTCTGTTGAATTATTGAAATAAGAACATTATCACTAGTTAAGTTATCGTCCGTTAAAAATTTAAATTTTGAACAAGTACTATGTTAACATTTCGCATATGCGACAAAAGCATTTTTCATTATTATTTGAAACGTAACATTTATGCCATATAAATGACAAATCGCAAATCGGATAAACTGATGAAAAATATTGATTGAAATCATCTGTCCATCCACGTCGTAATTTTTTTTTTTTTTCATAGAAATATTTTTGCCAAAATATTTTTGGAACAGTCATATTATTATGATATGATGACTCTTTTGATTTACTTGTGTTGATATTACTTGTATTACTACAAGTATACATATAATATTTATTGTTCTTGGTAATAGTTGGAAAACGATGCTGAAAACTGGTTGCAATACAAAATAATTGGAAGAAAATTGTATATAAAAAAGGATGTTGTACCACATAAAAATTTTTCATCGCGATTAACAGAAAAAATTAAAGGATGACAAATTTCACCAGAGACAAGAAAATGGAAACAAATTTGTATTAAAAAGATAATCTTGCAAAAAAAAATTATTTGAAGAAATTAAAATGCCCATCACAAAGCGAAACAAGAAAACAATATAAATTATTAATGAAAGGAAGCCAAATTCAATTCAGTGTCATAAAGATTGATGCTTTTTTTTATTTCTGACGAAACTTCATGTTTAGTGTGTAGAAACGTCCATAATTTAAATATAACCTATAGAACTTAAACCAAAAACAAGTTTGTATTTAACGTAATGAGTTCTAATTTTCTTTTACTAATAACTAACTAATAAATAACTTTTTTCCAAAATATTGTTACTTTTGAAATTAAATCTTCACAATATTTTTCGTTCAGTTCAACTTCAACTATTGTGACTTTTTTATCATTTTCAAAATCAGGAGAATGCCACACAAAGTAGTCCACGTTTCCTTTTACTTAAAAATATTTGTACTTGAATTTGGGCATAAACTTTTTGTGCAATAATATCCGAATTTATATAATTTTTTACTGATTTACTTTTGGACGGACACTTTACTTCTACGCAATAGGTTTCATTAATTGCATCGGGTGACGCTCCAAATATTGGATATGTTGCATTAATAATGAGTCCACACCTTGTAATTTTAATATTGTATAGTTGTTGGACAACGTTCAGCACCTCTTCTTCTAACCTTAATCCTTGTGACATTGCTTCTGTTTGGAAATTTTTGTTTGCACCCAATATATTTTCTACTAGTGTGCCATCCAGTGTAGCACACCGTGAAGCTTCATACATTTTTGATGCGGTTATTCTTCCATAACGTGCTGTGAATCACATATTAGTTTTAGATTGTTCCACTGTTAACTTTTCAACCTCCACACAATCACTACCACTTATATTTTTAATACAAAATTTTTTTAAAATTTTCAACATTTTTATTTTCTGGACAAACATAACAATATTTAATTACTAAGCAATGTAATGAAACATTTTTAACTGCGTCATTTGTTTTATATGTCTGACTTAAAATGCTGTCACTAGCATTGGCAGCAGCTTTCTCTAAATATTTGTTCAAAAAACGTCCATCTTTTGTTTCCAAGGGTGGAACCGATGACGGAAACATATCACTTAGTGGAACAGCTTTTAAACTCGTTCCAACTGGTAAGACTGGTATTCGTTGTGCTACATATTGTTAAATATTGTACTCTGAACAGTTATCCATATAAAGTTTTGCGAGATTAGTTTAAAAATTGTCTTGAAATGGTCTCTTTGTTTTCAGGGATATATAATTCTCTAAAATTTTTACTTTTTCACCATATTCCGATAGAAGCTGCGTGCGTATAGCATCAAAAATTTCCTGCCGGTTGCATGTGACATTACTGGAATTTGCTGAAATAAAATAATAATAATAATAATATTAATATAAAACTTTCTTTTGTTATTTCCACAATTTGAATATCATTTGCAGGATTTTCTGTATCTAAAGTTAATTAATATTATTAGTGTATAATATATAGTAACAGTTACAGAAAATATTTAAAATTTATTAGAAAAATCGTAAATAAATTAACAGTATAATTAATTCAAAATACTAAAATTTATGGAAAAAGATGAAAATTATGATATAACGATCAATTAAATATGTGCATTTTAAAAATCATAATACCATTAAAATAAGTAGCACCATCATCGTATATATTTTCACACAATGATAATATTATTAAATCGGCGTCACTCGCTTTTTGATGAAACCTCCACAAGTTTTTATATATTCAATCTAAAATTTGATATTTGATTTATTGTTATTGAAAATATCATATTTTTTAAATGGTACCTTATCGAATTTTATATTTCATCATTAAACATTAATCATTAAACATTTCACTGATATTTTACTACTAATTATATTAGTTTTATACTCTTCTCCCAAAAACAATATAGGTGTGTGTATAAGTAATTATTACTCTTAAAAAAATTACTTGCTCGTTCACTGGCTTGACGATCTTTCACTGATCGCTTTCTATTAGCATAACTTCCTTTTAGATTTTCTACTTCTCGTTTTCTTTTCACAACACTATTGTATTCTGTTGTTATCATTATTATTTCGTCGGTCTTTTTATTTTCTATTACTTGTTTATATTTATTAATAATATTTAATAATTTTTGTTTTTCCCTTTCCTTAAAATTATAACCTTTAATACTTTTGCACGATGATATTTTGTTCAAATTGGCTGCTATAAATTGTTAAATTATCACTATATTGTAGTTTTTTTTACTATTTCACATATTTACCTGTTTGTGTAATCAAAACTTTTTTGGTATTTTTATTTAACCCAGATATGCCTGAAAAGAAACTAGAAACAAACTTGACATAATTTTACATGAAACTATTTATTTATAGTTTAATCAACACAATACAATTAAAAAACTCAAAAGAAATTGTAAATAACTTAGTACTTTTGCTGTCCTACATGTAGGACGCCAGGAACATATGCTCTATTTGGTATGGTAACTGATGAAGCACTTTACATGTAATTCATTACATGTAATAGCATTTCGTTTGTTTACTTTCCATAGACGGTCATCATTGTCGGGCTTATCGTTTATAATGTGAAGATTATTTCGAAGTTTCTCAAATCTGTTTCTGGACATAGCTTCCGAAACATCAGGAATATGTGTAAAGTGTAAATTGGTTCCAATGAAGTCGAATTCTCGGAAATTTCAAGACGCCCATGATAATATGCATTGCAAAAAACCGTTTTATTTCTTTTGAATTGGTCTCAATTCCTTTGTGATTATTTCCTGTTGCATACAAATTAGTTTCATATACAAATTTGTCAAAGATTGTATCAGGAAAATATTTTAGTAAATATTCATATGGACTCTCCATGTCACTTACAGAAGAATTATTTAGATTTTGTTCTAAGTAACTTTTTTTCTAACTCATTCTAGTTTGGCTGGAAAAATTATTGAAAATTAATATTTTTTGCATTTTATTTTTTTTTATTTTCAATAATTTTTACAGCCAAATCAGAATGAGTTAGAAAAAAAAGTTACTTAGTTGTTATGTAGCTAATTTTTTTCTCAATTTTACTGAATTTTTTCAGATTTTTTTGAGCAAATTTTGAAAAAATCCCAAGGGTGCAGCTTATGTTTAACTTTAAATATCTCGAAAAACATTGACTTTATCGTTACAAAGGAAGAGTATGTTTTTTACACAGCAAGTATTGGAGAATCGAAAAATTGTGCTAAAATGACAATTCCGCCAGTGGCGTAGAATTTAGGAAGGATCAACCTCTTACTTGCCCCTGTTGTACGCCACTGGCAGTAGCCAAAAACTTTTATTTAACATAATTTAGTATGGTGTACGGTACCTACATTTCCTGCCAAGTATGATAAAGATACGTCAAATAGTTTTAAAGTACTGGGCAAAAATCGTTTTTAAATTTTTATATAAAACACCCTGTAGCTCAGTAAGGAGCCACATTTTATCTCAGTGATTTGCATTAAATCTTCATATTCTGAGCCCAGAATACTTCAGTTAAAATTAGGAATAGTTTATTGGAGTTATTTTTGTCTGTAAGCAATAGCACTAACCACATTAGTCCGCATTCTCATTAACTTGTTCTTTAGTAATTTTCTTAATTCTAAATTGTAATCAGTGTTAGTTGCTAGTCGTTGAATTTTTCTACAAAAACACCTTAGTAAATGGTTTCTACATTCTATCTTTTCTACGGTGATATTATTGTACGGTCGAGCTTCGATAATACTTCTGTAAGTACTGCTATTCCCATCCGCAATTAATTTGTTATAAATTACTCCGTGTAGACTAGATTTAAAACCTTCTACTATTATAGCCGATTCCATACTACTAGCACTTCCATGGTAATTTTTAAAACAAATGTGATCATTTTTTTCTAAATTTTCTTTATTATTTTTATCACATATCATGCAGTATTTATTTTTCACACCAATATAAAGTACTTCTTGAAATTGGTATCCAATAATAGCTGCTACTCCCGAATTTGATTTGTAATTCGTCTTATAATATCTACGAGACCAGCAACCATCAGCGATCACAGTGATTAAAGGAATTCCATTTTTGTCTACATTGTTTGTTGCCAATGCGTAGTCAGCTTCTTTTTTTTCACAAAATACATAAAAAATAAAGTGCGTAAGACTTGCATTATACTTAAAGATTAGAACTTGTCACTGAGATAGTCATCAAACTTATAATAATTTTTTTCAATGAAAAATTTTTTTAAATGAAATTTGAAATTAATTTTTGATTTTATGCTAATGATATGCTTTGGTAAATGATTATAAAAGATTAGACCAATGTGATTTGGGTTAAATTTAGTTTTATTTAAATGTGGTATTATATTGATGCAGATCGCTTTGAGTTGATAAATTATTTTTTATATTATGAATAAAAAAAATAACAAAATATAAATAAATACATGGAAAATTTAGCATATATTAATTTTTAAAAACGTCTTTACAGGATTGTCGTTTGCCAAGTAAAAATATATTCCTAACGGCCATTTTTTGTAGTTTAAATACTCGTTTTGTAGAAGGAGCATAACCCCAAAAATTAACACCATATATCAAAATTGGAAAGAATTTACCGAAGTAAAAGGTTTTTGCAGTAGCTACATCTGAAAGCAATCGTATTCGTTTAATAAGATAACACACAGTTTTGTTAATCTATTGCATACACATACACTATTAACATGGTCGTCCCAAATCATATTTTCATGTAAATTTAAGCCTAATAATTTATAATTGCTTAATTGAGGTAATAATGTATTATTACAATATATAAATATTATATCATTTTGTGTGTTTGAAAAATTTAACATCACGGATTTAACGGTATTTACAGTCAAATTAAGTGATGCAAACCATGATGAAAGATTAGTAATAATTTTTAAACATAATATTTCCAAGTGTGCTTTATATATCTTTTGTTTATATTATATGTGTTGTTGTTTTATAGAGCTGTCATATTATATTGAAAATACTGTTTATACTGAATACATTTCTTTTATATATTTGTATGAGTTGTACTAGTACTAGTACTAGTGGTGTCTAAGTAATGTTAGTTCAGTATGAAGGCACCTTGACAGCCTACAAAATAATCGAGTCTTCATTTGTGTGATCATTAGTTTACATACATACATGAGAGTTGTTGACATTTATTGCCAGTCAAACTGGAGAAGCTCTGAGGCAATGTCTTCCACTTCTTCTAATAGAATTAAAGAAGAGCGACAAGATGAAGCAGAAATCAATCAATCGTCATCGGAAGATAGAAAAATTACAGCTACCTACGAAGAATCTGTGCGCGGCCGGTTCGGTTGGGTTCAGTTGGGAAAATGTCATATCCCTTATATATTTTGCTTAGACGAAAAATATTGTGCGGTGCGTATGGTAGAAATGAAACTGCAGACTGAGTTGACTCGTACCTGGAATTGCTTCTGGTGTTGCCGGTTCTGCTGCTGGTGTTTGAGGCCGTGGTGGTGTTACGGCCTTCACAACGTTGGGTCGGCGGGCATGTTTCAGCGGCGACGTTACTGGTCTGATTCGGCTGTGATGACGTGCTGGCCGGACCAACACGTTGCTCGTAATGCAGATGACTGGTCGGTGGCTGGATTCTGACCGACGTATCGGCAGGGTCGGTAGCCTCCAAGGCCGGAACGGGCTCGGCATCCTCTATAAATGCAGGTTTTAAGTCTTTTACATGAATAATTACCAAATGAAACAAATATGGAAACAAATTTGTATTAAAAAGATAATCTTGCAAAAAAAAATTATTTGAAGAAATTAAAATGCCCATCACAAAGCGAAACAAGAAAACAATATAAATTATTAATGAAAGGAAGCCAAATTCAATTCAGTGTCATAAAGATTGATGCTTTTTTTTATTTCTGACGAAACTTCATGTTTAGTGTGTAGAAACGTCCATAATTTAAATATAACCTATAGAACTTAAACCAAAAACAAGTTTGTATTTAACGTAATGAGTTCTAATTTTCTTTTACTATATTAAATATTTAAATAATTTTCAATAGCTCAGGGAAAATAACTTTTTTCCAAAATATTGTTACTTTTGAAATTAAATCTTCACAATATTTTTCGTTCAGTTCAACTTCAACTATTGTGACTTTTTTATCATTTTCAAAATCAGGAGAATGCCACACAAAGTAGTCCACGTTTCCTTTTACTTAAAAATATTTGTACTTGAATTTGGGCATAAACTTTTTGTGCAATAATATCCGAATTTATATAATTTTTTACTGATTTACTTTTGGACGGACACTTTACTTCTACGCAATAGGTTTCATTAATTGCATCGGGTGACGCTCCAAATATTGGATATGTTGCATTAATAATGAGTCCACACCTTGTAATTTTAATATTGTATAGTTGTTGGACAACGTTCAGCACCTCTTCTTCTAACCTTAATCCTTGTGACATTGCTTCTGTTTGGAAATTTTTGTTTGCACCCAATATATTTTCTACTAGTGTGCCATCCAGTGTAGCACACCGTGAAGCTTCATACATTTTTGATGCGGTTATTCTTCCATAACGTGCTGTGAATCACATATTAGTTTTAGATTGTTCCACTGTTAACTTTTCAACCTCCACACAATCACTACCACTTATATTTTTAATACAAAATTTTTTTAAAATTTTCAACATTTTTATTTTCTGGACAAACATAACAATATTTAATTACTAAGCAATGTAATGAAACATTTTTAACTGCGTCATTTGTTTTATATGTCTGACTTAAAATGCTGTCACTAGCATTGGCAGCAGCTTTCTCTAAATATTTGTTCAAAAAACGTCCATCTTTTGTTTCCAAGGGTGGAACCGATGACGGAAACATATCACTTAGTGGAACAGCTTTTAAACTCGTTCCAACTGGTAAGACTGGTATTCGTTGTGCTACATATTGTTAAATATTGTACTCTGAACAGTTATCCATATAAAGTTTTGCGAGATTAGTTTAAAAATTGTCTTGAAATGGTCTCTTTGTTTTCAGGGATATATAATTCTCTAAAATTTTTACTTTTTCACCATATTCCGATAGAAGCTGCGTGCGTATAGCATCAAAAATTTCCTGCCGGTTGCATGTGACATTACTGGAATTTGCTGAAATAAAATAATAATAATAATAATATTAATATAAAACTTTCTTTTGTTATTTCCACAATTTGAATATCATTTGCAGGATTTTCTGTATCTAAAGTTAATTAATATTATTAGTGTATAATATATAGTAACAGTTACAGAAAATATTTAAAATTTATTAGAAAAATCGTAAATAAATTAACAGTATAATTAATTCAAAATACTAAAATTTATGGAAAAAGATGAAAATTATGATATAACGATCAATTAAATATGTGCATTTTAAAAATCATAATACCATTAAAATAAGTAGCACCATCATCGTATATATTTTCACACAATGATAATATTATTAAATCGGCGTCACTCGCTTTTTGATGAAACCTCCACAAGTTTTTATATATTCAATCTAAAATTTGATATTTGATTTATTGTTATTGAAAATATCATATTTTTTAAATGGTACCTTATCGAATTTTATATTTCATCATTAAACATTAATCATTAAACATTTCACTGATATTTTACTACTAATTATATTAGTTTTATACTCTTCTCCCAAAAACAATATAGGTGTGTGTATAAGTAATTATTACTCTTAAAAAAATTACTTGCTCGTTCACTGGCTTGACGATCTTTCACTGATCGCTTTCTATTAGCATAACTTCCTTTTAGATTTTCTACTTCTCGTTTTCTTTTCACAACACTATTGTATTCTGTTGTTATCATTATTATTTCGTCGGTCTTTTTATTTTCTATTACTTGTTTATATTTATTAATAATATTTAATAATTTTTGTTTTTCCCTTTCCTTAAAATTATAACCTTTAACCCTTAAATGCATGATTTTTTGTTTCACAAAAAAACATTTTTTTTTTGTTATATTGAATGTTACTGTGTTCCGTAAAAATAATAAAAAAATTCTTGTTTTAAAATTTATTGCAAAAAATACAAAAAACTCTTTGTATCATATATGATACATTATGCATAAACTAGTTACATTTTAATTAATCTTACGTGGTATGAAATGTTTTGAAACAACTTGAAGTTTTGTTGAAACACAGGTTCACTTTGCATTTTTCGCAAAATACATAAGTTAGTGCCTTACACATGGGATGTTTGCATCTTCCTCGAGTTTCTAACCACTTTGGCCAATGGTCCATTAAATCCTGTCTGACATCAATTGGTGGTACAATTCTTGCGGGGTTTTTTATTCTTTTTAGCTCTAATGATTCTTGTATACCTGAACTTGGGCGACCCCTTTTTGCAGTATTTCTGCCGATTTTGCACAAACACTGAGAAATTTCAATGCGAAACTTTTTTTGGTTCATAGATTGGCGTCCTTTTTCCATACAAACTCTCTGGTATAGAATCCAAGAATTGACCAATGATAAGTCAATTAAATGGTAAAATAGTCTAAAGTACCATTTTTTTGATTTTAGCTTCATTCTATGCCGTCCAATATGACTGTCAAACAAATCAACTCCGCCCATATGTTGATTATAGACAGACACAATTTGAGGACACTTGACTTCCTTGTACTCCTTCAATTTTCTATCAAATCGTCTTACTGTAGTTTCTGGTTGTTGTCCACAAAAGGTTGACATTAGATTAACAATTTTGTTGTCTTTCCAGGCTAAACTACAAATTTCAACGTTGTCGACAGTAGCAACAAATTCAATAGATGTTCCCCGAGGTTGTTTCTTGAACTCGTTTTCTAATGGCAGTTTACATTGAGGAATCCGATTGCGTCTTATGGTACCTAAAGATAAAATACCTTGTTTATGAAGCTCAATCAGAAGAGGTACGGAGGAAAAATAATTATCAAAATAGAGTTTGTGGTTCTTAAATTTTCCAATATCTCTTGCGAGGCGTACTACCACATTTGAACTCGCACCAAGATCTGGTTCATCAGAAGGTCGTCTAATGGGATCATTTTCTTGTCCGGTATACACTTCAAATTTATAGGCATATCCAGACACTCCACATAAAAAAAACAGTTTAAATCCCCATTTATGAGGTTTATTTTTCAGATACTGTTTTAGATGATGTCTAACCTTGGTAGCACAAACTTGTTCGTCTACTGATAATGCTTCTTCCATCGGTATAGATACAAACTTCTGTTGCAGACTATCTAATAGAGGCCTAATTTTGTATAGTTTATCATATCCTATTTCTCCTTCGCGAATTTGCTTTTGGTTATCATTAAAATGTAACGAAGCTCGAATTTTTTCAAATTTATTCACCGACATAGTCTCTTTTACAAAATCGCTCCCTGTGATATCTGCCCAATAATCCCTTACATTTGTGCAATAGGAGACTGATGTAAATATGCATATACCTAAGTATTTATGTATATCATCCTTTTTTATTAGCTCAGGTTTATTGGGGTTGCGCTGAGTACTGTAAAGGGACGATTCTAAAACTATTTTATCAATAATTTCATCATCCAGAAAATATTTAAAAAATTGATACGGAGTTTCTAAACTCAAAATATTGGCTGGAAGATACGCATTCCCTAAAAACTTTTTTTCTTCATCAGAATAATTTAAATTACCCCTTTTCCATAAAATTTTAGTTTTTTCTTCAAGTTTCTTTTTCTGCTTTGACCTACCTAAGTCGGTTGTTACAGGTTCTGGCAATATGGCACTTGAAGAAATTTGTGCAATGGGTTCCAAAATATTGTCATTTTCTTCATCTGACGAAGATTCTATAGCATTATCCTCTTCGAATTCATCATCGTCATCTTCTAAATCATCTTCACTTTCGACAGGAATATCTAAATCTATAAGATTTAGCAACTCATCGTCAGTAAGAGATCTCTTCTTGTCGAAATGTTTCCACCACTTGCTCATTATATCTAAAAAGTTAATTAAATTTTATAACGCGCAATATTACATAAACGTAAAAATATATATTTAATTTTTATGTGTAAGTAAGATAGAAATATTAGAAGAATAAAATATAAAAAATAATATAAATAAGAAATGGAAAAATATTATCTTAGTGCATGATGTATCAGATATGATACAAGAACAAAACAGCTGATAAGATAACGATATTTTACCATTTATCAAAAGTAGAATAAAAATATAATTGTACTTACATTCAAAAGGCTGTATGATTTTTTATAAACACGTTACTTTTCGCAAAAGCAGTTAAATCACAATTCAACTCGCGAGTTTTCCAGCACCTGTCACCATGACAGTCTACAACTGAATTAAAATGATTCAAAACAAAAACTACCAGCCTACAACGAAAATTTGTGGTTTATTGCGCTAAAATCATGTTGTAACAGATATGATACAAGTTTCAGTACGATTTGTAAACGATAGATGGCAATAAAATATATATTTTGGACTTGTATCATATATGATACAGTATGCAGTTAAGGGTTAATACTTTTGCACGATGATATTTTGTTCAAATTGGCTGCTATAAATTGTTAAATTATCACTATATTGTAGTTTTTTTTACTATTTCACATATTTACCTGTTTGTGTAATCAAAACTTTTTTGGTATTTTTATTTAACCCAGATATGCCTGAAAAGAAACTAGAAACAAACTTGACATAATTTTACATGAAACTATTTATTTATAGTTTAATCAACACAATACAATTAAAAAACTCAAAAGAAATTGTAAATAACTTAGTACTTTTGCTGTCCTACATGTAGGACGCCAGGAACATATGCTCTATTTGGTATGGTAACTGATGAAGCACTTTACATGTAATTCATTACATGTAATAGCATTTCGTTTGTTTACTTTCCATAGACGGTCATCATTGTCGGGCTTATCGTTTATAATGTGAAGATTATTTCGAAGTTTCTCAAATCTGTTTCTGGACATAGCTTCCGAAACATCAGGAATATGTGTAAAGTGTAAATTGGTTCCAATGAAGTCGAATTCTCGGAAATTTCAAGACGCCCATGATAATATGCATTGCAAAAAACCGTTTTATTTCTTTTGAATTGGTCTCAATTCCTTTATGATTATTTCTTGTTGCATACAAATTAGTTTCATATACAAATTTGTCAAAGATTGTATCAGGAAAATATTTTAGTAAATATTCATATGGACTCTCCATGTCACTTACAGAAGAATTATTTAGATTTTGTTCAAAAATGAAATTTTCTATAGGAACAAAATTTCGTACTGTCCATTTTTCTTTATACTTTTGTGAAGTTTCGGTTTCACATGGATTGTTAATATTTTGATCTTCATTTAAATTTTCAACACTAGAAGGCAAATTTTTTTTTTCAAACATGCATATTTCATCTTCGTCATCTTCATTATCTTCAGAGCATCGGAAATATATCCATTTTCTAAAGAAGTTAAAATTTTCTCTGCTTCAGTTTCAAGTTCACGTTCAGAAAGAGGTCTATTTTTTCCCAAATATGTCTATTATCACTATATTGTAGTTTTTTTTACTATTTCACATATTTACCTGTTTGTGTAATCAAAACTTTTTTGGTATTTTTATTTAACCCAGATATGCCTGAAAAGAAACTACAAATAAACTTGACATAATTTTACATGAAACTATTTATTTATAGTTTAATCAACACAATACAATTAAAAAACTCAAAAGAAATTGTAAATAACTTAGTTTTTTGCTGTCCTACATGTAGGACGCCAGGAACATAAGCTCTATTTGGTACGGTAATTGATGAAGCACTTTACATGTAATTCATTACATGTAATAGCATTTCGTTTGTTTATCTTGAGAAATTACAAAATGATTTCTGATTGAATTCTGACTTCATCATTTTCGTTTTTTGAGGGACGTCCTTTAGAATAAGAACCATATCGATACAATGGATTATCTATGGGAAATACCATTTTTTTTTTCACGAATGCCAGTGCGATATAAACTAATATTTTGGTCGCTTCTATTCACTCCTCCCATATTAGCGTTGTTTATTTTCACTAAATTGGGTTGATTGATGTATACAAACTTCTTTTCTTTTTGCGAGTATCGCTTCACTAATTGAACCGGACTTATCCCTATAGAATTTGAACAAAGACACACAATGCTATTATCATGTTATTTTGTCACAATCACATTGTCATCTTTAGTTTTTTTGAAGTCGTATGTCCCTCTCGGTTATTAGCAGTGTTTATTTCATTAATATCGACTAAATGAAAATTCGACATTATATATTCAAATTTATCTCGAGTCATAGCTTCTGACACTAAGTAATCTGAATATAAGCAATCTGCGCCTTATTGAAACTTTCAGCCAACGCATTAACCCGCGCGTATGTTGCTTTAAATTTAAGCTTTGCATGCCCATCCTCGATGGCTGCCATTGCCAAATTTAAAATCTGATTTATTCTGTTCACGAAATAGTCTCTTTCAGTTTTCAACGCAACTGAATCCATTTTCACGTATTTGATCCCGATTGAATCACGAATTTCCGACTACGAATTGTTTAATCGTTCACTCAAAGTTTCACGTTTATCCGTCAACTTTCGCGTTGATTCGTCACGAATGAATCAATTAATCAATGTTCATGGAAAATAAAATAAAATTACATTATGTAAATAACAAAATAACTATTATGTTTTACAACATCTAATAAATATTATATATACTTCTTCAAAAAACTAACATACAGTTTAATTAAGGGGTTATACCTACCTGCAAGGCCGAAAAATACACGAAAGTTTGGGATTTTTTTAAACAAAAACTACACAACATTTTTCAAAACGACTTTCTCCACTTTATTCGGCATGTCTTCCTCTACAAAATGCGATTTTTTAAATTACAAAAATCCGTCCTGGTGCCCCGCACGGCTGCTCCCCGTGGATGATGTTTTTGGGAAATCCTTTTGCGGTGCCAAGACCCATTCGCGCTAGAATTATTTGACAAGCGTATTTAACTTGACAGTTCAGACACAAATTGTTCGTTGCACGAATAAACGAGGGGTCACTTGCGCACTAGTACACAACTCTAGCACAAAATCACCACACTTCAACTCTTGAGCACTTTCACAACTCGTATGGACAGTTTACTAGTCGAACACCACCGGTTCACAACGAAGTCAAGCTCAGCGAACTTACTTCTTAGTCGAATTACACAGTTCACTTAACACAGTCCAATATTACACTGAGCATAGTCCATTTACGTCTCAAACGTAGTCTATTTACGTCTCAAACGTAGTCTATTTACGTCACAACAATAGCTCACGACGGTAAATATCCTTTTACAACACCCGTACGCTTCACGAAAGTTAATACACAACACTGTATATAGCGTCTCACTATAACTTGTTGAATATTATAACCAAAAAATGCTGAGCTGTACGACCGCACTTCAATCTCTGAAGTATATGCCTCAACTGACGCCCCGCTGTGAAGCACCCTGCTTTATAACCTCGGTGGGGTGTGGCCATTGGCCGTCGTCCCAAGTTGAATCAGCCAATCAGCGCGCTAGGCTTCAATCTCTGTTCCGTCCGCGCTTACGACCGAAGTTTATAAATATAAATACCACGCGCGCGAGCGCTTTGCCATTGCCATTACTTACTAGCTTGCGGGCGAGGATTTTAATGTCCGAACAATAACTATTATGTTTTACAACATCTAATAAATATTATATATACTTCTTCAAAAAACTAACATACAGTTTAATTAAGGGGTTATACCTACCTGCAAGGCCGAAAAATACACGAAAGTTTGGGATTTTTTTAAACAAAAACTACACAACATTTTTCAAAACGACTTTCTCCACTTTATTCGGCATGTCTTCCTCTACAAAATGCGATTTTTTAAATTACAAAAATCCGTCCTGGTGCCCCGCACGGCTGCTCCCCGTGGATGATGTTTTTGGGAAACCCTTTTGCGGTGCCAAGACCCATTCGCGCTAGAATTATTTGACAAGCGTATTTAACTTGACAGTTCAGACACAAATTGTTCGTTGCACGAATAAACGAGGGGTCACTTGCGCACTAGTACACAACTCTAGCACAAAATCACCACACTTCAACTCTTGAGCACTTCCACAACTCGTATGGACAGTTTACTAGTCGAACACCACCGGTTCACAACGAAGTCAAGCTCAGCGAACTTACTTCTTAGTCGAATTACACAGTTCACTTAACACAGTCCAATATTACACTGAGCATAGTCCATTTACGTCTCAAACGTAGTCTATTCACGTCACAACAATAGCTCACGACGGTAAATATCCTTTTACATTCGAACAACACCCGTTCGCTTCACGAAAGTTAATACACAACACTGTATATAGCGTCTCACTATAACTTGTTGAATATTATAACCAAAAAATGCTGAGCTGTACGACCGCACTTCAATCTCTGAAGTATATGCCTCAACTGACGCCCCGCTGTGAAGCACCCTGCTTTATAACCTCGGTGGGGCGTGGCCATTGGCCGTCGTCCCAAGTTGAATCAGCCAATCAGCGCGCTAGGCTTCAATCTTCAATTACTTAGTGTCTAAGTAATGTTAGTTCAATATGAAGGCACCTTGACAGCCTACAAAATAATCGAGTCTTCATTTGTGTGATCATTAATTTATATACATACATGAGAGTTGTTGACATTTATTGCCAGTCAAACTGGAGAAGCTCTGAGGCAATGTCTTCCACTTCTTCTAATAGAATTAAAGAAGAGCGACAAGATGAAGCAGAAATCAATCAATCGTCATCGGAAGATAGGAAAATTACAGCTACCGACGAAGAATCTGTGCGCGGCCGGTTCGGTTGGGTTCAGTTGGGAAAATGTCATATCCCTTATATATTTCGCTTAGACCAGAGGTTCCCAAACTTTTTTTCCCCGTAGACCACTTTCAAAAATTTACTGGTTTCGGTGGACCCCCTGCTGCTACATTTCTACCATATTCCCAAAACTCGTCAAAAAATGTGAAGATTAGATCTAACGATGGATATATGCGTCGCGGCTGAGTTCCAACTCTAAATTCGGAGTGGTAAAAATAAAAAGAAGAATAGTATATTTTCATTATTCATTAAAATTTTTTATTAAAATAATATGATTAGACTTAATAGACTTAAAATTAAACATTAATAACGTAACTTCAACAATTAAAAAAAATAGTCATTTTTAATGGGAGGGATGCACTTGATGAATTGATAGCAAGTTATCAATATTTGGCTTCAGTTTTGTCAGGAATAACCGCAAATCTCCCCGTTCTGTGATATTCAATCTGCTCCTTTTTTTTGTTAATAGGTTTGTCACCACACTAAAACTTTTTTCGACAAGGTATGACGAGGGAAACGCTATCAAAAGTTTTCTCGCAATTTCCCACAGTCCAGGATATTTTTCGGCAATTTCTGCTTGCAGCCAAAATGTTTGATAGCCTTTTTTAAATTTCACCTTCAGCTCCTCATTGGTGGTAAGCTCGAGTAGCTCCTCTTGCAATACCACATTCGCCACTTCCGTTTCATCAAATGGATTTATGATCCATGGTGGTATTTCCATCGTCAGAATATCTTCAAATCTATTTTTGAAGTCATCATGCAAGGCATTTAAATGTTGAACGTATGTCTGAATATCCTCATCAAGACATTCTGCCTGTGACAAGTTTGGAAACTGCGAATTCGCGCCGACTAATATTTTGCTTCATAAATTTCAATTTTCCAAGAAAAGCCGAAATTACACCCTTTGTTTTTATTAAATTTAGGCTGTCCCCTTGCAACTGCAAGTTAATGTCATTAAATTTTTTGTACAAATCTGTCAAATACGCGATGTCTGCTTTCAATTTGATCAGATTTTCTTTTAAATCTGGATCTTTACTTTCCAAAAACTCTAAAACTGATTCAAAAAGTGAGTAAAATCTTGTTAAACATGCACCTTTCGACAACCAGCGTACTTCAGTATGTAAGAGTAATCGTTGGAAGTCTTCATCATTTTCGTCGCACAATTGTGCAAATAAACGGGTATTTAACGCGTTGCTTCTTATTTTGTTAACTGCTTTAATCACAAATTGAAGCGATTGGTGCAATCTATCACTCAAATTTTTCGCTACCAGGTGTTGTCGGTGTATGACACAGTGAATTGCAGTTACTCCTGGTATAATTCTTTGAAGATGGCTTATAAACCCACGATATCGCCCGAACATGGCAGGAGCTCCATCTGCTGCCACCGAAGTAATGTTTGTAAATGGAATCGATTTTTCCTTAAGAAAATCGCTCAGGACATTAAATATTGATTCTCCTTTTGTGTCCGTCTTCAAAGTTTTCGCGAATAGTAGCTCTTCATGGATTTCTTCGTCCATAACAAATCGAACATATGCCAATAATAAGGCTTCATTGCCAGGTAATGTTGATTCATCCAATTGAATAGAAAAATGAGTTGTTTGCAGATAATTGCACAAGAAGCTTTCAACATCAGAGCTCATTTCATCAATACGCCTTTGTACAGTGTTGTTACTCAAAGAAATTTTTTTAAGTACGTCAAATGGAGGTTTGTGCAGAACAGTTTCTAAAACCTCTTCAACAGCGGGTAAAATTAACTGTTCACCGATGGTGTGCGGTTTTCCAGATTTCGCGATAAGCAATGAGATATTGTAGGATGCCCGCAAGCCATCATCGTTACTTTGAGACGTTGAAGCGAACATACTTTGCACGGTGGGTCTTCTTTCATATTTTTCCTTCAATGTTTGAAAATATTTTAAATCTTTGCCTATTTTATCAGGATGACACCTTCTTAGATGATCTTCGAGCTTCGATGGTTTCATCGAGTCATTGCTCAAAACTTTGTTGCACAAAAGGCATATGGGCAATCGTTTGTCGGCCGTTGATGGAACAAAACCAAATTTCAAATATTGAACACTGTATTGTCGACATTTCTTCTTAGATTCAGCCATGTTTCGTATCAGTTACCTACGTGTAAAGAAAAAAAAAAGTTTGTTTTAGTAATCATAAGGTGATTTTAACAGGATATGGCTATTTGAACAGAATTGAATGGGAATAATTAGTTAATTATTGCAATGAAAAAACCAAAATGCCGGCGGCAAAACTGATTTTAATTATTAAAAGCAATAAGCCGCTAAGATTGAATCTATTTTAATGTAATGCAAAACATTTTTTGATTAATTATATTTTGATACATTTCTGTAAATTCGAGAGAAAATACTTTTAAAGAATATTTTGACGTCAAAACACCGCGATTTTAATGTTTTATTTATTACGTTGATACATTACTATACGAGTGGTACATTTTATGAAAATATTTTTAGTCATTTAGCATTAGCAACTACGAGGGCACTGAAATATGTACAAACATGCAGGTCAATTATAATAACTCTCTTTTAGTGAATCACCACAGTCGGGTAAATAAATAATTTTATAATAAAAAGTACTAAAAGTTCAATCTTTCTCGGCTTTCTGTTCTTTTATAGAAGTATCGAATAATGGCCCTGTTCAGTATTTAATTTTTATTACGTACCTACTACACGCAAACATAACAAATAATATAATATTACTACAATATAAAATAAAAGTATGTATAACAAATAGGCAGGTATACTTACTTTTTCCGGCACTGGCAAACACTGACATCGATTCACTCACACGTTTCTTTTCAAAATTCCCGAAACAAATGAGCACAGCAAATGAGTAAAGCAAATGAGTAACGTTTGTTCTTGGCATTCGTATTTATATTGGTGAAGAATCAAACAAGTTCATGCAAGATTGCAAGCACAGTACAAGTCGTATTTCGTCCCTATGCACGTCTTAACTAGCGTTGCTGGCTGGCTAGCGGGCGGCGCTTTGCAAGTCTCGATACGCGTTGTACTCAAAATATCGAATATGCAAGTTTTTACAAGTTAACAGTCGCTGACTTTCTTAAAATACACTACTCAAAAAAATTAACGGAGGTTTAAAAAAAAGGAAATTAATACTAAATAAACAGGCTATCAGATCCATATGCCGGCCTAACTGAAAAAAAATTTTCACACCCGTGGACAAAAAAAAACAAGCAAAAAATTTGCAATATTATTTTTTTGCGCTATCTGTTAGTATTGCATGAGAACCGTAACTCCTAAAATATTTTAGCAAAAATCTGAAAATTTGAATCATAAAGCTTCAAAATGCTTTTTTTAAAGTCTCAATACGACCATTTTGCACCGAAATAAAGCCTGTCAAAAATCACCGAAAAATTTGGAATTTTTTTTAGTACCTAGTGTATTATCTGCCTACAATGTAGGCCCTACATTGATAGGTACAGCCAAGCCAACATTTTAGTTCTTTACGATCGAAACCAGATAAATTTTCGTGGACCCCCACTTACAACCAGTGAACCCCCATTTTTTTTTCTCGCCATCGTAGACCCCCGTCGAGTCTTCCGTGGACCCCTGGGGGTCCACCTGGACCACTTTGGGAATCACTGGCTTAGACGAAAAATATTGTGCGGTGCGTATGGTAGAAATGAAACTGCAGACTGAGTTGACTCGTACCTGGAATTGCTTCTGGTGTTGCCGGTTCTGCTGCTGGTGTTTGAGGCCGTGGTGGTGTTACGGGCTTCACAACGTTGGGTCGGCGGGCATGTTTCAGCGGCGACGTTACTGGTCTGATTCGGCTGTGATGACGTGATGGCCGGACCAACACGTTGCTCGTAATGCAGATGACTGGTCGGTGGCTGGATTCTGACCGACGTATCGGCAGGGTCGGTAGCCTCCAAGGCCGGAACGGGCTCGGCATCCTCTATAAATGCAGGTTTTAAGTCTTTTACATGAATATTTACCAAATGAAACAAATATGGAAACAAATTTGTATTAAAAAGATAATCTTGCAAAAAAAAATTATTTGAAGAAATTAAAATGCCCATCACAAAGCGAAACAAGAAAACAATATAAATTATTAATGAAAGGAAGCCAAATTCAATTCAGTGTCATAAAGATTGATGCTTTTTTTTATTTCTGACGAAACTTCATGTTTAGTGTGTAGAAACGTCCATAATTTAAATATAACCTATAGAACTTAAACCAAAAACAAGTTTGTATTTAACGTAATGAGTTCTAATTTTCTTTTACTATATTAAATATTTAAATAATTTTCAATAGCTCAGGGAAAATAACTTATTTCCAAAATATTGTTACAATTGAAATTAAATCTTCACAATATTTTTCGTTCAGTTCAACTTCAACTATTGTGACTTTTTTATCATTTTCAAAATCAGGAGAATGCCACACAAAGTAGTCCACGATTCCTTTTACTTAAAAACATTTGTACTTGAATTTGGGCATAAACTTTTTGTGCAATAATATTATCCGAATTTATATAATTTTTTACTGATTTACTTTTGGACGGACACTTTACTTCTACGCAATAGGTTTCATTAATTGCATCGGGTGACGCTCCAAATATTGGATATGTTGCATTAATAATGAGTCTACACCTTGTAATTTTAATATTGTATAGTTGTTGGACAACGTTCAGCACCTCTTCTTCTAACCTTAATCCTCGTGTCATTGCTTCTGTTTGGAAATTTTTGTTTGCACCCAATATATTTTCTACTAGTGTGCCATCCAGTGTAGCACACCGTGAAGCTTCATACATTTTTGATGCGGTTATTCTTCCATAACGTGCTGTGAACCACATATTAGTTTTAAATTGTTCCACTGTTAACTTTTCAACCTCCACACAATCACTACCACTTATATTTTTGATACAAAAATTTAAAAAATTTTCAACATTTTTATTTTCTGGACACACATAACAATATTTAATTACTAAGCAATGTAATGAAACATTTTTAACTGCGTCATTTGTTTTATATGTCTGACTTAAAATGCTGTCACTAGCATTGGCAGCAGCTTTCTCTAAATATTTGTTCAAAAAACGTCCATCTTTTGTTTTCAAGGGTGGAACCGATGACGGAAACATATCACTTAGTGGAACAGCTTCTAAACTCGTTCCAACTGGTAAGACTGATATTCGTTGTGCTATATATTGTTAAATATTGTATTCTGAACAGTTATGCATATAAAGTTTTGCGAGATTAGTTAAAAGATTGTCTTGAAATGGTCTCTTTGTTTTCAGGGATATATAATTCTCTAAAATTTTTACTTTTTCACCATATTCCGATAGAAGCTGCGTGCGTATAGCATCAAAAATTTCCTGCCGGTTGCATGTGACATTACTGGAATTTGCTGAAATAAAATAATAATACTAATATTAATATAAAACCTGTAATTAATTATGTATACAAATTTTGAGCATTGAGCCAAACAGATTATTTCAATTTCATATCGAGTCAAATGAAACCATACCGTTTTCCGAATTGAAATGAAAATAACAAATATTGGTCTAAAAAACGAAGAGGGTACCTCGGGGTAAGAAATCTTTTTCACGAATTAATCTTGATATCTTAAATTTTATATAAAAAAAGGAGGATCATCCAACTCGATCAAACTCAACTATTTTTAATAAACAAAAAATAAACTTTGCAATATTTACAACCCTTATGACCGGTTTCATAAAAGCTTGTTAAAATATAACAATCTGTTAAAACATTAACATGCTCTTAAATCAAGATTTTTGTTTCATATATCATCGTTAAAGATAACATAGTGTTAAACTATATGTTAATATAACATTGCTCTAGGCACCTGTTAAATTTATTTACATTGTGTTAAAATTTAACATACGTCAAAATTGAAAGGTAAAAGCGACGAAATTTGTTGTTATATAACTGTAAGTATGTATTTATGGCCTTTATAATTTTAAATGTTTTTATCTTATATGATAATTTAAATAGATCGAGCAATGATATCCAATGAAGAGTCCTCTGATGATAAATTTTTGGAGAACACTATCCAGTTTATACACAGACATGAAATTTTTCGAGATAAAACAAACCCATGTGACTTATAATTATAATGAATTTGATTTTAAAATGAGATTTCGACTTTCCAAAGAATGTGTTTTCTTAATATTAGAATACTTTGCTGAAGAGTTGACTCTCATTACTACAAGAAATCGTGCCAATGAATCCGTTGTTATATACACTCAGATTTTACGCAACGAGATTATTTCGAAATTTATTGGGTGACAATATTAATATAAGTTAAGCATCTGTATTCCGTAGAGTTAAAAAGTACCTCATCATATAACACTTTTAAAACTTGATTTTATAAAAATGTCCACACCCGAGTATCGAAATGAT
Organism: Clivina fossor; assembly: GCA_963966155.1. Taxonomy (NCBI): domain Eukaryota; kingdom Metazoa; phylum Arthropoda; class Insecta; order Coleoptera; family Carabidae; genus Clivina; species Clivina fossor. The sequence continues at coordinate 32,763,063 of OZ014551.1, read as the reverse complement.
ATTAAAAGAAAATTTCACAGTTTGGCGGGATTTCCCGGAATAATTGGTACAAATAAGTCATTTAGTAATATTAAAAAAATATAATAATGGAATCAACTTTTAGGTGCTTCGAACTGCCTTCATATTCAGATTCAAATCAAAGATTCATTTGGAGTTGTAAAAAGACGATTTCCTTGTCTGTCAATTGGACTCAGAACAAATCTACACACATCATTAGTAATATCCTTATATATGTATATATATATATATATATATATATATAAATTGATACTAATTTGAAAATTAAATTAAAAATTGTCAAACTGCATCAAAAACTCATACTTATATATATATATATATATATATATATATATATATATATATATATATATATATATATCAATAAATTTATTATATAAGACAAAAATTAAAAAAAAAACATAATTATATTATTTAACATGTTATTTTTCCAATTGTTTTTGTTTTAGTAAAAAATCAGTCTAAAATCTTTATTCTTTGATGTATTTCTTTTTCATTTTCTATTTGTAACTCTAATAATTAATTTTTTTTTGCATTAGAAAGAGTAACATTCTCAGTTTCCTCTTCTATCTTTTTTTTTCGTTGGCGAGTCTATTGCGTCAAGTGTTTTTAAATGATGTATTTAATTATTTTTTTCGGTTTTTCAGTTGTACTTACTTTTTGTCATAAAAATATTAATTTATTACATTACTTGAATAAATGGAATAGTCGAAACGGTGTACGTACTTTTTGTTATTTCCTTATTTTCAATTAAAATCCGAATTTCATCTGCTTCTTTTGTTATTTCCACAATTTGAATATCATTTGTAGAATTATCTGTATCTAAAGTTAATTAATATTATTAGTTTATATTATATAGTAACAGTTACAGAAAATATTTTAAATTTATTAGAAAAATCATAAATAAATTAACAGTATAATTAATTGAAAATACTAAAATTCATGGAAAAAGATGAAAATTATGATATAACGATCAATTAAATATGTGCATTTTAAAAACCATTATACCATTAAAATAAGTAGCACCATCATCGTATATATTTTCACACAATGATAATATTCTTAAATCGGCGTCACTCGCTTTTTGATGAAACCTCCACAAGTTTTTATAGATTCAATCTAAAATTTGATATTTGATTAATTGTTATTGAAAAAATCATATTTTTTAAATGGTACCTTATCGAATTTTATATTTCATCATTAAACATTAATCATTAAACATTTCACTGATATTTTACTACTAATTATATTAGTTTTATACTCTTCTCCCAAAAACAATATAGGTGTGGGTATAAGTAATTATTACTCTTAAAAAAATTACTTGCTCGTTCACTGGCTTGACGATCTTTCACTGATCGCTTTCTATTAGCATAACTTCCTTTTAGATTTTCTACTTCTCGTTTTCTTTCCACAACACTATTGTATTCTGTTGTTATTATTATTATTCCGTCGGTCTTTTTATTTTCTATTACTTGTTTATATTTATTAATAATATTTAATAATTTTTGTTTTTCCCTTTCCTTAAAATTATAACCTTTAATACTTTTGCACGATGATATTTTGTTCAAATTGGCTGCTATAAATTGTTAAATTATCACTATATTGTAGTTTTTTTTACTATTTCACATATTTACCTGTTTGTGTAATCAAAACTTTTTTGGTATTTTTATTTATCCCAGATATGCCTGAAAAGAAACTAGAAACAAACTTGACATAATTTTACATGAAACTATTTATTTATAGTTTAATCAACACAATACAATTAAAAAACTCAAAAGAAATTGTAAATAACTTAGTACTTTTGCTGTCCTACATGTAGGACGCCAGGAACATATGCTCTATTTGGTATGGTAACTGATGAAGCACTTTACATGTAATTCATTACATGTAATAGCATTTCGTTTGTTTACTTTCCATAGACGGTCATCATTGTCGGGCTTATCGTTTATAATGTGAAGATTATTTCGAAGTTTCTCAAATCTGTTTCTGGACATAGCTTCCGAAACATCAGGAATATGTGTAAAGTGTAAATTGGTTCCAATGAAGTCGAATTCTCGGAAATTTCAAGACGCCCATGATAATATGCATTGCAAAAAACCGTTTTATTTCTTTTGAATTGGTCTCAATTCCTTTATGATTATTTCTTGTTACATACAAATTAGTTTCATATACAAATTTGTCAAAGATTGTATCAGGAAAATATTTTAGTAAATATTCATATGGACTCTCCATGTCACTTACAGAAGAATTATTTAGATTTTGTTCTAAGTAACTTTTTTTCTAACTCATTCTAGTTTGGCTGGAAAAATTATTGAAAATTAATATTTTTTGCATTTTATTTTTTTTATTTTCAATAATTTTTACAGCCAAATCAGAATGAGTTAGAAAAAAAAGTTACTTAGTTGTTATGTAGCTAATTTTTTTCTCAATTTTACTGAATTTTTTCAGATTTTTTTGAGCAAATTTTGAAAAAATCCCAAGGGTGCAGCTTATGTTTAACTTTTGTTTAACTTTAAATATCTCGAAAAACAGTGACTTTATCGTTACAAAGGAAGAGTATGTTTTTTACACAGCAAGTATTGGAGAATCGAAAAATTGTGCTAAAATGACAATTCCGCCAGTGGCGTAGAATTTAGGAAGGATCAACCTCTTACTTGCCCCTGTTGTACGCCACTGGCAGTAGCCAAAAACTTTTATTTAACATAATTTAGTATGGTGTACGGTACCTACATTTCCTGCCAAGTATGATAAAGATACGTCAAATAGTTTTAAAGTACTGGGCAAAAATCGTTTTTAAATTTTTATATAAAACACCCTGTAGCTCAGTAAGGAGCCACATTTTATCTCAGTGATTTGCATTAAATCTTCATATTCTGAGCCCAGAATACTTCAGTTAAAATTAGGAATAGTTATTCTGTTACATCCTGTATATATACGATTGAAGTTCGATTACGCATACGAGAATATTGACGATATGGATATAGATGACGATAAGTTAAGATAAGATAAAAATAAGAGTAAGATAGATAGAGCCTGAAAAGACATTATTAGCTTTGTTGGTTCACTGTATTGTATGGTCAGACAAAACAAACAATTACTAAATAACAAAGTCTATTGCAAACGAAGTATTTACCTTAAGATGAAATGCAGGCTCGAGAATGTTAAAATGTGTTTGCAGTATATCCGAAATATATTCGTAGGATTTCTGTCAATATCCTTAATCGAATATCAATATGTATCCGCAAATTGCGAAGTTAGATTTAATTTCAATTTGATTCAAAAATTGCAAAGCCAATATTAAATCGTAACCTTTACTGAAGATTCGATGTCAAACACAGTTCAACGAACAATGACCAGTCGTTTAGCCAGCTCGATTCAACTTATCACGCGCAGAATAAGAATGCGCAAATAATTATAAACAATAGACAGTGACCCAACTTAGCAGTAATGCTTCTCTTATAACCTTTAAGGGTGTACAAATCACCATTAATCTAATGACAAAATAGAACGTAACAATAATAATAAAAATAATAATAACTTTTTTGTTTTTCTGACAAAAAAATTTTCAAAAAACATAAGAAATATAAACTTTGAATGTTACACCTAAGATAACAATTTTACAAAATATATAAATATATTTTACAACAATAAATAATACAATTTTCTAAAATCTTATTCATTTGTAAACTAATTTCACTTCTGTTAAAAGATTTCTAGATTATTATAGAAGTAATTTTTACAATAAGAAAAGACAGACCGACAGTACCGGGCCAGAACGGCTTATATATAAACAAGTCTTTAAAATAACTTTTTTCTAACGCTTTATTTGTTTTTTTTATTTTCTTCCTGAGCTTTTAATATATAGTCTGGGTCACGTATAGGTAAATTTCTTTTTAATCTTGGGTCTATTATTTCTGGAATAATACAGTTCTCATTAAAGGTTATTATTTTATCATGCATTTTTTCTTTCCAAAATTGGTCATCTTTTTTAATATGTTTTACTGAGGTTGATTTTCACCTAGCCATATTCCTAGTATACATATTTTTCTTTCCATGACTTGTAATTGACCCTGAATTTGGTAGTACCATTTATCTTTTTTTATTTTATTTTGAATTTGGTAGTACCATTTATCTTTTTTTATTTTATTTATTTTATTTATACTAATGCTATCATTTACGAATTTTAAAATATTAATTTTTTTTTTAATGCTTCTTCAGCATTCATTTTGTACGCAAAATGCGGGCATTTAATTTCTATAATTATGTCGCTATCTACTATACCATCAGGTGTTGCGCCAACATATAAGGTATACTTTATGAATAAATAAACCACATTTTTCAATTTTCTTGAATTTCCAATTGTTTTATTGCAATATGTTCAAATTTTTTACCATGCAATAATGCAGGACTGTTTATTGTTTTAAAACTATATAGTAAAGTTTTTACTAAATTATGGCAGTTCGTAGTTTCTCGACTGCAACAAACAGAATAAAAATTAGATGCTGTTATTAATTTTCGGCGCTCTTCTAACCATAATCCTGAATCAGTCTGACATTTCGTTTCTACCTAGAATTTATCTTTCTTCATCGGATCGCTGCAAAGACTGCAGAAATTTGTTTTTCTAGTTTCAAATTCTTCTTTATTTAGGTCAGGTGATATATTACAATTTTCTCCATAGTGAATGTCTATTAATTCAGAATTATCTCTTTTCTTTTACGCTTATTATTTGTTCTACGCAACAAGTTTCTTATAATGACTTTATTTCTCTTCATTTCAATTTTTTTTATTAATTTACTAGGACTTCTGCTGTACAAGGTTTTGTGCAAAAACTAATGAGGTTTCTTTGTATTCACGGATACTGCAGCAGCATGACACCCTGCTTGATACGATCCTCGACTGGTAAAATTAATCCGTTTTCCTAAAAAAATAATAAACATTTAGCAAAAAAGTAAATTTGATAAATATTTTTTTTATGTACCGCCAACAAATTTTGCGATAATTGAATTATAATTTTCCACATTATTGTCAACATCATATATTAAACTTCTTGAATGAATTGCTAAATCATCAATAAATTTTTCTCAAGTTATTTAGCAAATCAGCATTATTTTCTAAAATGTTATGTTCACTAATTACAATTCCTTTCTTCTTACAAAAATTATCATCGCATTCGGAATGATTTAAAATATCTGAGCGTAATAATTTAATAGCGTCATTTTTATTGGAGTTATTTTTGTCTGTAAGCAATAGCACTAACCACATTAGTCCGCATTCTCATTAACTTGTTCTTTAGTAATTTTCTTAATTCTAAATTGTAATCAGTGTTAGTTGCTAGTCGTTGAATTTTTCTACAAAAACACCTTAGTAAATGGTTTCTACATTCTATCTTTTCTACGGTGATATTATTGTACGGTCGAGCTTCGATAATACTTCTGTAAGTACTGCTATTCCCATCCGCAATTAATTTGTTATAAATTACTCCGTGTAGACTAGATTTAAAACCTTCTACTATTATAGCCGATTCCATACTACTAGCACTTCCATGGTAATTTTTAAAACAAATGTGATCATTTTTTTCTAAATTTTCTTTATTATTTTTATCACATATCATGCAGTATTTATTTTTCACACCAATATAAAGTACTTCTTGAAATTGGTATCCAATAATAGCTGCTACTCCCGAATTTGATTTGTAATTCGTCTTATAATATCTACGAGACCAGCAACCATCAGCGATCACAGTGATTAAAGGAATTCCATTTTTGTCTACATTGTTTGTTGCCAATGCGTAGTCAGCTTCTTTTTTTTCACAAAATACATAAAAAAAATACATAAAAAATAAAGTGCGTAAGACTTGCATTATACTTAAAGATTAGAACTTGTCACTGAGATAGTCATCAAACTTATAATAATTTTTTTCAATGAAAAATTTTTTTAAATGAAATTTGAAATTAATTTTTGATTTTATGCTAATGATATGCTTTGGTAAATGATTATAAAAGATTAGACCAATGTGATTTGGGTTAAATTTAGTTTTATTTAAATGTGTAATTGGGATAGTGAAGTTTGATTTATTTCTGGTATTATATTGATGCAGATCGCTTTGAGTTGATAAATTATTTTTTATATTATGAATAAACAAAATAACAAAATATAAATAAATACATGGAAAATTTAGCATATATTAATTTTTAAAAACGTCTTTACAGGATTGTCGTTTGCCAAGTAAAAATATATTCCTAACGGCCATTTTTTGTAGTTTAAATACTCGTTTTGTAGAAGGAGCATAACCCCAAAAATTAACACCATATATCAAAATTGGAAAGAATTTACCGAAGTAAAAGATTTTTGCAGTAGCTACATCTGAAAGCAATCGTATTCGTTTAATAAGATAACACACAGTTTTGTTAATCTATTGCATACACATACACTATTAACATGGTCGTCCCAAATCATATTTTCATGTAAATTTAAGCCTAATAATTTATAATTGCTTAATTGAGGTAATAATGTATTATTACAATATATAAATATTATATCATTTTGTGTGTTTGAAAAATTTAACATCACGGATTTAACGGTATTTACAGTCAAATTAAGTGATGCAAACCATGATGAAAGATTAGTAATAATATTTAAACATAATATTGCCAAGTGTGCTTTATATATCTTTTGTTTATATTATATGTGTTGTTGTTTTATAGAGCTGTCATATTATATTGAAAATACTGTTTATACTGAATACATTTCTTTTATATATTTGTATGAGTTGTACTAGTACTAGTACTAGTGGTGTCTAAGTAATGTTAGTTCAATATGAAGGCACCTTGACAGCCTACAAAATAATCGAGTCTTCATTTGTGTGATCATTAGTTTACATACATACATGAGAGTTGTTGACATTTATTGCCAGTCAAACTGGAGAAGCTCTGAGGCAATGTCTTCCACTTCTTCTAATAGAATTAAAGAAGAGCGACAAGATGAAGCAGAAATCAATCAATCGTCATCGGAAGATAGGAAAATTACAGCTATCGACGAAGAATCTGTGCGCGGCCGGTTCGGTTGGGTTCAGTTGGGAAAATGTCATATCCCTTATATATTTCGCTTAGACGAAAAATATTGTGCGGTGCGTATGGTAGAAATGGAACTGCAGACTGAGTTGACTCGTACCTGGAATTGCTTCTGGTGTTGCCGGTTCTGCTGCTGGTGTTTGAGGCCGTGGTGGTGTTACGGCCTTCACAACGTTGGGTCGGCGGGCATGTTTCAGCGGCGACGTTACTGGTCTGATTCGGCTGTGATGACGTGCTGGCCGGACCAACACGTTGCTCGTAATGCAGATGACTGGTCGGTGGCTGGATTCTGACCGACGTATCGGCAGGGTCGGTAGCCTCCAAGGCCGGAACGGGCTCGGCATCCTCTATAAATGCAGGTTTTAAGTCTTTTACATGAATATTTACCAAATGAAACAAATATGGAAACAAATTTGTATTAAAAAGATAATCTTGCAAAAAAAAATTATTTGAAGAAATTAAAATGCCCATCACAAAGCGAAACAAGAAAACAATATAAATTATTAATGAAAGGAAGCCAAATTCAATTCAGTGTCATAAAGATTGATGCTTTTTTTTATTTCTGACGAAACTTCATGTTTAGTGTGTAGAAACGTCCATAATTTAAATATAACCCATAGAACTTAAACCAAAAACAAGTTTGTATTTAACGTAATGAGTTCTAATTTTCTTTTACTATATTAAATATTTAAATAATTTTCAATAGCTCAGGGAAAATAACTTTTTTCCAAAATATTGTTACTTTTGAAATTAAATCTTCACAATATTTTTCGTTCAGTTCAACTTCAACTATTGTGACTTTTTTATCATTTTCAAAATCAGGAGAATGCCACACAAAGTAGTCCACGTTTCCTTTTACTTAAAAATATTTGTAATTGAATTTGGGCATAAACTTTTTGTGCAATAATATTATCCGAATTTATATAATTTTTTACTGATTTACTTTTTGACGCACACTTTACTTCTACGCAATAGGTTTCATTAATTGCATCGGGTGACGCTCCAAATATTGGATATGTTGCATTAATAATGAGTCCACACCTTGTAATTTTAATATTGTATAGTTGTTGGACAACGTTCAGCACCTCTTCTTCTAACCTTAATCCTCGTGACATTGCTTCTGTTTGGAAATTTTTGTTTGCACCCAATATATTTTCTACTAGTGTGCCATCCAGTGTAGCACACCGTGAAGCTTCATACATTTTTGATGCGGTTATTCTTCCATAACGTGCTGTGAACCACATATTAGTTTTAGATTGTTCCACTGTTAACTTTTCAACCTCCACACAATCACTACCACTTATATTTTTAATACAAAAATTTTTTAAAATTTTCAACATTTTTATTTTCTGGACAAACATAACAATATTTAATTACTAAGCAATGTAATGAAACATTTTTAACTGCGTCATTTGTTTTATATGTCTGACTTAAAATGCTGTCACTAGCGTTGGCAGCAGCTTTCTCTAAATATTTGTTCAAAAAACGTCCATCTTTTGTTTCCAAGGGTGGAACCGATGACGGAAACATATCACTTAGTGGAACAGCTTTTAAACTCATTCCAACTGGTAAGACTGGTATTCGTTGTGCTACATATTGTTAAATATTGTACTCTGAACAGTTATCCATATAAAGTTTTGCGAGATTAGTTTAAAAATTGTCTTGAAATGGTCTCTTTGTTTTCAGGGATATATAATTCTCTAAAATTTTTACTTTTTCACCATATTCCGATAGAAGCTGCGTGCGTATAGCATCAAAAATTTCCTGCCGGTTGCATGTGACATTACTGGAATTTGCTGAAATAAAATAATAATAATAATATTAATATAAAACTTTCTTTTGTTATTTCCACAATTTGAATATCATTTGCAGGATTTTCTGTATCTAAAGTTAATTAATATTATTAGTGTATATTATATAGTAACAGTTACAGAAAATATTTAAAATTTATTAGAAAAATCATAAATAAATTAACAGTATAATTAATTCAAAATACTAAAATTTATGGAAAAAGATGAAAATTATGATATAACGATCAATTAAATATGTGCATTTTAAAAATCATAATACCATTAAAATAAGTAGCACCATCATCGTATATATTTTCACACAATGATAATATTATTAAATCGGCGTCACTCGCTTTTTGATGAAACCTCCACAAGTTTTTATATATTCAATCTAAAATTTGATATTTGATTTATTGTTATTGAAAAAATCATATTTTTTAAATGGTATCTTATCGAATTTTATATTTTTTTTGCAATGTTTTTCAAATCATTAAACATTTCACTGATATTTTACTACTAATTATATTAGTTTTATACTCTTCTCCCAAAAACAATATAGGTGTATAAGTAATTATTACTCTTAAAAAAATTAGTTGCTCGTTCACTGGCTTGACGATCTTTCACTGATCGCTTTATATTAGCATAACTTCCTTTTAGATTTTCTACTTCTCGTTTCTTTTCCACATTACTATTGTATTCTGTTGTTATTATTGACCAATATTCTAATCAATATTCCGTCGGTCTTTTTATTTTCTATTACTTGTTTATATTTATTAATAATATTTAATAATTTTTGTTTTTCCCTTTCCTTAAAATTATAACCTTTAATACTTTTGCACGATGATATTTTGTTCAAATTGGCTGCTATAAATTGTTAAATTATCACTATATTGTAGTTTTTTTTTACTATTTCACATATTTACCTGTTTGTGTAATCAAAACTTTTTTGGTATTTTTATTTAACCCAGATATGCCTGAAAAGAAACTACAAATAAACTTGACATAATTTTACATGAAACTATTTATTTATAGTTTAATCAACACAATACAATTAAAAAACTCAAAAGAAATTGTAAATAACTTAGTTTTTTGCTGTCCTACATGTAGGACACCAGGAACATAAGCTCTATTTGGTACGGTAATTGATGAAGCACTTTACATGTAATTCATTACATGTAATAGCATTTCGTTTGTTTATCTTGAGAAATTACAAAATGATTTCTGTTTGAATATCTGACTTCATCATTTTCGTTTTTTGAGGGACGCCCTTTAGAATAAGAACCATATCGATACAATGGATTATCTTTGGGAAATACCATTTTTTTTTTCACGAATGCCAGTGCGATATAAACTAATATTTTGGTCGCTTCTATTCACTCCTCCTGGTACAACTTGTATGTACTCAAAGGATAATAATAAAAATAACACTTTACTTATATATCTTTATTAAGTTACTGTTGTAACGGAAACACACAAAAGCTTTGTGCTGGCACGCTATACATTACATTACATTGCGCACACACACTCGCGTTCTAGTTCTTATTTTACGCGGTAACTGATAGCTCCATCTATTGACCTATTAATATACTACAATACCTCCCCACTCACCAAGATAATCTATCTGGCGGTTTAATAACTCTCTTTGGTCTAGAATTAACATTTAAGTTAGGATCTATCTTTACCTTATCTCTAACATGTTTCTCAGGACTATTCACATTTTCACTTTCCAAAACATTTTCCCTGCTTGTATTTTTAATACTACTTTCTACTACGCCTTTAGAAAGTTCTTCTGGTAACTCCCTTAAATCTAATTCAATATCAGGTAAATTCCGCTTTGGAAAATCAAAATGATCTTTCACATTTATTATTTCAACATCCTCACTTACTTTAGTAGTTACATTAATTCTTTCATTTATAGGCAAAGCGCGTAACATTTGGTTTACATGTCTTTTCCATATAATATTTTCATTTATAAGTTTACAAAAATATATTCTATCACCTAATATCTCATCTATCTCACACTCCACCCAACTCTTTTTATTTGGATTTCTATAATCCCTACAATATACTCTCTCACCTACATTAAATCTTATTTCCCTAGAACCTTTATCATATATTTTTTTGTCAGTCTTATTTTCTAATAATATATCTAACCTATTTCTAGTCTTATGCTTAAAAACTAAACTAGAAGGTGTACAACCCGTAGTCATATGTACTGAATTACGATAATGAAAAAGGTATCTATTCATTATGGTTTCAAATGTAGTCTGCTCATTGACTGAATCCCTTAATGCTTTTTTAAGTCCCTGTTTGATACTTTTTACGCAGTTTTCCGCAATACCGTTTGATGCAGGATGTCCCGGAGGCGAAGTTAAATGTTTAACACCATTGCAATATAAAAATTTGGAAAATTCATTAGACATAAACTGTGGTCCATTATCAGTAGTTACTATTTTAGGAATACCAAATCTAGCGAAACATTCTCTAAATTTCTCTATTGTATTTTTGGAATCCGTGCTCTTCATTATAAAAGCTTCCGGCCATTTTGAATAAACATCCGTAATTACTAGAATCATTTTTCCATTAAATGGTCCCAAATAATCTGCATTTATTTTTTCAAAGAAATAATTAGATTTTTCTATCGGTATTAATTTTGCTTTCGGTGGTTCTGGCTTTTCAATTAAACAAATTTTACATGAGCTAACAAATTTTTCTATTTCTAAATCTAATGAAGGCCACCAAAAATATGATCTGGCGTTAGCTTTCATCTTCGATATACCTTCATGAGTAGTATGCAATTCGTTTAATAATTGTAATCTTAGAGTTTTCGGTATTATCACTCTGTAACCCCACATAATAACGCTGTTATCAATTGATAATTCAGATTTCCTTATAAAGTATGGCTTTAAAATATCGTCATTCGTGTTTTCTGGAAAACCTAATCGGATATAATTAAAAATTTTTCCTAATTCCGGATCCTTTCTGGTTTCCGATCTTATTTTGTTTATATCAATAGGTATGGAATTTTCTATAAAATTTAAATAATCATACTCATTTTCATCCTTTTCGTCAGTGGGTAATGGTGATCGCGATAAATAGTTTGCCTGTATATTTTCTTTTCCCTTTATATATCTGAAATTATAATCAAATCCCGCTAAGAATAAAGACCAACGTTGTATACGTCCCGCCGCCATCTGCGGTAACCCTTTACTTTCACCAAACAACGCTAACAACGGTTTATGATCATTTAAAATTTCGAACTTACGACCCACTAAATATTGATAAAGTTTCTTTACAGCCCATACAATGCTTAAAGCTTCTTTATGAATCATTGCATAGTTCTGTTCTGCTTTCGTTAAAACTCGAGAAATGAAACTGATTGGTTTTTCCGAACCATCCGGCAATACATGTAAAAGAACAGCTCCGATGCCTATAGAACTGCTATCACATTTTAATCTAATTGGTAATTCCGGATTGAAATGAATTAATACACGATCAGAGGCTATTTCTTGTTTCGCACCTTCAAACGCTTGACTGCATTCTTTCGTCCAAATAAATTTTTGATCTTTCTTTATTAAATTATACAACGGTTTTAAAATACTAGATAAATTCGGTATAAAACGTGAATAATAATTTATTAAGCCTGTAAAAGCTCGAACCTCATTTAAATTTTTTGGTATTGGTGCATGCAAAATTGCTGCAATTTTCGTCTCGTCTTTTTCTAATCCCATTTTAGAAATTCTATGTCCTAAATAATATATTTGGTCACAGAAAAACTCACATTTCTTTTTATTTAGTCTAAATCCCGCCTTTTCCAATCTAGCTAATACTTCCTCTAAATTTTGTAAATGTTCCTCCTTCGTCTTACCTGTCACGACAATATCATCTAAAAAATTTACTGTGCCTTTAGCTCCTTGTAGTACCTTTTCTACAATCTGTTGAAATAGAGCGCAGGCTGGTTTCGTTCCGTAAGGTAGGCGATTCACTCTATATAGTCCATACGGTGTACTCCACGCTAATAGCTTGCTCGTCTCATCATCTAAAACAAGTTGATTATAAGCATTTAAAAAATCTAGTTTTGTAAATTGCTCGCCGCCTTGTAACGCCGCAAAAATTTCTTCTATTCGAGGTAAAGGATGATTAACATCTTTCAAATATTTATTGACTGTAATTTTATAATTTGCGCATAATCTGATACTTTTACCATCAGCTTTCATTACCGGCACTAGTGGTGTACCAAAATCAGAATTTTCTACTTTTGTTATAACTTTTTCGTTTTCTAAACGCTCTAACTCAGACAACACTTTGTCTCTAAACGCAAAAGGAATTGGTCGTGGTTTATGGAAAACCGCAATAATATTATCTGAAGTTTCTAATTAAATTTTAGAGCCGTCGTATGTCCCTAACTCGTTTTTAAATAATTTTGAATGTTTTTCTAATACCTTTTCTAAACATAACTCTGGATTCAAACTATCTATATTTATTAGCTTACTTACGGCAATATTAAATTTTTTTAAAATATCTCGCCCCAAGAGTAACCTTGTTGCATTTTTAACTACTAGTATTTTACATTGTTTTGATACTTCCTTTAATTCTAAATTTACATTTATTTGTCCAACAGGCTCTATAATGCCACCTGAATAAGTCTTTAACTTTACATTTGTTTTTTCTAACTTGACATTTGAAAAATTTTCCCTATAAATTGTAAATGGCATGCAAGAGACTCCTGAACCTGTATCTACTTCCATAAGTATCATTAAATTTTCTAACTTAACTTGTACCATTATTGGTTCAACAAAATTACAATTTTCTACAGTTTCTACATGATAAAATTCAATTTGCTCCGATTCATTCATAGAATCTATTTTAGAATCTGTTGATTCTTCAACATAATAATTTTTTTCAACTTTAAACGTACAAACATTTGCAATATGTCCTTTCTTTTGCATTTCAAACAAACATAGTTTTTAAACTTACAGTTCTTAAAATTGTGCGAACCTTTTCCACAAGCATAACAAACCTTGACCTTCTGGTTCCTCTGGCTTTCTTCATTCTTCCTACCATTCAAATTGGCGCTGCTACTACCATAAAAAGAATTCTTCGTACTTCCACTTTCCGAAGGGTTTGGACGTCTATTTTCTTTTTTAAACCTCTGTAGTTTATGTACTTGAACTTCCACCTGTTTTTCTTTCAATGCCGCTTCTTTTCTCAGTGCTATTTCAACTAAGTCTTTTACTTGTTTGTTTAACTCTTCTTCAACAAGTCTTTCATAAATTGGTCCTAAAGCCATTGCTGATACAAATTTATCTCGAACTCGTTCGTTTAAATTAGTTCCAAATTCACATTGAGCTGCAATTGTTTTTACTTTTACATACCACTGGCTTATGGTTTCGTTTGTTTGCTTCAAACTGTCAAATTCTCTTCGCTTACGGTGTGCTGAACTTTTTGGTTGAAACTGATTTCTTAGAATTTGCACTAATTCTTGAAATGATTTTTCACTAGGTTTTTCTGGATCACAAATATTTCTTAAAATTTTATATACTTCTTTATTTATACTTGTTAACAAAATGGATACTTTTCTGTTTTCTTCAACAAAGTTGGCTAAAAATTGTTGCTCCAACCTTTCAATGAAAATATCCCATTCTTCACCAAGCTGAAATTCTTCAATTTTCACTGTACCTCCATGCTTCACAACTATTTCTTGGTTGTCTGCCATCTTGGTAAAATTTTCTTTAACTTGTACAAAATTTCTCACACGTTGTTGAATACTTTCTGTTTTATTCTCGTCGCCAATTATTTGGTACAACTTGTATGTACTCAAAGGATAATAATAAAAACAACACTTTACTTATATATCTTTATTAAGTTACTGTTGTAACGGAAACACACAAAAGCTTTGTGCTGGCACGCTATACATTACATTACATTGCGCACACACACTCGCGTTCTAGTTCTTATTTTACGCGGTAACTGATAGCTCCATCTATTGACCTATTAATATACTACACCTCCCATATTAGCGTTGTTTATTTTCACTAAATTGGGTTGATTGATGTATACAAACTTCTTTTCTTTTTGCGAGTATCGCTTCACTAATTGAACCGGACTTATCCCTATAGAATTTGAACATAGACACACAATGCTATTATCATGTTATTTTGTCACAATCACATTGTCATCCTTAGTTTTTTTGAAGTCGTATGTCCCTCTCGGTTATTAGCAGTGTTTATTTCATTAATATCGACTAAATGAAAATTCGACATTATATATTCAAATTTATCTCGAGTTATAGCTTCTGACACTAATACATTATTGGTATCGTTTTCTCTAGACCAGTATAATCTTCTTCTGGGAACATTTACATTTTCACTCAAAATTAATATACCTAAAAATACCAGAACATCCTGCTTTTCAATTTGTCCTGATCTGTTATTTTGCAAAGCATAGTTATTGGTTTGTTTTATAATTAGTTCAATGATGTAATCATCAAAAAAATTTTAAAATAAATCAACTGGAGAATGTATATCGTCAACAGCTGGTTGATCAACATCAAAATTAGAAGGGTTTTCCGATAAATCTTCATGAATACATTCATAATTCTTTTTCTTGCGTTTCTTCACTTGACTATCCTTTTGGGCTAGTAGTGTTTGTTTCAAAACAGACAAAGGAACACTTTTTTCGGGATCAGACTCATTATCTTCTAATGTATTGTGTCGAATTTCTGCTTCCGCTCTAAGTAAACTTTGTGGCAAATTATCTATAGAAACAAAATCTTCATCACCCGAATCTTCATCGGTTATGTTACCACATGCATTTTCTGGCGGCAGCAGTGTAATTTGTATCTCACTTTCCACAAGTTGATTATTACTTTCACTCGTAGCCATAGCTTTATGAAGAGTAAAAACCCTGAAAGAAATTCAAAATTTCATTGTATGTGCCTGGCGTCCTACATATAGTACGTCAGAATTTGGTTGTGATTTTCAACTACTAAACTTTGCGTTCAATATGAATTGGGAGCACCCCAAGAACTTATAAACATTTAGCTATAAATTTGTATCACTAACACTATTATCAACGAAGCAATTAAAAAAAACCGCCTACCTTTCCCATCTGATGTCGTAATCATTAATGTTACTCGTGCTTATCACAATTTCACCAAAACATCCAATTTACAATTTTTAACCTTGCAATGTACAACAACACTTACAGCACTTTGCTACAACACTACTAAACGGGTGTGACCAGCTGCATTTATCAAATCTTGCACAGAACTCGGTATATAGGACTTTAGGCACAAGTGGGTTAATTTTAAATTAAATTTTCTCTGTTTACAACGTTGACAGTTAAAAACTGTTTCTAAGTAAAATAATATTTGAAGCTAAATTAGTGAATAAAAATTTCATACTAACCTTATTTACATCTTCAGACGCATTCTCGTTTTGTAACATTTTTATGCAGTTATACAATATCAGATAATATACATATACACAAACCACATGTAAAACGAATATCAACGCCATATGAAGACTATAATCACTAGAATGACACATGCGCATTCACACATTTCACGAACTCGTCAAATGTTGGGTACATTCAGTAAACTAAATTTAAAATTTTATTTTAATAATATTTCCAATTATACATACAAAATTATATAACAACGTTGGCGAGTTTTTGCAATCGTCCGCTAACGCTACGGTAACGTTATTGTCAAGATTGTTCAAAATGCGCATTACATCTATTTACTATTATTCTATTTCTATTTATATTTACTTAATTATCAACATAAAACGTATATTATATTACAAAGAGCAAAAAACAATCTTCATTAATAATATTAATCTTCATTAATAAATCAAATCAAATCAAACTTTATTTCCCTTTAAGCTAGTTAATTACATTTTACCATTATACAATTATTATTTATTACAATTTACCATTATATCTATTTACTATTATTCTATTTCTATTTATATTTACTTAATTATCAACATAAAACGTATATTATATTACAAAGAGCAGAAAACAATCTTCATTGAAGTAGTCGAAGCAAAGCCGAAGCCAAACAAACTGAATGAAACCGAAAACAAGTATTTTACTGCTCCGAGTGACATACCGACTATCCTTTCTTCAAGTTGTTCCAAACAAAACTAAACTAGCAAATAATTTATGCTCCCTTTATGTTACTTTAATTTTCGATTGCAATTGGTGTGTGTACGAATATGTCTGTTTGTGTGGTTTTTTCCACATTTTTCAATTTTTAAATTTTCTTGAATTTCCAATTGTTTTATTGCAATATGTTCAAATTTTTTACCATGCGATAATGCAGGACTGTTTATTGTTTTAAAACTATATAGTAAAGTTTTTACTAAATTATGGCAGTTCGTAGTTTCTCGACGGCAACAAACAGAATAAAAATTAGATGCTGTTATTAATTTTCGGCGCTCTTCTAACCATAATCCTGAATCAGTCTGACAATTCGGTTCTACCTCTAGAATTTTTCTTTCTTCATCGGATCGCTGCAAAGACTGCAGAAATTTGTTTTTCTAGTTTCAAATTCTTCTTTATTTAGGTCAGGTGATATATTACAATTTTCTCCATAGTGAATTTTTATTAATTCAGAATTATCTCTTTTCTTTTTCGCTTATTATTTGTTTTACGCAACAAGTTTCTTACAATGACTTTATTTCTCTTCATTTCAATTTTTTTTATTAATTTACTAGGACTTCTGCTGTACAAGGTTTTGTGCAAAAACTAATGAGGTTTCTTTGTATTCACGGATACTGCAGCACCATGACACCTTGCTTGATACGATCCTCGACCGGTAAAATTAATCCGTTTTCCCAAAAAAATAATAAACATTTAGCAAAAAAGTAAATTTGATAAATATTTTTTTTTATGTTCCGCCAACAAATTTTGCGATAATTGAATTATAATTTTCCACAACATTATTATCAACATCATATATTAAACTTCTTGAATGAATTGCTAAATCATGAAAAATTTTTCTCAAGTTATTTAGCAAATCATCATTATTTTCTAAAATCTTATGTTCACTAATTACAATTCCTTTATTCTTACAAAAATTATCATCGCATTCGGAATGATTTCCGAATTCGTGGTTTAATCCATTTAAAATATCTGAGCGTAATAATTTAATGGCGTCATTTTTATTGGAGTTATTTTTGTCTGTAAGCAATAGCACTAACCACATTAGTCCGCATTCTCATTAACTTGTTCTTTAGTAATTTTCTTAATTCTAAATTGTAATCAGTGTTAGTTGCTAGTCGTTGAATTTCTCTACAAAAACACCTTAGTAAATGGTTTCTACATTCTATCTTTTCTACGGTGATATTATTGTACGGTTGAGCTTCGATAATTAATTTGTTATAAATTACTCCGTGTGTCTCTAAACTAGAATTAAAACCTTCTACTATTATAGCCGATTCCATACTACTAGAACTTCCATTGTAATTTTTAAAACAAATGTTATCATTTTTTTCTAAATTTTCTTTATTATTTTTATCACATATCATGCAGTATTTATTTTTCACACCAATATAAAGTACTTCTTGAAATTGGTATCCAATAATAGCTGCTACTCCCGAATTTGATTTGTAATTCGTCCCATAAGATTTACGAGACCAACAACCATCAGCGATCACAGTGATTAAAGGAATTCCATTTTTGTCTACATTGTTTGTTGCCAATGCGTAGTCAGCTTCTTTTTTTTGCTGCTTCATACAATCTGTTGCCACATTTTGCCAAGCATTATTAATTTTATTTTGTTTTTGAAAGAATGTGTTCTGTGATATGCACCGAATGTTCATTGAAGTTATAATTGCTTCTAGATTATAATACCCACTTCCTATACTAATTATGCCACTGACAGCTCCAGTGTTGATGTCCATACTGTCATCATAAATATTTGTTGTTGATATTTTAAATTCTTTGTTACACATATTACATATCAGAGTAAATACTGAATTTAATCCACTCGCTTTTTCATTTTTAAATGTAATATCTGTTAAATTACATCCAAATTCAAAAGCATGTGCATTAATTTTCTTTAGAGCTTTAAAGAAATGAAAAATGTCCACAATTCTTCTACCCTCTGGTTTGAAAATATCTTCCTCTGGTTGTAGGTTAAAATTATCTGTGTACACAGCAATTGGTGAACAATGTTCATTATTCTAAAGAATAAGAATGTATAATCTAACAATCATTTACATTTAACTTGCAAATATACAAGATAAATATAAGAATTTGTAGCGGCCGGTGTGAAAATAGAAACATATTGATAGCAATAGATTCTCATTACAAATTTAGTGGGAGCAGCAATAAACAATAGCTTAATCAGGGCTGGGAAGTCAACAAAAAAAAATATACTAAAAAAGTTTTGTTTTGTTACATTTTTTTAAAACGCACGTTTTTTAAAAAAAGTTTTAAAAGAAGTTAAAATTATATTGTGTACTGTAAATATACGTTTATTACATATCAGTTTTATATTTTTTTTTGCAGATGATACAACATGCATATTAAGTAGTAAAACTACAGAACATTTGTCAACACAAATACATAAGACTATACTTGAAATGTCCGCATGGTGTAATATGAACGAACTTCACTTAAATTTGAAAAAAACAGGAATTGTGTTTTTCGCAACCAAATCATTAAGTCAAAATTTTTTAATTCACTTTGAAAATATTAAAATACCAATACAAAAATACAAAATTATTAGGAATCATGTGAATGATTTATATAATAAATTGTCATCTCTATTTCATGCAATTTATAAGTTGAAAAATTTGGTAAATGAAAGTTCCCTCAGATCATATTATTTTCCTTGCATACATAGCAGAATTAAATACGGCATTATTTTTTGGGGAAATTCTACTCATGCAAACAAAATATTTCTTCTGCAAAAGCGAATATTAAGATGTATGGCTGGGAAATCAACTCTAACAAGTTGTAAACCTATTTTTGTTGAATTCGAAATAATGACATTCCCTAATATGTACATATATGAAATTTGCATGTTTGTTAAGAAAAACCATCAATTATTCGCTTCAAACAATGACTTGTATAACAATATGTGTACTCGTAATAATAAAAAATTAAACTGCCCTAAACATAGGTCAATACTTTGTGCAAAATTTCCATATATAAATTCTGTAAAAATGTATAATCAAATGCCACTAGTTATAAAAAATGAAAATAATTTATCTATTTAAGATCTTTTTTAATAGGAAAATGCTATTATGGAATTCTTGAATATTTAAATGTATAAAATATATGTATTACTCAAATGTTTTGACTATGTCCGTGGTAAATGTAAATGTATTTACTAAAAATGGATAAGATATTATTATTATTCTGGTTTTCTTTCGCAGTGTTAACTGTGTTTATTATTATTATTATTATTATACATTTTATAAAAATGTTACAATGTCGCAGAGCAAATACGCAATGTGCGTTGTACATCGTTCTATTGTATCCGACTATTTAATCAGTTGATTCTATTCAAAAGGTTTGAAGTAAAATAACTTTGTAATTTTTCACTAGATTTATTTGTAACTTGTTGACATGTTTCGGCTCACGCCATTTTCAAAAAATTAAAATTATATTACAAACAATTCCTTATATATTTTTATTTTGTGAGTATTGAGGTAGTGGGGGTATTTTTACTTTTAAACCAATCAATGGGGAATTCGATAAATCTACTATTTCATTCATAATATTTTTAGATTTCTTTATTTCATGAGCTTCTAATAAATTTAATCTTTTTCCTTTGTTTGAAATTTGTAAAATTGTTGGTGTGAAAGACGAAATATGGTTTTCTTCGATCAGGTGTGTCGCAAATGTTGAATCTGTCTTCTGTTTTTCGAAAGATTTGTTGTGTTCTTTTGTTCTTATTTTGAAGATCCTGCCTGTCTGTCAAATGTAAGATGCTTGGCAACTGTCACAAGTTAACTGATAAACCCCACAATTGTCCAATATATTTGTTTTTTGTTTGTTGTTAAATAAGCATTTTTTAATGTTATTACCTGTGTTGAAGCATATTTGAATATTTTTATTTTTATTTTTTATTTTGTTAGCTAATTTGTAACTAATTTTCCTAAATATGGTAAGCTTACGTATGTTTTTGGTTCTTGTTTTTGTTTCGGGTAAATCTGATTAAGTGCTATTTTAAGTTGTTTTTGGTGTAATAAATTGTCTATTAGTTCTGTTTTGTAACCGTTGCTATGTGCAATTATTTTTATAGTGTCTAGTTCGGTTTTAAAATTTTTATTATTTAAAGGGATTTTCAATAATCTGTTAAGCATACTATGAAATGCGGCATGTTTATGAGCTAATGGATGGACCGATTTGTTGGGTATAATTGTGTCTGTATGTGTCGGTTTTCTGTATATTTTAAAATCGTGTTTATTATTTACATTTTGAATTGTAATGTCTAGGTAGTTTATGGATTTGTCACTTTCTTTTTCGAAAGTGAATTTAATGTTTTCATGTACTGCGTTTATTTTATTAAAAAATTGATTAAATTGTCTTTCTGTTCCTTGCCAACATATTAAAATATCGTCCACATACCGGTAATAATAAAGTAATTGATTCTTAAATGTATTAGCTTCTAGAAAATTATTTTCAAAATGATTCATAAAGATTTCTGCTAATAAAGGTGATAGAGGTGATCCCATTGCTAGGCCTGAACATTGTGTGAATAAATTTTCTTGAAATTTAAAATAATTTTGTTTTATGCATATATCTAATCCTTCTAGAAATTCATTAATCAATCTACAATCGTGTACATTTTGTTTTTTGGGTTTGCGTGGTGCATTGTGGTTGTACACCGTTCGCCATTGGATACCGCCTCCGGGTCGCGGTACCGGGATCCACATTCGCCGCCATTGAGCAAGTCTTTTTCTGGCTGTGGTTCGATGGTTTCTACTTGCGCGATTACAGCGGATGGTGAGCGTAGAGTAATACGTTTCTCAACTACGTTGATGTTTGCTCTGAAGATTTCTAAGGCATCCATTCCCAGAATAACCGGATGCGTCAGCCGTGGCAGGCTTTGGAAGGACAAACGTTTCCATATGTTGCTTATGATGCAGCCTACTGATAACGTGCCTTGTGTTTGTACGATGCTTTCGTCTGCTAGTTGTACTTGTTGGTGGTGTGGCCGCTCAAATTTGGTTTGTTTGTCGATTAGGCCCTCAGCGATGTGAGCATCCATGTAGGAAAACATAGCGCCAGTGTCCACCAGCGCTCGAAACTTCTGGCCTTTGATGGAAACTTCAAGAAATAGACGGTGATCAGTTACATATCCATTTGTTCATTACTGGTAGTTCAATAAGTTTCTTAGTTTCGGGGCGCTGTTGTGGTGTGAGCTGTGCCGGCCCCGTGTTGGTCCAGCTGATATTTATAAAATTGAAAAATTAATTAACGTTCATAATATTTAATAATCATATTTTCTTACCTTGCAATAAACAATTTCGAGTGATGCACCGATGCACGTACGTGTTGTAAGCGATATAGTTAATCTATGGGCAGAATATTGCCATATACTTGTAATACTTGTTGGTTCACGCGCCATGCTGTTCTGAGTTGCACGCATGCGCTATTAAAATGTGTAGGAGTGGGACCTCCATGGATTACTACCATAAATTGAAAAATTAATTAACGTTCATAATATTTAATAATCATTGTTTCTTACCTTGCAATAAACAATTTCGAGTGATGCACCGATGCACGTACGTGTTGTAAACGATATAGTTAATCTATTGGCAGAATATTGCCATATACTTGTAATACTTGTTGGTTCACGCGCCACGCTGTGTTGAGTTGCACGCATGCGCTATTAAAATGTGTAGGAGTGGGACCTCCATGGATTACTACCATAAATTGAAAAATTAATTAACGTTCATAATATTTAATAATTATTTTTTCTTACCTTGCAATAAACAATTTCGAGTGATGCACCGATGCACGTACGTGTTGTAAGCGATATAGTTAATCTATGGGCAGAATATTGCTATATACTTGTAATACTTGCTGGTTCACGCGCCACGCTGTTCTGAGTTGCACGCATGCGCTATTAAACTGTGTAGGAGTGGGACCTCCATTACTTCCATAAATTACTATTACTATAATATACGCTATACAAAATAAATAAATAAATACAAATATTGTAAATATCATTTAGCATTTATAATGTAAGTAGGTTGCAAAAGCTGGAATATTCGTAATATTTTCTACTACAGAAATTTGTTTTAATATCGCGGCAAATCCGTCGAATTTAAGAAAAGAAATTAATATAAAATTTTATGACACTAACCTAATCTTACGAATGGTGATTGTTAGCGTCCAAACCCTTCGATGGCTTCACTGGTCCTGGTTCATTCGGGCGCCACTGTATCTGAAAACAGAAACCTCGAAGGGGGGAACAGCCTCGAGGTAGCTCAGCGGAATGGGTCCAATAATAGGCAGGAAGATTAAATTATGATATTTATTTAAACCAATATCGCATTTCGGGTATAACAACAATAACGGATGCTACGGCGAAGTTGTTATTGGTTCTCACCTAACGGCTTTCTTTTGACGCAACAAATCTGCTACTACACGCCTCAGGCGGACGTCACCCTTCTAGCTCACGTGGTTGCCACTGTTCACTAGAAAGGTAACCTGCCTTTCCGCAATCGTCGCTCAACGCCTCTGGCTACTTCACGTCTCAGGCGGACGTCACCCTTCTAGCTCACGTGGTTGCCACTGTTCACTAGAAAGGTAACCTGGATATTATAATATAAAGGATATATTGTGATATGATAATTTATGTACATACAAACGGTATGTTTATTATATTACTTTATTCATAAAGCTGATGTATATACATATATTTAATAATATTAATACATACATAATATTTACATACATTCATAATATTTAATCGGAGTCTGACGAATAACGGAGTCTAAATAATTTCTTTAACGTTGCAATATGCTGTAAAAAAAGGGTTAAATATTAATTGTAAATTAAATATTATTTATAATATATGTCTACCAATCGCAAATCTCCATGCTTCCCCGTTTTAATTTTTTTCTTGTGTTCTAAGAAGAACGCCGCCGTCTCCGGATTGAAATATCCGAATGGTCTTTTTTTAGACGGCGGCTTTCTTGCACAATCTGGAAAAAATTAAATTATAATTTACATGTAATTCAACATATAAAATATACATTTTATTTACTTTGTGTTGGCGGCTCCGGTAATGGCATCGACGACGCCACCGACGGCGGTGTCGGCGGCTGCGGCGGCAAAGCCTGCACCCGCTCCAGTAGCCATAAAGGTAATTCCTCTGGCGGCGGCGGGGGAGGTAATGCCTCTGGCGGCGTCGGGGGAGGTAATGCCTTTGGCGACGGTGGGGGAGGTAATGCCTCTGGCGACGGCGGGGGAGGTAATGCCTCTGGCGGCGGCGTGGGAGGTAATGCCTCTGGCGGCGGCGGGGGAGGTAATGCCTCTGGCGGCGGTATTTCTGATGACATTGTTCTGAAATATCAGATAAATATGTATACTTATTCACTCTATAGCATAACAAGAAAATATTGTTATACATACCTTACTCAAATAGGTTTGCCTGTATAACTTGCACTGATGCTTCGCACTAAATTGAAAATCACATCGCATACAAACTCTTAACCCCCCCCCCCCATTCCACTTCTTCTAATAGAATTAAAGAAGAGCGACAAGATGAAGCAGAAATCAATCAATCGTCATCGGAAGATAGGAATATTACAGCTACCGACGAAGAATCTGTGGGCGGCCGGTTCGGTTGGTTTAGTTGGGAAAATGTCATATCCCTTATATATTTCGCTTAGACGAAAAATATTGTGCGGTGCGTATGGTAGAAATGAAACTGCAGACTGAGTTGACTCGTACCTGGAATTGCTTCTGGTGTTACCGGTTCTGCTGCTGGTGTTTGAGGCCGTGGTGGTGTTACGGCCTTCACAACGTTGGGTTTACATGTAATTCAACATATAAAATATACATTTTATTTACTTTGTGTTGGTGGCTCCGGTGATGGCATCGACGACGCCACCGACGGCGGCAAAACCTGCACCCGCTCCAGTAGCCATAAAGGTAATTCCTCTGGCGGTGGCGGGAGAGGTAATGCCTCTGGCGGCGGCGGGGGAGGTAATGCCTCTGGCGGCGGCGGGGGAGGTAATGCCTCTGGCGGTGTCGGGGGAGGTAATGCCTCTGGCGACGGCGGGGGAGGTAATGCCTCTGGCGGCGGCGGGGGAGGTAATGCCTCTGGCGGCGGCGTGGGAGGTAATGCCTCTGGCGGCGGTATTTCTGATGACATTGTTCTGAAATATCAGATAAATATGTATACTTATTCACTCTATAGCATAACAAGAAAATATTGTTATACATACCTTACTCAAATAGCTTTGCCTGTATAACTTGCACTGATGCTTCACACTAAATTGAAAATCACATCGCATACAAACTCTAAACCCCCCCCCCCATTCACAGTTCTACTAACATTGCAAAATTTTATATACCTAGTGTAAAGAGGATGTTAGATTTATATGTTAGTATTTTATTTATATTACATTCATAATATATTTTTTACCATTACAAATTATAATAAAATAGCTGATCAATGGGGTTCCGTTTAGCCAAACTAAATAATATAAAAATAAATAAATTTGTAATTTTGGGAAGTTGTTGAGTACACTCCCGCAAAGGATTCTAGGTCCCTGGGGGGCGGGACAGGAAAAATATAGAAAAGTGTAAAAGAAATTGATTCCAAATAAATTGAAAATAATTATAATATGAGAAATGTAATTGATTTTTTTTGTAATACAAAAAAATATTCATAAAAAATTTAATATATACATTAAAATAAAGGCAAGACAACGTTTGCCGGGCCAGCTAGAATACATATATATATATATATAATATAGTTATCATTTCCATATAAACCACATGGTACAGGAAAAGTCAATTTGAAAAAAAAAATACATAAAAAATAAAGTGCGTAAGACTTGCATTATACTTAAAGATTAGAACTTGTCACTGAGATAGTCACCAAACTTATAATATTTTTTTTCAATGAAAAATTTTTTTAAATGAAATTTGAAATTAATTTTTGATTTTATGCTAATGGTATGCTTTGGTAAATAATTATAAAAGATTAGACCAATGTGATTTGGGTTAAATTTAGTTTTATTTAAATATGTAATTGGGATAGTAAAGTTTGATTTATTTCTGGTATTATATTGATGCAGATCGCTTTGAGTTGATAAATTATTTTTTATATTATGAATAAACAAAATAACAAAATATAAATAAATACATGGAAAATTTAGCATATATTAATTTTTAAAAACGTCTTTACAGGATTGTCGTTTGCCAAGTAAAAATATATTCCTAACGGCCATTTTTTGTAGTTTAAATACTTGTTTTGTAGAAGGAGCATAACCCCAAAAATTAACACCATATATCAAAATTGGAAAGAATTTACCGAAGTAAAAGGTTTTTGCAGTAGCTACATCTGAAAGCAATCGTATTCGTTTAATAAGATAACACAGTTTTGTTAATCTATTGCATACACTATTAACATGGTCGTCCCAAATCATATTTTCTTGTAAATTTAAGCCTAATAATTTATAATTGCTTAATTGAGGTAATAATGTATTATTACAATATATAGATATTTTATCATTTTTGTGTTTGAAAAATTTACCATCACGGATTTAACGGTATTTACAGTCAAATTAAGTGATGCAAACCATGATGAAAGATTAGTAATAATATTGGAGGCTTCATCTGCATCAGTATTGCCTGATAAAAGAATGGACACGTCGTCAGCGTAAGCAACAAATTTATTTGGACTGATGATATTTTTAATACCATTTATATACAGGGTCCTGCACCTCACCTCCCGTCTTCTGTAGCTCATTTATTAATTAAGTTAGGATTTTGATATTTTGCAGGCGTTCTCTGTACCTCCGAGTCTACTTCAGGAAAATATTTTTGATTATACAGGGTGTCCCAATAAAGTGTTACGCCATGATGATATATCTTTTTAAATTGCCTACATATCCCTAAAATTCTATTAAAATCGGTTCGTTGAAGTCTGCGAAAAAAAATAAAAACCAAAAAAAGTCGGTTTTGCACCACTGGCTTTAAAAATTAATAAAAAACGCAAATAGTATCTGGTTAATAAAATTTTAAGACATAGTCATTAAGTAAAGTCTAGTTGTCTCGTTAACCAAGTTTTTATTGATCCAGATTATACAGGGTAATCAAAATCTAGTGTCAAACTTCGCAAACTTTAAAGCACTTTATCTTTCTTATTTCAAATGGGAACCCCTATATATTTTTATATCATTCGATACGGAATTGAAAAACAAACATTTTTTCTAATTACAACCCTATGGCAATTCCTAACATTTTACAAGTTATTCACTAAAAACTTATTTTATCAACTATTCCAATAGCAATTTTAATTGATTTTGATTGTTTATCAAAGGCACCTTCGATTTTTATCTATAACTACTGTCTGAAACCGTGTTGCTCGTCGATAATTATCTTATTTTTTTCCAGAAATGATAAAATTCTAGTCAGAACTACTTTTACAAAAACTTTGTGAAATACGGATACCAAGGATTATAGATCTATAATTTTCAATAAGTTCTTTATGTCCTTTTTTATGTAAAGCTATTACTTTTACATGTTTCAAAAGATCAGGAAATATACCAGTATTTAAAGATAAATTAATACAATGAGTCAATGGCAAAACTATAAAGTCACAACAGTTTTTTAGTAGAATGCTAGATATTTCATCAGTTCCCGTAGAAAAAGAATTACTTAAGGATAATATCGCTGTACGCACTTCGGCTTCAGTTGCTGGGTAAAAATACATTGACTTTGAGCAATGAATTGTGTCGGAGTCAAATATTTTGTTGTCGACTGACGGTAAGTCTGATAAAAGCCTTTCCGGTATATTTATAAAGTATTCATTTAACATATTTGCAATATCACTAGCATTATCAGCTATTTTTTCGTTTTGTATTAATTTATCGATTTTATTATAATTTAAGTTATTTAAATTCAAGTTATTATCAATTAGTTTCTAGATTTTACGTGTATTATTATTACAATTTTTTACCTGACTATAATTAAAGTCAGATTTTGCTTTGGTTATTAATTGACGATATTTATTTTTATGAGTATTGAATTGTATCTCAGTGACAAGTCCCAATTTATATAAGTCATATAGGTCTTTTATTTTTATTGAGTGACATCTAATTTTGTCGGTAACCCAGGTTTTATTTATAGTAGTTTTTTTATTAAAAACTATTTTTGGATGAGTTGTTTCAAAATGATAAGAAAATGTTGTCATAAAATTATTAAAGCTAATGTTTGCGTCATTAAAATTAAGGACGTCTTCCCACTTTTCATTTGATAATTTTTGTTGAAGATTTTCTAAATTTGATTCGGAAAACAATCTTTTAGTAAATTTAATAGGGTTTGAATTGACTTGAGAAGTACTATGTAAGCTAATTTGTTGAGCCGAATGATCTAAAATGTTATTATGAACAACTTTAGTGGTAAAGCTTTGAGAGTTTACATTGGTAAATATATTATCAACACAAGTTTTGCTATTTCTACAAATACGTGTAGGTTCATTAGCTGTATGAAAAAGATTGTATGAACTCATAATATCCAAAAATAGTTTTTTATCCTGGCTTTCTGTCAAGATATTTATATTAAAATCATCATTGTTATCACAATTAATTCTAGATATATATGATAAACACAATTGTAATTGATTTAAAAATATGTTAAAATCGGATTTTGGCGGTCTGTATATCACCAAAACATAATGTAACAAGTTATTGTATCTAAATTTTACGGCACAACATTCAAAATTTAATTCGATATTAAGATCTTTAACAAAATCAATTTTTTGACACTTAATATTCTGTTTACAGTAAATGCTTACCCCACCAAGTATGTGACACTGTAAAGAAACCGTCGACAAAACTCAATTTATTTAGCGCATATGCCGGTTGTTCAACTTCACTTAACCAATGCTCCGAGAAGCACACAATATCACAGGGGTTATGGTCTAGGAAAACTTTGTATTGTTCAAATTTGTTCCTAATTGACTGTATGTTTTGGTGCAATATGTTAAGCGAAGAAGATTCGTTGTCGGAAATTTTATTATTAAATTGATTTTTGTTGCGAGTTGCTGATATTTCTTTTTTGTCGATTGAGAAAAAACTTGTTTACATGGGTTCCCTTTGGCCATATTGACGGATCCATTGTGGTTTTCAAATTATAGGAGTAAATACTGGATTTGAAGGAGGCATAATAAGTTGGATATTTTGAGTTAAGTTTCTCGCAATCCGCTTCTGGAAAGTGTTGTTGAAGAAATTTTATTAATTCCTCTATGGAAGTGTCAGGATATAGTTTGTAGATATGAAGAAAAGTACGGTTTTCAGATACTTTAATTGAAGTATTGACATCCGAACTGCTGGTACCTATAAGCGTGTTTTTCCGAATATGTTGTTTATTTTTTTCGTGAGTTTTAATGTTGTTTGTATTTTTATCAGCTGTTTCTTTTGGTGCATCGAGCCTGCTAGTGACGGAATTGTGTTTCTGCTTGTAATTAGTGTTTTGGTTGTAAACCTTCTGTTTAATTACTGTGGTAACCTGTCGATCAGCTGGTTCGAGCTGATTTTTAAATGTTTTGTCGATTCGTACATCTGATTCATGGTTTGTATTATTATTATTAGAATTTTTAACACTAGATGGTTCTGTATGGGTGATTTTTGCGTTTTTAACTTCAATTAATTTAATTTGGTTCTTCAAGGAATTTATTAGGTCTTGCTGATTATTTATAATGAAAACTTTATTTTCTATAATTTTTTCGAGATAAACTATTTTAATTTTTAGTATGTCTACGTTAGAGTTTTGTTCACTTTCAAATGCACTTGAGAATGATGTATCCAAATCCACATTGTCACTAGCACAGCAATCAAAATGAGTTTCGTCTATGAATTTCACATTTTTTAATAACTTAACACAACTATTGCGAGATATATTTCCACAAGTAACACATTTCATGCCGGTAATTGCCGTATTTTTGCACTTTTTGAACTAATTTACAGAAGCACATGGTAAACTTTCTTGCCCAGACGCCATCTTTATATCTTATTTAAATTTAAATCAATATATTTTCATACCTGGAGAATTCCTGTTTTAGTCCTATCAAAATGTCTTTTAGATATTTTACTTTCGCGTACACTCTTAATTGCAGATTTTTTACCGTCGCGTTGCGATTACTATATATACTATATGTATATGGTATTATCATAGATATTTTAATTATTGAAAGAAGTCTTTTATATGAAGTTATATAGAATAAAAAATGTTATATTTTTATTTGTTTGTTTTTATCAAAATTACTTTTGCCGTTTACTTAAAATTACTTATTAAGCAATTTTAATTAGTTTATTTGAATTTTATAATATTAGATATATCAAAAATAGTAATACTACTATTTATATTTGATAAGAGGTAGAAGTAAAAATTTATTTTTAAGCAAAAAATAAAAGCACTTTTTCATAAACAAAAAAGGTGAGAATACGGGACTAAGTTATTAAGTTAAGTTATTTTTCAGCCAACAAAAATCTAATTTGAAAGACAGAATGTAGAAAGAATTCAATTAATTTGAAATATACTTGAATACTGAATTTATATATTTGTAATCGTCCTAATGGACGATTACAAATTACCATTATACCATTATACAATATAAATTTTCTATTATTTATTTATGGTCAAAAATTGTTAAACTTTATTAAAAAGTAAAATTTTAACTGCAGAAATATGTAGTTTTCACTGCAGAATTTAGAAATGCACATTTCCTATCCAACTGTACATTAGAATAAGATCTGTGAACGCAATTTAAAGATGTGTATTCTGTCATTAAAACGTAATTTAACTTTTCATAACAAATTTCTTTTTTCATAAAATTAACAATCAAACGACTTATTTTAATAACCAAATACTAATCGTTTTCTGTATTAACATCTGTATTAACACTTTTTTCAATTTGAGTACGGTATATACGGTTAAGTATTAAGGTGCAAATGTATAATTTAACAGATGACTAACTTTTTCTTTTTTCGTTATACGTCCTTGAATCAAAACAAACTTTAACTCACGATTTATTGCAAATGCTAAAGATGATTACTATATCTGATTGATTTCCCAGTGAAGAAGAATCATTAGGCTCTGTTTTGCTTTCTATTTACTCATCGTTTATTGTTATTAACTTGTCCTGTTTTTGTTTCTATATAAAGTGTGTCTCAATATTATTTGTCTTCACCCAACATTATTGTCATTGGTAATAATATTATTTTTACAAAATTGATTACATATATATATACAATAATTAATCCTTAATTACTCGCACGAAGAAAATTACATAACTGCTCGCATGGGGTCACAGGTGACCCCAAATTGTAGGAATAATTTTTATTATTTATTAAATATATAAGTAAATAAAACTTGTTTATTATTAAAGTGCTTTATTAATTCTATTATATTTAAAAGGAATAACATGAACTAAATATGTAATTAAACAAAAACAAGCTAAATTAAAATAATTATCAAAAATTAACAATTTGTACTTATACTGAGATCAAAGTCAAAATTTTATAATATATTTAGGAATTCTCCGAATCACTTTTATTACACTGTTGACAGTATACTTGAGACTGATCACTGCATACAAATTTTGCGCATTTTGTGCATTTTGTTGGTACTTTTCGATTGTTTTTTCGCGGACAGTTGTTGCAACGCCCACGTTTTGCAGTTGTTGGTGGGACGCGGTTTTCCAACTCATGCACTTCCAAAAGCCGTTTTTTTACAATGTTAGGAGTTGCACTGATTTCAATTCGTCGTTTCTGGTGATTATGAACAAGTTCAACAGACAATTGCCGCAAAAAATGACGCCTCACGTGAGTACGTGATTTGTTGGTATTTGCTCGATGTACAACGAGTGCATTTATGCCTGAAACATTTATAAGATGGAAAAAAATGGCTAACGCCATCGTTTGGTTCGCCTTCCTACGCTGTATGTACCACACAAGTGATCATTGGTGTCCACTCCTCCTTTGGTGCTGTTGTAATACATTATTATTTCAGGCTTCCGCTGGTCACTTGAAGCTGGGTCGATATGAGCTGCATGGTGCGTGGAAGATAGCAACACAACCGCTTTATTCGGTTTTGGAACATACGAAACCATAGTCATTGTCTTTTGAAAACCGAAAAGAGAGCTGAATTGAGTTCTAGTTTTGTTTGGCAAAAAATCCTGAGGTATATCGGGTTTGTTTTTCTTGAGTGTTCCAACTAAGGTAAGCTTGTAGGGTGGATCCAATAATTCATTTGCAAGTTTCACGCTCGTATACCAATTGTCTGTGGTAACATTACGGTTACTTCCTTTTATCGGCTCTACAAGACGTTTTACTATATCATTTGGGCTGTTTGAGACTTGGTAAGGACCCGCAGGCTGTTTGCCAGAATAAACCTCAAAGGCCAGCAAATAAAATGTTTTGGAGTCTACCAATGCTTGGTTTTTTATGCCGTATTTATTTGGTTTGCTTGGCATGTAAACTTTGCCTTTGAACCGACCACGAAACCCAATCAATTGCTCATCTATCGTAACATTTTCACCTGGCGAATAGGCTTCTTGAAATTTTGCTAGCAACATGTCGCAGATCTCACGTATAGCTGCTAAGTTATCAATTTGCAAACGTTCAGCTCGGGTTGTTTTGTCGTCAAATCTTAGGCATCTCAATAAAAATAAGAAACGTTGATAGCTCATTGTCTGACGAAACATTTCCACACCAGTTCCATCGGTGGCCCAAAGATCTTTGAAATTAAGATGTGAGGCTCTCAACACTCCAGACATAATCAACAAACCCAGAAATGCTTTTATTTCTTCAACGTCTGTATCTTTTGCGTCACGTTCTCTATGAAACTTGTTTCTGACTTCCCCGATATATTGATTTGTACATGTTACAAGCAAACTGAAAATATCATCAGAAAAAACCAAACTAAAACATTCCAAAGCAGTCTTTGCTGATTTAGCTGCTGACTTGACACCTGGTAAGTGTAAAATTATATTATGGGCTCCTGTTCTTACGGCGCTTGACGGTGGGGACTTTGACCATTTTTGTTTAGGACCATTTCTCCCATTATGTCTGGTAAAATAGAAATTGTCATACTGCCATGCAGGGACGTCTTCTTCGTTGTCAGACGATTCACTTGATTGTGCGGACGATTGGTCGATTTCACTAGCACTATCGTGATCACTTTGTGTTATCTCGTCTAACTCCGACTCAGAATCTGACCCTCCAACTTGTTCTTCATCAGAAGCTTCTACCAACCATTGCTCAATTTGCTGTTCTCTTCTATCCATGACTAATTCTGGAAAAAGATACAATACTTACAATAAAACGTAATTTTTGTATAATTTCATTTTATCAAACTGTAAAAAACATATTTATAAAATAAATTTATACACTGGACATATAATAATACAAATCGAATTAATAATACACAAAAAAAATACATAAAATAAACAACTCACCTCTTTCAAAAAAGTTACGTAATTACTCGCACGGGGTCACCGCTCAAGAGCGCAGCGACGCGTCCCTCCACTTCCGTGACTTGGTCGCTATTGGAATACAAACTTCGACGCGGGTTATTAAGCTAGCGGGGGCACGGGGAAATTCGAGAAGCAGCAAATGCTTTATTTTTTAATGCGAAATTGCTTTGACCCCATGCGACTAATTAAGGGTTAAATTAAGATTTTTATTGTCGATAAAGCTATAAAGTTGCTTATCTGGATAGGGATGTTTGGAGGAAACTGATTTCGAAATAGTGGAAAGAGTGTGCCACACCCTTTTGGGTACATGGCGTGATTGTGTATGTATCTATTAACGTTGTTATTGACACAATCAACATTTATAGTTGGTCACGTTTCATGAAGTCAAATATTAAGGAAAAACGTTAATGTACACCATGGATATGGCACAAACTCCAAACATCCCTATCCAGACAAGCAACTTTAGCTTCATTCACACTCTTTCATGGAAATTTTTGTTCAAGCAAGGTACTCTCAATCATACTACTCCAACTAGTTATCGGAGGTCCATAGGCAAACAGATACCTTCAAAATCATTCATATAGATTCTTTTAACCAAACGTTCATAGTAGGAATAGAAGAGCATGTATGACCGATTGTCAGTATGAATGTGAATGAAGCTATTGTTGCATGAAACAGATTTCAGGATAGTGAAAAGAGTTTGTGCCTCATCCTTTAGGATACATGATGTGATTGTGTATGTATGTATGTTAATAAAAGTGGAACACACTGTATGCACTGTAATTTAGATACAAAAAAATTTATCACTAAATGATTTTATAAACTTTTGGTGTAGAATTTAGAACAAAATCAAGATAATGAAGAGAACAATACATGTTTCTTTTTTCAAATAAATTTTATAGTAAGCATATGGAATGCTACACTATTTAAAATTAAAATAATGCATACGTATACAATTTATGGGACAGCATTTTTAGGTTATGACAACTTATAAAAAATGACAAAAAAATTTTTAGTGTTTCAAATAGTAAACAAAAAATTATGTAAATATTTTGACTTATCAGATAATATTTAAATTATTATGTGCTTATTTTTTTCTCAGATTTCTTTACCATAAAAGACATATTTCATATTTATATACAATGACTGATAGCATTATGATTTGACTTAATTGCGATTATCTTACTCCCAAAATACAAAAATATAATCGACAAATCTCAAAATATTATTTAAAAATGTCAAACTTTCATATAGCATTGAAATAATTTAATTAAATTAAAAAACTTAAATATTATTTTTGAAGTAAAATTATTTTATACAAATAAATTTGTAAATTTCATAATTGAAAATATTTTTGACAGCTTGACTGTCACATGTCACATATTTCTTTATCAGCTAAATGTTGAATAATTATTGAATATTGAAAATAATATTAGTATTTCAATTGAGTTTCATTTATCAAAAACCCTAGCAGACTGCTTTTAACCTATTAATTATTTATCTTATATATATATATATATATATATATATATATATATATACAATATATATATATATATATATATATATATATATATATATATATACACATATATATATATATATACACATATATATATATATATATATATATATATATATACTATATATATATATATACATATATATATATATATATATATATATATATATATATATATATCAATTCAAATAAAAAGCAAAACTTTACATATAAATAAAACATAAATTGCCTGATTTTTTCTTAAAATTATCTTATGTCCTTAAACCAAAACCTACAGTTACAAAACTCTTAATTAATTTCACAAAAACGTTTTAAATTTTATTTTAAAAAAAATATTCATTGTTATCTATTTTAAACAGTCTGTATACATAGTTCATGGTAAACTCTATACCAGACTGAAGATACAAAATTAACTTCAACGTACTAACATCAGATAAAAGTTAATTTTGAGAAAGGTTTGTACTTTTGTAGCAGTTAAAATCTCATTAATATCTATCCTTTCTTAAGATGTTCTAATTTCGAAAATAAAACAGAAAATAAAATATTTTTACTGGTTTTTTTTTCTTCTTGCCTATGTGTCGTTGTGTTAATAGGTTACCTTTATGACAACTGACAGTGTTTATTTTTAATACGTCAAGGTGAAGAAAACTGCAAAGATAAAGAAGAAGGCACTGCGCATACTTGCTCATTTAAATAATATGAACAGGTGTATAGTTATTTAAATTTTTCAACTTCAAATCTTTGTAGACAACGAAGAGTTAAACAAGTTTTCTGATTAAAAGATAATATTAATATTTATTGATAAACTAGATCGATAAAAACCACGAACATATCTGCCGATTTAAATGAGCTTTGGAATTCAAGTGCATACATACATACATACATACATACATACACAATCATGTTATGTACCCAAAAGGGTGTGGCACAGACTCTTTTCATCATCCCGAAATCAATCTCCTCCAAACATTCCTATCCAAACAAGCAACTTTCGCTTCATCCACATTCATAATTCTTCTCATTCAAGTACACTGTTAAAAAATGATTTAGCTACACTAGTTTAATATGTAAATTTACAGACGTCACAGGAAAATTTTTACAAAATATGAATATAAAATACCTATATTTTATGTAAGTTTACTTACTTTTTCGGTAAAAAAATATATATAATATACTAAATTAATTATTTTACTAAAAATTAAAAAAAATTGTATCATTTATACACTCTAAAAAATATATTTGCTGTTGTAACAAAAATTTAGTTATGGTAACTCAAAATTTTTAGTGGAAATTCTCACAGCAAAAATATTTGCAAAGAAGGCAAATTTTTTTTAGCTAGTTTCTTTTTTGCTATGACAGCAAAATAATATTTGTTACCCGTAAAGTTCCTTAGCAAATATAAATTTGTTATGACAACAAAAAAATATTAGCTACTTTAACAAACTTAAATTTGCTGTGGACGAAGTAAGATTATTTGTTGCAGAATTTATAGGTTAGAATTGACATAAAATTAATAGGCCACTAAAAGTCTTATCAAAAGCAATTACAACCATAACTAAAAATATCAATTCTATACCTTGTATATTTAGTTATGATCACAATGCATCAAGATGTGACTTATCACGTATATCACCCATTAATTTCATATCAATGTGAAATTAATGAAAATAATAAAAATAAAGTTTTTATTTTACAAAAAATAATTATACATCTATGTACAAACAGCCATTTGAATAAGTTTTACAAAATGTAGGAAAGATATCGTATAATTCTTTAAATTCTTTATAAATAAATTTATTAGTTTTTAGTACCTCATAGGCGTTTATATGACTATAAAGCTCTACTGTTTTTAAAACCGTAAAAATAAAAGAACATTTATTATTATTATTTACAAGTATATAATTTATAACACCATAAATAGGTAATAAATCATCCATACCAATTAACAGTACCAAATTTGGTTCATATTTGACATTAATTATTTTAATCCATTTGGTTACGCAACATATGCTAAATTCTTCAGGTATTTTATATTAGTATATACCATCATTTTTTGACGTACTGGAGAATGAATTACCTTCGATATATGAAATTATAAAACTAGGACATATTTCCGTATCATCAGAACACATCTAAAAAATTACTCAGTTTAAATTAAAATAAATTCAACTTTTCTTTATATTTCGATGTAATTATTTACCGATGTAGAAGATGACATCTCTGGTTGTAATTTGAAAATTGCAAATTTGTTTAAAAATTTCATTCTGGGCCCAATTTTAGGAATCAATTCTTTGATCACGTCATCAGTTAATAATGGAAATGATGTTTCGTCGATGTCATTGTCTGAGTATATTATATTAATATAGAACAAAAAAGTACACGCCACTAAACATAACCTATAATGTTAAAAATAAGACATTGAACTTACCATCGAAAATATCGATGTACTCCTCAAACCCCCAGTTTCGTAACATATTTTTAATATATTCACACATTACTGAATAAATGAAAAACAACATAAAACACCATAAATATGCGAATTCAGATTGCATCAGATAGAACCGATTGCACAATATAAAATACGCCATAAGACGAACAAAGAACAAATCTTTGCGTGGCGGCGTGCCCTGTAACTGATTGAATGTAGCAGAATATACAAATATATTTGTTAAGGGTAATAAAATTGTGGTAATTATAACATATATAAGTTAGTTATTATTACACAAATAATTTAGCCTTTTACAGCAAATAACATATTGTTCATTAATACTAAAATTTTTGTAACTTTAACAAAAATATTTGTTAACAGAGCACATACAAATCAACAAAAACAATTTGTTTTTTACAGCAAATACATATTTGCTTTTATTATCGATTATAATTTTACATTTGTTGTTAGAACTTATATATTAGCTTTAGTTACAAAAAAAATGTTTAACAAATTTTTTTTAGTTCTTGGAACTAAAACATTTTTTAGAGTGTACAGAAAATTTATATAAACCATCGATTTGGCTGAAAGAATATGAAATTTTTACAATCGTTTTTATATAAAATTACAACTTTTTTACTATGGTTCTTATGTAAAATGGCAACCTTTCTACAGTGTAAAACACTAAAAACTAAGAAGCACGTATTTTTTTATTGGCAACCGTCATGGTTTAGGGGATAAATATCAACCCAAAATTTAAAGTAAAATTTTTTTCCCGAAAATTATGCGAATCCTACTATGAAAAAAAAAAATGTTGCATAAAAACAATAGTAAAAAAAAACTACATATTATTTCAGCAAAACGATATTTTAAATAAAATAATTAATTTACCATATTATATATTTTTTTTTACCGAAAATGTAAGTAAACGTACATAATTTATATATATATATATATATATATATATATATATATATATATATATATATATATATATATACTGGGTGTCCCATTTTAATCCGCTACTTGCAATAACTTTGAAATCGTGCATCGGACAAAAAAATGTTCCGAATGAAAAGTAAATGGTTTCGAGGGGGACATCTGATGCAGGAACCCTTGCCCACCTCGGACTCCCTGGGGGGCGGCAACAGGGGCAACTTTGAAATTTTAAATGGAATCCCCTATTTTTTATTGCAGATTCGGATAGACCATTAAAAAGTATGTAAATTTTATTTTGAGACTTTTTTTTTATTTTTGATAGATGGCGCTGCAAATAGCATTTTTTTCTCAGTTTATCAGTCTTCAATTTGAGAAAAAAGGTGTAACTAAGTACGATATTCAAGTTCTTTTCAGTTCTTTGGGAGGAGTTGGGGAGGGGCAAGGATCACTGCATCAGATATCCCCCCTCGAAACCATTAACTTTAAGTTAATGGTTTCGAGGGGATAACTTTAATTTAATGGTTTCGAGGGGATATCTGATTCAGTGACCCTTGCCCCCCCTCCTCCCAAAGAACTGAAAAGAACTTGAATATCGTACTTAGTTACACCTTTTTTTTTTTTAATTAAAGACATAAACAGAGAAAAAAATGCTGTTTGACATACTTTTTAATGATCTATCCGAATCTGCAATAAAAATAGGGGGTTCCATTTAAGATTTCAAAGTTGCCCCCCGTTCCCGCCCCCCAGGGGGTCCGGGGTGGGCAAGAGTCCCTGCATCAGATGTCCCCCTCGATACCATTAACTTTTCATCCGGAACATTTTTTTGTCCGATGCACGATTTTAAAGTTATTGCAAGTGGCGGATTAAAATGGGACACCCAGTATATATATATATATATATATATATATATATATATATATATATATATATATATATATATATAGTCATATGTTCAAAATGTAAATTTTTTTCTGAGACGTCTGTAAATTTATATACAAAACTGGTGTAAATCAATAGTCCCAGATTTTTATGTAAAAATACTGAGTTTATTTTTTACAGTGTAGAACAAAAGTGTAAATGTACGAATACCTTCTTTTTTCAAGAGCTATCCACCGATGGTATTAGTTTTTTTTTCTATACGATTTGTTACCTTTAGCATATATTTTACTTCATATTTAATTGTTATGTATTTTTTTCCAACATTTTGTTTTCTATTAAGATAAACTAATTAAAAATTAAATTGACTTGTTTTTGATTTTTTTTTTAATTACTTATTGATTTGTGGTCATCTACCCCTTATATAGACACTATAATATTAAATAATTAAAAAAAAGTATTAGAATTTTTATTTGTTTTACATAAGAAATTCTATAAAATATTTAAAATCATTTATGACTTTCAATTCTTCTCATAACTCATCAGTTTCTTATATTGAATATACAGGGTAATTCAGGACTAGTGTAACAAACTTTAACAGCTTATTCCTGAGGTCATTTTGAGCCAAAAATGTCATATGAACATAGGTCCTATTTCTTCTAGTTAAAAAATGGCGAGTCATTCGAAATAGTGGGAGCTTAATTTTTTTAATTAAACTGTATGTTAGTTTTTTGAAGAAGTATATATAATATTTATTAGATGTTGTAAAACATAATAGTTATTGTTCGGACATTAAAATCCTCGTCCGCAAGCTAGTAAGTAATGGCAATGGCAATGGCAAAGCGCTCGCGCGCGTGGTATTTATATTTATAAACTTCGGTCGTAAGCGCGGACGGAACAGAGATTGAAGCCTAGCGCGCTGATTGGCTGATTCAACTTGGGACGACGGCCAATGGCCACACCCCACCGAGGTTATAAAGCAGGGTGCTTCACAGCGGGGCGTCAGTTGAGGCATATACTTCAGAAATTGAAGTGCGGTCGTACAGCTCAGCATTTTTTTGTTATAATATTCAACAAGTTATAGTGAGACGCTATATACAGTGTTGTGTATTAACTTTCGTGAAGCGTACGGGTGTTGTTCGAATGTAAAAGGATATTTACCGTCGTGAGCTATTGTTGTGACGTAAATAGACTACGTTTGAGACGTAAATGGACTATGCTCAGTGTAATATTGGACTGTGTTAAGTGAACTGTGTAATTCGACTAAGAAGTAAGTTCGCTGAGCTTGACTTCGTTGTGAACCGGTGGTGTTCGACTAGTAAACTGTCCATACGAGTTGTGAAAGTGCTCAAGAGTTGAAGTGTGGTGATTTTGTGCTAGAGTTGTGTACTAGTGCGCAAGTGACCCCTCGTTTATTCGTGCAACGAACAATTTGTGTCTGAACTGTCAAGTTAAATACGCTTGTCAAATAATTCTAGCGCGAATGGGTCTTGGCACCGCAAAAGGGTTTCCCAAAAACATCATCCACGGGGAGCAGCCGTGCGGGGCACCAGGACGGATTTTTGTAATTTAAAAAATCGCATTTTGTAGAGGAAGACATGCCGAATAAAGTGGAGAAAGTCGTTTTGAAAAATGTTGTGTAGTTTTTGTTTAAAAAAATCCCAAACTTTCGTGTATTTTTCGGCCTTGCAGGTAGGTATAACCCCTTAATTAAACTGTATGTTAGTTTTTTGAAGAAGTATATATAATATTTATTAGATGTTGTAAAACATAATACTTATTTTGTTATTTACATAATGTAATTTTATTTTATTTTCCTGATTTAATATCCACGTTTTATTTTTTTTAAATAGTTTGTAGAAAAAACGTTATGATGTTATAAAGATGGCGTCAAACGAGTTAAACGTGAATTGTCATTCTGAAGTAAATCCGTGCAAACATTGTAAAACTATACCAAGAAGTGGATTAAAGTGCATAAATTGTGCGTCACTTAATCATCCTGGATGCATAAAATATCTAAAGGATGTTATAAAAATAGACGATAATTTAATAAATTGTTGTGCAAAAAACAGTGACAAAGAAACTGACCTAAACAAGTCGTGGGAAAGTGCAAAAACAGTTATAAGTGTAGATAACATGGACGAAGCAGTTAAAACTGAAAATAAATATTTAAAACAAATAATTGATCAAAAACAATTATTAATTGACAGTTTATATGAACTCATTCAAAGCTTAAAACAACAAATAAACTTAATTAATGAGTCCCATCAAAACAAACAAGTATCGCCATCTAACGAATATTTAAACAATATAAGTGACGACCAGTCGGAAACAGCTAAAAACATTAGTAAACAAAAAGAAGAGAAAATTTGCAAAACATGTGACTGTAATAAAAACAAAAACATAACCAAAATTGACGATGTAAATGACAAATACGTGAAATCGATATTACCAAATAAAGATCATAAAACACAGCAAAATTTTAATTCAAATAATAAAATAAAAATTCATACATCAGAAAATTTAGAGGTACATCATACAAATAAAACACACGTAGAACAAC
Source organism: Clivina fossor (assembly GCA_963966155.1). Classification (NCBI taxonomy): domain Eukaryota; kingdom Metazoa; phylum Arthropoda; class Insecta; order Coleoptera; family Carabidae; genus Clivina; species Clivina fossor. The sequence continues at coordinate 32,721,169 of OZ014551.1, read as the reverse complement.
CTAAGCTTAAACAAAATAAAAGGTTTGAAGTAAATAATGCCAGCAACAAAATAATAAAAGGTACCTCAATAGATAATACAAATAATACAAATGATTGTTTCAAGGCAGCTGAGAAAAAAGGGTGGCTTTATCTTGGAAAAGCTGATTCAAATACAACCGTAACATCACTGAAGAAATATCTAGCAACAAAATTTCCAGATACTGAATTCACAGTTGAAGAAATAAAAAAAAGTGAAAGAAATAAAAGTAGTAATAAGTCGTACAAGGTAGGCTTTAATTTCAATAAATTAGAAGAAATTAACAAACCAGAATTCTGGCCACAAAATATAATTGTAGATAAATATCGGTTTTTTTCGAGGAAAATATAACCTTTAAAAATCAAGATAAAATACGAATTATGAATTATAATCTTCAATGCAATACAAATAAAATAGACTGTATAAATATAATATTAACTGAAGAAAAAATTGATATCTTATGTATAACAGAACACTGGCAGACAAGTAATATATTGAGCAAAATAAAAGTTCCCAATTATAATATGAGCAGTGCGTATTGCAGGAAAACATATAAACATGGAGGCGTAGCAATCCTATGTAAAAACAAATTTAAAACAATAGACATCCCTGAGATAGCTGCTTTAACATCCGAGAAAATAATTGAACTATGTGCGATAGAAATAAAGTCACACAAACTACTAATTATGGCAGCATATAAAAACAGGAGCGGCAGTTTCGACATCTTCCAAGAAAAATTTAACAACGCATTAAAATATATACAGGAAAAATATTATAAATGGGAGGTAGTTATTGCAGGTCACTTTAACATCAATTTTAGAGGTCACTCAAAGGAACTAACCTTATTTCTGGATATAATAAATGCATATGGATTTAATATAACCACAACTGAACCGTCAAGAATACAAAACTGTATATACAATATACTAGTAACTGGCAATAATTATTTTAATATTAAAACACTAAATTTTCATCTATCAGATCATCGTGCACAACTACTAGAAATTGAAGTACATAGACAAGAGCATGAAAATGATCCAGTAGCAAAAACTAGATGCTTCAGCAAAACCAACCTACAAAAATTTAAAACCAAGTTAAGCTTGGTAAACTGGAAAGAATTGCTAAAAAAATAGAAATGCTGAAGAGATGTACAACATCTTTCATTTCAACTTTATGAAATTTTATGAAGAATACAAAAGAAAAAGAAAAATTTCAAGGAAAATCTACTAAAAAACGATGAACTACAAAAAATTAAAAGTACATTAGATGCGTTAGAAACAATAATGCAAGTAAAAAGAGATATTAATTCGATGCAATTATATAAGCAGTGGAAAGAAAAATATGTTTTAAAAATTAAAGATTTAAAAAAGAAATATAATTCCAGTATAATAAATAAATATGATAACAAACAGAAAGCCATATGGAAAATAATAAATTCAGAAACTGCTGTTGGTAAAAAAAAACAAAACAGAGAGAAATGTCCATAAATGCAACTGAGTTAAATGAATACTTTGTAAATGTGGGACAGGATATAAACAAATCCATAGATAATTCCGGAAAGGATCATAATCTTTTTCTACAAAACATGAAAACCAACAACGTTCACTCTTGTTACTTGACAAATGTCACAGTAGAAGAGATAAAAGAAATAATAACATCATTGTTATACGAAGTAAAAGATGAAATCGCTGAAGCTTTGGAAATTATAATAAACAAATGCTTTGAAACTGGAAAATTTCCTGAACAATTAAAAGTAGCAAAAGTTATTCCTCTTCATAAACAAAATAATGCAGGGTTATGTGAAAACTATAGACCACTGTCTATTCTACCTACATTCTCTAAAGTTGCCGAAACTGCATTAAAAATAAGAATGGAATCATTTTTAGAGAAAAATCAAATTTACCACAACAGTCAACATGGATATAGAAAAAATAAATCTACCATAACAGCGCTGCTTCAAATGATTGACGGCATAATAGCATCGAAAAACAAAGATAAAAAGTAATGATGACTTCATGCGATCTATCAAAAGCTTTCGATACAGTTGATCACAAAATTTTAATTGAAAAATTACAATATTATGGATTTAGAGGGTTCTGGCAAGAAATATTAGAATCCTATCTCACAGGCAGGAAACAACTAGTACAATTTAATAATATTACATCTCAACTTAAAGAAATAAATGTAGGAGTACCTCAAGGATCGATATTGGGGCCAATATTATTCACAATATATATAAATGACCTTCCGGCAAACATAAATCCTAATATGACATGGCTATACGCAGATGACACCTCATTTTTGGTAAAAAGGAAAAATGAACAAGAACTTATTATAAAAACAAACAGCGTTTTAAAGGAAGTATAAAAACAAACAGCGTTTTAAAGGAAGCAGAGGAGTGGTTCAACACAAACAAATTAAAAATAAATATTAGTAAAACACAACATCTTCAATTTCAAAAGGAAGAGGTAGCAGAATCAATTAAATTTTTGGGGGTACACTTCGATAAAAATTTAACTTGGAAGATACAAATTGACACATTAAGCAATAAATTAACAACAGCTCTATTCTGTATAAATCGAATAAAACAAGTGGCTTCATTTGATTGTGCAAAAACAGCTTACTTCGCATTCTTTCATAGTTGTTTAAGCTATGGTATTTTGTTATGGGGAACTTCGGCACATACAGAAAGAATATTAACATTGCAAAAACGAGCAATTCGAATACTCTGCTCTTTAGATTGGAAAGAGAGCTGTAGAGAATATTTTAAAAAAGAAAAAATACTAACAGTTACAAGCATCTTCATACACGAGTGTCTAAAATATATACACTCTAATAAAACTTTCTATCATAAAAATTCCGACAATCACAATCATAACACCAGACGAAAATCTGAGTTAATTCCATATTGTAAAACAAACAAATGTCAGAACTCAGTCTACTATTGGGGACCAAAACTGTATAACATTCTTCCAGTCGAAATAAAAAATCTAGATATAAAACAATTTAATAAACATTCAAAATGGATGCTCTTGGAAAAGACTATATACACATTTGATGATTATTTTCTGTATTTGAAAACATGACATACTCTTCTGTAAAAATTGTACTTTTTAAAATATATTGTTTGACATATAATGTAAAATTTGATGATAAAATAAAATTATTATTATTATTATTATTATTATTACCAAAATACAAGAGGTTGAAGTTCTATAAATAACACGAAATTTTCTAATTTTTGTAATCAAGATACTTTCGGAAAACAAGAGTTTTATTGAAAAGTCATACTTTATTTGTCTTAATTAATTTTATATATTAATATTAACGAATACGATTTAGAGAACAAAACATAAAATGACAGAATTAAATAAACAAATAAATAAATTCTAAATACAGAACAACATAACCAAACATGAGATAACAAATTTATAAAAAATGACAGCAAGTGCTCAAAATGCGCGCCTTGAACTCGTATGCATGCTTGACATCGGCGAATCATAGAATCATATACACGATAAATTACATTTTGATCGTTACGAATGGCAGCAGATGCATTCATAATTCGTTCAAGTAACTGTTCACGCGTGCTTATTTGTACCCTATAAACTTCTTGTTTCAAGTGTCCCCATAGATAGAAATCAAGAGGATTTAAGTCTGGAGATCCTGCAGGCCAAAAGTTTGGACCTCCACGTCCAATCCACCTAATGGGAAAGTTTTGGTTTAACCACTCAGTTACTTGTCTACCATAGTGAGGAGGAGCACCATCATGCTGGTACCACATCTGTTGACGTACAAGAAGTGGAACATCTTCTATTAGTTCATGTAGTCTGTTTTCCAGAAAGTTTCTGTAGCCATCAGCTGTTAATTGGTCAATTAAAACTTCAATTTCTAGTAATCTAGTATTGAAAATTCCTGCCCAGACATTTATGCTAAATCTTTGCTGAAAACGGGACTGAACAATCGCTGAAAGTGATAGGGATGTAATTCCGCACGGTTTAATATCCGGCAAACAATGCTTTGAGACATGTGTAATTGAGCAGCGATACGTCTTGTGCTGATTTCAGGATTATCGAGAACAGCATCAATTACATTCTCTTCATCTTCAACGTTATCAACACCAATGCCATCATTTTGTACACCTCCCCGTACAGTTGTTGATCCAGTTTCACGTAGACGCTGAAAAATGCGCGCAAATAGGCGATGGGAAGGTTGGCGTCTATTTGGATATCTGTCTTGGTATTCTCTGGACGCATAACGGGCATTACCATTACATAATCCATAAATAAAAATCATAACTGCATATTCAGCAATACTATAACCACCTATTATGAAACAAAAATACAATCAAAAGTATAACAATTTTTAATTAAGACAAATAAGGAATGACTTTTCAATAAAACTCTTGTTTTCCGGAAGTATCTTGATTACAAAAATTAGAAAATTTCGTGTTATTTATAGAACTTCAACCTCTTGTATTTTGGTAACTAGAAGGAATAGGACCTATGTTCATATGACTTTTTGGCTCAAAATGACCTCAGGAATAAGCTGTTAAAGTTTGTTACACTAGTCCTGAATCACCCTCTAGTCCATTCAAGTGAAGATATCGAAATATCTCGAAAAATAAGCATCATATGAAAAAAATTCCAGATAAAAAGTTAATATATTTGAGGCGGCCATTCACTCGCTCTAAAATTAAACCGCCCTCGCCCACCCCCTTTTGAGGGGAGATTCAATAATATCCCACTATATTAAAATTAATCTAAAATACCTTGTATTGCATTAGTTTTTTTCATACATGGTTTTAAAAAAAAGTTTAAATTAAATACATATTTGAATTCCACATATTTATTATATTTATTTCTTATTTTACAAAACACATTTTCAAATATTACAGCGACAAGACAAAAACCACAAATAATACTTCATTTTTACATATACTGTCAAAAAAAGTTTGGTAATTTTACATAAAAACCCGTGCAACTGATTTACATCAGTTTACAGATTCCACAAAAAAAAATTTATCACTCCACTTACTAATATAAACTATGATTCAATTTTGATTAATATTAATAGCCATTACTTTTATAGTACTGCAGAATTAATATAATAATTGTTTTAGAAACATCTACTTGCTGAAAAATATACACAGAATTAAATTAAATAAAAACATAAAAAGTATAAAATTATAAATGCCTGCAAAATTATTGAAGGATTCAGTGGAACTACGTCAAAAAATTTGGGTTCATTAGATCGAGTCGAGCTTTGAAGCAACAAAGTATTTCTCTAGAAAAAAAAACACTAGTCATATTATATTTGTATTGTATAATACTACTTCAATAGTATAGCACAGTGGTTCCAAAACTTTTTTTTTTTGTTTCTCGACGTCCTTGCTAAATCCAGATTATCAAAATTCTAACAACTGCATTTTGCAAAATAGCCAATAATTATTTGCAACATTTTAAATCACAAAAAAATCTAATTGAACAATTAAAACCACAAACAATAATTACAGTAACCAAGTGGTTTGCACCAGCTTCGCTATATATCGCGTCCTATGATAGTGAATTAGCATAAATTAGAATAAAATTATGAAAATTGTGTAATATTTCGCGACGCCCTTGTAAAAAAGTCGCGGCTCCCTTAGGCGCCGAGGCGCACAGTTTAGAAACCACTGGCATAGCATAAATTATGTTACCAATTGAGCCAGTGGTGCATTTTCATGAAAAATATTTGCAAGTCCTAATTTTGCTAACAAATTAAGTTCCTATAAAAAATTAAAAATCAATTATTGTTTCCTTTAGTAAAATTGAATCAAATAACTAGAAATACACTTTAATTAAATGTTTTATTAGGTACAAATCTTATTCCCACCATTTTTGTTTATAAAAAAAGTGCTTTTATTTTTTGTTTTAAAATAAATTTTACTTTACCTCTTATTAAATATGATATTTTTCATATTTATTTTTATATCTAATTATATAAAATTTAAATAAACTAATTAAAATTGCTTAATAAGTAATTTTTAATAAACGTCAAAAGTACTTTTGACAAAAAAAATACTTTTAAAAGTGAGGTAAGAATACGATCCTTAATTTTTATCATAGTAAAAAATCTTTCAGAAAAACGGCTTTAAGTTCAAGTTCTGTATTAATATTTATTAATAAACCAATGTTTCGACGTACTCAACGTATATCTTCATCAGGAAAAAAGATAAAAATGATTTATAGTAAATAAACAACATAGAAACAAGTTACTTGGTAACAAAATAAGTAACTAGATCATGAAATTTGTACATTTTTGATTAAAGAAAGCCAAAGGCACTGATTTAAATAAAATTTGTCTTCCTTTAATTAATAATTTATAAAATTTTATGATCTAGTTACTTATTTTGTTACTTAGTAAGTTGTTTGTATATTCTGTTTATTTACTATAAATGTCATTTGTATTTTTTTGTTTCTTGATGAAAATGTATAGTTCGCGCCATGAAAGTCTGTCCTTTCGGAAAACTAAGTGTATGATTTTGTTAGACATACGTAGCGATTATCTTCTTCTTACTACTGATATGACAGATTAATTTGTATTATGTTGTAGGGGGTCTTAGCTAGGTTCGAAAAATTTGTATCGCGTATAGATAATTATGAATAATAATTATGACAAAAAGACAGATTTTCATGTCGAGAATTATACATTGAGTACATTTAGTACGTGGATTATTAATAAATATTAATATAGAAATACAACCTAAAGCCGTTTTATTTTAATATAATGAGTTCTAAAAGATTTTTTACTATGTTAGAATATTATTATATAATTACCTCTTCCTTAAGTCGATGGCAAATGTAAAGCATAAGCGATGAATATAAATTACAAAATATAGCTATTCCACATAAAACAATTGGATTGAATTCGTCCACAACTTTCAAATAAAAATATATAAATAGAATTACGTAGTGTAAAGTACTTATATAAATATTAACAGTCATTATAAGACTAAAATTCTTCTCTATCAGTTTAGTGCCTTTAAGTGTCAGCTGATGAATGAAACAAATTTCATTAAGAACATGAATCGGGTTATTGTAAATTTCAAATTTTCTCAAAATTTTAGACATATTTTTATACTGTCCCTTTCCTATACCACATAATATAAAAACCAATAATATCATTATAAGTCGTATTAAAGTTGAATGTAACAACGTCAAAATATCTAACATGGCACTATATTTATCTTTTTCTGAATAATATGTTAAAAGCATTAAAAATATAATCACTAAAATGTTAGAAATAATTAAGTATGCCCATATTCGATATTCAGTTGTTATTTTAAGGTTTTTCATTCTTTCATTCAGATCATCAATAATAGCGATACCAAGATCAATATTTATATCTCGTTTCATTGAGAAAAGAATTATTGTCAATATTGCGCCCAGTCCACTAGTAACATACATGGACACTTTCAAAAAATAAGAGAGTGAAAATGTTTTTTCTATGCTCTCCAATTTTAACCAATGCAACCATATTAACAATACACAAAACGCTAGAATCAATAATATTTTGTTAGTACGGAAATTGAAATTTATAGTAAATATTATATTACGCCATGTGTAATTAAGAATATAAAATATATTATTTAATTGATTCACTCCCACTTTAATGAGCAAAGCTCGGCCTTCTTAATATCTAATAATTTTTGAAATTAGAAGTTATTGATTAATTTGTAAATAAAAGTATGTAATTGTATGTTTCTTAGATTTTCAAATGATATTCAAATTACTGAGATAATGAACATGCATTTTGTAATATAATTTAGCGTTCAAGTAAAAATATCTTGATAAATAATATTCCAGATTACTTCTAGATAATTCACAAGGCACGTGCCATATTTCAAAAACTTCAAATAAAAATTTTAAAATTAAAAAAAAAAATCGAATTTTAATGCAAACAATTTTTTTTTAAAGTCTTCATATTTTAATTATTATAGAACTTTTATTTATATATTTTTTAAAATTCAATATTAATTTAATCAGTGAGTTAATGCCATCTACACAATAATGTACTGAGCAATTATAATAATATAATAATAATAATAATAATAATAATAACATTGAACAAAAGTTTTTAATATCTGTGAAATGAATATTATGATTAAGTAACTTGTGAAATTTTTGGAAAAAATCTCATCATTAGAATATTGTTATGTAAACGACAAACCGCGGCATTTTGTAGTAAAACGCAAAAGAGCCAATCGAACAAACCTAACTTATAAAAAGTTTAACATTTTATGCAAATATAAAAATTTGTAAAATTTTCTCGGAATAATGTGTCATAATTTTAATTTCTTACCTGTTATATATAACGTATTAAGTACTTTTCTATTCTCAGCATATATTTTTATTCTATTATTTACAGTTTTAATACGCGTAACATTCAATCCTGTTATAGTAAAAAATGGTAGAGCAAAGTAAATTAATTCTGTAATTGTTTTTGGACCATAAAAGCATATTTTAAAATATTCTCTCACGAACCAAAAATATCTGCGCAACTTTGCTTTCATTTTGAATGCAACTACTGAGTATATTGTTACAAGAAGAAAATTAAGATTTGTAATTTGTGCATAATTTATTATCTTACTGAAATTGATAAGATTTTTAATGATGATGAGTATATAATGATTATTGATCTGCATAAGGGTTAATAAACAAGGAATACTTCGTATAGTGCTGTTTAGAATAGCGCAAATTTTACTATAACACAATTTACAAATACAAATTCAAATAATAATTAATTAATAATCGACGTTTCGTCGAACTCAACGTCCGAATTCATCAGGAAAACTAATACAAATGACATTTACAGTAAATAACAAAACATAGAAACAAGTTATTAGATAACAAAATTTTATCAAAAAAGAATATTAAACTTCTTTCTATGTTCTGTTTATTTACTGAAAATATTATTTGTATCTTTTTTTCCTGACGTACACTGAGTTTGTCGAAACTATGATCCAAAGCCGTTTTATTTTAAAAATATAACTAATTTGAAAAGTTTAATCAGAGCCAATTTTGGCTTCCATTAATTAAAAATTTATAATTTTTATGATCTAGTTACTTATGTTGTTACCTAGTAACTAAATAATACAACTTAGGTGGAGAGAGAAAGAGAGAGAAAGAGGAGAAAATACGTTACTTGTATATAATGGCATAAAAATATCACAAATACAAATAGTACGTAGCTTTGAAAATAATGAATAGTGTTTTTCTGTAGAAATATTGATTGCTAACCGTTAGGTAAAGTTTTACTTCTTGGCTACTAAAATCTAGCGCCCTTGTCCAGTCCTGCTAAAATTCAAACCGCAAATCATTTAACACATATTTTAATAGTTCTTGTAAAATGTATCATTTTTTCAACTGAAGACGTACATTGAGTACTTACGTCAATTATTAATGAATATTAATACAGAACTATAACCTGCAGCCGTTTAATTTTAAAAATATAACTAATTTGAAAAATTTTCATAAATTACAAATTGATTTCTAGCAAATTTCCAACTACTCGACTTCAGTATTTAATAATATATAATAATTTATTACTAACTGTAATTCCCAGTCAGTAAAATATGGAAATATCTATTTTGACCATGAGAACTACACGGTATAACCAATCAATTTCGAAAAAGTAGAATTTCGACCTCATCACTTCTCAAGCCAAGCAGCATGAAGATGCGCTCGCTGGTAATACCGTGTCCTACAAAACATTTGAAAGTCATACAAACGCACACAGCATTCAATGAAACACATTTCGTGTTACAGACAATTCCAGCTATAATACATAACCTTCACTGCTCTCATTAACTGATGCACCGAGGGTAGGTCGTTGTACACAAACATATATCGAATATTAGTGTAGACATTTCAAGTAGCTTTTGTTTGCGTGGGTTTCACTTGATGTACCGTCACAAAGGAAGATAATATTGATGATTCGTTAATATGTTTTGTGGGAGACGAAATCAAACCAATCTAAATACCAAAACTTATTTCTGTTTGTTTACAATGTCAATGAGTGTTGCTTTCATTATTATCATATTACCCTTAAGTTTTGATTATTATCAACATTGTTGATTGGCAATTTGTTTTGAATGTTTGTTTTTTATTTGGAAAAATAATGAACAAAATAATATACTTAAAAAACGATCTCATAATATTAAGTAAGTACATTTGATTTAAATTAATTTTACATAATGTGTTATAATTGTAATGAATTCTTGTTTATTTTTAATTATGAGAATTGTATTTATATTTATTTGAAATTTTTCTAATAAATGCTTTCTTCATTGTCTTTTTAGCGACTTGATAAAGACTCGAACGTTGGTCGAAAGCTCGTCAAATATAAAACAATGAGTATTTAATTAATTTAAATAAACAACCTTGGCTGCTTTTCCCATCAAGTTTTTCCACATATTTCCAGCCACGAAACAAAATTGATATACTGTAACGCGGCAGAATTTAACATTATTTTTACAATCTCTAACGAAGAATTTACATTTAATATTTTACTTTGGCTGTGATCATCTAATAAGGACCCGACGTTAATTATACTACAAGTACATCTCTGAAGGAGATATAACACTAGTTCACAGAGTCGTCACGATACTGAGGGATGTAGGATTTAAGTAAACAACAATAAATGTTCACCACTTATATTTATTGCACGTAGATAATACAATAATAAGTCATCTGATTTAAGATATGAATACAAGTTAAAGGTGAAATACAGATACAGTTACAGAGTTTCTAAAACATTTATGGGTTCGGTTGTGGGGTGTCAGCTGTTGATTTGTGGGTGGGCTTCGGTAAGGGGGTCCAGGTCGTAAAGTGGTATTTCGGTTAGCCATAGTCGTCTGTGCTAGTTGTCCAACAAGATTGTCGTAGGAATGATCATATTGCTAATTGACCTAGTCGTCCGCGCCTTTGAATAAATGTAATTACTACATTACTCAGTCGCAGAAACCAACCTGTCCCTAATTAACATAATCGTCCGCGCCTTTTCAGTCGCAGAATCCAATATATGTTTCTAATTAACATAGTCGTCCGCGCCTTTGAATAAATGTAATTACTACATTACTCAGTCGCAGAAACCAACCTGTCCCTAATTAACATAATCGTCCGCGCCTTTTCAGTCGCAGAATCCAATATATGTTTCTAATTAACATAGTCGTCCGCGCCTTTGAATAAATGTAATTACTACATTACTCAGTCGCAGAAACCAACCTGTTCCTAACTGTGTGTAGAGGATGTGTCTGTCAGTCAAAATTGTAATTGTCTGTATGTTAACAGGTTAACAGGTACGTAGTGCTTTCCTCGGTTCAAGTTACCTCTCGCATCAAATAGATTTTCTTAATTGTCCCCAGACAGCTCGATACAGGCTCTTATATGGGGAATGCCCCTCCATTCTTCCTTTGCTAAACAGAAAACAGAATTTTGCAGCAAACGATACCAAATATGGTAACAAACGCGATGCCCGTATCTGATTGGCTGTGACGTTTGACCCGACGCGACGACGTGAGACGGGAGGAATGCTGGTTTCGGCCGTGGGCGGGCTGGTAGCTCGCTAGCCGACAATACTTATCACATCCTCGTTAAACTAGGGGATATTATGTCTCCATTATATTAACATAATTGCATTCCTTGTAATTTCCTGATTAATTTGATATTAAACAACATATATCTATTTAATGTATTAACAGAGTTAGCAAAATAATTATATCACATCATAAAGAATATTCAATAATAAAATAAAATGAAACCTTTATATAATTAGCATAGTTTCATAGTACACACATCATACAATATACACAAATTACTGTTAGACAAACACATCATTATAATGACCACACACACAGTGGCGGTCGAGTGTCGGCACTCTCTTTGACTTTATATTCAACGCCGAATACATTGTATTTGTTACCTAAATTGCAAACAACATACGGAAGAAATTCTACTTAACTTTACTTATATCGACATTTAGGTATAATACAGAAATAATATAGTAACTACAGTTTAATAATAAATAATTAATGAAATAGTTACCCTTTGACATGTCCGCAATGTTGTACGAGACACACCACTTGTATTTAGATAGGCACTAAAACATCAAACCCAGACCACACACGTATAGAAGCTCACACCAACCCGACCTTATACAGAACAGCTGGCGCTTTAGTAACAACAACCCCAGCGCCGGATTTAGTGCAGAATTAAAAACCAACTTGCTCTAGATAATAATAAAAAGGAACCACTAGCTCGTACTGGTACAATACTTATATATATATATATATATATATATATATATATATATATATATATATATATATATATATATATTATTATTATTATTATTATTATTATTATTAATACATGCATTAATTAAATATTTTTTTATTATCTAAATATCTGTAGCCTCTAATACAGGTAAAATTTAAGTTTGCTTGTAACTACAACACTTACATATCGCATCACAAAATACCATTTTTTGTAAATCTGTAAAAATTCAAGATAGAAAATCAGTAAGCTACAGTTTATAAAATTACAGATTTATAGGAAAATTTGCAGAATTCCACTATTAGCTTTGTTTTTGTTATGTAGTTTGCTGTGTTAAACTGATGAAGTTATGTATGCCATAATAGTGAAATGATCTGTCACATTATTTTTCAATATTATTGGAAAGCATTTTTCTGAATCTGGGAGTCCATTATAAATATTTGGTCAATATATGATTTTGTGTTGCTGATTACTCTTGTGTATTTATTTATTTGAGATATATATATATATATATATATATATATATATATATATTGTGACGAAGTAAATTCGCACAAGTAAATCGCGAAAAACACGTGCTTTAACTTTAGCGGCTAATAACTCGGCTACGCGGAATCATATCGCGAAAAGATTTTTTTTATAAGAATAATAAATATTTTTACATCGAATAAAAATAGTATGAGCAAAACTTTCCATCGGGAAACATAATTTCCAAATTAAACCAAATTTATATATAGTTTACAATGTAAAATACTGACGCCGACCAACGAAAACCGAAATCAAACTTGCACAGTTTGGAATCTGACTATAAAAGCCGGCCGTTTGCAAGCAAAAAATCAGTTGTTTTCTGACACAACTCAAAACAACAATATTAGTGCGAGTTCTCCACTAAACCGATTCACCAGGTAAGCGATTCTGCCGTTAATATACCGACCGTGAGCCCTCTGGGTCGAAAACCGTTCTCCGGGTGCAACCAGCGAGTTGTCCAGTTGCACACACTCGTGTCCGCGATACAGTAGCGAGATTTCCATCTGTATACGTCCGTGGTGCAATCAGCGAGTTGTCCAATTGCACACCGTCCGTGTCCGCGATACAGTAGCGAGATTTCTAGCTGTATACATCCGCGGTGCAGTCAGCGAGTTGTCCAACTGCACACCGTTCGCGTCCGCGATACAGCCGCGAGTTTTCCAGCTGTATACGTCCGCGGTGCAGTCAGCGAGTTTTCCAACTGCACACCGCTCGCGTCCGCGATACAGCCAGCGAGTTTTCCAGCTGTGTGCGTCCGCGGTGCAGTCAGCGAGTTGTCCGACTGCGCACACCCGCGCCCGCGATACAGCCAGCGAGTTTTCCCAGCTGTATACGTCCGCGGTGCAACCAGCGAGTTTTCCAGTTGCACACACTCGAGTCCGCGATACAGCCAGCGAGTCTTTCCGGCTGTATATATCCGCGGTGCAGTCAGTGAGTTTTCCAACTGCACACATTTGCGTCCGCGATACAGCCTGCGAGTTTTCCAGCAGTATAAATCCGCGGTGCAGCCAGCGAGTATTCCAGCTGCACGGTTTCGCTTACGACCAAATTCAATCGTTCACCGTTACCGTTACACCGATTGCCGTTCTACCGTTTACCTACTACCGATTACCGTTCTACCGTTTACCGTACTACCGATTACCGTTCTCCCGTTTACCGTTACACCGGTTACCGTTCCACCGTTTACCGTACTACCGATTACCGTTATACCGTTTACCGTTACACCGGTTACCGTTCCACCGTTCACCGTTACACGCATTACCGTTTCACCGTTTACCGTTACACCGATTGCCGTTCTACCGTTTGCCGTACTACCGACTACCGTTCTACCGTTTACCGTCACACCGATTACCGTCCTATTATTTACTGAATACCGTTTACCGACTGCCGTACTACCGATTACCGTACTACTGTGTACAATTCTTTGATAGCCGCTAAAATCGATTACCATACTACAGCTAACATATTTTCTGGTTTAAATAAAAGGAATTCACCCAATAATTGTTTTTTTCTTTGAAAACCCTACGATCTCCAAACCAGCTATCCGACCGTTTGGCGCCCGAGCATTTTCACGCCAAACTTTGTGCCTTACCAGCAAAGTACGTCACAATATATATATATATATTCATTTTCAGCCATTATGTTCAGGTATTCAAGGACTTTTATTTCGTTGCTTTTGATATCAATGTTTATATTTCAAATTATAATATTGTAGTTGGCATTACTGTTTTATTACATACTTTTCTATTTCAGTATTAAACATTTCTGTTTGTATATATGGCCGTCATATTTTTTTTTTTTTTTTTTTGTAAGTAGTATTTTACTTTTTATTATTTTCGTAATGTCAACTATTTCAGTGTTATGCTTTAAATTATTGTTTATATACATGGCAACTCCAATATTCTGATTTTTGTTTCCAGTATTTTATATTACTTCATATCCTTGCAAATTATAGCAATTAATATCTTCTATTTTTGATGAACAAAAGAATGAAAACAATTTCAAATTTACATGTATTATGGGAAAAGTTTTAATATAATTGGTTTAAAAATAATTATTGTTTATTACAACAAACGAAATAGAAAACTTATTAAATAATTAACAAATGTTTTTTTTTTTTAATTATTGATATAAAAAATAGCAATCGATATTTAAGAATTAATTCTTTGCCTTTGTATGCGTACGCATATGACATTTTAAATATTGATTTAGACTGAAACGTTTATTACAAATTTCACATTTAAAAAGTTTTTCTTGCGTATGCGTACGCATATGCCTTTTTAGATTGCAAGTTCGACTAACACTTTTATTACAAATTTGACATTTGTAAGGTTTTTCCTGTGTATGTATACGCATGTGTCTTTTCAAATTGTTCTGAAGGACTGTTATGTCAAATATGTCATTGAACTGATGCAGGACTATAGACATTTCGTCGATTTTCTTGCGATGCCTTTTTATATTTTGATGTAAAATATATAATTTTAGTGATTTATTTTTCTATATTAATTAGTTTTTTGGCTTCTATGCTTTCTACTACAACTTTGGTGTCGATTTCTTCATGGCCTATATTTCTAATGTATTGGTCCGTGATGTTTATGATTGATAATTAATTTTTTCTTTTTCATTTTCCATCTTCTTTTGATATATTGGACATTTTTTTATCAAATGCTCTATGTGTTGCATTAAATTCTTGTTTATATTTATTATTCGCTATATCACAGTTTATACATTTTACTCTTTATTATTACATTCAGTGCTGGTTCAATCTCATTTTGTAATAGATTCAAATAACAATATTTGTTTAAATTATTTATGAAAAAGAGGCCAATAATTTTATTACTAAATATTTTGTGTGTGTTTATTTTCCATCAAATGAGGATTCTTTGTATCCCAATATCTTGTTTTTTGTTTATTAATTTTATGTTCTAAGATGAATGTACATTCATCTGTAAATCACGAATAACGTAAAAAATTGTAATTTATATTGATTCTATCAATCATGGTTTGACAAAAAATTTGTTTAGAGATTTTGTCATTGTCGAAAATCTTTTAATGTTCTGTAAATTTATAAGGCCGGAAATTGTGTGTTTTTTTTAGAATTTGATGTACAGAATTAAAGTGCAAACTCATTTCATTTGCAATATTTCTGATACTTTCCCGTTGATTTTTTATAATTTTTAATAAAACTGCTTCCTCGTCGTAAGTTTTTAACTGACTTTCTTCTGTGCTTTGTCTCCACACAACCCGATACTCCGAAATTTTATGTACAGCTTGTACACTAACATTAATATTTAACATTAACAAAAAATGCGTACTTATATGTTCTACACTGAAATTTTAATATAATTTTTGATTCTACTCGTAGTCGTAAGGCTGAACGCATATTGTGTGACGTCACAGGGCATATAGGTGTCAAATTTTTATTGTAAAAGTGTTGGTCTAGTTTTATTTTCGAATAAAATTAAAAGTAATTATTGAATTTGTGGTTTCTATACATAACTGATAAACAAGTGATCGTCTACCAGCTAAAAGGTAGGCACTATTGCCTTTGTTCCCATCGGCCTGACTTGAAGCGATGAGCTAACTGTAAGTAAGCTTTTGAAACTACATCCAATGATTTAAATAATTGAATTCAATAATAAAACAAATTTAATCTACTTTAAATAAATAAATTAAACAAATTGGTTTCTCCTTTATCCTTCCTAAATTTCTAAAAAGTTCACTGCATGGTAGTTTAATTTTCAAGAAACTATTGTACCAAATTTTCATTTAAAATTCTTAATTTAATTTTTTTTTATTTGTTTCTTTCACATTAATAAAATAATTAGTAATCGTTCACATAAATTTTTCGGGCCACTGGTCTTTATATGATCGAAAATGGTCCGTAACAAGAAACTTCGTGATGGTCTTCTAATTGTCATAAAAAAAACTCCAAACAAGTTGAAAAAGCACTTTCTGTCACTTCAATCTGCGATATAAATGTTAAATGCACGAAACACGCCACATTAAATCATACAAAAGACATTGTCTTCTGCCGTGATCTACTTAACTGTACAAATAATGAATTCATGTCAGAACTGAAAACTCAAAAAGTTACAGAATTCAAACAATTAACAACATTGAAAGACGGCAAAAGAGAACCTATCGCTACTTTCGACACTCTACAACTTCCTAAATATCTATACATTGCAATGCATACTCTCCCGGTACGTCATTACATACCAGACCCATTACGTTGCACCTGCTGCCAAGTATTTGGCCACATTCAAGATAACTGTATAGCTTCTAAGCAAATCTGCATAAGCAGTCAAGCACCACATGAAGGTCAAAAATGCGATGTCGACAAGATCTCCTGTCCCAACTGCAACGAGATATTGTGAAAACGTTTGAAGAATCTTTTGCTAAAATGGGATATTCAACTGAGACAAACATAGGGAACGCGTCTTGTGAAGGTATACTTTGCGAAACATTTGTAAAACTATTATAGTTTGAATATTTTCTTCCCATTAATTCATTTTACTGAGACTGTTATTACTTTTTCAGATTCCCTTGTATACACGGAATATAAATCAGCCGGGCAAGAAATGATCCTTCAACCAAAAGAAAAGGTTGCATCATTGGAATCTTGCAGCGCTAAAATTACTGCTTTATCTGTTCTTCCACAAAGTTGGTCTGCATCAAAAATTAAAACGGAATTCATCGTTTCAAAACATCTCGCTTTAAAAATGAAACAGCTTGTAGGTGAGCAAGGCATATTGTGCACGCCGGAACCCGAGACAGGAAAAACATTATCCGAGGAAACAACAAATCAAATTCTCAGTTTCTACTACGATCCTGAAATCAGTAGGGAACAGCCAGGTAAAAAAGAGTTCGTCAGCGTTGTTGAAAATGGTAAAAGGGAACACAAGCAAAAACAATTAGTTTTAGCAAATTTGAAAGAAATTTTTCGTTCTTTTCAAGAAAGATTCCCAGAAAACAAGGTATCTTTCTCTAAATTTGCTTTATTAAGGCCAAAAGAATGCGTTATAGCAGGAGCCTCGGGTACACAAGTAGTATGCGTGTCATGTTATTGGGAGCAAAATTTACACACGTTTAAATTTCAAGATTCGATTCTCAAATCTTATAAAGATTACTTATCGAATTTAAAACGTAATCCAGCTACGGAGAATTGTCACTTTCGAACATGCCAAGACGCTCGGATGTTCGAAAACTTGCACAAGAGATAAGACTCTATTTGGATGACAATATGACAGATTCTGTGACTTACAGTCAATGGGTTCAAGTAGATCGCTGCTCATTGGAAACTCTTATAAAACCGACGAGTCACGACTATATTGCAAAAAAACAGTCTGAGTTTTACAGAACTACGAAGGAAAATTTGAAGGTTGGGGAAGTTCTGGTAGTTGCGGATTTTGCTGAAAACTATGCATTTATACTCCAAGACAGTGTACAAGGTGTGCACTGGAATAATGCACAAGCAACAATTCATCCGTTTGCGTGCTACTATCGGATAAGCGAAAAGGTAAATATCGAACCCTCAAGCATTGTAGTTATTTCAGATGAACTCAGCCATAACACTACAGCTGCACATTACTTCCAGAAATTATTAGTTAATGTACTAACTGAAAAACAACAGAGTGTGGACAAAATAATTTACATGTCTGACGGATCAGCGGCGCAGTATAAAAATCGATATAAAATGCAAAATGTGTGTCTTCATCAACAAGATTTCAAAATACCTGCCGAATGGCATTTTTTCCAACCGCTCATGGAAAGTGACCAAGTGACGGCTTGAGCGGAACTGTGAAAAGATTAGCAGCAAAAGCTAGTCTACAACGGCCATACAATAATCAAATCCAGACACCCTTTCAACTGTCTTCCTGGGCTGAACAAAATATCACTGGGATAATTTTCAGATTTGCATCAAAGGAAGATATTGAAGATAACGCCAGACAATTAAATAGAAGATATCGGTTTGCATCAGCTGTGAAAGGCATCAGAATCTGCCATAGTTGCATTCCACAATCCACGGAGTTGTTACTAAAAAAAAAACTCCCTTCAACAAGGTGGCACTGTCATCAATATTCTTCAAGCTTTGAATTTCGACGAGAAGGATGATGACGCTTCTGTGAAGAGAACTACGAGGTAAAAATTACACATTTGTTTTTCTCACCATCATTATCGTAACTAAATAATAATTTTTATCTTTTCTTTGTTTTAAATTTTAGATCCAGTGCAAAGAGAAAAAAGTTAAATTGTAATTAAGAGACTTTTTCTTAATAAACACAGTTAATAGATAGCAACTTAACTTTCAATTTATTTTCGCCGCCTCATTGATCAGGTAAAATATATCGGAAAAACTGATTAGTTAACATTAAAAGTAAGTAAAATTGATCAAAAATATCGAGAATAACGTGAACTTACATGTAGAGATGGAATTATTTCATTTAGTCATTTAATACCCCATTTTAGCTCTTATACTTTTTCGAGAAAAACTTTTGAGTTTCTAGGAATCCCACTCCGATTCTTTTTGCATCTTAAAATATATATTTTTCAGCGGTAGATTAAGCCGAATAACTTCAAAATCGGAGTCGATATACTTTTGTAAATGAATTTTTAAGTTTAGGTCCATTTTTTGATGATTTGGCCTTATAAATGACTTTGTACGGCCGCGACAGGCTCAAACATAGTATAATATGTTGCAATAAATACCAGATATACTAAATTTTCCCATAAAACAGGTTAATCAAACGTTTTTGCCGGCAAAATATGCTAAAGTTTGAAAAAATCACCATAATCGGGTGAAAATCGATATATTACAAAACTCCTATTTGATTTCATTGTGAGATATACGAACCTTCTTCTGGTCATTTTTACATCACAAGGGACCAGTTAACCCATTTTCCGCCAATTCGGAGAGGGGTCGTCAAAATTTTGTCCATTTTGACAAAGAATGACCCATAACTAACATAAGATGGAAATTGGTACAAACGGAAAAAGAAAGAGATGTGCAAATTACAGCAATGAAGAAAAAATATTACTATTAAAATTAATAAGTGGTTACAAACACATTATAGAATGTAAAAAACTGATGCGTTGACCTGGAGAGATAAAGAAGCTGCTTGGTTAGAGTTTACAGAAAAATTTAATTCTTCTTCAACGAATATGATTCATAGAACTTTTAAATCAATTAAAAAAATTTATGACAATAAATAAAAAGTCAGAAAAACTGCAGCTGAAAATAGGTTCGGTCTTAATAAAACCGGTGGTGGTTCATATGGTGACCCGTCCGTCAAATGCGCCCCGACTAAACCGCCCCGACAAATGTGCCCGCAAATAAATATATATTATAAATACATACATCACACGCTAGTTGAAGTGTTATCTTTTAGAGGCAGGATTTATTGTTAGACTGAGTATTCGATATCCTCAATATCATTATAGATAAGGTTATATTTTTAAATAAATAATTGTACAATTTATTGAAAGATATTGTTATCAATTAATATTAAACTATTCCAATTACTAATTTTGATCGGTTAAAAATAGGACATGGATACAAAATTGTTGCTTCTTAAAGAACGTGCGAAAAATTCCAAGCTGGAAAAGAAAGTACACATTATGCAGGCCCGGTTACGCCGTCGAGAAGCGAGTCTTCGCAATGTTACGAGCTTGTTACAAATGTTGAAGCGCAAAGGTAAATGCACAGATGACTTGGGGCATGTTCTTCTGGGGAAGTTTAGTGGCTTCAACATACAGATTTTTCAACAAGAGCTGCAAAATAGTGCATATGCGAAAACTAGAAAGCGATACACACAACAAATGAAGCAATTTGCTTCAACGATATACTTTTACTCTCCAAAAGCGTACAAGTTCTTACGAACAAAGTTGAACCTTCCAAATGAAGCAACACTTCGTAAAATGATTGGCGAAACAACATGTAAGGCAGGTTTTGTTGATGGCGTTTTCCAGTTACTCAAAAATGAGGTCTTCAAATGGGACTTTTTAAAAGATGTCGGCTTAATTGTCGGTCGATCAAAAAGAAAATTCACTAATTGGAAATGTAGATCATGGTAAAGTAGCCGATGAATTGGGTCTGAAATACGATCGCTCTCAGTTGGCAACTGAAATGTTAGCGTTTCAGATTGTATCATATTCGAACAAGTTTAAGATACCGATCGCACATTTCTTCATTAAAGGTGTGACAGCTGAAAATGAAGCAAAGTTGATAGACGCTGCCATAAAAAACTTATATGACGTTGGTGTCGTTGTGCGTTCTGTTACTTGCGATGGTACCTCTACTAATTTTACAACTTTGGAGAAATTGGGCTGTGCTTTTACGATTAAAGACAACAGAAAACCGGTTACGTTCTTTAAACATTCCGTAAATGGATGTGACATTTATGCCATAATGGATCATTGTCAGATGCTGAAATTGTGTCGTAACAGTTTTGCTGAATGCGAAATTGAATCTTCCGATGGAAAAATTTCGTTCAAATATCTCACAGAGTTGAACAAACTACAAAAATCTGAAGGATTCGAATTCGCAAATAAATTGTCTGAAAGCCATATCCAATACGGTAATAAAAAGGTGAAAGTCTCTCTAGCAGCGCAAACGATAAGCAGCGGTGTAGCTGATGCCATAGACTATTTGCGAAAATCTGGTTGTCCACAATTCCAAGGCAGCGAAGCCACTTGTAAATTATTGAGAACATTCGATATGCTTTTTGATATGCATAATTCGCGGAGTGCATATGGAACTGGATTTAAGTCACCAATTTCGTTGAAAAACATAGAACTGATTTTGCAGAAATATCAAGCATGTGACAAATATATTCGGCAATTAAAAGTCAACGGTAAATGTATTACAGAGGCTTCACCGCCCCCTCCGGCGCCAGAGGCATCACCGCCCCCTTCGCCGCCAGAGGCATCAGCGCCCCCGCCGCCGCCAGAGGCATTACCGCCCCCTTCGCTGGGGCTGGCTTTGAAGCCGCAGCCGCCGACACCGTCGTCGATGCCGTCACCGTCGCCGCCAACACAAAGTAAATAAAATGTATATTTTATATGTTGAATTACATGTAAATTATAATTTAATTTTTTCCAACTTGTTCCAGGAAGCCGCCGTCAAAAAAAAATGTAATACACACACACACACACACACACACACACACATATATATATATATATATATATATATATATATATATATATATATATAAACCTTGCTTTTCAACAGCTTCTTGTGCACATTAAATTATTTAAAAACCATTTATTCAATACAAGATGTCCACTAATATGTCTGGAATTGAAAAACCAAAAAATTGTGAAACTCCCTGAAGAAGAACCAAAATTTGGGTTCGAAATATTGGAAAGAAACAATAAACGAACGTAACAACTTATAATCGAGATTATGTGCATTATTTAATTCCTTTTCTCGCAAAATAGACTGTTATCCCGACATAAAGAATTTTGAATAGAATACATCGCAGTCGATAAAAATTAACATTTATATATATATATATATATATATATATATAAGTACATTACATAATTTTGTGAAATTTGTGTTATTTTCAGTAAAAGGATTCGAGTTTTTCAATCCGAGGACGGCGGCATTTTTTATAAATATTAAAAAAAAATGAAAAAGGGCAAGCGTGGCGACATACGCTTGGTAAACATATATTTTGAATAATACTGTTTTTACAAATAATTTTTTCTTTTTTTTTACAGCACAATGAAACTTTGAAAAAGTTGTTCCGGCTCCGATATCCGGAGTCGTCGGACCCCGAATAATTATTTATATTTAATTATTATTTTTTTTATTATATATTTTATAATAAATTTTATTTTTTGAAAATTGATGACTGATTTATTTAATTGCTTGAAATATTTTCAAAAATAGATGTAATAAGTAAACTGTTGCAAAAACCCGATTCTAACATAAATTTCATAAATATATTGGTAAACCTACAATATGTAATTGACATAAATTCAGTAATTTTTGTAACATATATTATAAATTGAATTTTTCAGTCGAAAACAAATAAATGTTTTTACGGAACAAAAATATTTGTTGCGAATATAAACATTCTTTCTAATATTATAAAGAACAATATATAGTAATAAACACAAAGAAACAAAAATAATGACTAAACCAATATCAGATACGATGTATTTTACATTTATATTTTATATACAATGTCGTCAATCTAACGGCTATACGATCCCCGCTCCACTCAAAAATTTATTCAGCGGCAAATTCTTGAAAACTTCTTCCCTTCATTGTAGCGGTACCATAATACCTCATACATATATCGCAAATACGGCTACAACAACAAATTATATTATAGTTTATCGAGACCACCAACAGTGTGCGACGGCGAAGGGAAGGGGGGGGGGGGGCATTGCTTGTATCTGGAGTAGAGGTGCGCAATATGACCCGAAACCCGTGACCCGACCCGACCCGACCCGTAAACGGGTCGGGTCACGGGTCGACCCGTGAATAAATTGGGTCGGGTCGGGTCGGGTCGGGTCGGGTCGGGTCGGGTCACGGGTCGGGTCGGGTCGGGTCACGGGTCGGGTCGGGTCACGGGTCGGGTCGGGTCGGGTCGGGTCGGGTCGGGTCGGGTCGGGTCGGGTCGGGTCGGGTCGGGTTACGGGTTACGGGTCGGGTCGGGTCGGGTCGGGTCGGGTTACGGGTCGGGTTACAGGTTATATCTTATTAATATATTTTAATATATTTAAAATTATTTTTGTGTATTTTGTTAATTTTCAATTAAATAAAAAAGAATACCGTTTTTTCTTTTAACAAAGTAACATCAAAATATATAGCGAAGAGTACAATAAAAAAAAGAATATATATATATATATATATATATCAACCGGATGATATTTATAATTTAAAAAGTAATAATGTGTGTGTAATTCCTTTTAAAGCAAAATACATTTTTTTTGCCTTTTATTTTTCCTATCGAACAGTGCATCGTAAATATCATAATTATGAAGTGAATGCAAGAAATTTTGCAATGCTGGTATTGGTAATTTGTTTATCTAATAATTTTTTAGTCATTTTAAATATTCTTAATTTAAAAAATTTATAGTTAGTAAATAGTAAGTAATTTATATACAAATGTAACAAAGTTACAAAATCAACCAATAACTGTTTTTTCTTATTCCAAAATTATGGCTCAGCAATCTCAGCATATTTATTGTGCGAAATAATATATTTATTAAATAGTTTTTATTATACCTGTATGTATATTTCTTCTAAACAAAGTGTTTTTTTTTAAATGAAATTAGAATTTATGTTACAGTAATATTTAATTTAGCTATTCAGTTTACCAACTATTTTGCATACATTACAGTTATTTGTTAACTATGTAATGTTTTGGGTGTTATATTATTGTTAAATTAATATTTACATCATCAGAAAGTCACCATCACCTGGTGCACAAACCTCTTTGACTATGATATTTATTATGTCCATGAAGATGATGTCTGTGGTGCGCAATTAATGTAGAAAAACTGTAGAACATATTTACGCAGAAAATTCGACAAACATCTAAATAATACATGAGTTACAAAACCATAACCGTGTCAAGTTTCCATGGCAATGACTTAGTAGAGCGATAGTCTACCACTGTATTGGAATTAATTGCAAGTATTTTTACATCATTATTTTACTGCATGATTGAGTTATAGGCATAATAAGACAGAATAACTAGAAACTAGTGCTATCTTATGAAATCTATATGTAGAAAATAGAAATATATTTTAGTTTTTATGTAAAACAACACGAACACTGTTGAATTGATACCAGTACGGGTAACGGGTCAGTACGGGTAACCCGACCCGAAATCTGACCCGACCGACCCGACCCGTAATTTGACCCGACCCGACCCGACCCGGACTAACCCGTACTGACCCGTTACCCGTATGGCGTATGGCGTATGGCGTATGGCGTACGGCGTACTGGTATCCATTCAACAGTGTTGTTTTTTTCTACATATAGATCTCGTGAGATAGCACTATTTCCTATTTATTCTGTCTTATTATGGCTGTAACTCCATTATGCACAAAAATAATGTTGTGAAACTAATTCCAATTGATTCCAATACAATAAAAATATTATACTAATAAATTTGAAAATACATTGAATCAAATATCAGACAGAAGATATTACAATATTTTTTATTTGATTATATTATATATATATATATATATATATATATATATATATATATATATATATTAAGAATATTTACTTGTAGTTGTAATATGTGCTAACTGGCCTTTTTATTATTATTTTATAAATATATGCACATCCACATATTTATAACTTGAATAACAAGTTCCTTCAATCAAACAGTACACACTTACAAAAAAAGAAAAAATTCTGATATTTGTAACTTGGTTTAATTTTAGATTTTAGATATTCGTAATTTAAAAAATTTATAGCCGGTTACTAATTTATATACATTTATGAAATCTATATGAAGAAACATATTTTATTTTTTCTGTAAAACAACCGTTGAATTAATACCCGTACATGTAACGGGTTAGTACGGGTAACGGGTCAGTACGGGTCGGGTCGGGTCGGGTCGGGTCGGGTCGGGTCGGGTCGGGTCGGGTCGGGTCGGGTCGGGTCGGGTCGGGTCGGGTCGGGTCGGGTCGGGTCGGGTCGGGTCGGGTCGGGTCGGGTCGGGTCGGGTCGGGTCGGGTCGGGTCGGGTCGGGTTACGGGTCGGGTCGGGTCGGGTTACGGGTCGGGTCGGGTCGGGTCGGGTCGGGTCGGGTTACGGGTCGGGTCGGGTCGGGTTACGGGTCGGGTCGGGTTGGGTCGGGTCGGGTTACGGGTCGGGTCGGGTCGGGTCGGGTCGGGTCACGGGTCGGGTCGGGTTAAAAAAAAATTGAAAATGCGCACCTCTAATCTGGAGAAACAAAAATAGGCTTCTGTATATAGCTTTTACATTTTAACCTAGCTCAGAAACTTCACGAGGTAATCAGTTTGGTTTTGTTACTAAAATCCAAACTGCGCATGCCTATATCGTGAAATATTTTGTGATATATATATATATATATATATATATATATATATATATATATATATATTTATATTGTATTTAATATTATTTTTTATTGAATTAATTATTTACTAATATTATATAATATAATATAAATATTAATATAATAAAAATGTTAGATTTATAAATTAAATATAACTATACTAGAATCAAATCAGGTTAGCTTATGGTCCGTATGCATTTGCCCAATCACAGAACAGAACATATTACTAGGCATGCGTGTCATACATATACTCATCTCATTGTAATGAATGACGTTCTGATTATAAAAGTTCAAAAACGGAAAAATAACGTTTGAAGTTCTAGCATTTAAATTATATATATTTTGTAAGTAATTAAATATAATAACGAATAGTACTTCATTTATTTATTTATTTATTAGTTCTAAATCGATGGAATACTGGTATTGAATAAGAAACATTCCAAATTTGGACAAAAAGAAACCATTATAAAATCACACCAAAGAAGATAATTAGTATCTGATATAATCAAAGCATCAGTTCTGAAAATGTATTTTAGCTCATTATCAACTAATGTAACATAGTGATTTGAGCAGTTATTTGAGGCTCGAAATGAACTTCGCAAGAGGATCGACAAAGGTGATAAATCATTAGGCATTAAATATATCAACGGAATCCCAAAAGTTACTGAGCTATCAAAAAACTAAAAGAACAACATCATGAAATTTACTACCAAAATGTACGGGGCTTAAATACTAAAACCAATGAGTTTTATTCAAACTTATTGCTTTCAAATTACTCGATCATTGCATTGACAGAGACATGGTTAACCAACTCAGTAAATAGCAGTGAACTATTCACAGATAAATATAATATTTTCAGAAAAGACAGAAATTTTTTCTATTATTATAGTATATTAGACAGATATGTACCGAAACAGAAAAGTGGAATTCAAAAAAAGCCATATTGGTTTGATGCAGAATTAACTTATTTAATGAAAAAAAAGAACATATTAGAAAACTTTATAAAAATTATGGATATAGTATGTAGGCACTTGTCAAAATTTAAATATTACAGAAAATTATCAAAACAAAAAGCAAGTAAATGTTATAATAATTTTATTCAGACAACAGAGGAATCTGTAAAAAATAATCCTACTGCATTCTGGAATTTTGTTAAATTAAAAAATAATAATTTCACTTTTTCTGTGCCTATGATATAATATAATAATAATACATTATCTGATTTACAATGCATTTCGGAAGCTTTTGTAGACTATTTTATTAGCGTGTATATACCCGATAACAACACTCGGTGTACAGATCATTTTGATTTTTCAGATTATAATAACTATGAAAATATAAATATTGTTTCAATTTCTTCACAAGATTCAAAATCCCATCTATACTTATATTAAAAGGCTGCGCGGATATTTAAACTATCCATTAGTACGAATTTTCAACTTATGTATTAACAACAGTGTTTTTCCAAGTCAAATGTTGCAAAAGTTTTCGAAATTATTATTCACAAATATATGTACACACAATTAAAACATTTAATAATTCCCGAACAACATGGATTTGTAGAAAAGCGGTCTACTGTAACAAACTTGTGTAATTTTGTAAATTATATTGTAAATTCTTTAGATAAAAATAAATAAGTTGATGCTGTTTATTTTGATTTCTCTAAAGCATTCGATAAAGTTAATCATAAAATTTTGTTATTTAAACTTGAACATATTGGTTGTAGTGAAATGTTAGTAAAATTTATATATTCTTTTTTATCAAACAGAATTCAATATGACTGCTGCAATGGTTTCATTTCTAAAGAATTGGTATCATCAAGTGGCGTACCGCAAGGGTCTGTGCTAGGTCCGCTTTTCTTTATAATATTTATTAATGATAATACAAACGCTGTAAAATATTCTGATTCGCCATTGTATGCTGATGATTTCAAAGTGTTTGTGGAAATTGATACAATTGATGATTGTAGGGATTTACAGAAAGACATAGATTGTTTGTCTGAATGATCATTGAAAAATCAATTAGATTTCAATATCAAAAAATGTCAAATAGTAACTTATACTAAGAAAATAAATAAAATTTCATTCGACTACAAACTTTATAATAATTTGATTTCACGAGTTTCAACAGTAAAAGATTTAGGGATTGTGTTTGATGACAGAATTACATTCACATCACATGTTAAATGTGGTTCTGGCAGCAAATAGAACATTAGGTTTTCTTTTTAGAACCTGCCGTGATTTTAAAAATATTGAAACTAAAAATAATTTTTAATTCATATGTTAGGAGCAAATTAGATTATGGTTCTATTGCTTGGCATACTTCTTCTAAGTATTTGCTAAATAATATATAAAAAATTCAGTATAAATTCTTGAAATATTGTTACCTGAAGAAGTACGCTCAATTCAGTTCAATGAATTATCAACAATTAATTCAGTTCAATGAATTATCAACAATTGTTACACGAATTTAATTGTACATCTTTTCAGCAACGCAGAAATCTAAATTTGCTACTATTTTTATACAAGATTATTAATGGCCATTTAGATGTAACAATGCTTCTGAATTTGTTGGATCTCAATGTATCGTCCGTAAATACACGAAATCCTGTTCAATATTAATTTTGCACCCACTAACTTGTATAAATACTCTACAATTATTAACCTAACCTAACCTAACCTATGAAACGGTCTGATAAACCCAGATCTAATTATTTGCCCTGCTCGTATTGTTTCGGCTACTATTCCACGAAGCAGTTATATAGACATAGAAAAAAATGCAATACAAATGCATCTTCCCATCACCAATCTGATGGCCAAAGTGTTCTAGTACGTCATACAGACATTGATCGGGAACTAAAACATAAGGTTTTTCCACGTATGCGCGCAGATAAAATATCGTTAACAGCAAAGCAAGATGCACTAATTTGCGCTTTCGGAGCTCGTTATTAAAAAACACATCGTCATGATCATTTCATCAATGTAGTCTCTCGAAAAATGAGAGAACTTGCTAAAATGTTAATTGAAATAAAAAAACAGAATAATGCAATACAACATTTATTTCATGCCCTGAATCCTCAATATTTCGACAATTTTATTGAAGCTGCTAAAATTTTAGGGCAATATGATTCATCAAAACAATTATTCCTTTAATATAATAACACTCAAAAAATATTTTTTGAGTGTTATTATATTAAATTTCACAAGACAATACGAACATTCATTTGTTCAAATGTCCTATATTACATTAAATTATTCCTTTCTCCAACATTTGCTAAAAATATCGGAACTACCTTAAAACAATGTTGTGATATTGCTATGTTATTTATAATTAAAAAAAATACTTTTGGAACATTAATAGCAAGTGAAGCAGAAGCAAATGTTAGATCTATTAAAGAACTTTTCACTGCTCATTGGCAATTTGAAATAGCTTGTGTTGCAATTGATAACTTAAGTATGCAAAAATGGAATAAAATAACTATTGTTCCATTAGCTTCAGATTTAAAGTTACTAAAAGATCATTTGATTATGACAGCAAAAATATCTGTATCAAAATTAACTTCCAATAATCATGACAAAAAAGCATTTTCCGATTTATTGGAAACAATATATTGTAGAGTAATTTTACTAAACTGAAAACGAGCCGGTGAATTACAGCGTTTACTATGACACTATTATATCGAAGGAGACAATAGGGGAAATAATTATGAAGAATTTGAAAAAGTTATTTCTCCTGTTGACAAAATCTTATTGAAAAAATTCAAAAAAGTGGTAATTAGGGGAAAACGCGGTCGAGGAGTCCCAGTGTTGTTTGGCACTGACGTACAAGAAGATATAGAAGTGCTACTAAAATACCGTCCTAATATTATAGATCCTCGTGAAAATCCATATCTATTTGGCAAACCTGATAGCAATGGCCCTATATATGGTTATAAAGTTTTAAAAAAATACGTAAATAATTGCGGCGCTCAATATCTGGAAGCTATTACTTCAACACGATTACGAAAACATCTAGCAACTTTAACACAATTATTTAATTTATCTAATAACGAAATTGAGCAACTGGCAACCTTTATGGGCCACACTATAGGGGTTCATAATAATAATTACAGATTACCTGACGATGTCTTCCAAACTGCTAAAATAGCAAAATTATTAATCCTAATGGAAAAAGGAACAGCGTCTCATTACAATGGAAAGACCTTGGACGATATTGATATAAACATGGAGGATAACCTGCTAGACGACGCTAACCTTGAAGAAGAAATACATAATGACATATCGGAGACAGATGAGTATTTGCCTGACCAAACTGAAGATCAGGAAGTACCTACAAATATTTTAACACAAAAACCTTCCACGAAAAAAAGAGAATTTTGGTACCATGGACACCTGCCCTAAAAAACGCAGTAGAAGAATATTTTAAGAATCACATAAAAAACAAAAAGCCTCCAAAACGAAATGAATGCGAAACTGTAATAAGTGAAAACAAAGATTTAATGAAAAATAAAAATTGGTTTAAAATAAAAGTTTATATTCAAAATAAATACACAAAAAGAATAAATAAGTGTTTTTTTTTTATATAAAATAAAAACATATAAACAAACAAGTTTATTATTCTGTATTTGGAACCCTGACGATTCTTTGTAATTTCCCAAAGATTTATATCTGAAACAAGGAACATATATTGCAAATGTTTTTTTAGTTATATCTTGAAATTAACAAACTTGTTAAGCAGTGTAAACTATAAAGCTGTTATTGAATTTAAATGCGCACATCAAACTCAACCTATCAAATCTGTTTTTCCGATATGTCATTAGGTATATTATTCTTTGAAGAAAGGAACGTGTCAAGGACTTCTGGAAATACTTTGTAATAATTTTGTTATATTTTACCGACAATATAATATAAAAAGTCTATTAAAAACTAAATACTATGGACAGGTCATACCTTAATTGTTGTAAAACTACATATATAATATTTGTTAAACAACTGGTACTATTTTTAATTGCCATACGATAAATAAATAATAAATAAATAAATATAATTTTTAATAAAGATTTATTTAATATACCTATCCACATTCACTGCTTTAAATTACCTATTTATTTTAAAAACAAACGAATATTAATGTTTTTCTTAAGTGAACATTTTCCTTATATTATTTAAATGGTACGAACACAGATAAGTTCTACAAAATGCGTACCGTTAGATCTGGCAACGATGCCAGGTTTACATTTGACTATTTCGTAAAAACAAATATATGCGCTAGGATTTTAATCATCCATTGTTTGTATGAAAAATATACATCGGGTTCTACAATGGAAAGTAAAAGGGATCAGTAAGCGTGTTATATGAAAATAAATGAATATCCATATATCTCCATATTTTTAAAATTCAAAACATTATTTATAAATATATGTAAAATTTAAGAGATATTCCCCAATTAAATTGTTACTAAGTCTATTAGTTTCAGTGGGTCCCAATCCATGGGCGGGTTTCGAAATGATAGTAGGATTTATATATATATATATATATATATATATATATATATATATATATATATATATATATATGCATATATTATTGCTAACCAAAATCCGGTTCCTATTCCAGAAATTTTATTAGCTATTGCTTCTAATATGAATAAACGTCTCTGAGAAGCACAATTGGATAGAAATCGTTTTCCGGTTCCGATATGCAATGAAATTTCTGCCATTTTTGTAGAAGATGAGCCACCTTTTCCAGTTGATATTAAATTGTATCCGACGCATGGTGAGTCTCAAACAATACGGAATGTAAATCCTTTAATAGATCCGTTAAGCTATCCTTTGCTTTTCCCTAACAGTGAACTTGAAAAGACTATTAATTTGCGACATAGTGGACCAAATTCTACTCGTGTTAATACTAATATTACTTGTCGAAAATTTGTTGTTATCGATTGGCTATTCATAGAGTATTTAAGTGAAATGAGAATACGAGACAATGTATTTATAGAAATAATAACATAATTTATGTTTAATTCATTTATTGTAAATGTATACAAAACAAAAACAATATAATCAATTTTTATAATTATGTTGAAAAATTAGAAACAATTTTCTTCTCTTAAACAAAGAAATGAGACGAAGATATTACGGTTGGCAGAATTTCATGCAGAGGTAGCGTATTATATAAAAGCGGACGACCTTCATCGAATGTGGAAAATATGATTCAAGCAAAAAAAAAACAAAAATCTGCAACCGCAGCTTATGTCTCACCTAAGGCAGTAAGAAGGGATTCACTGGCGCATTTGCCAATTTACGGGCAAAACCGACAAAGATGTAAATTTCCCTCATGTAAATCGTTTTCATTTGTCAAATGTTCTAAATGTGGTTTACATTTGTGCATTAATAAAAACAATTGCTTTTTGTGATTGTGTGCAGTATTAAGCGTATTTGTAAGACTATGTAAAATAAATAAAACCAATAACTCATATATAACATAAATAATATTTTTAATATATGACAGTTTTATAAGCAGCAACATATGAATAAATAACAAAAGAACAAAAGCACACTATGTTTATTAAATAGCGAGAGAATTTGAACGCTTGATTGTCTTTTGCAACACTCCTCCTCAATCTTAGTGTTCAAAAAAAATCTTTAAAGAAACTAGTGAAGTCCCAGTCTTGATCTCCGCTCTTGAAATCTTCTTTTGTGGAGCCTTTTCGTGGTTGATAATGGCCAACAACGTACGCAGAGTAGTAAGTCTGGCGACTGGTGCGTAGACTTCATCGTTGTCGAAGCCCTTCCACTGTGAACAACCTTTTGCAAACAGACATGCCTTGTACTGCACTATATCTCCCTTCTCGTCGCGTTTCTGCCTAAAGACCCACTTGTTATTAACCGCCAATATGCGATAGCTATCCATAAAGAAGTATAACTGAGATTTGAGAAAACCAAAAATCTTATTTTTTAAAATGGCTAATCTAATTAATAAGCAACCATAGACCCCCGATGATCTGAAGGAAATTTCGATAAGTAAAAAGGTGAGAATCTATCTGGACGTTGATCTGAAAGAACAGGTTCTTACCTTAATAACTACGTTTGCTACCCACTACGGCCTAACAGATTTAAACGACTGTTTTTTGGGATTAATTGTGCTCCCGAAATATTCCAACGAACCATGGAGCAAATGATTGGAAACTTGAAAGGTATAGTTATCTATATTGACGAGTTTTTAGTACACGTTAAGTCAAAGAAGGAACACGATGAAAACCTAGGCAAGTCACTGGAGCGGCTATAAATATGGGCCTTACGACAAACACGGGAAAATGTCAGATGGGGCTAGAAGAAATCGAATTTATGGGTCATTCAATAACGAGAAACGGGATAAAACTACTAGAGAGTAGGGTAAGAGCAATTGAACAATGCAGACCTCCGGAAACCAAAACCGAGCTACTAAGCTGGTTGGGACTGTTAAGTTACTGCAGCCGATTTATACCGAACTTCTCTACGTTAAACGAACCATTGAGGGGCTTACTCGGAAGAACACGTACTTTAAATGGGAGAAACAACATGAAGAGGCATTCGTTGAGCTAAAGAACGCGCTGGTGAGGCGGCGACAAGTTCTAGGATTTTATGACCCGGATGCAAGATCAACCATATAATAGCAGATGCAAGTCCGTATGGGCTGGGGGCGGTACTAGTCCAGCGCCAGGGCGAAGTGGACAGGGTGATCTAATTTGCAAGCTGTTCATTGAGCGATACAGAAAAAAACTATAGCCAAACGGAAAAAGAAGCTTTAAGTCTCGTTTGGGCTTGCGAAAGGTTTCACACGAATGTACACGGAACAGAATTTGAAATCATCACCGACCACAAACCCTTAGAATTCATATTCGCGCCGAAATCAAAGCCGTGGTCGAGGGTTGAACGTTGGGTTATGCAATTAATGGGATACCGTTTCAAAGTTCGTTAGAGTTACGGTTACTTAACTGAACTCAAGAACGCAATCCAATCTGACAGATGGCCAGTCAGTCTACGTAAATACGAGATAATCAAAACAGAATTGTGGGTCGTAGACGAGATAATATTAAGGGGCACGCGGATATTGATACCACCACCGCTCCGAGCAAGAGTGCTGGAGCTAGCACACTAGGGTAATTCTGACATAGTCAAGACCTAACAAAGGCTGCTAACAAAGGTTTGGTGGAGCAGATGGGATAAGGAGGTCGAAAACTTTTGCAAGAAATGCCATGGATTCCAGTTGGTGGGCGCTGCAGATCCACCCGAGCCAATAAACTGCAGTAGACTTCCGGACAAGCCATGGAAGAACATCGCGCTGAACTTCGTGGAACCGGTAGATGATAAATTTATACTGGTATCCATAGATTACTACAGTAGATTCATTGAGGCGAGAATCATGTCATCAATTACTGCTAAAAATATAGTAGATGAGCTGGAAAAAATGTTAATAAGAATCGAAATTCCATTGGAAATCGTCGCTGACAAGACAGTTCATTAGCACAAATTTTCGAGACTACTGTATCACTAATGAAATCAAACTTTGCTTAAATACCCCAAAATGGCCACAAGCTGTATCAATAGCAAGAACAATTTTTTTCTCTTCGACTAGACTTAAAACTGGTGGTCTTCCCAACTTGTCTCCGTGTAAACCTCTGTATTTCGTGTATAGTGTTTAGTCTTGCGTTCGTTCAATTAAATTTCTGACAATGTTGTTCAGTTGGTTTGACCTTGATAGTGGTATTTTTTTCAAAATCAAAATTGTTTGTTTTACATGTTAAAAAATTTTTTTTATTTGTATCGACTATTTTTATTTACATGATCAATTATAATTTCGTGTTACATACTTTCACATGTTATAAAAATTTTCATAAAATGTTACAGTCTATATATTTATTTGTTTTGATTTTGTAGAAAAAAAAACAAGAGTTGGGCAGAGTGGCTAACAAAATGGGTTTCACCATGGGATCTCGTCTGTGAAAAATTAAATAAAACATATCATATGCGTAGATCAAGTAAGAATTTTATTATGTTAATTAAAATTAATTGTTTTATTTTTTAAGATCAAATATGATTTTGAAAAATTATTTCCAAATTGTAATGTTACGCTGATAGTAAAATATAAGGAATGGGACATACTTTTTGAAAAATTGAAAAAAGCTGCTTGCTCAAATTTTGATAAACATGGTGAAGAATTGTTATTTCTTCTAAAAAGCACTAATTTAAATAAAGGTAGTTTAAATATATAAATAATTATAAAAGTTGCTCAGCATGTAAATCTGATCTATCAAAGTCATTTTCAATACGAAATATATGTTATAATTGATAAATTTTTTAATTAAAAAAGTATCTGATAAAAGTAAAATTAAATCATAATAATTTTTGTTTCAAATAAGAAAACTAATAAAAAATTTGTAGTTTTTATTTATTTTTATTTAAAATTTAAAAATGAAAATTATTTCATAAATCTAATTCAAATACAAATACAAGCTCAATTGTAATTTCGGGGTTAATTTTACTAATATCGGTTTTAAGCCAACGTAACTGTTATAAGCCCGACACTAAACAAAAAAACACTCAAAAATCAATCGTAAAATACCAGTCTTCATATTTAAGTTTTTAAAAAATTAAAATTTTATAGACAGTAAAAATGCTATACAGTTTGCCTGTTTAGCAACGCTGTTTCCACCAAGAATTTTTATCAGAGGTAAAAATACTGGAAACCAAGCATTATTGAATGCCAGGAGAGTCTGATTAATCTTATACAGGTTATTTTTTTTTTTTATAAAATATAAATTATTTATTGGAATAACTACGTAGTGTTGAAACAAAGAGATAAACTAATAAACACTTGAAAACACAAAGAACTATAATATGCATTAGCACAACACACTATATCGGTTGGCGCGTAGAACACACTCTGGCTTCGCTACGAAGATTGTACGTACGTCATGCCAACTCTAGACTTACTAAAAGTCCCTAGCCGTAAGGGCGGTTGCGCATAGTTACCGATAGATGGTTGCACGGGTATCAGTGATCGAGTAGACAACATACCCGCGTATTTCTAACATTATTAAACTTAATTCTTAATATTTTATAACCAAAAAATTTATAATGTTTTTCGAAATAGTAAATTTTTCAAGTAAAATAAAAAAAATTTGTTAAATTTATAAAACTGTATAATACATTGTTATTCACATTTACATTAAGTTAATTATTAATTACTTTTTTTTTAGAATCCTGCTGATATTGATTCTTTTAAGAGTACTAGAGAAGATAAATTGAGAATTTTTAATATTATATCACAACCTTTCATAATAGTTATTGGCTCGTCGTTTTCGAATATATCTGATTTTTATATATCAATCGACATTCAACTTTATAAATGTGACAGTTCTGGAATGTATTGATTTAACCTTTAAAGCATTTCATGCTTTAAATATAAAGTCGTGTAGAAAGTGAACATATTTGGACATTTATCCAAAAAATTGTGTATAAAATTGATTTATCGGAAGAAACGGAAATTCCATACGTTTCTACTCTTGTAAAAGAAATAGGTAACATTTAAAAATGTTAGTTTGTCCAATATGTAATAATCATTTTCAAAATCGTCAAATGAAATTATATTTAAAGCATATCAGAATTAAACATAACTACTCAACAAAAGTTTTAAAATGCAAACAAAAGTCTTATAATCGTTTATATCAAACTTTAACATCTTTTAAAAAACATTTATTACGGGATCATAAAGATATTTTTAATCAAAATTGTACCAATAGATTGGA
This sequence comes from Clivina fossor, assembly GCA_963966155.1. Taxonomy (NCBI): domain Eukaryota; kingdom Metazoa; phylum Arthropoda; class Insecta; order Coleoptera; family Carabidae; genus Clivina; species Clivina fossor. Next base: position 32,684,455 of record OZ014551.1, on the reverse strand, counting down.
GATCAAAAATAAATTACAAAAATCAAGTAAATAAAAAAAAATAAATTTAATAAAAATAGTGAAATAATCGAAAATAAACAGCCTGAAAAACCAAAAGTTTGTTATAGTATGCAACAATTTGAGGAAAAATTAAATTATGCAAGTTTAAAATTTACAATAAAATTATATAACAATTTTGCATTTCCAAGAAATTTAATTGTTAGTTATAGACGAAGAAACTGGCATGTTAAATGAACCAATTGAAGTCCTTCAAAATATGATAAATGAAATACATTTTAATGATGAAAACAAATTAGAGACAATAAACTTTATATTAAACAAGTTAGCAAATCCATTTTCACAGTTTAAGTCTGGTCTTGAAGAGTCACATGGATCTGAATCTGAAGACACGTAGAAACTGGAGAAAATGATTCGGATACGGATCATAAAATTGAAGATCTAGAAGAAGCAGAAGATACAAATGAAAATTTTTACAGCGGTAAGTAAAAATAACATAAAAACTTATTTTTATTTTTATTGAAACGTCGTAGATTATTTACATACTCATATTTGTAAGAACCGAAAAAAAAAACAACATTCTGTGTTATATCATTTATTTTTTATATTACAGCTCGAGATGGTACTCAATGGCGAAAAACGCCATGGCGAACTACACAAGCCCGTCCACATAAAATTTTATATAGACTTCCTCGTGTTATTGGTCAGGCGGCTAAAAATGCCAAAAAAGAAATGGATTGATTGTAGGCGATTATTTTTTGACAATCGTATTTTATCTTTGCTAGTGAAAAATACAAACAATTATATAAATCGCATAAGAGAAAAGTTTGCACGAGAGACTGCAGAGAAACGTTCAAGTAGAAATGGAAGCGCTCTTAGCCCTTCTATATTTGGCAGGAGTATTTCGAGGCAACCGCCAAAGAATTTCAGATTTTTTTCTACTGACGGCCTTGGAATTGACATATTCCGAATGACAATCAGCAACAAGAGCGCGTGCTTTCAATAAGCCACAAATTAAAAAATATTTTGCTTTGCTGTCAAGAGCTATGGAAGAAGTAAATTTTGACTGCTCTAGGATTTACAATATGGATGGATCAAAAAATTCCAAAATTATAGCCTGTAAAGGCAAAAATCAAGTTGGTGCCCTTGACAAGCGCAGAACGTGGGCAGCATCTTACGGTTTTTGCAGTTTCAGCGCTTGTGCTTTCTATGTTCCACCAGCATTTATTTTTCCTAGAAAAAATATGAAAATTGAATTGATGGATAACGCACCTGCTGCTGCAATTGCTTTTACGCAAGAACATGGTTGGATGGCCAAAATATATTTGTGAAACGGTTGCAGCATTTTGTAATATATGCAAAACCAACAAAACAAGAAAAAGTGTTGTTAATGTTGGATGGCCATATTAGTCACAAAAGTCTCGAAGCTCAATAATTTACCAAAGACAATGGTGTTATCCTATTTTGCTTCCCACCGCACTGTGCCCATAGAATTCAGTCACTTGATGTAGCTTTCTATGGTCCGTTTACTACATACTACAACGAAGAATTAAATAAGTGGTTGAAGAACCATCCAGGAAGAACAATAAGCCACTTTCAAGTAGCTGGACTCTTCAAGAATGCATATTAGCAAGCTGCGACCTTGTCAATTGCAGAAAAAGGTTTTACCGCAACAGGAATATATCCCTTTAATTCAGATATATTCCCGGATTATATGTTCGCTCCAGCCGAGGCTACAAATGATGAAGAGTCGGAAGCCACATTGGAGGAAAACACAAGCAGAGCTGAATCCGAAACAACTACCATTTCTGTGAGTGAACCGTCTGCTGTTTCCCTGCCCGATACCTCATCACATGGTGCTGTAATTCCGGAAAACAACTTCCTTCAACTTCCTTCCAAGAACCGACTAAGTCGAACCTTTAGGTCTCCATAACAGACATATCCCCTTTTCAATATCTGCTACTAAATTTAAAGCAGTAAAAGAATTATTAATTGTATATCTTAACATTATAGCAGTTTGACAGCTAATGCACAGTTTAACAGCTAAATGCAATGTTTAAAGTTAAAAGGGGTAAATAAATTAAAACAGATGTTTACAAATTTTTAACTACACTAGTAAATGGATTATATTTAACAACTCTATCATGAAGTATGAGACAGTATGCTGCAGTTTTATTTGGTATATTTGAAGATGTTGCAAATACAAGTCTAATATCAACTGCACCCGATTTTAAAATTTCATTTTGATGTGAGCGGTCAATAACTACAAGCAGAGCGATGGCTTTAAAATTTTTGGTGATAAAACAGATTCACTCTCGCGTTCATAATAGCCTTGTTGAAACTGAGCATACATATCATACAACATGGCCCAGGTATTAGTCGAAAAATTCAAATTTAAATTATCATATGGATAAATCTCAGAATTTAAATAGAACTTAACAAGAAAGTATGATTTTACATCTTAAAGTCCTATGTTCCGGGGTCGCGGTCAACACACTATATATATATATATATATATATATATATATATATATATATATATATATATATATATATATATTGATAAGGATGTTATTGGGATTAGAAGTCAATACAGAATTTGATATTAACAACTCAATTCATTGTATACGTTGCAAGCTTTCGGAGGTTACTTGCCTCCTTCATCAGGCTGACCTGTTTATTGTAAAATTCAAATTTATGTTATAATACAGTCAATTATAATTAGTAATTACAATGTACAAAAATTTATTAGAAACTTACAATGGTAGAGAATTCTGTGTGTTCTTAATCAAACAATATTTAGAAATTTTGTCCACAATGAAAAAACCAATCCAATACAATACAGTTTTTAAATTAAGATTGAAAATACTATTAAATGTATAACAAATTGTACGTCAATAATTAAAATTGAATTCTTATATATATATAAATAAAAAATAGTTAATAAGTTAATGTCAGTAATCTAAAAATTATTTTATTTTTTCACAATACCAAATAATACGACGTTGGACACATAATTAATTTTTAATTACTGCAAAGGTTGATAAAACGAATTTTTTATTATCAACTAATTTTGGAGGGAAATTATAACAGAACCATCTATTGTTCAAACGACTAAGTAACGATGCAATAATGTCAACAACAACATAACCTATGTTTTTTTACAAAGAAATTTCAAGCTGACAAACACGTGTTACACGCACACAATCAGATTGTTTTGCACTAAAACCAAACAATTAAGTAATATCACTTTTGCACTTTTCAGCAACATCCTGAGCAGCCAACATAGCAGCGTAAGGAGAAGCTTCATCTCTGTCAGCTTTGACTTTCATACCTCCGGTTACTCGAGAAATGGTTTCACGACCAGACAAATCAGTTACATGGACGAAGGTGTCATTGAAGCTAGCGAAAATATGTGCTACTCCAAAGACCATTTCACCCTCACGAACTTGAGGGCCAAGTGATACTTGTACTTCATCTTTCTGTACTTTTCCTTTTCGTGGAGCCATTATAACCGTTTATTACCGAGAAAAGACAAAAGAGATGTCTTACAAGGTCAATGAATCATATAGTCGGTTAGGAAGAGCACTAAAATCATTAAATGTTGACGTTCAGCAGATTGAAAAAGATATCACAAAAATAGTGGATTATATAAATGCGGCACCGGTTATACTCACCACTTGCATTACTTTGATCAATTAAGAGATGAATATTTACTTTCCCTTGATTCATGTCGTAATGAGTTTATTCCCGAAAATTTGGTGAATAAGTTACAATTGAAGTCAAAGTTAATGGAAATTTCTCAACTGATCTCTAATTCTCCATATGAATTAAGTATAAACATCAATAAAAATGATTGGTACTATGCTATCAAACATAGCTACTGTAAAGAATTTGATGAAAAATTGATTTTGATGATATCAATTCCACTGAGGAATAAGAATCTTAATATTGTATCTCTTGAAAAATTGATACCAACTCCGATTAGGCTCAATAATTCCACTTATTACATCTCTGACCTTCAACCTTCTATTATCATCTCCACTAAGGATTCAATTTCATTGGTTCAATCTCTTCAGAAGAACTGCTTATCAGATAATAATCTAGAACTGTCAGATTGCCTTATAAAAATCCACGAAGCTGAAGTTTATCCAGAGCTATCATGCCTATCAACGATAATAGCAGGAAAGACTATCCAACAATATGAATCACAATGTCAATTAAAAGAAGAAACCCAACGACATAATAGTTGGATCCAATTCAATTCGACTCACTGGATCTACTCAGGACCAAAGCTTAAGACAAAACTGGTTTGCTTTAATCAGTCATTTGTTCGATATCTCTATGTCGGAGGAGAGTCTAATTCTGACTTAATTTAATTCCATGCAATTGTTGGGTTGAGGAAGGGTTAATAACATCATATCCATCATATATGTCCTGTCTCAATTCTGTTACTCCAACACAGATTAAATTGTATCCTTATCATTACATACCTTACGATGAAATTAGAATCTCTCCTTACAACTTAGAGTCCACGTTTGAATTTGATGAATCAACAAAATTCTTAAATCAAACTTTTAACATTCATAATTACTCATCAGATCTTAAATTGATTGAAAAATACCTTCCTTTAGAATTGCGTAGTATTTCATTACAGTTTGAAGTAGATGCATGCCTTCCTCAGTAGCTTCAGTAACGAGTTAGATATACGTAGTGACGGACGCGCACGGTTTTACGTGATTAGTTTCCGAAATCATAATAATTGGGGTCTTCATTGACCCTCCTTTGCAACGGAAAGTATGCTCCAACCAAAACTCAAAAATCTGTTTCGTCCCCGTACAAAGAGATTTCTAGACCATGGAATCCTTCCTGTTGTTGGGTGGATTCAACAAAAATTAATCGGAGTGGCGACAACCTCAGATCTTGATGATTTAAGAATACAAAGTAGAGACTTAACTGAATATATATCAGGTGTTAGAAACTTGACAATCATCAATTCATTAGGACGCAAGAGTTAAATTGGAGACATGACTGAATTAAGTGATAAGGCAAAAGAGATGTCTTACAAGGTCAATGAATCATATAGTCGGTTAGGAAGAGCACTAACATCATTAAATGTTGATGTTCAGCAGTTTGAAAAAGATATCACAAAAATAGTGGATTATATAAATGCGGCAACCGATTATACTCACCACTTGCATTACTTTGATCAATTAAGAGATGAATATTTTCTTTCCCTTGATTCATGTCGTAATGAGTTTATTCCCGAAAATTTGGTGAATAAGTTACAATTGAAGTCAAAGTTAATGGAAATTTCTCAACTGATCTCTAATTCTCCATATGAATTAAGTATAAACATCAATGAAATTGATTGGTACTATGCTTTCAAACTTAGCTACTGTAAAGAATTTGATGAAAAATTGATTTTGATGATATCAATTCCACTGAGGAATAAGAATCTTAATATTGTATCTCTTGAAAAATTGATACCAACTCCGATTAGGCTCAATAATTCCACTTATTACATCTCTGACCTTCAACCTTCTATTATCATCTCCACTAAGGATTTAATTTCATTGGTTCAATCTCTTCAGAAGAACTGCTTATCAGATAATAATTTAGAACTGTCAGATTGCCTTATAAAAATCCACCAAGCTGAAGTTTATCCAGAGCTATCATGCCTATCAACAATAAGAGCAGGAAAGACTATCCAACAATATGAATCACAATGTCAATTAAAAGAAGAAACCCAACGACATAATAGTTGGATCCAAATCAATTCGACTCACTGGATCTACTCAGGACCAAAGCTTAAGACAAAACTGGTTTGCTTTAATCAGTCATTTGTTCGATATCTCTATATCGGAGGAGAGTCTAATTCTGACTTATTTTAATTCGTTTATTTAGTATATCCTGGTGCGAATTCGGGATCCGGTGATGTTGGCTGTCCGTTTACGTTTGTTTAGTATATCCTGGTGCAAAGTCGGGATCCAGTGATCTTCGCTGTCCGTTTATGTTTATTTAGTATATCCTGGTGCGAAGTCGGGATCCGGTAGTATTCGCTATCCGTTTGCGATTATTTAGTAAATCCTGGTGCGCTGTCGGGATCCGGTAGTATTCGCTGTCCGTTTGCATTTATTTAGTATATCCTGGTGCGTATTCAGGATTTGGTGATCTTTGCTGTCCGTTCACGATTGTGTGGAATAACCTGGTGCGTAGTCGGGTCCGCGGTATTATCGTTGACCGTTTATTACGAGTTCGCGGATTCTACGTCGTGTGTTAATGACAGACAACTCATTCTATGCATTGTTCGTACTTCCGGTATAGCTAGTCACAGACCCCCACTGGCCTCCTACTATTGCAAGTACATTGGACTACATTCTACACTGCTTTGCGCACGTAACACATGTTAACGCCTTGCAAATTATATTGTTTTTTACTTATTGATGCTGATTTGAGAATTGTTTATTTACTGTGCATGTTTTCCGCTGAATTAATAAGTGTATTAAAACTGTTTACTTGCTTATTTAGTGCTAATTTAATAAATCCAGTTTAGCAAATTGTGTGTCTACTTTCAACCGGATCGCTACGCTGCGAGTTACCCGGAAACACCGTTTGGCGCCCGACCCGTATCACGCTAAACAAGCAGCTATTTTCCCGCAGAAAATACGTTGCAAGGTGAATGACAGTCTTTGAAGATAAAAGAAACATTTATGTCATCTGATCTTCAGGCTGCAGTCCTCCACTGGGACGGAAAAATTTTAAAAGATTTGTCCGACACTGCAGCAGCTGAGCGTCTGGTAATAATTGTATCTGACAGAGAAACTGAGCAAATTCTTTCAATCCCCAAATTAGAAAATAGAATGGAAAAGACTCAAGCAATTGCCATTGCTGAGGTGAAACTTTTTCTCATATAACATTATTTTTATAATCAAAGCGACTGTTGTTTAAAAACGAAAATAATAAAACATTTCAGTTTTATTGGTTACATCATATTAGTATTTTAATTTTAGTTTCTTATACAAATGGTTTTATCCTATTTTACAGGTTCTTCCAGAGTGGGGTCTTTCAAATACAATTAAAGCCGTCTGCTGCGATACGACGAATGCTAAACTGGGCTCAAAAAAAGGGGCTGCCGTACTTTTAGAACAATTGCTTGATCAGGACTTCCTATATTTACCCTGCCGACACCACATGTTCGAAATTGTGCTAGCAGAAGTGTTCGACAAACTGATGGGACCATGAACAGGCCAGAAATCGAACAACAGAATTACAAAACTGGTATAGAAAACGAAAACATCTGCAAATCGTTAGACAAGGATTGAAAATATTGGTTGTTTTGTACTTAAAGTGATGAACTCTGAAAAGCAACCGTGAGACGACTATTGCGAATTCGACTTATTATGCTTAATTTTTATAGGCAAAGTATCTCGCGATGAAGTCAAGTTCTATAAACCTGGAGCATCTTCTCGGGCCTGTTGGATGGCCAAAGCCATTTATTGAAAGAAAAATTTAGAATGGTTATCGACTATAGAAAATTAAATGATATGACTATAGACCAGTGATTCCCAAAGTGGTCCAGGTGGACCCCCAGGGGTCCACGGAAGACTCGACGGGGGTCTACGATGGCGAGAAAAAAAAATGGGGGTTCACTGGTTGTAAGTGGGGGTCCACGAAAATTTATCTGGTTTCGATCGTAAAGAACTAAAATGTTGGCTTGGCTGTACCTATCAATGTAGGGCCTACATTGTAGGCAGATAATACACTAGGTACTAAAAAAAATTCCAAATTTTTCGGTGATTTTTGACAGGCTTTATTTCGGTGCAAAATGGTCGTATTGAGACTTTAAAAAAAGCATTTTGAAGCTTTATGATTCAAATTTTCAGATTTTTGCTAAAATATTTTAGGAGTTACGGTTCTCATGCAATACTAACAGATAGCGCAAAAAAATAATATTGCAAATTTTTTGCTTGTTTTTTTTTTGTCCACGGGTGTGAAAATTTTTTTTCAGTTAGGCCGGCATATGGATCTGATAGCCTGTTTATTTAGTATTAATTTCCTTTTTTTTAAACCTCCGTTAATTTTTTTGAGTAGTGTATTTTAAGAAAGTCAGCGACTGTTAACTTGTAAAAACTTGCATATTCGATATTTTGAGTACAACGCGTATCGAGACTTGCAAAGCGCCGCCCGCTAGCCAGCCAGCAACGCTAGTTAAGACGTGCATAGGGACGAAATACGACTTGTACTGTGCTTGCAATCTTGCATGAACTTGTTTGATTCTTCACCAATATAAATACGAATGCCAAGAACAAACGTTACTCATTTGCTTTACTCATTTGCTGTGCTCATTTGTTTCGGGAATTTTGAAAAGAAACGTGTGAGTGAATCGATGTCAGTGTTTGCCAGTGCCGGAAAAAGTAAGTATACCTGCCTATTTGTTATACATACTTTTATTTTATATTGTAGTAATATTATATTATTTGTTATGTTTGCGTGTAGTAGGTACGTAATAAAAATTAAATACTGAACAGGGCCATTATTCGATACTTCTATAAAAGAACAGAAAGCCGAGAAAGATTGAACTTTTAGTACTTTTTATTATAAAATTATTTATTTACCCGACTGTGGTGATTCACTAAAAGAGAGTTATTATAATTGACCTGCATGTTTGTACATATTTCAGTGCCCTCGTAGTTGCTAATGCTAAATGACTAAAAATATTTTCATAAAATGTACCACTCGTATAGTAATGTATCAACGTAATAAATAAAACATTAAAATCGCGGTGTTTTGACGTCAAAATATTCTTTAAAAGTATTTTCTCTCGAATTTACAGAAATGTATCAAAATATAATTAATCAAAAAATGTTTTGCATTACATTAAAATAGATTCAATCTTAGCGGCTTATTGCTTTTAATAATTAAAATCAGTTTTGCCGCCGGCATTTTGGTTTTTTCATTGCAATAATTAACTAATTATTCCCATTCAATTCTGTTCAAATAGCCATATCCTGTTAAAATCACCTTATGATTACTAAAACAAACTTTTTTTTTTCTTTACACGTAGGTAACTGATACGAAACATGGCTGAATCTAAGAAGAAATGTCGACAATACAGTGTTCAATATTTGAAATTTGGTTTTGTTCCATCAACGGCCGACAAACGATTGCCCATATGCCTTTTGTGCAACAAAGTTTTGAGCAATGACTCGATGAAACCATCGAAGCTCGAAGATCATCTAAGAAGGTGTCATCCTGATAAAATAGGCAAAGATTTAAAATATTTTCAAACATTGAAGGAAAAATATGAAAGAAGACCCACCGTGCAAAGTATGTTCGCTTCAACGTCTCAAAGTAACGATGATGGCTTGCGGGCATCCTACAATATCTCATTGCTTATCGCGAAATCTGGAAAACCGCACACCATCGGTGAACAGTTAATTTTACCCGCTGTTGAAGAGGTTTTAAAAACTGTTCTGCACAAACCTCCATTTGACGTACTTAAAAAAATTTCTTTGAGTAACAACACTGTACAAAGGCGTATTGATGAAATGAGCTCTGATGTTGAAAGCTTCTTGTGCAATTATCTGCAAACAACTCATTTTTCTATTCAATTGGATGAATCAACATTACCTGGCAATGAAGCCTTATTATTGGCATATGTTCGATTTGTTATGGACGAAGAAATCCATGAAGAGCTACTATTCGCGAAAACTTTGAAGACGGACACAAAAGGAGAATCAATATTTAATGTCCTGAGCGATTTTCTTAAGGAAAAATCGATTCCATTTACAAACATTACTTCGGTGGCAGCAGATGGAGCTCCTGCCATGTTCGGGCGATATCGTGGGTTTATAAGCCATCTTCAAAGAATTATACCAGGAGTAACTGCAATTCACTGTGTCATACACCGACAACACCTGGTAGCGAAAAATTTGAGTGATAGATTGCACCAATCGCTTCAATTTGTGATTAAAGCAGTTAACAAAATAAGAAGCAACGCGTTAAATACCCGTTTATTTGCACAATTGTGCGACGAAAATGATGAAGACTTCCAACGATTACTCTTACATACTGAAGTACGCTGGTTGTCGAAAGGTGCATGTTTAACAAGATTTTACTCACTTTTTGAATCAGTTTTAGAGTTTTTGGAAAGTAAAGATCCAGATTTAAAAGAAAATCTGATCAAATTGAAAGCAGACATCGCGTATTTGACAGATTTGTACAAAAAATTTAATGACATTAACTTGCAGTTGCAAGGGGACAGCCTAAATTTAATAAAAACAAAGGGTGTAATTTCGGCTTTTCTTGGAAAATTGAAATTTATGAAGCAAAATATTAGTCGGCGCAAATTCGCACAGTTTCCAAACTTGTCACAGGCAGAATGTCTTGATGAGGATATTCAGACATACGTTCAACATTTAAATGCCTTGCATGATGACTTCAAAAATAGATTTGAAGATATTCTGACGATGGAAATACCACCATGGATCATAAATCCATTTGATGAAACGGAAGTGGCGAATGTGGTATTGCAAGAGGAGCTACTCGAGCTTACCACCAATGAGGAGCTGAAGGTGAAATTTAAAAAAGGCTATCAAACATTTTGGCTGCAAGCAGAAATTGCCGAAAAATATCCTGGACTGTGGGAAATTGCGAGAAAACTTTTGATAGCGTTTCCCTCGTCATACCTTGTCGAAAAAAGTTTTAGTGTGGTGACAAACCTATTAACAAAAAAAAGGAGCAGATTGAATATCACAGAACGGGGAGATTTGCGGTTATTCCTGACAAAACTGAAGCCAAATATTGATAACTTGCTATCAATTCATCAAGTGCATCCCTCCCATTAAAAATGACTATTTTTTTTAATTGTTGAAGTTACGTTATTAATGTTTAATTTTAAGTCTATTAAGTCTAATCATATTATTTTAATAAAAAATTTTAATGAATAATGAAAATATACTATTCTTCTTTTTATTTTTACCACTCCGAATTTAGAGTTGGAACTCAGCCGCGACGCATATATCCATCGTTAGATCTAATCTTCACATTTTTTGACGAGTTTTGGGAATATGGTAGAAATGTAGCAGCAGGGGGTCCACCGAAACCAGTAAATTTTTGAAAGTGGTCTACGGGGAAAAAAAGTTTGGGAACCTCTGCTATAGACGATAAATTCCCCATTTCCGAGATAACAGAAATTCTAGACAAACTAGGAAAATCTATTGTCGGCCGCTACGCCAAGCTACCGCCAGCTCGATTATCCTGGCCCTGCGAGAGTTGATCATCTGTCGCTTTGGATGCCCCCAAGTATTGATCACTGACAATGGTACCGAGTTTGTCAATCGAGCCATGCGGAAATTCCTGGAAGAATACAATATCCGGCATCATCGTACACCACCATATACACCACAGGCGAATCCCGTAAAACGCATCAATCGCGTGCTGAAACCGATGATTGCACAGTTCTGTGAACGAAATCATCGGCAGTGGCACGCGCTATTGCCCGAATTTATGCTCGCAATTACTAGCAGTCGACACAGTTCCACCGGATACTCAGCGGCGTACCTGAATTTCGGACGTGAAGTCGAACTACCCACACAACTCAGTCCTCCGCTCGACAACGCAGAAGCACCGCCATACGGCAGCAACATAGATCACCAGGATAGAATACGGGCTCTCACGGAAGCACAGGAGCTGGCACGAATTAACATCGCGAGAGCAGCTACCAATCAGAGCCGGCATTACAACACGCGACGCCGCTCAGTCCAATTTGTTCCAGGCGACCTAGTGCTACGCCGAGAAAACACGCTATCCTCTGCGGAAAACGGGATTGCCAGCAAGCTCTGCCCACGCTACTCCGGACCCTGGACGATCGCCAAACGGATCTCTCCGTTGGTGTACGAGATCTACAACAGAAAAGGGGAACGGGTAAAACATACACATATAAAAGACTTAAAAATGTTTTTTCAGGAACCTGACATCAACAACGATGGTGAAGGCAGTGACCAACCTCCCCAAACCAACCCTGGCGATGAGACAACCCAACCAACCGCCGACTACGCGACCGCAGGTCCGGGTGTTAAGCAACGTGCTGGTAAGGGCGCGTCGCCCCCCACGAATTCACCCCGTGACACCGGAGCTGGCTCGTCTACGACGCCCGACCTGGCCGGCCCCTCAACCCGACATCGTCCCGGACAACCCGGTACGAGTAACGAGGGAACGCACCCCATCACCCGATCGAGAAGGCTGGATCGACTGCGATACGTCCCCGATCACTACCCCCGATCAACCAGTAACACCACGCACCCCGACCCCCAGCTCCCCCGCGACGCACGAGCGCGTGCTATCACCCCCGTGGGTAACACCGCCCGCCCCGCACCCCCCACGGACCCCGAGGACGCCACTGCACCTGAGGAGGCCAAACGCAGCAACTCCGCCACGCCCCCACCTCCCCGCGATAATAACGCCGTCCGACAACGCGCTACTAACGGCACCGGCCCGCGAACCCGCCAGCAATCCCGTTTGGATCATACCCATCGGTAAAGAAACAGCCGCTGCACCAACCCCCATGTTCCGGTGGAACCGCGTGTTGGCACCGCGACCCGGCGGTGGCATGATGTGGTGTATAACCCGGATGCCCCGTTAAGCCGCCGGCCGCAACAACGGCGTCGACGACGATAGTGTGTGGTAGTGCGCGTGAAGCGATTGTGCGCGAGTGAACGCCAGGATTAAACAAAGGGAACTCTCCTAACAGTTTTTTTTTCGAAGCGACGGGCATTTGTGACGATGAGCATAGTACATCGACACATATCACATGAAATTTTAAAACATTTGGATTAAATAGAGTTAAATACTATGATTATAAAATTTTACCTCATGTGATTTCATTAGATTCTGGCTAGCACAGTCATTTGAAATTTTACAAACGTGTAGATTAAATACAGTTAAATACTGCGATTATAGCATTTTACCTCATGTAACTTCATTATATTCTGTCTAGCACAATCATTTGAAATTTTACAAACGTGTAGATTAAATACAGTTAAATACTGCGATTATAGCATTTTACCTCATGTAATTTCATTATATTCTGTCTAGCACAATCATTTGAAATTTTACAAACGTGTAGATTAACTACAGTTGAATACTGCAATTATAACATTTTACCTCCTGTAATTTCATTATATTCTGTCAGTCAAATCATCTGAAATTGTACAAACATTTAGATTAAATACTGTTAAATACTGTGATTATAAAATGTTACCTAGAATTGTAATTATATTATAACTGTAAACTAACATTGCACAGAAAAGCCACGTTGTATTTTTGGGGTTATATATTCGTTGTTTACAAATAAAAATGTTAGTCCGTTCGCGCAGAGCGAGTGCGCACGGCCAAGGCTGCTGGCGGGAGTAATTAGCAAGTAGCAAATTATACAAACAATAAGAAGAATAAAAACAATAAGAAGAACTTGGTGTTCTCTGTCTAAAACAAGTGAAACGTTATTTTAAGCGCGGTTTCAACTTGTTAAGTCAAAATCGCACTATAAAAAGGCCAACTTGGCAATAAAAATCATTCGACATTCGCTTCGAAGTCGAACCACTTGGCTCCCGAGTGGAAATAGACCTGATCGACCGGCTCCCGGACGCAGTCTACCAACGGTACCTGGATTTAAACTACGGTGAGTGTAAATTTTACACTCAAAACATAACGCGAATAGATTAAGTTTTTTTTTGGACTTAGAATAATAAATTCAATTTTTTTCTGACAGAAAAAAAAAACATTTAATTTTTTTTGGACTTATAAATTGTAAATATAAGTTTAGGTTTACATAGTGGTATATTTGTACGATTGTCTGTTAAATTTTTGTTGTCTCGTAAATAAAAAAAAAACATTATTCATAACTGAAACTCGCTTAATGGAACCTTGGACTCCCGTCTGAACTATCCACCACCCGCTCCTCCTTCCCGGATTGCAGGAAACGTGATTGGCGCCCGATACACGAAGATATTGAATAAGGAGAAGTACACAACGCGACGCCGAAACGAAGGTCGCGTTACACTATACAGGGTGTCCCAAATCGATTGGGTCACTATTGGGATCTCGGAAACTATAAGAGCTACGAGGTCGGTTAAATGGGCAATGTTGTGCAGTTTTTAGTGCTCAATTAGATTCCGTTGAAAAAAATTTAAAATTCTAAACAGTTCAAATGTTATTGGGAAAAAACTGAAAATCGCGATTTTTTAAAAACTTAAATAACTCCGTAAGTATAAAAGATATAAAAAAATGTTTTGTACAAAAGTTTTATAATTTGATAAGCTTAATTTAAAAATATTATGAGAAAAAAATTCAAGATGGCGGTTTTTGAGATATTGATAACAACTTCTTTATTTTAAATGGGCGCCATATTTGATTTTAGCATGGTTGGATAGCATTTTTTTTTCTCTTTTCAACGATGTATTGCAACATATGTTTGAGTTAAGTTTCATTCATGATATTAATTAATTTAATATTAAATCAAATCAAGTAGGCTGAAAAATCAAGTAGGCTGAAAACAAATGCAGGCAACAATAAAACAAAATTTATTATAACGACGCCACCGAACTGTCATAATCAAATCAGTACTTTTAATATTCTTTGTTCAGTATTTTCTCAGTTTCAAAATAATTAGTTGCTATTATCTATTTGTTGAATTTAAGTGTATAAGTGTATAAGTGTATTTATTACGTATTTGGTATTATTCAAATTTTTAAAATGCCGTTTCCAATATTAGAACAATACGATATGTTTTGTGCATACATCAAATGTTACAAAAACAGCCGTCTTGCTGCACAAAATTATTGGAATAATTTTCCTAATAGAAGGCAACCGAATCATAAAATATTTCGAAGGTTGGATTCTAATATGCAACAATTTGGAAGTTTAAGAAAACCTAATGGTATAGGTACAATAGATTATGAAGATGAAGTTGGGGATGAAGAGTTAGTTTTGGCATGTGTCGCAGCTAATCCCAATATTTCAACTCGCGAAATAGAAGCCCAAGTAAATGTTTCGAAATCAAAAGCTTCAAAAATTCTCAAAAAACACAAGTTTCGTCCTTATAAAATTCATACTGCGCAGGTTTTACGACCTAATGATCTTAGGCGGAGATCAATATTTTGTCGATGGTATATTAATCAAACAATACGAAACGATGATTTTATGAATTGCGTTCTATGGACTGATGAATCAAATTTTTCAAATTGCGGCTTATTCAATCGACATAACGAGCATTATTGGGCACAAGAAAATCCACATTTACTAATTCCACGGCGAAACCAAGTGCGATTCGGTTTTAATGTTTTTTGTGGCATATTGGGAAACCGTTTAGTTGGTCCCATAATATTTAATGGAAATTTAACAGCACAAAGTTATTTGGAAATGCTTCAAACATCGTTGGAAGATTTACTTGATGATTTACCATTGGCACAAAATGTTAGAATCTGGTACCAACAAGATGGCGCTCCAGCACATAATGCTATAAATGTTATTAATTATTTAAATAATCGATTTAACAACAGAATAATTGCAACTAACACACCCGTTTCATGGCCAGCGAGATCACCAGACTTAACGCCGCTCGATTTTTCATTGTGGGGTACTGTAAAAGATGCAGTATATGGAAGCCAAAATGTTTACAATAATGTAGAAGAACTACGTGAAGCAGTTGTGAATGCTTTCAATAGAATTAACAGAAATACATTGCGAACAGTAATTGGCAGCATTGTTAAACGTTGTCAATTATGTCTAAATAATAACGGCCAACATTTTGAGCATTTACTATAATGTATTGATTTAATTGTTTTAAAAATAATATTCGTTTGCATTTGATTAATAAATTTTGTTTTATTACCTGCATTTGTTTTTCAGCCTACTTGATTTGATTTAATATTAAATTAATTAATATCATGAATGAAACTTAACTCAAACATATGTTGCAATACATCGTTGAAAAGAGAAAAAAAAATGCTATCCAACCATGCTAAAATCAAATATGGCGCCCATTTAAAATAAAGAAGTTGTTATCAATATCTCAAAAACCGCCATCTTGAATTTTTTTCTCATAATATTTTTAAATTAAGCTTATCAAATTATAAAACTTTTGTACAAAACATTTTTTTATATCTTTTATACTTACGGAGTTATTTAAGTTTTTAAAAAATCGCGATTTTCAGTTTTTTCCCAATAACATTTGAACTGTTTAGAATTTTAAATTTTTTTCAACGGAATCTAAATGAGCACTAAAAACTGCACAACATTGCCCATTTAACCGACCTCGTAGCTCTTATAGTTTCCGAGATCCCAATAGTGACCCAATCGATTTGGGACACCCTGTATATTTCACGACAATTGATTTAACATCCGGTTTTCCACCAAATAGAGGTACATCCCCAAGATATTCCTAAAACTGACTTTCCCACAGAACACGGTCATTACGAATTTAAAAGAATGCCATTTGATTTGAAAAACGCTCCTGCTACTTTCCAAAAGTTAATGAACTTTGTCCTAAGAGACCACATAAACAAAATATGTTTTGTATACTTAGATGATATAATTATCTTAGGAAGTTCTCTTCAAGAACATATTCAAAACTTAAACGAAGTATTCAAAAAACTCAGAGAAGCTAATTTAAAAATACAATTAGATAAGTGTGAATTCTTTCGCAAAGAAGTAAACTATTTAGGACACGTCGTCACTAGCGACGGAATAAAACCAAACCCTAACAAAATCAAAGCCATTCAAAAGTTTAGCATACCTAAAACAAGCAAAGAAATAAAATCTTTTCTCGGATTGCTAGGCTATTACCGTAGATTTATTAGAGATTTTTCTAAATTAACAAAACCTTTCACACAATGTTTAAGCAAAGGTAACAAAAGTAACTACACCGACAAAACATACATAGAAAATTTTGAATATTGTAAAACACTGCTATGCAACGACCCTATATTACACTACCCCGATTTCGACAAAGAATTCATATTAACAACAGACGCTGGTAATTACGCATTAGGTGCCGTACTATCACAAAACTTAGATAATAAAGATTGTGCAATAGGCTACGCATCACACACACTAAACCAACATGAACAAAACTACTCAACAATTGAAAAAAATTATTGGCCATTGTTTGGGCAGTAAAATATTTTCGACCCTATTTATTTGGTTTCAAATTTAGATTAATTACAGGCCACAAGCCGTTATATGGTTAAATTCTCTTAAAGAACCTAACCAAAAACTTATTAGATGGAAACTTAAATTAGAAAAATATAATTATAGTATAGAATACGAAAAAGGTAAACAAAATTACGTAGCAGACGCACTGTCACGCATTAAGCCATCTTTTGAAATTAAATACAGTAATAATAACATTTTCGATAATATATTTATAGTTCACTGCATATCAAAAGATTTTGAAATGAGCCAAGGCTTTGGAAAACAAATTAACGAAAAATTTCACACTAAAACAAAATTAAATAAAATACAATTATTCAAAAATATTGCTATTCAACAAGAAAATAAACAAACTATAGTCCACCTAATTACTAAGACAAAATTTGGTGACAAACCACACTTAGAAACTATTCGAAAAACATTAGAAATATTATTAGAATATTGCTTGCAAAACGAAATTTATGAAATACACATACCAAAAATATGTTCAGGTTTAGACAAACAAAACTGGGAAGCAATTGAAAATTTATTAAAAGGAACATTTAAACTAAGTAATATAATAATTTTTGTACACAACAAATTACAAATTATTAAAAATTACGCTAGCTCGCTTATTCCAGAAAACAATTCAATTAGCTCACATACCGTACATTCAGACGAAGAATCCCCATTAAACGGTTTAACTTATATAGAATCCCCCGTTAACATTGGTAAAAAATTTAATTATCGTTCACGAAACAAAAGACAATAATCAAATCAAAATTTCAAAATTATTTGAAAATAAAATTCAAAGAATCTACTTATACGTAAACGAAAAAACTTTAGAAAATACATTATTAAATTTTGTTAAAGAATATTTGCTACCAAACATAAATTATTATTGTCTAATTCCAGAAAAATTTAGACCTTGTGTTAATAAAATATTACAAAATTATTTTAAATCTAATAGCTATAAACTTATCGTTTGTAACAATTTAATCAAAGATATTGAAAGTAAAGTAGAGGGTAAAACCAATCATAGAGGTATAACAGAAACTTATTCAAAATTGAAACTCAATTACTATTGGGCTAACATGCAAAAAGACATCCAAAACTTTATTAACCAATGCGAAACATGTTTAACAAATAAATATGAAACAAACCTCTAGAGACGATACATATCAACATCATTTCATTAGAAAAACAAAAGTTTCTCACAATAATAGATAGTTTTTCAAAATTTGCACAAGCGTACGCACTAAAATCAGAAAACTCAATAACGATCGTAGACAAATTAATTAAATACTTTTCTGTATTCGGTACACCCATAGAAATAATCGCTGATCACGGTCCAAATTTTAATAATAAACTAGTGAAAACCTTCCTGCAAATGAAAAATATAAAAATGCACCTCACGTGTTTAGACAACCCTAAATCGAATGGCAATATCGAAAGATTCCATAGCACCCTAATCGAACACCTTAGAATATTAAACAGAAACGAATATTTTAATAAGAGTAAATTAAAAGAAAAAGTAAATTACGCCATCCTTGCTTATAATAACACTATTCACTCGACAACAAAATTAACCCCTTTTAGTATATTATTCGGTAATTTAACCCCACTCGAAAAAGACATTCCCTAAGAAATAATAACCCACGAATATTTACAAAAATACCAGGAAATAATGAAAGAATTATATGTAAACGTTAGAAATAATATAGAACGCACTAAAGAAAAATACGTCGAAGACCCGATAGAAATAAAATTAAATAAACAATTGCCCATACATGTTCATAAAAGACTAGCTGGTAAAATCAAAAGACCTATATTTAAAATTCACGATATACAAACATTCAAAAAAGATAGAGGTTTTACTGTTACAAAAGAAAATAAAAAATACAAAATAAGCAAAATTAAAACTAAACTTATTGTTACAGATGGTTTACAACCATAGTATTCGGGGATAATTTTCAAAACGTTACCGAAAATACCGGTCTCGATATAATCGAATTAGGAAAAGGTTACATTAAAAATGAGGAACAACTGCTTTACATTAACGTAAGTGTAAATCCTTTAATACAGCAATATCACAAAATTTATGAATTCAACCATTTACTACAAATAAAACTAAATAACATCCCAGATCACAACACTCATACTCTGTTAAATGCTAAAACTATACTAAACACTAGAATACTAATGTTAGAAAATAAAATACACTTTATTCACAGTAATAGAAAGAAAAGAGGGCTAATTAATGCACTTGATTCTATTGTCAAAGCAATCACTGGTAACTTAGACGAAAACGATGCTCAAAAATACGACGACATTATTCAAAATATGCAAAATAATCAAAAAGAAATACAAAATAAAATCAATTCACATGTCATATTAAATCAAAATTTCACTAAAGAATTCAACGAACAATTAACGCTAATGAATCAAAATAACAAAAATAATTCAAGAAACTGTCACCATACTACAAACAGACTCCCATTCATTAAAAAGCGAAGTCGACTTAAAATCTTTTATTTACGAATTAATATTTGTAACGAACCATTTACTATATTTGCTAAACACAATAGAAGAAACCTTTACATTCTGCAGCATTAACGTCTTACACTTCGGCCTTATATCACGTGAAGAAATCCTAAATCAATTTCACCTCAATCCCTTGATAAAAGAACTAATATTAAAAAAACTATAAAAACAACAAAATAATAAAAACCTATTGCCAATTCCAAAACCCCACCACCATTCAAATTATATTGAGCATTCCCATTCTCGAACAACAAGAAACAATTTATCAAATTACACCTATACCAACATTCATACACGAACAATACAAAATACTAGACACTCAACCAACCTTCTATTTCAACGAAAATTTAAAATTTAAAATTCTCGAAGCATGCGTTATAATAACTAATAACCTGATTTGTATTAAGAAAAACTTTGAGTACGACAATTGTGTAACAAATATATTCTTACACAATAACAATAACGATTGTTCTTATAATAATTTAACTATAAAAAATAAAATTTATAGAATTAAGAATAGTAATAAAATATATCTATACTGTCCATATTATATTAATGTAAAACTAGAATGTGAAAATCAAATACAAAATAAGAAATTAAAAGGTATTTTTCTAATAAATAATTGTAAACTCAATAACGACTCTATAACGACACAAGAATGGGGCTAGATCCAGTTTATTCTTTGATTAATTCCCTAGGAAATAAAGTACGTTTATTACACGATAGGGGGGGGGGGTGTATTTTGCTTGCTTCATCTAAGCCGATACTTTCATTCGTTTAACAATTTGATGTTTAAGAGCCCTGTTTATTCAGTTTTTCTCATTTACGCTTCGGGAACAGGTCTCTGCGCAAGTTTTACTTTATAAGAAATTTCAATCTTGCTTTTATCGAGCTTTTAAATTTATTTTAGGATGGTGACCACATTTATAAATGATATCTGTGTTGTGTTTTCAGAATCAGAACACGGGATTAATAAATCAATCGAAAGAATCAAATTGAAAGATGTTTATCCTAGCGAGACACAAAATGATGCATGTGATGAAGAAGATAGAGATGAAATTTGAATCGAAAAGAAAATGATACCAGGAAAACATGCTTATGAACTCAATAATATTGCAAATTATGTGATCAGCTTTAAATGGAACTCATAGTAAAATAGAAAAGTAATTGATTCTATTTAACTAAATACAGTGAAGCTTTGATATATTGTTCAATTATTCAATCAGATTCTTGTTTTAATAAAACAGTTAAACAAAAAATTGATTATATGAAAGTGATAAATATGATTTATACTTGTAAACTTTTAATACAGGTTATTGGGTAGGTCGATGTGATAGATGAAGTTATTTAGTTACGATTTTTTGAAAATACGAGGTGTGGCTATTAAATACCCGGAGTGATGCGACTACGCACGCTGTACGCATGCGTCAACGACAAACAACCGTCTGCTGTTTATTCTGAACCCCCTCGTTGCCATGGTAACGTAACAGCTCTCGAGCACTACGCAGTTTGATTCTAGCTATTGTTTTTGTGAGACCTGTTGTAACGCTTTGCCGGAAAAATGGTGAATAAAGTAATTGAACAACGAATTGTCGTAAAATTTCACACGAAACTTGGAAAAAACGCTACGGAAACATATCGTTTATTGAAAGAAGTGTATGGTGATGACTGTCTATCCCGTACAACAGTGTTTGAGTGGTATAAGCGGTTTCAAGATGGACGAGAAGATGTCGAAGATGATGCGCGTCCGGGTCGCCCGATCACGTCCTCAACGGATGAAAACATTGAAAAAATCGGTAAGCTGGTGCGATCTGATCGCCGGTTGAGCATTCGGGCGATCGCAGAAACTGTTGGTATCGATAAAGAATGTGTCCGGCAGATTTTACATGAAAATTTGAACATGAGGAAAGTGTGTGCCAAAATGGTCCCTAAAATTCTCACCGAAGAGCAAAAACAAACTCGCGTCGATGTTTGCACGGACACGTTGGAGGCGATCGAAAATAACCCGACCCTTCTGGAACGAGTGATTACATGTCACGAGTCGTGGTTTTTCACATACGATCCAGAAACAAAGCGCCAATCGATGCACTGGAAGAGCTCAAACTCACCAAGAGCAAAAAAAGCGCGCATGAGCAAATCGAAATTCAAAGCAATGATGATTGTTTTTTACGACATTCAAGGTATTGTGTACGTCCATTGGGTTCGCGAAGGTCAAACTATAAATCAGCATTACTATCTTCAGGTCCTTGCTCAATTACGTGAACGAATTCGAAAAAAAAGACCCGAATTGTGGAAGAATAAATCATGGCTGCTCCATCAAGACAATGCGCCTGCTCATTCC
This sequence comes from Clivina fossor, assembly GCA_963966155.1. NCBI lineage: Eukaryota > Metazoa > Arthropoda > Insecta > Coleoptera > Carabidae > Clivina > Clivina fossor. The sequence continues at coordinate 32,662,383 of OZ014551.1, read as the reverse complement.
GCCTTGTCTGTTCAGACGTTTTTGGCCAAACATGGCATTCCAGTGTTGCGCCATGCACCTTATTCGCCAGACTTAGCCCCGTGCGACTTTTATCTCTTCCCCAAGATCAAATCGGCATTAAAAGGCACAAGATTCGAGTCAGTGGAAGCGGTTAAAGAAAAAGCGGCAAAATTACTGAAGGGGCTAACCAAAATTGAGTTCCAGCACTGCTTCAAACAGTGGAAAATTCGCATGGAGCGGTGTAGGGATAGAGGAGGGGTATATATCGAAGGCGATCATGCCCAATTGTAAATAAATATGAAATAAATTTTTGTACAGCATCAGTCCGGGTATTTAATAGCCACACCTCGTAGAATTTTTTACGAATAATCAATGCAATTATTTGTTAAATTCAGTAGTTGTTGATATCTTAAAAAAAAGTATATTTGGTAACTTAAGTACTTCTTACAATTAAATACTTTTCGTATTGTTATTAGAAATTGTTATTGAGTCAATGTAATATATATACAGGCTGTGCAACGAAAAGTGGAACATAGGAGTTTAACATGGGATTTTAAAAATGTGCGGAAATTGGCTCTCCTGTACATTTTAGCGAAAAATGATAAGAATGAAAATTTGTTTAGAATTAATTTTCATTTTTATAAAGTCTAAATTTGATGCAATAGGATGTCTATAGCACGAGATATTTAGAAAATAAAGTATGACATTTTCGTCAAATTCTGGATGATATTTTAATTCGTCCAGCTTGGAACTCTTACGATTCAATTACAACGCCCGATATACCGATCACACAGGATAATATTCTAGAACGAGAAGAAGAAGAAGAAAGAACAACTGCATGTTCTGTATCTTCCGATGAGGTCATCATTGTCAATGATGATGATGATGATGATGCTGCTGCTGAAGAAAACGGGCTGATATTTACAACCCAGGATATCGAAGAAGCGGTAGATGAAGAAGAAAACTTTATTCGGGAAAGTGACGAACTGAATTTTCTGCTGGGTGCCGCTCCTGTCGGAAAATTTGTACTTCATCAATATGTGGATGTTCGCGACAAAAATTATCAGTTGTTAAATTCAGTTTGTGTGCCAATGGACAGCAATTTATATTCAGTGGTGGGTTTAAATCCGCATATTAAGTTTAAAAATGTCATTGCATTAGTTAAAAATAGCAAAAGAATAATTTTAACTGACTTTTTCGATTTTTGTAATAAATTACAAAAATTACATTTTAAAGATAAAGTGACAATACGGCATAGTAGGTGGATAACCCACAGTGAAAATGTGAATATGTCTGTCTTACCAAAAAAACATTTCAAAATCCGGCAAAATATCATATTCATGGCAATAACCCATGAAAATTTAAAAAAATTATCGAACTAAAACCATATATTATTAATATTTATAAAAAAAAATTTAAAAATTATGAAAATGTTTTCGAAGAATACAAAAAAGTTCTTCAAGATTTATCCTTAAATTACATTAGATAGAATTGATAGAATTGCTATAAAAAATAATTTAACAATAATAAATATTATAAAAACAAATAATGTTGTCACGTGTAAAACCCACAGGGGGTCATTGCAACCACAATTATTAATAAATAATACTTTATCCGAACATTTCGAAATATATGTGAACTAGAAATTCTCGTGCGTAGGAATATTATGTTTCAATAATTACATATATGGTAATATAATAAACGATATACATTCTTATGCACTTTGGACTTTCGAAATAGGTGGTTAGATGATAATGAACCTTTCTGGAATTTGTGTGGACGTCTTACGTAAAGATTCCCTTATCTTTATATATTAAAGATGTGCCGCTTTTTGAGTGACACATTTGTATACACTTTGTATTAACCACGACTTTCCAATTAATGGAAAATAGTTGTATCACGTCCCACGAATGGTCATCCCTGATAAGGCTTAGTCAGTTCTAACCCTCACCCTATTGGTGAACTAATATACATTGAGTAAAAACATATAAAAGCTGGAGATTAGAACTAAAGAAATCAGTTGTGTCAGCACCTGTGGCTCCGCAACTAACTTATTGTGGTTTTGTGTCCTGACGTATATTACTCAGCTCTCGCCATGTCTTTTACCGATCGTTTAGAGATGTAAGTAAATATTTATAATTATTATGTTTTTAGTTTATAAGGCTTGTAACCAATTCAATTAATATATAGAATAAACCGCTTCTTAAATATAACATGGTATGTTGTTACAGTTTTATTTTTCTAAACGATATGCAACCTAACATCTTATGTGTCTTAAAATCATCGTCGGTGGGATCAGTATCTTCCCAAAGTCGCTTGTGCACTTAGAACAGCCAAACATGAGGTTACGAATTTTACACCGTATTTTATTAATTTCGGGCGTGAGATATCATTGTTGGGATCGTCTCGAACAGAAGCATCTCTGGAAAATGTTAACTTCGAGCGCGAAGAATCTAAGATAAATGCACGTGCATGCAACTTTCAAGATCTCTATAAAGATGTTCAAAGTAAACTACAAAGAGCATACCAAAGATCAAAAACTCGTTATAATTTACGACGTAGAGATGTGAGCTTTCACCCAAATCAACTAGTTTGGCGAAAAAATTTTGTGTTGTCGGATGCATCGAAATACTATACGGCTAAGCTTGCGGATAAATATGTTGGACCTTTTCTGATTAATAAAAGAATATCTACGAACACCTATGAACTTAAAAATCTTGACGATAAAATTTTACCCGGCACATGGGACGGTAGTAATCTGAAGGCAAACCCGAATGTTGAAGAGGATTCAAAATAAAAGAAATCGGACCAATACTAGTGAATAGTCGAATAAAAATACGCCCAGATTTATTATATAGATACGGAGTAACAATAAAATTATTAAGGCCCCATGAATCTGAATTTGGCACATGGTACGCTGAAATTTATAATGTAAATAGTTACGCATGCAAACTAGTCAAAAATACCGCTTTAGCTTATAATACTTTTATTAACATTGACAGCCCAGAAGCCATGATGTTGGATATAAATGATAATACAGAAAAAACACACAACATTAACAGTGAAATTTCACAAAGGGAGCGGGACACGCTTTTAGAATTAATTAATGCGTATAGTGATGTCTATGCATGGACATCGAAACAGATAGGACTAACACATTTAGCTAAACACGAAATCAACACGGAAGAAGCCACGACCATTCACCAGCGGGCTTACCGAGTGTCTCATAAAGAGAGAGACGCTATCCAAAGCCAGGTACAAGAAATGCTTGAAGACAACATTATTCGTCCATCGTATGGAGCCTGGTCGTCGCCGGTAGTGCTGGTAAAGAAGAAAGATGATACCTGGAGGTTCTGTGTCGATTACAGAAAACTCAATGCTGTAACCAAACAAGATGTATATCCATTACCCGTTATCGAGGACATACTAAGTTACTTAGGAAACGCTAAGTATTTTACTAGTTTAGATTTATTTTCAGGATATTGGCAGGTACCAGTAAAAGAAGATAAACAAAAAACTGCATTTATAACACCAGACGGTCATTATGAGTTCAACGTACTCAGTTTCGGCTTATGTAACGCACCAGCTACATTCCAAAATCTAGCTGATATTGTTTTTAAAGAGGTTAAATGGAAAGAAGTTTTGATATATCTCGACGATATTATTGTTTTTAGCGATAATTTCGACGAACATATACGACGGCTACGGTGTATTTGAGCGATTAAGACAGGCAAATTTAACATTAAAGCCATCTAAGTGTGCTTATATACAAACAGAACTTAATTTATTAGGTTTTAAAGTTACAAATAAGGGCATTGCATCCGATCAAAAGAAATTAGATGCTATTAAAAAATTTCCATTACCTAAAAAAATAAAAGATGTACAAAGTTTTCTTGGTTTATGTAATTATTATAGAAAATTTATTAAAGATTTTGCAAAAATAGCTCGTCCATTACATCAATTAACTAAAAAAGATACAAAATTTAAAATAACAGAATTAGAAAATAATGCAATGGAGTGTTTAAAAAATAAATTAATTACAGCACCAGTCTTAGCTCATTTTAACCCGAGAGCCGAACTAGAAATAAGGGTAGATGCATGTGATTTGGGATTAGGCGGTGTGTTACTGCAATTAGAAAATGGAGAATGGCATCCTATAGCCTATATTTCACGTCGGCTGTCAAAAGCCGAGTTAAACTATACAATCACGGAAAAAGAGTGTTTAGCATTCGTATATTCTCTAAGCCAATGGCGACCATACGTTTGGGGCAAACAGTTTCGCGTCATTACAGACCATCACGCTTTATGCTGGCTGAAATCGATTCGCGATCCAGTCGGACGTTTAGCAAGATGGAGTATAAAAATTCAAGAATATCAATACGATATTTTTCACAAAAGCGGAAAATCTCACACGGATGCGGATTGTTTATCGCGCTATCCTACTGCAGATGCTTCGCAGAGTGACGAAGAAGAAGCCAATGACGTCATCACATACGCCATGTTACCACAAGATATGGTAACCGAACAATCCGTCGACAGAGACCTCAACACGATAAAATACGCCGTGCAAGATAAGAATTTCGGAAGTTCATTACAGCAGCGGCGCGCGAAAAATTATGAAGTTATAGACAATATACTTTATAAAATTAATCCAAAGCCAACTGGCCCGGGACGACTATTAGTAATCCCTAGCCATTTAGTCAAAGAAATAATGTTTGCTAACCACAACGAGCCAATAGCAGGACACTTAGGTTTCACAAAGACACTCAATCGTATCAGTAATAGATATTACTGGGATGGAATGCGCCGAGACGTCGAAAAATACGTTAAGGGTTGTGAAGATTGCCAAGCCAGGAAAGGGGTAAAAAATGTAAAACCAGCTGGCATGTTACATCCACTGCCAGTAGGGCAACCATTTGACAGAGTAGGCATTGATTTGTTAGGCCCGTTTCGTAGAAGCCGACACGGAAAAATTTTTATAGTAGTCGCCACTGATTACGCAACCCGTTTGGCTGAAACGAAGGCACTTTCAAGTGGAAAAGCTGAAAACGTCGCACGATTCAAAGCTGAAAGTATCATTTGCCGTCACGGTTCACCGAGAGTATTACTCAGTGACCGCGGTAAGGTATTCCAGTCGCAAATGGTGGATGAACTATTAAGAATATCGGGCATCGAAAATCATTTCACAACAACATACCATCCACAGACAAACGGTCTTACCGAGCGATTAAATAAAACAATCGCAGATATGTTAAGTGTCTATACAAATACCGCTCAAACTGATTGGGATGAATATCTACCACATGTTACGTTCGCCTATAACACAGCTGTTCAAGATACAACAAAGTATTCGCCGATTCTTTCTAATATACGGAAGAGAAGCGATACTACCCACACAAGCACATATAACTCTACCTATTGAGAATGAAATAGTAATAAAGACACAACAACAGCTACAAGAGATAAGAGAAAATGCTAAACAGAAAATACAAACAAAACAGGTCAAGGACAAAGAACGTTACGATAATAAGCTTCGGAATGTTTCTTACAATATAGGACAAAAAGTTAAAGTATATAACCCAGAACGCCATGTAGGTAAAAGCGACAAGCTGTTACTTAAATGGTTTGGGCCATATACAGTGCTAGACAAGAAGTCTGACGTAACCTATATTATTGGGAAAGGCAAAGGTAGAGGCAAACGCAATAAATTAGAGACAATACATGTTAGTAGAATGAAACCTTATCATGAGCCGTGGGAACCTGTTAGTCAAGAGAACAACGAACTCGACCAGAATAATACTACAGAAACCGAGAACGAAAACGGAACTTTACAGGATAACAGCGATAACAACGACGATGACCAGAACCCGTTATAAAAACTTTTTTTACAGTCACGTATTAGCCCAATATGTATATTAACAAATTTTAACTATTTTTTATTTTTATTCATGTATTTGTATATATATTTTGAATTGATATTGTATGTGTAAAACTATAATATTAGTATTTATAAATAGGGACTGGCAGCGAAGCATAGCCCGCATCGCTCTAGAATTACCAACGTTGGTAATGATGATGGACTGGTTGCCGAGGAGGGAGGCAGCGAACCTTCCGGCAATTTTCCTAATTTATCTAAGATCAACGGTGTTGGAGCCGATACTAAATGAAATAAAAACGTTTCATGCAAATGCGCCGTTGTTGTCTGCGATGCCGGTGGCGGGCAGGTTGAAAATGTTATTTGACCATGACATGAGAGGGAAGATCAATATAGTGAAAGCTATTTGCGATCTTCTCTGGACGGGCGACGAACTGTATGACGGTGAAACAAACCGCAGCGTGGGGATGCTTCTGGGACAATGTTACATGAAGTTCCAGAAACTTCACCCAGAAGCGCTGCCACTGGATCCGACCGAACTAAATCGGGCCGTGAAAAATATGGTGAACGAGGCACTATGGAAGCCCGATGTACTCGAGGTGCCATCCTTTCCTCCGCCACCCCCACGGCGCGGAAGGGGAATTGCTAACTCATGCAGACTTCCGCCGGGCCGTGCAGCGATAATTCGCGAGCGGTTGGGTTGGACTGTCCACGGAAGGCAGTCCCCGCATATTGTAACACCACCAGACACCCCCCAGTTAAGAGGATCCATAGAATGGCCTGAGCCGTCATACACGCCTCGCTCGCCGCCACCACCTTATACGGAAACGACTGGGGCCATATTGGTGAGGGATTCGCCCTCGCCCGTCTATGCCCTGCTCGGTCCCCCGAGATGTCGGATGACGAGAGGTGGTAAAAGCCAGTTCGCCAGTCCCCCCCCCACGTATAAAAAAGACAATAAAAAGACAGTATAATTAAGTTTAAGTGTAAGTGTAAGTTAGATTTAAGAAAAAAAAAAAACAATATTATCAGTACGAAAATAAGCAACTAGATTAAGGTAAGAATTTATTTTACTCACGTTATTAGTGATAGTTATTGTGTATTACTAACAGGTTGGGTTGCGATAACAGTGTCCACAACCACTAACTCAATATCTTCCAATTCTTCTCTTGAACCATACGGTGGTGGAGACAAAAACCAAATACACAACATACACTTCACAATATATTTACACAAACTTTTTAAAATATTCACGAGAAAGAATAGTATAATAAGTAACACGATCATAATATTTAAAACAAGAAACCAGTTATGTTTGTTTAAATCAACGAACTGCATCGTTAAAACTAACATTAAATCAAATCGTGTCATGATGCAAACTAAAATAAATTCTTATAAGTTAATCACCACGTGTAGAACTTCCGTTTTTGATAAAAAAAATATTTTAAGGAAACGGAATTTATAAATTTAAAGGAAGGAAAAGAAAAAAATGTATTGATAACAATTCTACTTTAAGAAATAGACAGAAATAAGTTTTGAGCGTAATATAGGTATAATATTTTCTTTATAAAATTAAACAACTTTAGGTTTAAATTCTGTTTTTTTATTTAAAATAAACGACGTTTCGACAAGGCTAAACGCCTGTCCTCATCAGGCAGAAATGACAGGAAAAAACAAACACATCAACAAGTAACTAGGAAAGCAACTAGATTACAGAATATACATTTAAAAAAAAAAAAAAAAAAACAGAAGATTACAATTTGTTAATAAAGGAAAGCCAAATTTTATTTAGCTCAAAACCTTCACTATGATTCAAGCAATTCTTGTCCTTATAAATCTCGATAGCTTCTCTAATTAATCTATTGCTATGATTATTTGGTCTAGCAATAATCACCGACTCTTCAAACTTTACGTCATGAAGAGTATCCAAAGCATGTTCAGCAATAGCCGATTTTCTTTATAATTTTAAGGTTTTTTCTATTTTTATTTTTATTTTATTAATGGTTAATGGTGAACATGTGCTTCTGGACTGAAACTAACAAAAAATATATAAATATCGTGTATGAAAAGTGCGTTACACGAAACAAGTTACAGGTTGATATTACTATGTGCGGCAGCAGTCCTGTCACAGGAAGGCCTGTCACAAGAAGTCCCAGTTCGTGTTGTAGCTGGGGCGTATTGGAAATCGTTACCGAGTACCGTGACGTATGAAGCAACCATTCCACTTACATACGTGTCGAAGTGGATAACAAGAGAAGAAGTGAATAACAATGATGATTACAGTAGCCAATTTTGTATACATGATAGCAGTGAGTGCAACATTAGCACGCAGTTATCAGCGATGAGCCAACAATACCAAAATATTTTTGAACAAATAGACAAATCAATGGATCCAACCTACTTCTTAGAGATAGAAGATTTACGTTCGCCTCAATTACAAGAATACCTACTACTCAATGCAAGCAGTCCGTTCATTCATTCAAATAGAAAAAGGCGAGCACTAGACTTCATAGGAGATGCTTTCCATTGGTGCTGCGGTGTGATGACAGAAACAAAGATGACAGATTTCGTGATGAATCAAAAAACTTTAGATGCGAAGATTGATGCATTAAAAACTGGCCTACATGAAGAATACAAGCACTTAACACTCTTAACTAACAGCTTCAAACAATATGATGATATTAAATAAATCATTCAAAGAAATATAAGAACAAAAGCGAGAGATAGAAGAATTCGACAGAACTATTCTACCTCAAATCAAAGATACGGGAGATAAAATAAAATTATACTCGAGAGAGTTATTAATTAACGATTTTATTAAATTAAAGCGTACACTTTTTATGACAAAACTATTCAGACAAAACGAAATATTAAAAGCTTGTAAAAACAGAAATATACCTACCATACTAGTCACGCCTGGAATTTTAGCGAACGATCTTGATCGATTAGAAGAAAGACTGAAGGAATATAACCTACAACTCGCAATTCCAAGACGGCAGCTATCACAATATTATAAATTACCAATCGTCGACTGTGGCCTCAGCCAAGATAATATTGTTGTACATTTGAAGGTACCAGTAACGCAAAAAGGAAGATCGTGGAAATTAGTCGAATTATTGACAACACCATTCGCTTGGCATAACGAAACCTGCACGATAATGCATGACACTATGTATCTGGCGGTCAGCGGTAAGGATTTACGTCCGATATCGGGTGCCGGTCTACATCAATGCCAGCCTTATCATGACAGATTATGCTATCTGCCGCGTTTTTCTTCTGATGCGGTTTACGGACCACAATGCGCTTTTAGAATGTATGAAGGAGCGACAGTAGACGAAATCACACAGCATTGTTCTTTTCGTTGCTACCCAAGCAAACAAATGGTAATTTCCGAAGTTAGGCCGGATACCTATGTCATCACACATCCGCCAAAAAACACAAAAATTCGATGTCCAAGAGGGGCGAAGGAAGTGAGCCAAGTACATATAGACCAACCAGGCGCATTACAAATTCAGTTACCTTGCGATTGCGCTATCTTCATCAACAAAGAGAAAATCATTCCGCCAAGAGTACCTTGTGGAGAAGACAGCAGAGAACTTCAAGTTTTACACGTACTGCCAGCAACTTGGTCTACACTCAACTCATACAGGATCAATCCATTAGTGCCTGAAACACACCCAATATACAACAATTTATCGGAGTGTTTAAATCACAACTGGACAACGACAGTACCACATTTAAATTTGTCTCAAATAAGCAATTTCAAAGAAGATTGGAATAACAAACTCTTCAATCTACATCCAGTTTGGGATAAAAATACGCACTATAGAGATTTTCTACTATATTTGTGGAATATCTTACTAGCTATAATTATTTTCAAAATCTGGAGAAGAATCGCTGCCTTGCCGTTCATTCCAAGTGCTCACAGGCTGAGCAACGAAGTAGAGACAATAATAGCTTATAATATATATATATATATATATATATATATATATATATATATATATATATATATATATATATATATATATATATATATAATTATTACGTTATTAGTTATAAGGCTTGTATACAATTTAACTTTTTTTTTTATTTTCGTTTATGGGCCTTAGACTTTCGTCTATTGGTCCGGAGCTATTTTTTATTTATTTATTTATTTATCGTTTTATATTTGGAGGTCTATTTGGTTTATGTACATTGATAATATAAATTGTATTTGAATGTTTGGACTTCTTAATAGTGTTTCTATGTTTGTTGGGAATGTTACTTTTTCTCTCGTTAATCTATTTATTAATACCGATCTATTGTTTTCGTATATTTTGCATTTAAATATGTAGTGGTTTATGTCTGCTATATCTGTATTATTACAATTGCATATATTTGAGTTGCTGATTTTAATTTTGTATAGGTGACTCGGCAGTCTATTGTGATTAAAGCGTAGTCTACATATTATTGTTGTTAATTTTTTACATACGATTTAACTTAATATATAATAATAAACTGCTCATTAAATATAACATGGTACGTGATTTCATTTGTCAACCCTCAAGTGAAGATTTACCCTGCTCGAGGGCAAAACAGCATTAATTCCCGAGATTATGATTTGGTACACGTCGTAAACGTGACAATATTTTGCCGTATCTGTGAAACATATAACAGGGCAAAACAGCATTAATTCCCGAGATTATGATTTGGTACACGTCGTAAACGTGACAATATTTTGCCGTATCTGTGAAACATATAAACCTAAGGAACATTTATGTTATATTAAGACAGATAATCGTAAAGTGAAAGAGAATAACTTATTTATTTATTATGATTTTGAAACACGACAGGACAAAAAACTAGATAACAATATTTTTAAACCCGAGGTGAACTTGTGTGTTGTAGAACAATTTTTCCTATTAACCAAATTAAAATTATGGCAGCGTCTCGAAACCAAACTACCAGAAACAGATGCCATACCCATATTTATAGAATTGTTAAAGCCAGCATTACGGCCATATTTGCGTATTTCAAGACCAGCGATATTTGATGAACTAATCGAGAGATCCACAGCAATCGATCCGTATTCAATAAAACAACAAACGATGAAACATTTAAAATATTTAACAGTGTATATGTTTGTATTACATTGTAGGAGTGGGGATAGTCTTATAATTGAGCAAATCTGGCAAGAAGCACTTGAGTGGGACAGACACAACAATATATTAGAACGAATACGGCAGCCTCTTGAAGGAATGTCAAAAAAATATTTATCAGTTTCATATATGCCGATAAGTGTACCCTTCGGCGGACAACATGGACACCCCCGTCCACAAATGCGGTTATATCATCAGTGTTATAATAAAACTTTATTAGAATATGTATTGCGATTTTTACAAACATTTGATAAAATTTTAAGCAGAGGTGATTTAAATTCTGAATTTATATACCATAACCTATAGAGTTAGTTATAATATTCTTTTGAATGATAAAGCATTTAATATATTTAATACAGATATTTCGAATGAGTGTAGCGTGTGTGATAAAAAACTGTTTATCTAGTGAGAAAATGCGTTGATGTTAACTGATGATGAATAAATGTGAATATGCTAGTTTTAGTTATTGTGATATATCAGGGGTCTAATATCAAACCCAGCAAACTCCACATTTTTAGATTATGGCTTTTTGACGTGTACGAACTTAGAGTTCATTTTGCCGTGTATCTGAATCATAAATTCGAATCAAATATATCTATGTCCCTTGTAAATTTCATTGTAAACTTTTGGTTTAGTATCAAATGCAGCAATCTCAATGTTTGTTATAACAAACATAGCAAACTCCATTCAACCAATTAGAAGCAAGTATGCAACACGCGACAATATGGCGATTGTGTGTAGAACGACTGAATACGTGCTCACCTTATTGTAACATTTTTAATAGTTTTGTGGAAAATTCAATAATATTGATGTGAAGACCTGTAGAATGGAAGTTTCTTGTACCGCAGTGCCAAAAGGCCAAGCCCGCAAATGTCCGCGGCAGCCGGAAAAATGAAAGGCAAACAAGGCTAAGAAACTGCGGTAAGTTCACTTTATCCAGGGGTGTACTAGACAAATTTTCATTACATAGAGATCCGTAGCTCAATAAATTTATTTTTTAACGTCAAAAATTTATTACGAGCCTTTTTTTGTCTATTAATGCAAGTTATGTATATTTTTTTAACCGCTAATATTTAACAAAAAAAAATTTTTTTTAGTTATGCTCCTCGAAGTTTGCCCGAAAAAATTTGCAAGCATGATAATGCACGGTTTAAATGTGCGTCCATAACAATGGCTGCAATGTTGACCTTTCATATGGCCTTCTATAAAAAATGTTGCAAATCCTATCAAGATGCAATGCACTGTTACTGAAATATTGCCGAGCTGTACCTATAAAAAGAAGACGACCGCAAAATAATAAACACAGCCAAAAATCATTAACAACAACATTCAAATCTGCCAGAAAGCATTTTTAAAAATGCTAAATATAACGAAATATAGAATACAGTATATCATGAAGAGACATTCCGCAACTGGAGAATTTCCAACGGAAAAAAGAGGCGGTGACCATAAAACCCATCTATTTGCGGAAGTCAGAAAAACAGTTCATGAATTCCTATCATCTCTGAAATGCACCGAGGCCCATTATTGCAGAAGCAGCACATCGGTCAGAAAATACTTACCAAGTGAACTTAAGATAAAAAAATTATATAGAATGTACGCAGACAAATATGGCTACGGGAAACATGCGAAGTTAGGTTTGTTCCGAAAAGTCTTCCAGACAGAATATAATTTAGGATTTGGGTCGCCACGTACTGATGTTTGTTCAACGTGCCTGCAATATGAGGAAAACATAAAGTCCGAAACAGATATCGCAAAAAAAAGAATTGATGATTCAAAAAAGGGTGCATGTGCTACGTGCGAAGGCTTTTTACCAATACTTAAAGGCAAAGGAAGATGGCATTAAGACATTTTCATTTGATTGTCAAAAAAACCACCTCGCATGCGCGACTGTTCTAGTTTGGTAAAATTTCCGGTTGTTTTGAATAGTTCATTCATGACGTAGTCTGACGTCACCACGAAGTTAATTATTTGTTTATTTTGTACCTCAAGAATTATTTACGTTTTATTTTGTCAATAACGTTGGAATCTTTAAATAAACGCTACTATAAGTAGCATTGTCAAAACAAAGAAAGTAACCTGTTTTCTTTTATTTGTTGTTGTGTTTGTCCGCTGCGAGCGTCATATTTTAAGGTCATATCAGGAACGAGCAGTTTATAAGTTTAGTTTCCCGGCACTGCGTAATAAACTTGTTGGCGCCCAATTCAATTTTTTTTTATTATTATTATTACCGCTCATTATTTCGCGACTAATTTTTTGGGACCTCGACCCATTGCGACTTGAGCCGGCCGCGGCACCGGGGAGTTCCTTTTTAACTCCTTCGCTACGCTCAAATCCGTTTTGAGTGTAGCACCGTCCCTTTAAAAAATCGAAGTCATATTTCCCATTACAGGACATTCGTATATGCCAGCAGATCGCGTATTCGGACACATAGAAAAAGACATAAAAAGAAAGGAAGTAGTAATTGATCCAGAAACATATATCAGCATAATATCGCAGTACGCAACAATTGTAAATCTTAGTCAAAACTGTCCAGTTTATGATTGGAAAAAAGTTGCACAATCGGTCATAAAGCCTGCACAACAATGGCATATTAAATTTAATACAGGTAAACGCTTTTTTATAAATAGGTCTAGAAAACAAGAAAATGCTCTAAGTGCCGGGGAGCTATTTTATAAATCTGACCTGGCAAAGTATGAAAATATATGTAAAAAGGGAAAAATGATTAATATGATAGTCCCTTTCGAAATACCTTGCGGTTTGCAAGTAAAGCCATTAAAAATAAAAGATGTTAGTACTTTGCTTACTAAACATTATGGTACAGACTGGCGGTCACTACCAGAGCTAAGGTATTTTACTCGAGTCATACAGTATTTTTTTAAGGGCCTCCTATTAATATTGAACTATAAATTTAGTTATTATTTTAATAGTGAGTTTTAAACAGGAAACCTGCATACCACGGAGGCAGCAGAAAGTCTACAAAATACAAGTACGACGATGGAAGATGACGAGGAACAACAGTATTGTTGTACGTACATTGAAAGTACTGACGACTTGCGTATTTAATAATTATTGTGTATTAACATTGTATTTCATAAGAATTTAATAAATAAACATTGACATAAAATAATTTATTTGTTATGTGTCATTATTTTATTCTTAGGACTTAGTACAACCCTGTTCGAACCTAACAAATGCAATAATAACAAAGACAGCAATCTCCAGATAGACAAATAACAAAAACAGCTAAGTCCAAATTTTTAATATCAAAGTCAGCAATCTCCATCACATTTATCAAAATTTTGCTGAAAGTGTAAGTGGAATCCCAAATTATTGTGTAAAATATGATACCTAATATTATTCCGCATATGATTAAGTGGCAGTATATCTCTTTTTCCCAAGGAAACAATTATATAACGTATTTTTTGATTCCCGAATATTTTACTCACATTGACTTTGCTGGGTTTGATATTAGACCCCTGATATGTACCTATTATAGTTTATATATTTTTTTTATTATATAAAATATAAAAAATTTGAGTTTTTAAATAAAAAGAATTTTATTTTATTTTTCATTTTTTAATATTAAATACACATTTGTAACCCCATGGTAAAGTGTTTGTGTATAAATAATTTACAATTCTTTTATCATCAGGGGGTGGGGGAAGCTGCCTTCCCACTCCCTAGAAATAGCAAAGAAATTATTTATAATATTTTGGTATATACATTCTTTTTACAGTTTTTTTGTTTCAAATAAAATAAAAAAGACAAGTAAAAAAATGTGATTACTGTGATTACTGAGAAATCTGATAATACAGATTTCTCAAAACGCACATAAATGAACACTCGGCAGCGCGATTTCTTTACTTATTGTTATACACCTTTCTGACGCACATACCTGCGTTTTCCTTAACAATGTTGCATCCCGCAATTATGTTGAAGATGACAAGTGAGGAATTCGAGATGAAGTCCAAGCATTTCTCTAAATTTTATATGGTGCAAGATTTTGATGCCGAAGCCGAAATGTAGTATAAAATGTGGAAAGACAAAAAGTTGACCAAAGAGATGTTAAAAGAATTAAATTTGTAGATTTAATACAATGAAGCGGAAACTTTTTACCCTGCTACAATGAATTTCAAAACAAACGTTGGAGAGATTTTCATCAAATCCGCGAAAACTTATGTTGTCTGATTAAATCAGTTTATAGTTGAAATTGAATATTTGTTTAAAAGATTGTCACAGTTGATTGTATCATTATTTCACCCGAATAAATATACTTCTTATACATACTAACTTTTCTGCTTAATCCTTTTTTTTAAGTTAGTATAATGTTTTGCTCGGTATTTGTTAATTTTTTATGGAGAGTGTGGTTAAACCGTATGCTATTAAATCCGCGAATTTGATGAAGACTGACTTAGACCCGGTTTATCGATGCTCGGTTAAGCTAAGTTATCTGTAGGTTAAGACCTAACTGTCAGTTAGTTCGTTTATCGATCTTTTGTTTATGATAACTGACAGCTAAATTCTCAGTTAGAATAACCTTGAGTTACAAGTGCCAGTTACAAATTTTAACACATGGTTAATAACTGTCTGTGACATCACAAGCGCGTCATCTCTCTCTTTTTTATATCTGTCTTCATTTTGTGTTTGTCATTTAACATCAGCTGTTTTCCGCTTTAACTTCTCTGCTGTATAAAATTTTGTCTTTTATTTATTATAATGGATAAACGAAATCGTGCCACAAATTTTAGTATTAATGAACGACACAAATTAGTTTCATTAGGCAATAAGTGTAAAAAAATTATTGAAAATAAAAAACCGATGGTGTATTCTGGAGACAAAAAGACGAGGCCTGGAAAAAAATTGAAACAGAATTCAATGCTGGTATATTTAGTCAGGTAAAACGCAAATAAATGATATTAATGAATTCTTATTTTAAAACATAACCATTTTATTACAGCCCCGCACTGCAAAACAACTAAAATATAAGTACGAGGGAATAAAAAATGAATTAAAAAAAAAAAAACAGCCAACATAATTCCTATATGAAAGGTACTGGAGGGGACTTGTATCCACCAGAAACCCCGAATGATGATTAAGAGAAAACATTGTCTGAAACCATTGCTTTGCAAATACAAGGTTTGCAAAGCATGTTTGACAGCGATGGAATTGAAGGTAGTTCAAAAAATATATATTTATTTCACTATACAAATTACATATAAAATATTGAATGTGTGGATACAGAGTGGAGTGATCACAATGTGGTCCAATTACAAACACCGGTTCACTTCGCTCTGAAAGTAAATTGATCAGAATCGGTCAACCAACAAATTATTATCAATAATCTAGACAACGAAACCGAAAATATTGTAGATGATACAAAGAATGGTAACTTCTGAAAATAAAAATATGCCTGACAATTATCTAATAAAATAAATTTTGCAGTATCACGAATATGTAATACAAACATGAGTAGACGACGACCTATATGTACCCCCAAAAAAAAAGCATGTCTTCTGCAAGTGCTAGTTTTGAACTACTGGCCGAAAGTAAAAGAGAACTTGTTCAAGTTCAAAAAACAATAGCAGAAAAACATTTAAAACAAATGGACGAAGAACATACAAAAAAATGGAAATTTTAAAATTACAGTTGGAAGAACAACAATTAAAAGTACAAGTACTGAAGCAAGAGTTGAGATCTTAAAACTTATATTTTTTGTATTTTTTTTTTTTTGTTTATTTTTAAAACTTTTTTATTTAATTATATACTAATTTTTTTTTTATATTTTTGGTTAGAGTAATTTTTATTATATATGTACCTATATGCAATTATTATATATTATTATTTTTTATATCTTAAACTATCAATCAAAGTTTGAAGACAAGACCAAATTACCGAATGAAAAATATTCAATTTCGCGAGGACAAGATAACAATGCTAAATATAAAAATAAACACAATTGCTACAATTTTTTTTTAAATATTTGTAATGTTGCTTCTAAAAGATTCTTCGCTTTTCTAATAATTATTCGGCCGCTTTTTCTTCTAAATTTTTAGAACTTCTCGTCAATTTTTCCTTCTAATTTCTCAGAATTTTCATCGACTCTTGTAGAAACTTCTATTAATTCGTCCTTTGATTTTGTCGAATTTTCTGTAAATTTCTCTTCTACTTTTGTTGTATTTTCGAGAAACTAACTCCTCCGTTTACAAGTTTGTAGAATTTTCTTGCATTTGTGTACTCAAATTACTCATGACTTTCAGAATCCTCGTTAAACCAGTATATCAGATTTTCTTCATATTGATATATTTGTATTTCTAAAAAAAAAAAACTTCGTAAATTTTTTACAAAAAATATTTTTAAATTTTTGTTAGAAAATGTTGCATAACTACGAAATGTTAAATAAAATAAATAAAACATATGACAGCAACTGTGAACTATTTCTTATCACTTTATCATTTACTTTTAAGATCTACTACAAATTTCTATATTTTTTGCTGATGAAGACGCACGTTAAGTTCGTCAAAATATCGATTTATTAATCCATTTTAATTAATCGACTGGAATATCGCGACAAATATCTGTCGTACAAAAAAATGTTCAAAACAAAAGTTAAATGGTTTTGAGGAGGCCATCTGATCCTGTCAAATTTTCTTCACTTCCACCCCCAGGGGGTGGGAGTGGGGGTCAACTTTGATATCTTAAATGGGAAGCCCTATTTTTTTATTACAGATTCGGATTTTACATAAAAAAGTATAAAGATTTTATTCATTCAATTTTTTTGAATTCGTGATAAATAAAATTAATCAAGCTGGAAAAAAGGGGATTCACGGGATACCGTGAGTCTTTGTAAGGCAAAACAAAAAAAAGTTTGAAACAGTTTATAATAATAATAACACTGAACAAAAATTCATAAGCTTATAGTGAAATTAATATAAAATAATATTCTCATGTTTGGATTTTTTTCCCAAAAAAAGATACAATGACAAATTATTTAATTTACTTAGCTATTGACATAAGTTACATTTTTCATTGAATCTAAAAATATTAAAATTGTATCGGTATTTATCGAAATACCTATAAATCAATATTATCGATATTTTTTCTAAATATTAGTTATCGATATTTCACTATATCAATATATTGACATATCGATATTTTTTAAAAATCAAATATCAAATACCAATATCGCCCAGCCCTAACACAGCATTGAATTAAAATTACATAATTCGTATAAATACTGGGTGAATATTTTCTGAAAATTAGATTAAATTCAGATTTTTCTGGGTAATAAGAGAATTTTTCTGAAAATTTAATGAATCTAGGATAATTTTATTGTTATACAGTGTTGCCAACTTTCTGAGAAAATTTTACACAAATTTAAATACAAATTTTTCAAAATACCTCAAAATTTATTTTTAAATTTTATTTACATTACAAATTAATGTTTCCGAAAACGCTGGCGCGTTTGTACTCTTGCTTGTTTTATCGCAAATTTTCATGATAAAAGTGTATATGTAGTATTATAAGATTTTTTTTATATTATTAGAGCTAACGCCTGTTTTCACATCCTATTTATATTACTATATTACTAAGAAAAATGAAAAGCAAACTAAAATAAGGCGTTTTTTTGCTCATCTGTTATTGGCACTCAAATATATACATGTTTTTGATTATATGCGCCGCGATTGCATTCAAACAGACATAAAATTAAATAGAAGACGTATAAAATCATACATATTATATTTATATTCATTAGTACATCAAAATAATAATTAATAAACTCTTACTTTCACAGATAGTTCAAATAAAACATAACGTAGTAAAAATCTTTCAAACTCATTATATTAAATAAAACTGCTTTAGGTTAAAGTTCTGTATTTATAATCGACGTTTCGACACACTCAACGTCCGTCTTCATCAGGAAAACTCATACAAATGACATTACAGAAAATAGCAGAACATAAAGACAAGTTGCTAGGTAACAAATAATTAGATGATAAAATTTATAAATTTTTAATTAATAGAATTCAAATTTTATTTAACTCAGTGCCTTCAGTGATTGACGTTATCTTATTCGTTATAAATTTAAGTTGCTTCGTTTTTTTTCGTTTCGTTAAAGATTAAAAAAACAAATTATATTAATTAAAATACAATTTAATATAATCATTTAAATATAAAAAAATTAAAAATTACAAAAAAAAACTTTAGCAAAATATACATACATACATACATACACAATCACGACATGTCCCCAAAAGGGTGTGGCACAAACTCTTTTCATTATTCCGAAATCAGTCGCCTCCAAACACTCCTATCCAAACAAGCAACTTTCGCTTCATCCACATTCATAATTTAATATTAAATTTATTTATCTTTTTAACAAGATTTTAAACAAAACAGAAACGTGATGAAAAATTTAACGTATCTCAGTTATATTTAAAGATTTCAATATTAAATGTTTCAAAAGTTATAAACATAGAAACTTAAGCAACTTTAATTTTGACTTCGAAACAAATCGTTAAAATATCATTTATAATTTCCTATAATTAATCAAAAATATCATTTACTTGACATAGATATGTTAATAGACCTTGAACAAATAAATGTTCGTATTGTCATTGTGAAATTTAATATAATAATACTCAAGAATATTGAGATTTTATATTTTCCCAAAATTTCACAAGATACTCAGTCGTTGAATCGGCTGTTAAGCTATGCATCAACGACTGGCCAGTTTAACCGTAGATACGTATTTCGGTCTTTAGGACCTCATCACAGCACCGTACTGATGAGGTCCTAAAGACCGAAATACGTATCTACGGTTAAACTGGCCAGTCGTTGATGCATAGCTTAACAGCCGATTCAACGACTGAGTATCTTGTGAAATTTTGGGAAAATATAAAATCTCAATATTCTTGAGTATTATTATAGATATGTTAATTAACATACATAATATAAAATTAATAATTTACAATATTATTTTTTTACAGTAAATCTTAAAAAAAAAACCTTGATAATATGCATTACATTTTAAATACAATTCAAAATGTTGAAAATAAACACTTATATAATAATACTACTAGCACTGACTAACAATATTGTTTATTTTATTTCAATAGTGGAATGTGTTATATGCTGCAACTATACTTTCCGAGAAAAAAATTACTAGTTTTTAAAATTAATTATGGCTGCAATAGTTATCCGTGATTAACCAAACTCTCACAAAAGTTTCTCATACTACCCACAAAAATTATATAATTTTAATACCGTACAGGGCTGCCAACTTTCCGAGAAAATAACACTAAAGTTTTTAAAAATTTATAAAGGCTCAATTATTTATCCAATTTTAATCAAATTTGCACAAAAGATTCTCCTAGTGCCCGCACAAACTATATAATTTTAGTAAAATGAAGTGTTGAGAAAATGTTTTTGAAAATTTATTGATTTCATTATTTATCGCATTTCAATCAAATTTTCGAAAAAGAATATCCTGTTGCCCACACAAATTACATAATTCTAGTAAAATACAGTATTAACAACTTTCCGAGAGAAAAATATAAAATATTTAAAAATGTATTAGAGCTACATTATTTATCCGTAATTAACCAAATTCTCATGGAAGAATCTCGTAGTGCCCACATAATTATATAATTTTACTAAAACTTATTGTTGCCAACTTTCCGAGAAAAAATACTAAATTTTTAAAAAATATTATGATAACATTATTTATCCGTGATTATCCAAATTTTCACAAAATATTCTTTTAGTGCCTACATAAATTACATAACTTTACTAAAATACAATGATGCCAAATTTCCGAAAGAAAAATTACTAAATTAAAAAAAAAACAATTATTTATAATAATTTGTTATAACTGTTCGTTAGATGGTAGAGCTAATATCATCAGTAGTTACGTGACTTGACACTAGTACGCAGTGTGTATAGTGATGGCCAGGCAATTCAATGTAGACAATTATATAGTACATTTTATAGAAGTAAGTATGCATTTTTACCACTTTGCAATTATTCTGTATTTTAAGTTTAACAATAATTCATATTATGTTACTTTTTTCGAGCTGTTCTATGTATAGTATATATATATATATATATATATATATATATATATATATATATATTATTAGTCTTTTAACCTGTTAACCGAGCGGGACATATAAATACGTCCTTGAAATATATGTTGCGCCCTGGAACGGGTGGGACGTATAGTTTCGTACAACAGAGGTATTAGTCATCGATACATGTTTCGACGTGAATTTAAGACGCGGAAAAAATCAGTATCATTTCGCTATTGAGACTCGTCGACGTACTTAAGGCGGAGTTATAGATTGACGCTGAGGCTGAGGTTGAGGCTGAGGTTGAGGTTGAGGCTGAGGTAGCGCTAGTTGAATCTACGCAACTAAATATGTCAATTCATAAATTAAACGCTCAGGCTGCGACTGAGGTTGCGGTTGAGGTTGCGAGTTGCGTAGATTCAACTAGCGCTGCCTCAGCCTCAACCTCAACCTCAGCCTCAGCGTCAATGTATAACTCCGCCTTTACACCTACCTACCTATTTTCGTATTATATTTTATTTACTTATATTTTTTATTTTTAAATTATTGTTTATATTTTTTATATTTCCAATATTTTATTTTAGAATACATTTTAATAAGTGATATCAGCGATGACGAAATCATTGTACCGGCAGGTATAAAAAGGAGACGTATTATGAGTTCGTCATCGGAGTCATCTGACGGTAATTTTAACTACGACACGGAATTGAGCGATACTGAGAATGAAGAGGGTGAAGAAGTTGACCAAGTTGGTCCTAGCAACAGCATTGTTTCTGACGAATGGCTACCTCAAAATGCAGAAAGACCACCATTTCCCTTTACTGCACATCCTTTAAAAACTTTCGATACTCCTCCAAAAAAAGTTCCTTTGTTTTATCTTGAGAAGTTTTTCGATGAGGAACTTATCAAATTAATTACAGAGCAAACAAATTTGTACGCCGTCCAATTTTTTGATAATGATCCTGAGTTGAAACCACGTTCCAGAATTCGAAAATGGAAGGATACAAATGAAGCTGAAATGAAGATTTTTTAGGGAACCTAATTTTACAAGGAATAATTGGAAAACCGGCTTTGGAACATTATTTTTCAAGAAGAAGAATAATTGAAACACCATTTTATTACGAAACTATGAGCGAAAGCAGGTTTGGATTATTATGTAAGTTTTTGCATTTTGCGGACAATCTAAGTTTTGATCCTAACACATCTAATAAAAAAAACATATAAAATTGATCCAATCATCAATAATTTGTCAGAAAAGTTTAAAAGTTTTTATGTATGTGAACGAGAAATATGCGTAGATGAATCTCTTTTATTATGGAAAGGGAATTTATCTTGGAAACAATATATATAT
The DNA here is from genome assembly GCA_963966155.1 of Clivina fossor. Lineage (NCBI taxonomy): Eukaryota > Metazoa > Arthropoda > Insecta > Coleoptera > Carabidae > Clivina > Clivina fossor. The sequence goes on along the minus strand of OZ014551.1, from coordinate 32,639,946 downwards.
ATATATATCTACAAAAAGAGCTAGATTTGGAATGAAGTTGTTTATTTTAAGTGAAAGCCAATCTGGATACGTACAAAATATAATTTTATACACCGGCAAGGCCACAAATTATGGTTCGAACTACCCACAAGAAAAACAATCAACAAGAATTGTTTTGGAGTTAACACATGACTTACTGAATAAGGGTATAGGATTTACTTAGATAATTTCTATAATCAATTCATTTGGCTGAAACTCTTGTGTCAAAAACAATACAGACATTGTTGGAACAATGAGGAAAAACAGAGTCGGAATCCCCAGTGAATTATTAATTATTAACATTAACATTAACATTAACATTAATTATTAAATACACGGACTGAAACAAAATTCATCAGTGCCTCTAATATATACGCTAATACCAAATAAATTAGAACGAACGTACGATCAGCTCTACCAACAATTAAAAAATTTAGAGCCATTGTTATCCCCGGTGACAATTACGACAGAATTTAAAAATGTTATGTGCAATTGCTTTTGTGCCATTGAACGACGTAGTAGATGTGTTTGAATCATTTTGGGACAGTGAAGTTTTTTCGCCTGAAGCCCAAGGCGTCATCGACTATTTTGAAGACACGTGGATTGGGCGCCCACATAGAAGACAGCGACGACCTCCACAATATTCACACGAATTGTGAAACCTCCATCAAACTGTTTTAGAGGGTTTACCTAAGACCAATAACTCGGTGGAAGGTTGGCATCGCGGATTTCAAGAGCAGGTTTCGGCTATGCACCCGAATTTGTTGAAATTTATCAATTGCATAAAAAAAGAGCAAAGCTTAAATGAACTACGAATAGAACAATATTTAAGTGGGGTGATGCCAGAACGTCAAAAAAAAAAGTACAGGGACTGTAGTCAACGAATTCGAATAATTGTAGAGGGATATGATATAAATAATGTTATAGATTTTATTAGAGGGTTTGCCCATAATATTTCTTACTAATTATTTTTATTGTTGTAATGTATTTATAAATTTTGACAAAATTATTTTAATTGCAATTTTTAGTTCTCTTTTTTTAGATGTAAATACTTATAAATATACATAATTGACTCATGTAATTGTGATGTAGTATTTATACTGTATATTTGTGTAAATGTCGACTTATAATATCTCTTACTAATTATTTTTATTGTTATAATGTATTTATAAATTTTGACAAAGTTATTTTAATTGCAATTTTTAATTCTTTTTTATTGATATAAATACCTGTAAATATACATAATTGTTTCATATAATTATAATATATTATTTGTACTGTATATTTGTGTAAATGTTGACAACGTTACTACTCGTATATATTGTATTTTATTCTTTGTTATTTCAAATACAATTTTTAGTTCTCATATTTGTTTTTATTTACATTCAAATATTTCAAATTCTTTTTAAAGCCCTCGGGCATAAGGTTTTAACTTAGAAAATCAGTTTATACTATTACAAAAAAAATATTACATCTTTTATTTTCGAAGAACGATACTTTCGAAGAATTGATATTCAAAGAATTGCAGTTTCGAATAATTGCATTTTCGAAGATTTGTTTTTCGAAGATTTGTTTTTCGAAGAATTGCTTTCGAAGAATGTTCCTAGATCCATATTTTTACTACCGGTTTTGATTTTTAAAGGTGTTAGAAACAAGCTGGAATTATTTGATGGATTACCATCTGGATCAAACGTTTTTATGAACAAAAAATCTTCGTATATTACATCAGATTCATTTTTACAATGGTTGAAAGAATATTTTATTCCCAGCAAGCCAAATGGGAAGTGTTTACTTATTATACTAGGTGGTCATACATCTCATTGTAGTGAATTAGAAATGTTAGAATTAGCAGACACGCACGATGTTATAATTTTATGTTTGCCCAGTCATTGTACCCAGGCACTTCAACCCTGAGATAGCAGTTTCTTCCGTCCTTTTAAAATTTATTTTAATCAAGAAGCTCAACACTGGATGAAGTTCAATACCAGTAGAAATTTAACTAGATACCAAGCTGGTAAAATAATGAAAAGCATGGTTAAGAGCCGCATCTGCATTAAATGCAATAAATGGTTTTAAAGCTACTGGAATTTACCCGCTACAACCTAATGTAATTCCCGAACATTTCTTCTCTATTATTATTACTCCAGAAAAAGATTCCACGTATAATAAAAATGTGGAAAATGTACAATCTATTTCACTCATTGATGATATTAATAAAGAAAATCGTGACATAAACCCGCAACCCAGTACATCAAAATGCACACCGACAAAATTATTGCATGACATATCTCCTGTGCCAAAAATACCAATACCCTTCAATCAGAGAAGGAAACAGATAGCTTCTGTACTAACTTCCGAACAAAATATTGATGTGAAAAGTTAAAAAAAAACAAACTGAAAAAGAAAAATATAATTGGAGTGAAAGTGATGACAAACCGTTATTAAATAAAGAACCGATATATCAATGTGTGGAATGTTTCGAAAATTATGAAAAAACAAAAAAAAAGTTGACTGGATACAATGCATTCAATGCAATAATTGGTTGCATGAGACATGTACTATGTACAAAGATACCTGCATTCCATGTTCAAGAATAGAACTTAAGAAGAAAAGTAAAAAATGTTAAGAATTAAATGCGGCATCTCTACTATTTAACATCGGCGTCTCATCCATATAGTGCGGGAGAGAAGCCTTTTTCTTGCTTTTTATATGGATATATATTTTAATTATTGTTTAAATAATATTTTTATATTTTTTTGCTTTATTTTATAGAATAATAATTGTATTTTATATTTCTTGTATTTATATGAAATAAAAATTATTTTTGAAAAAGTTATGAAATTATTTCCTTACACGCAGCATCTGTCCCGGCTTTACTCTATTATTTAACAAAATTACTGAAAGTTTTACAAAATATTCTTTTAGACTGACAAATATTATATAATTTTATTGCTCTACAGCGATGCCAACTGATGATGTCAAAATGGTCTATATATGGATTTATTTATATGCTTCTAATTCTTGTTTGATATTAAAATTAGTTATTTTATTTCAAGGTACTCTACTTAAAAAAAAATTTTTTTTTTGTAATTAAATTGTTTAAACTAATGTTAAATTTCCTTGATAAAAATGATAGCTAAATGAATTTAATGACTAATTTTGAATTAGTATGATATAAATATAAAATATCCAATAAATTATGTAGTTATTTTTGAGTTTGTAATACAAACTCAAACAACTTTGCAACAAAATTTACTAGATGATTCTGAAGAAAAAGTCTAATATAAAGGAAACAATCGTTAATGATAAAATTTAATAAAAATAACATATCTACCACAAAAGAAAGTAATTTTTGAGTAATACGGTGATATTTAAAATTAAATTGCACTTAAGATTTTTAAATATTAAAAAAAAAAAAAACATCAAAATATATAGGTGTAAATTTGTATAATAAATAACTTTTTTTAACAACAATTTTTGATATTCTAACAAATAAAGCTAAACTTAAGCAATTTTGAAAAAAATATTGTATATTTCAACCAGCACCAACAATGGAATTGTCCCATTACTTTAAGTATGAACTTTAACTGCCCAAAACAATTATTTAGATTCAAATATTTTATAAAAATAAGAAATTATTATAAAAATAAGAAATTATTATAAAACGCCCTATATTTTCATAATTAATTATTGAAAAAATTAATATTTTGCGCGGATCATTCTATCAGTTGCGTATTTTAGCCAATACTATAGTCCTAACTTACAAAATATAGTAGTTAGATATTGTTTTGTACCTTATTATTTGAATAATACTTTGCGAAATAAAAACAATTTCTTTATTAAAGTACACAAAATACAAATAATATAAAAAAAAAATGGTTTAATTTAGTAAATATTAGTGAAATGTGAAAACTAAAATAGCAGTTATCAACTCGACTATAAGTAACAGAATTGCCACATTTCTAATTATATTATTATAAAAGAAAATATTTTCAATTTTTGCAAATAGAAAAGATGCATAATTATTTCATATTTTAGTTTTTAATAAATTATTATAATTTACTAGTTTTTGTTATATTTTTTGCTAAAAATTCATTATTTAAATAAAATAATTATAACTAAAACTCTTCAGTACTGGCCACATGAATATTAATGACAGAAATGACCAGCAGGTAAAGCTAGTTTTATATAAGTTATTCTTGTTTCTATACCGTTTCAGAATTAAAAAACATGTGTTACATATTTTGATTACTAAAAACTTCAACTTTCAGAAAATAAAATAAAATTATTGTTAGAAAAAAAAAACGGGACAACTCCATTACCCTAAAAGTTTTTTTCACAATTACATTAATAAAATTCTTTCACTATTTAAATTTAAATAAATAAATTTAAAACAATAAAATACCAATAGCCTTTATTACATTCTACATATTTTAATTCAATTAAGTGTATCGATTTACGACGTATTCGAATTACAGTAAACCGCAATTACATGATACCTTTTTTTTTGACAACGTTAGCCACACCAAATTCTTAATTTGTGAATTTTTATTTAACTTAACAACTTTATTTATTTGTAGTCCAATTTGGCAATCGATTTTCTTCAAACTTTGCATATATATATATATATATATATATATATATATATATATATATATATATATATATATATATATTTGTCTCCGATTACAACACAATATTTCGTTAAATAAAATTACCAACAAAGAATATTTTCAATTTTTACAATTAATAGACATTGAAGTCATTTTGAAATGTATTTGTAAACAAGTCATAACTAAAAATAAATTATATAAAAAGAATTTTATATAAATAGCTTAATAATAAATCAAGCAAAGCCAGTGTTTCCAAATAGATCTAATCCGATAAAAAAAATGCAATATATAATATTTGTCATTTATCATGTGACAGGATTCTATAGTATTTTCGTAATTTTAATCGAAATTGAAATTGAAAAATTTGTGTGATAGTTTACGAAAATAAACGATATGCATAAAATATACACAGAGAATATCAGAAAAAATGTTCAGCACCAAATATAACAAAGCAGTACGAACTTAAAACAAAGCAATTTTGCTTACGTTGATCTTAAATGTTCTACCCAATATTTCTAGCATTCGATTAACAGCAGCAAAATTCCTTAGTTTTAATTTCGTATTGCTTCAAGTTCTATTCAGCATTGAACGTATTTTCTGACACATGTTTTGTATTTATCTTTCACATAGAATTAAGTTAACATTACGTAGATTACGTTTAGGTAAATGCTACGGAATCCTGTCACTGCAATGCAACTGTGTTTGAGTTTAGTTGCAATGAAAGTATTACAAGTCCAATTTTGAAAAAATCGATTAAAAATTAAGATTCTTTATTTGCTTACACAATCAATCAAGAAACAATATCTATATAATATTCATAAATTAAGGTAAATCATTATTTCCATTCAATTACAAATACCAAGTACAAGAAATATTTATTGAATTTTCCACAAACATATTTGTTTCATTCTTCGGAATATAATTTGAATTTTATATAAAATAAAGAACAAAACATTATCGGATTTTCATTTAAAAAATTATCTTCAGAAGCAAATAATTCCACATATGCTTGTAAGTTAGACGAAAATTTTTATGTCACATGGAATTGTTAGACATATTAATAATGTACAAAAATTATTTAAAACAATAATTTAAAACAAATCTATAAAAAATTTCTTCTATATTTTAAAAAAATGTTGTCGTCAGTACCAATTGATCCATCATATGCAAATAAGTTAAATTATTATTTTTTTTATGTCATTCTAGAATAGTCATACCACAATTTATAATTTTTTATGTTATATCTATAATAATTATCAAACATTAACCCCCGTATTCTGAAACATTTCCGTTAAAAATAATGGTTCCTTAAAATGAAAATTCTTAAATTTCGTAAGAAATCTTTCTATGTAAATTGCAATGAAATTTCTTACGGGATCCAAGAATTTTCATATTAACAAATCATTATTTTTAAAGAAACAGAATACGGGGGAGTAACTCTAAAGTAAAATTATAATAAAAATTATTTTTTTAAAATATATTAAAACTTGAATTATTTTAACTCGTTTATCGTGCGCAAAAGTTACATATATTAGTTACGACATATGTACATATACTGATTATACGGATTACATAAATGCGACAAAAAGAAACAGAATGTAATAACACAATGTGCTACAATCTGGAACTTGGAAACACTGTGTCAACGGCCATAATATATAGTTCATTTAACTCGTTCAGTTATGATGATAAAAAATTATTGTTCAAGTATTTATAGTTACAAGAAAATTCAATATTATTTTTGTATGTGTGCTTGAAACTATTAGCATATTTAGCAGATAAAATATATAAAATACGCTTCTTTTATGACCTCACTGCCTAACAGCAAAATAGAAATTATTATCATGTGTAAGACTTCAAAGCTGTATAATTAGTTTACATAAAAATAATCTTGAAAATAACATTATATTTCTTGGTAATTTAATGATAAACTTTCTGTATTTATTGTAAAAATTCGAAATTGAATTTTACAGAATCACACTCTGCCAATTTATTTTTTATAATTATTAATTTTGAAAATAACAAAATATATGCATACCGCTGGAATAAAAAAAAAAAAATTACAAATACTTAAATATTAATTGCAGTTGCATCATTAAAATTAGACATCTGTAACCTTAAAAATAATTAATAATAATCTACCTTAAAAATTTCAGTTACAAAGTGGTTCTGTTCTTGTTTAGAGTTCAATTTTTTTTTTTCAATAAAAGATATTTATATTTTTTTAATTTTTATAGATTTTCTATATGAAAAAAAAAACGAATAAAATATTAATATTATTTTGATTATTATATTAATTGGAAAATAATATACTTTAAAAACAATTAAATATTTTACAATGATAATAAATAAATGTAAAAAAGAATCCTCATATTTTTTTAAAGAAAAAGTGATTTTATCATTTATTTCAAAATACATTTTTGCTTCTATCTTTTATTAAATATAAATAAATTTTATTATATCTGATATAAAATTTAGAAACACAATTTTAAAGTACTTAATAAAATTTCTCACGATCATTAGTCGGGTTAATTTCTCCGCAGTGCCTTTTGATTCAGAGTGATATATTAAATAATAAAAAATACAATTATATTTGGAAATAGAAAAATTTAGGTAAATACCATAGCATGTATCAACTTAATCGCGCGCCTAAGTTGATACATGCTACTACCCATTGTATTTAATTTTCACCATAAAATTCACAATTATATAAGCTACAACATTTGCATTAAAATTTTAAATTAAAATAAACAAAGTGAAATAAATAAAATAGTTTTTATAATAAAATAATATTAGTACGGCAACTTAAACATTTAATTTGAATTTTGCTTTGTGTCAATATTCTATTTAGAAATGATTTTTTCTAATATGCAATTTTTCTTTTTAAATTATTAATAATATTTTTAAAATACAATGTTTATCGATGTTTTTATGGTAAGCAATTTCAATTTTTATAACCGAACTGGATTCACATGAATCGATTCTCAAACTGTTCCGGTTTCATTTTATGTTAAACCGAAACAAAAACCAAAGTGACAAAATATTAAAAACCTCAGTCTAAACCGATTGCATTTTTTTAGCAATATGCAACCTTGTTTTTGAGGTAAATTACTTGTAAACGTGAGCTGAGAATACGAGTCGTTTTGCTGTGGTAAAAAGTATTTTTTTTTTTAAATTAACAGCAATAATAAAATGGCGGACAATTTAAATAAATTAATGTCAATGTTAGTATGATCAAGTTAATTTAATATTATTTTATATATTTATTTTCAAGTTATATAAACGTTATTTTACAATAATGTAAATATGGCCGATTACTTTATTAAAATATAACAATTTTTATAATGTTATTAGTACAAATCTATATTTAAAAATTTTATATAAACGTAACAAATTTGAACCGGTTTGTGTCTGAAAAAGTGGTTCAACTTTTTTTAAATAATAATCAGTTCAATTCAAGTTTTAGTTCCGAAAAAATAGTAACGATTTGCTCTGGTTTTTTTTTTACATTTCAGTTTAGTTCAAGTCTAATTAATTTACATAATAAAGTTTTCGTTTACAGAATAAAATAATGTTAAGCATTACTTCTATAATCCTCACCAAAAAAAAATAACAAAAAGCTAAGTATCTTTTGTAAATATTGCATACAACATTTGTAGACAGTAACACTTTATTAATAGTTATTCTGTTATTTGATATTGTGAACTTAGAATCTAGCGCGAGCATTTGTGTTACTATTGTCGTTAGATTAGATTAGATTTTTAATTTTATTTCTGAATTTTAGGTTTCTCTTGTAGAATGTTTGCCATACCCCTATGTATATAAATTAAAATTGTAAACTTTCTTATAAATTCTTTTATTTAAATACTGTTGTTCATATTATTTTATTTAAACAAAATACTTTGTAACAGAGAAATTATTATTGAAAAAGATAACATATTATATTACGTTGAAAATTTATAATTTTGCATAATCGTGAATACGTATCTACATATGGTATATATGCCAATATGAATACTTAGGTAAAACATCACAAATATATGAAAAATTATAAAATTTTATTAAATCGTATCAAAAACAGTTGATTCACATGTTACTACTGTAAGCCTAATTTGTGCTAATCTGTAATAATTTCAAAAAAATTTAAATTAACAAAGAAACTTTTTTTAGATTGCTTATTTGATCTTTTTTGATTTAAAAAAAAAATTAAGTATCGCACACACTTTTTTTTTTAATATAACTTCATTGTTTAAAATATCTTTGAAAGGTAAATATAAGCAAAACAATTTTTGTGAACGTCCTGAAAAATCAATAATAATATCAAAATTATCATTAAAAAACATATTTTTCCACGAGTGTTATAAACTATACTTTATATCACTGTAAATTGTAAAATAAATAATGAATAGAAGTTTAATAACAACCCTGTCCAGTAATTTTCGTTTAGCAATTTATAATCTAGTCTAAAAAGTGCATTTGATGTATATATTTTTCAAATTTATCCTCCATAAACTCAAAAAAAAAAAATTATAAAAAAATTGCTAATTTGGCGGCAAAGATTCGGCCGTATTTGGTATTCTTTATACTTTTTTATAAATTGATCTATTTCAACAAATATACAATTTTAGAACACAATATTTAGAATATATTACTATTTTAGACAAAAGTATTATATAAAACGATTAAAATATAGAAATTCGATTAGAGTGGACAGCCACATTGATATAAAATCATACAAATAAATCAGAAATTGCAGCACGTCAATATTCTTAAATAAACAGAAATTTTGTGTAATTTACCTGATCAGCATAGAGTCGATCACCGATTACAGCTACACGACCATTAGCATTAACTATTAAACTGGAATCTACCACCCATGATTGTGTCTCTGGATCGTAAACTTCAGTATAGAATTTATCTTAGAATGTAGAATTCAAACAGTTCCAGCTGCCACATTCGCCGACTGCATGGACGAGATTGTTGAATGCTGATAGAACCGGTATGACACAGACCTAAACCACAACATAAAACAATATAATCTCTATACTACCATTTTCTGTGAATTTTATGAGAATTTTGCGTGGAAATGTTCAAAATATAAATATTCGTTTTACGTTTTTTACAGACATATTTGCGCATAGTATAAATATAAAGAATACGGTAATAAATTGCTATAATAAAAATGATGCAAAAGTTCCATATCACTGTTGTAATGTATTCATTCCGAAATGAAACCAAATGAACCGATTGGTTGACTCCGATTTTTGCTAGAAAAACTAAAGCGTGGTTTGTTTTTGAAATTCGTTAACCTTGATAATTAATTTATAAAGATAAATTTATTTATTTATAAGTCTATAATTCATATAGTATCATACAAAACCATCTAACCGAATACATGACTTACTATTACATTTTTAAATAACTTTTAGAAATATTTGTTTTATATATATAGAAGTGGAACTAATATTGATAAGATTATATATTTATTAATAATATTTAAGTTTGTTCAAAAAAAATAAAAATCTTAAAATATATAACCAGATATAATCTCACAAAACTTATATGTTCAAAAGTTAAATTTAAATTTACAAGTTAAAAAACCAGGCAAACGGTTAAAGTAATAAGCCAATCGGTTCATTTGGTTCAATTTCAAAATACATTATCTGATTTTTCCATGTATATTTTTCCAATAATTACCTATAACACAGTAATTAATTCTTAAAATTAAAAAAAAGTGACTTGTTTACTAGTTTTGAACACCCCCACCTAATAGTCACTAGATATTTAAAATAAACTTTATCGATAACTATTACATCAATTTATTGATCGTCATTCAAAACAGTTTTATTTAAATCTCTATAGTAATATACTAACATTATGCGCTATGAAATTTATTTAAATATCAGAAATTATACAGAATATTTCTATTAAACATGTTCCGATAAGAATATGTCGTAAAACTAAATATAATTTTATAAAAAAAATTACACGTTCGTATGAAATTTTGAATATATTGTATTGAATGTGTTAAAGCAACTGTTAAACAATATTCAAATTATTGAATGTCTCAGGTCGTCTCCTATATTATTATATACATTTTGAAAACGTACGTAGTTCTTAAATACATCACAGCTATAAAAATATCTAGGTTATAGTTCAGTATTAATATTTGTTAATAAACGACGTTCCGACGAACTCAGCGTACGTTTTCATCAAGAAAATTGATGAAAACATACGTTAAGTTCGTCGAAACGACGATTATTAATAAATATTAATACAGAACTATAATCCAAAGCCGTTTTATTTTAATATAATAAGTTCTGATTGTCTTTTACGATACATAAAATTTCTATGATAGTTTTTAAAAAATCTAATTTAAATACCTTTTCCTTTTTTATGATTCTTCCATTAAATATATCACAGTATAAACTTCATTGAATATAGTTTCCAAAATAGTAATTTCTTTTGTTTTCATCATCCATCCATATTTGGTTTTATATTTATGATTTGATGCTTGATAAAATGGAATGTCTGTCATCTAAAATTTATAAAAACCTTGTAAATCTAACTAATAACATAAAGAATATGCTACTATAAATCAAAATATTAAATAAATTATACTTATTTACTTACTTGTTGCTATGCCGAGCACGTGCACTTGAAAAATTTTCACATTTGCGTTTAATTCCAATACCAATTTTCTTCAGATAATTGATTAACATCAACCATAGAGAAAACATCAACTAGCGTAAAAGAATTTTAATCTTTGTATATAATATATTACTAAATGATTGATTGAATTAAATAAACAAAATAACACCATGTTTCTAAAGCGAAAAAAATGTGCCTGCCACACCCAGATTAGATCACAACGGATGCCTTACCAAATATTTGACATGCGCAGTATAAGCGATTTGTGCGACAGTGGCGAAATAGTGCAATATATAGATAATTTTAAATTTAATAATTTATTATAATAATATTTATATTATTTTATTTAAAATTAGTATAAAATTAACTTAATAAAAATAATGATAAAATATTTTAATTTAATAAATATGCATTGCTTTTCCTGTTTATTAATTAAAATTGTATTTTGTAAATATTGTTTTTTACTACTAGTTATTTACGGAACCACGTATATTTAATATATATAGCTATATGATCTAAGATATATAGAATCAAATAGAATTTATTTTATTTTAATATTGTAAAAGTCTTATAACTCCATCCAGTGTCGGCAAGTTAGGATACCAGCATTAAGTTTGTATTTGTAGCAGTGGCGTAACCAGGGGGATTAGGGTGGGTCAAAACCCCCAAAAAATTGGAAAATAAAGTATAAGTTGTAAAAAAGCAGTATAACTTTCGACAAAACTGTAATAGTAAATCTTTGATAATCTTTCTGTAACAATTGGCGAAGAAACTATAAATATTCTGTGCAAATTATAAGATTATTCCGATTCATGTCATCATTATAAAATATGTGAAAAATGTTTCAGTGAAGAAAATTCTTACTGACATTCGAAGTGGAAATCCAGAGCAAAATTCGAGTGCCAAGATTTGTTAATTTATATAAATAAAATACATAGGTATATAGATAGAAGTTTACAAATTCATAATGTTTACCGATCGTTAACTATTTACGTTTGTTTTCTGCTAGAAGCCAGACAAATGCTCATGTGTCATCTAGATTTAGTCTGATATTACAAGTAATATATTAAAACTTATATTTCTTGATTAGCTTTAAAAGCAGAATGTGCGCTTCTTTTAATTTGAACCTCCATTGATCGTTGTCTCTAATTATCTGTTTATTGAGTTTTATAACTTCTTTTTCTTATACGTATTTCTAACAAGTTTTTGGCCATCGTTTAGAGATCTTTCTAACATTGGTTTGGTGCAATAGATTTTCGCAATAGGCCTGACCATTGATTATATAGATTATATATAATCAAAGGGCCTGGCGCAAATAAATATTTGCTAAATAATATTAGAATTAGAGATGCAAAACTGTGATCATCCATTTTTTTTATCTAGAAATTGTTTTAGATAATTTAGACAGAAATTTTGAAGTGGTAAATATATAATTATTTATTTGTCTTTTCCATACTATTATATTTTTATTATATAGAAATTTATTTAGTATTAGTTTATATATATATATATATATATATATATATATATATATCCGATGTACTTAAAATAGTGAGACACAAACACTTTTCATTCAAGTCATATCCATCAAATATTCCTCTCGAGACATCTCGTTCAGACTCGTTCATAAAGTATCTTAATTTAAGATATAAGTTTTTATTAAATAAAATAATATATTATTTACATTCTGATGTCAGTATGACAATACAGATTGAATATCTCATAAACATTTACATGTAATAAATTATCAAGATATTTACTTGAAAATTGCATACATAAAATTATTAATAACACTAGGCGACAAGATTTTTGAACATGAATCATATTGTTACTTATATTATTCTTAATTTTTTGGATGAGGTTATTTATACATACGGTATATATACGCAATTGGATATTTATACATACAGTATGTATACGCAATTGGCTATTTATACATACAGTATGAGTATACAACTGGCTATTTATACATACGATATGTATTTGCAATTGACTATTTATACATACTTTATGTATATGCAATTGGCTATTTACAGATTTACATATACTGATTGTATGTGCTATTATTACAATTAATATTTTGATAATAACTACACAATTATAAATAATTATAGTTTTATTTATTAAAATTTATTTACAATATTGTTCAATAAAGTAATACATATACTATAAAGTATCATTAAATCAGAGAAATAAATATAAAGTAAAATAAATATAAATGAAAATAAAGTAAAATAAATATATTATTTTTTATTCTGTTATTTTTTTTGTAAAAACTGGTCTCCTTAGTCTTTCTCTTCGGACGTCCTTTGGATTTAATTTTGGATAAGGCTATATATTTATACATACGGTATGTATACGCAATTGGCTATTTATACATACTAAAAAAAAAATCTAAACCTAAACCAACCTACTAACCTAACCTACCCTAAATAGCCAATTGAGTAAAAATACTGTATGTATAGCCAATTGCGTATACATACCGTATGTATAAATAGCCACTTTCTATAACTTAACACTTATCAAGCTACTACACCTACAAAATGAATATAATTGCAGGGCAGACGGCACTCATAGCTACTTTACTGTCCCCAGCGGAAAAGTTCATTTTAATACAATATTACAGGAGTGTTAGGTTTAGCTGAATGCGTGGTTTTGGCGGTTTTGGCGTTGCTAACTTGTACACATGCTGTATGTATAAATAGCCAATTGCGTATACATACTGTATGTATATATAGCCAATTGCGTATACATACTGTATGTATAAATAGCCAATTGCGTATACATACCCCATACCGTATGTATAAATAGCCACTTTCTAATTTTTTTAAACTTTTTTATTATATGCAACTTGTACTAGACCAGAGTAATGCTGTTTGTCTATAACTTAGGCGTTTATAGCGACAACATTGAATTATTGAAATTTTGTGTTTGTTGACAATGTTGACATTATTATTATTATTATATATCAATAACATAAAAATTGTACATGTTACGTAATTTACGTAAGATTATATTCGTAAAATAAAAAAATGAGTAAAGTTCATCTCATCAAATTCATTGTATCCAAAAAAGTTAAAATTTATCGCCTAGTGCAATTTAAATTAACTTTAGCAATTAAATTTATTTACATTTAAACTTTTTTTTAATTAAGTACAAAATATATTATAATTTTAATAAACATAACAATTTAAAAGCTAAAATAATTACCTAATTAAAAAATTAAACTAGGTCAATACGTATATGCTTTCCATAATTCTTGAACACTGCAGCAAAATTTTGCAGAACTTAATCCTAAAGCTATTTCATTTTTAATTTTTACATATACAATGAAAAAAAAAATAATGACTGAAATTTTTTTGTGATTATAATGTAAATATAAAATAATTAAAACATAATCTATTTTCCGATATTGATATTTTTCAATTTTATCAAATGAGTTGTTGCAAATGTTAAAAAAATTAAAATAAATAATATGTATATTTTAATGCCAAATTATTGATATAATCGTAAAATAAGAAAAAAAGTAAATTTAAAATTTTTTTACGTTATAATTGGCATCAAAAACTTGTTGATTTTTCAAATGCATTTATTAAAAATAACGTTGTTTTTGTAATTACTCCTATTATTTATAAAAGAGTGTGAAACGAACAAATTCTATTTTAAACTAGACATTAAGTTTTAATCAACAAAATCACAAATGTTTTAATGTAACTGAACTAATTATAACCAACAAAGCTATGTTAGGTTTTATATCTTAAATTTAAATATTTTAGAAGTTTCTATAACTTTATTAATATTACTATAAATATGATCATTAACACAGATACTTATGATGGCTGCCACTGTGGACCAGAAACGTCTATAAAAATATTGTTTAATAAATATATCAAGAAGATGAATATGAGTTGATAGGTATATGATTTTTTATATATTTACATACAAATTATAAAATATATATTATATTTACAATTTAATATATTACCAATTCTTTGATTAATATCAATTTCACAGAAAGAATCGAAGAATTTATACTTTAAAGTACAGTTTCATTTTTTGTTTAAATTCATGTACAGTATTAGAATTTTTAACATTTTCCGGCAAGCTATTGTACTCAATCAATCCCTTATGAAACAAATTATTTGCTGAACTAGCTTTATTTGTTTTAGAAATATAAAAATTGCTAGCATTTTTTGTATCATAATCATATTTATCACTGTTAAACTCAAAACTTCTACTTAAATATATGGGTAGCAAGCCAGTGTTCATCTTATCTTAAAAAAGTCTACAAATTTTTTTGACCATATTGTCTTCTATTGTCTTTATCATGATGTAAAAAACACAAGCAATCCATCAACATCTAATTTAATTTATTCAACAACACAATTTCGCAATGTATTAATTATAAAATATGTTTTTATTTACTTCAACGACATGTAATTTACATCTAAATTTTAATTTTTAACCTATGAACTTATGTATCGAAAATATATTATTGAGATGTCTCAAAAATAATGTAACACCGAAAATGTATATTTAAAAAAAATATTTAAAGCTGAAGATGGCACATGTTAAAATGGCCGAAATGTACTAATTTTGGGAAATAAATATAATATATAATCAAACAATTTCTTTTTAATGAAGTTTTTTCTAGGGTTGCGTAAAAAAATTAATTTTTATATACATATATATATATATATATATATATATATATATATATATATATATATATATATATATATATATATATATATATATATATATATTTCTGTTGGAAATATTTTAAGAAACATTTTTCTAAATACAAAATAGCTGTCTTGCAGCAATGCTTACAAACTGATATGAATATAAAAACAAGATTAGAAGAATATGGGTAAACCCATATATAGACCACTTTGATATTTTTTGGAAAATTGGTAACACAATATTTATATTAAAATTATAATTTATATGGGCATTAGGAGACACTTTTCTGAAAATTTGATCAAAATCAAATAAATAATGTAGCCACAATAAATTTTTAAAAAAATTTGGCAACACTGTATTTTGTTAAATTTACGTAAATTATATGAATACTAGGATAGTCTTTTGTGAAAATTTGAGTAAAATCGGTTAAACAACATGACCATAATAAATGTTTAAAAAGTTTAGTAATTTTTTTCTCGGAAAGTTGGCAATACTGAATATTAATAAAATTATATAATTAATGGGAGCATTAGGGAAATCTTTTCTGAAAATTTAAATTTCTCGGAAAGTTGGCATCACTAGAAAAAACTAAAAGCACATGACTATCTTGGGTACTAGATAAATTTATTCTGAAAATTTCATTAAAATCGGTTGAATCGTCTAGGAGGAGTTGCAATCACAAAATTTTGACTGATGAGCGAGCGAGCGAGCGAGCTGACGACGCACATCCATACACCCACATAAACTAAGTTCGGATTCGTCTGATCTAGAGGCTATATGAAGAATTTACATACAATTTTTTTGATTTTTTGAAAATGTTACAGACACCGTACCAAACGCTATAATACTTTTCCTTGCAGTCAAAGTGGTAATAAAGGCATATTTTTATGGTCCCACGTATATTTAAAGAAATGTTTATGTTTTGTTGTTTTATGAATAATATAATCAGAGTTTTAAAAATACAAATATTTTATTTGTTTTTCTGTAATATGTAGACTTATATTAAAAATTTATACAGGTGTAACAGAATAACTATTCCTAATTTTCAGAAATAATAGAGGGCACATAAAAAAACATTTTTTTTAATAAACTAGTGTCCGGAAAAATGTTTTTTCTTCTTTTTTTTTCGGCAGTCGATTGTACATTGTTACAACTTGTGTATCGAAAATGGTGGTCGTAACTTCGAACAATTTTTATAAAGTTTAATG
The DNA here is from genome assembly GCA_963966155.1 of Clivina fossor. Taxonomy (NCBI): domain Eukaryota; kingdom Metazoa; phylum Arthropoda; class Insecta; order Coleoptera; family Carabidae; genus Clivina; species Clivina fossor. The sequence continues at coordinate 32,622,770 of OZ014551.1, read as the reverse complement.
CACTATATTTCTAATAAAATGTTCCTTAACTTAACTACTCTTTGATGTTGAAATAATTAAAATTGTTTTTCTAGTGTATCTTGGCACTGAGAAATTTCCGGACACTAGTTTATTAATAAAAAATGTTTTTCTAAGTGCACTCTATCATTTCTGAAAATTAGGAATAGTTATTCTGTTACATCCTGTATAAACTTGAAAATGTATGTTTTTTTTTCATTAATTTTTACAAATTACATTTGGTAAACAATAAATGTTTAATTAATGAACCTTGAACAAATAAATGTTCATATTGTCATTGTGAAATTTAATATAATAATACTCAAAAATATTGAGATTTTATATTTTTCCTTAAATTTCACAAGTTACTCAGTCATTGAATCGGCTTGTTAGGCTATACATTAATGACTGGCCAATTTAACCGTAGACACGTGTTTCGGTCTTTAGGACCTCATCAGTACGGTGCTTTGATCAGTGTCGGGAAGACACTGATGCAGATGTTAGTTCTGGCTGGCTTTTATGCCAAGTACTTTGAAACGATAGCAAAGAGAGGTAATGAATACCACCAACGCCATCTATACAATAATGCAATCGTTTGCTATCGTTTCAAAGTACTTTGCATAAAAGCCAGCCAGAACTAACATCTGCATCAGTTTCTTCCCGACACTGATCAAAGCACCGTACTGATGAGGTCCTAAAGACCGAAACACGTGTCTATGGTTAAACTGGCCAGTCATTGATGCATAGCCTAACAAGCCGATTCAATGACTGAGTAACTTGTGAAATTTAAGGAAAAATATAAAATCTCAATATTTTAGAATATTATAATGTTTAATTAACTTTAAAGAAACATAGTTGAACTGGTCGATGCCCCAAAAATCAGCTGATCGAAACAAGCGATTTTGAACAGTAACTATTATACAGATCAATGATTCCCAAAGTGGTATATATCGACCCCCTAGGGGGTCGATAGATTTAATTATAGAGTCTACAGTTAAACCTATCAAATTGAATAGCACTGTGTCAGTTGTCAAAAACACATTTTTTGAAATTGATAAATTTATAACAATTCCATATTGGAAAAGCGGAAGATCTACACAAAACAGAAAAAAATGGCACGTGGTCTACGAAAAAAAAATTGAGGACCTCTGATATAAATCTTTCAACAAAGTCAATGGGTTAGAAAGCATTTTTTTATCATTAAAAAATCTAGCTGATAAAATCTAAATTAAAATAATATGAACTGAATTATAAATAAATGTTATTTGATAAAATTTTAAACAATTATTAAATAATTTTATCGTTTTGCTATTGCTTATCTATATTTACATTTCTAGCCAAATACATTTAAAAGCAGCAATATTCAATAACTCATATATGAGAGTGCAAATATATAATTACTAAATAAAGAAAATGTGGCTCTTTTGTAAAATAATCGTTTATTTCATCTTGTGCACGACCAGTTTTGGTGCCAAACTTCATCATTTAGAATCTAACAAGTAAGTGAAGATATGTGTTAACAAATATTATTTTGAAAATAAAAAATTTTCTTGCTACAAGCGTGTATATATTGTCTCAAAATCATATATACAATTAGTGATTAAAATTTTTATATACAATGTGTCTAAAGAATATTTTATCTTATATTTTACATGTACGTGAGGGCTTCGAACCGTTCTATTTTTCGTTCCGGTTCAATTAAAAAAAAAATGTGGATTTGGTTCCGGTTTTCGTTCCGGCAAAAATAACGATTTTTTTTTCGGTTTTCGATTTAGTTCCGAGTGATTAATTTTTAAATTTACTAAACATTTTATTTGAATTAAAAACTTATTTTCTACCATAGGTTAGAACATTTTAATCCTACTTTTATAATATAAGCATACTACATAAATTGATACAATAATATAATATAAATAATAATTATTATTATTAATTAATTAAGGGCATAATAATTAGAAGTACATAATATATGACGATAATATAATTTATTATTCGAAGATTATATAATTCTTATGTATGTTTTAATTATATATAATAATAAGATGACATATCACATATTACACATTAATTTAACAAATTCAAAAATATTAAAAACAAGATTAGAAGTATATGGGTAAACTCATATATACACCACTTAGACATTATCACATAAATGATAAGAAATAGGAATAAAAAAATTTTTCACCGAAAGTTGGCAACATTGTATTTTGTTAATATACCTATAATATTATAGGCACTAAGGGTATCTTCTGTAAAAAAATTGATTAAAATCGGATAAATAATGCGGACATAACAAATTTTTTGAAAATTATTAATTTTTTTTTTCGAAATGTTGGCAACACCGTATTTTAATAAAATTATAATTTATGTGGGCGCTAGGAAAAACTTTTCTGAAAATTTGATCAAAATAATGTCGCCACAATGATTTTTTTTTAAATTTTAGTAATTTTTTCTCGATAAGTTGGAAAGACTGTATTTTATTAAAATTGCATAATTTATGCGGGCACCAGAAGAATCTTTTGTGAAAATTTGATTAAAATCGATTAAATAACGTGGTCATAATAATTTTTTAAAAAAATTATTAATTTTTTTCTCAAAAAGTTGGCAACACTGTACTTTGTTGAAATTATCTAATTTATAAGGATACCAGGAAAATATTTTGTGAAAATTTGAACAAAATCGGCCGTAATAAATTTTTAAAAAATTTAGTAATTTTTTTCTTGTAAAGATGGCAACATTGTATTTTATTAAAATTACGAAATTTTTGTGGGCACTAGGGAAATCTTTTCTGAAAATTTAATCAAAATCGGGTATATAATGTAGCCTCAATGAATTTTTAAAAATTTTAGTAACTTTTTCTCGGAAAGTTGGCATCACTGGAAAAAACCAAAACCACATGACCATCTTGGGCACTAGATAAATTTATCCTGAAAATTTTATTAAAATCGGTTGAACCGTCTAGGATGAGTTGCGGCCACAAAATTTTGTCTGACGAGCGAGCGAGCGAGCTGACGACGCACATCCATACACCCACATAAACTAACTTCAGATTCGTCATCTAGAGAGAGGCTATATGAAGGATTTCTATACAAATTTTATTTTTGAAAATGTTACAGACACCGTACCAAACGCTATACCACTTTTTCCTTGCAGTCAAAGTGGTATAAATAGTTATATAAATCATATTGTACCGATATCAAATTTACAAACCTCATTATAATCTGTCCCCATAAATTTTGCTTAAAAATTATTTAAAATTTATTTGTATATTCAGAAGAATGTTTGGAATGTTGATATAGAAAATTAACACGGAAAATTAGTAGTATATAGAATGCCTGAGGTGAATTACTAAGAACATTTAAATATTGATTAATATAACCATAATTAAAATATAATAAAACCATTTAATTCTTATCAGTATTAAAATAAATACATAATAAACAAGATTAGAAACATGTATATGGTTAAACCCACTGATATTATCGCATATCTCACCTCACTTTTAAATATGATTTTTATCAAAAGTACTTTTGACGTTTACTTATAATAAATTACTTATTAAGCAATTTTAATTAGTTTATTTGAATTTATCATAATATTAGACATAAAATGATATATCAAAAATGAAAATACTATTCATTCATATTTGATAAAAGTTAGAAATAAAATTTTGTTTAAAAGCAAAAAATTAAAGCACTTTTTTATAAACAAAATAAAAATTTTATATTTTTTTCACCAAAAGTAAGCAGCACTGTTCAAAAATTAAATTTTGTAATTTTTAAAAAATATTCACCTATAGGTAATCTATATAAAATTTTCATGATAGATTTTCTTAATATGCATAATAATTGCAAAATTTTATCTTTTGATAGTATTGCTAACTAATGAAAAAACTAATGAAATTTTTATTCTTATTTGTTAATATCTATGTGATAATGTTATGAGTTTACACATAATACTTTTAATATTGTAATTTTTTTTTTATATATCTACATAGATATATCTCTAATGGTAATTTTTCCAAAATTGAATTCAAACCAAATTAACAAATCGTACAGTTTTATTATAGCATTTTGTTTTGGCTTAAATCGCCATTAATTTATTTTGATAAACTAATTAAATCGTTAGTTAATTTTTAAATGAAAAAAAAATTGCATTGAATGAACAAAATACAACATATGTCTATGAATCCAGCAAAGTTAGTATATTTTATATTCTTAATTATACATGACGTATTATATTATGACCAGTGGTAAAATATAAACAAGATTAGAAATATATGGGTAAACCCATATATAGGCCACTTTGATATTTCTCTGAAAGTTGGCAACACAATATTTTTAATAAAATTATAATTTATCTGGGTACTAGGAGAAACTTTTCTGAAAATTTGATCATAATCGAATAAATAATGTAGCCACAATAAATTTTAAAAAAAATTTGTGATTTATTTCTCGATAAGTTGGCAACACTGTATTTTGTTAAAATTACGTAAATTATCTGAATACTAGCAGAATCTTTTGTGAAAATTTGAGTAAAATCGATTAAATAACATGGCCATAATATATTTTTAAAAATTTTAGGAATTTTTTTCTCGGAAAGTTGGCAACACTGGATATTAATAAAATTATATAATTAATGGGAGAATTAGGGAAATCTTTTCTGAAAATTTGATCCAAATCGGTTAAATAATGTAGCCACAATAAATTTTTAAAGTTAGTAATTTTTTTCTCGGAAAGTTGACATCACTGGAAAAAATAAAACCACATGACCATCTAGGGTACTAGACAAATTTATTCTGAAAATTTCATTAAAATCGGTTGAACCGTCTAGGAGGAGTTGCGATCACAAAATTTTATCTAACGACCTAGAGAGCTGACGACGCACATCCATACACTCACATAAACTAAGTTCGGATTCGTCATCTAGAGCAACGGTGGGCAACCCCCGGCCCGCGGGCCTACTACGGCCCGCGAAAAGTTTCTATCCGGCCCGCGAGATTTTCAGAAGAAATTATAAATAAATATTTCTTTGATGTAATTCGTCTAGTTTATGCTAACAAAATCTTTGCAGCACCAGTTGTCACATTAAATAAATACTTTTTTCATTTATACATGTATATTTATTGTTTTATGATTAATAAGTTTTTTTTTTTTTAATTCTTTGTAATTTTTGGATGACGATAAAAGAAATAAATGTAGTAATTAACTTCTTTTTTTTTCATTTATTTAATATTTGCAGACTAAAAAATTACAGGTCACAAGAAGGTGTCAATTAACTACATACTACGGCCCGCGGAAAAAACATAAAATTTATTCTGGCCCGTGTTATAAAAAAGGTTGCCCACCCTTGATCTAGAGGCTATATGAAGGATTTCTATACAATTTTTTTTTTTTTGAAAATATTACAGACCCCGTACCAAACGCTATACCACTTTTCCTTGCAGTCAAAGTCGTAAAAATGCATTACTTTGTCCAGGGCCGGATTTACAGTTTGCGGGGCCCCCAAGCACGAGGTAGGGATGGGGCCCCTATCTCTACTTTAAAAAAATGTATCAAGCAATAAAAGGTCTTTCATAGTTTACTATGATTAAAATAAAAAAAAAATAAAAAAAGGTTGACCGGGGCCCCCCCTTGGGTTGGGGGCCACAAGCACGTGCTTATTCCGCTTGCTCGTAAATCCGGCCTTGACTGTGTCGTTGTGATCTTGTGGTGCAGTTTGTTAGCGCGTCTGCTGCGAAAGTAAGACAGTAAGAAAGCAAGATCAATGCATTTTCTTCATTTAAAAATTAACTAATGATTTAATTAGTTTATCAAAATAAATTAATGGCGATTTAAGCAAAAAACAAAATACTATAACCTAATATAAAATTCACCATGTGTAATTAAGAATATAAAACGTACATTTTAATTTCAATACATGCATTAAACATACCAAATTGTTTTTACAGTGATGAAATATTATTACAAGCAAATGACACCGAGAATATTCCATTATCCAATAATGTTGAAAAAGATTTGGATGACTGGCGTTTACCACAAAATATGTATAAAGTTTCTATGTACAATTTAACTTTAATTCCCGATATACAAACTGGATTCTATACTGGAAATATAGATATTAATTTTGAAATTTTACGAACTGTTACATCTGTAAAAATTAATACAAAGGGATTGGATATAGATTATGTTCAACTCGATGATCAACTGTCATCTCTGCAAGTAAATAAAGAAAAAGAAGTACTTACAATTTCACCCAAAAGCGATTTACAAAAAGGAATGCACCAATTACGAATTAGTTTTCGTGGTGACATGAAAAATAAAATGGTTGGATTTTATCGAAGCTCTTATCGTAATGAGAAAGATGAAGTTAGGTAAGTTTTATTTTCATTAACCAAACAATTAAATTCTTTACAACAGTTTGAATAAATCAGGACTTCAATTGTATAACTTAATTTCTACAAAATTTCGAATTTTACAAGAATTCAGTTTCTAATTAATCTCCCTAATTGTCAAATGTTTCTATGTACGTATGCTTTTCCAGCATCTCCTCCTAAACCCCTAAACCGATTTTGATGGGAGTGGTGTCATTTTAATTGGTTCATTCCCTATTTGAGAATAGACAAGTTTCATATTTCTACGATTTTATCTTGCTTTTTAAAAATTTGAAAAATTATGTTCTATGCTAACCTGCAAATGTCAAATGGCAGCTGTGTGAAGTTATGTATACTTCTAAAAGTGTTGCTTTTGACTAATATATAATAGTGCAACTGATATTTCATTATTATTATATTATTATTATTATGGTTTTCTTTCGCAGTGTTAACTGGCGTGGATTATATAACATCCGAGGTCACACCGTGACCTAAAGGATTGTTATATCTCTTATTTTACATGAGAGTCCTGCGTAGTATATAAGCAGTGCCTAAAATGGCAATTCTTTGAATAAAGGCGAAATTGTGTTTTCCTGGTATTTGTTGGACATATTTTTGAATTGTTGACTTACATACCCTGTTGCTCCTATTATAATTGGTATCATCATCATATGTTTATTCCACATGTTTTTTAATTCTATTATTAAGTCTTTATATTTTAATTGGTTTTCTATTTCCTTTTTATTTATATTGCTATCAAATGGAATGGAAATTTCAATTATGTATATTAGGTTTTTCTCCCTAATTATGATATCAGGTTTGTTTGCTGGTATATATCTGTCAGTTTTGATTTCCTGGTCATATAAAATTGGTACTGAATTATCCGTGTTTGTAGTTATTGGGCTAGGGATATGATCATACCAGTTATTATTATTGTGGTTTTCTTTCGCAGTGTTAACTGGTGTGGATTATATAACATCCGAGGTCACACCGTGACCTAAAGAATTGTTATATCACTTATTATTATGTGTTTTATGTTTCACAGGTTTTACCTGGTATTTGTTGCTATGTCGCACTCAGATTATTATTTTATATATAGCCGCGCAACTTCTATGGTCATTTGCGGCATTATTATTATTATTATTATTATTATTCTTTTTTATTTCACACCACCTCAACTTGGCTGAGTTACCCAGGTGTTTGGGGTAACATTTCTTACAACCCAGAGAAATAGAGAGGTTGTGGTGAACTGATTTAGTATCCGAGATCTGACCTAGATCTTAAGGATAGTAAATGGTCTTTCTAATAATGTGTGCAGTGCCCAATATTGCTGTTTTTTGTAGTGACTGGATTAATTTATTATTGCAACCAGGTATAGTTCCTAAATACTTTGGTAGGTTTGTTGTGACAGCTCCAGTTGCGCCGATTATAATTGGTATCACTTTTGTTTTCAATTTCCACATCCGCTCTATTTCTATTTGAAGGCTTTTGTATTTCAGTATTTTTTCTGTTTCTTTTTTTCTAATGTTATTGTCCGCAGGCATAGATACGTCAATCAATAGGCAAGTTTTGTTTTTTGTGTCTTTAACTACAATATCCGGTCTATTTGATTCTATTGTTCTATCTGTACGAATTGACATGTCCCATAAAATAGTGAGTTGTTCTTTATTTTCAACTTTCTTTGGAGTATGTGTGTACCATTTGTCTGACACGTCCATTCCTGCGGATTTGCAAATATTCCAGTGGACGTGTTTACCCACGTCGTTGTGTCTATTGATATATTCGTTTTTTGCTAGAACGGCGCATCCTGATACTAGATGATGAATTGTTTCTTGATTTGTATTGCATAACCTACATAAACTATTGTCAGTACTTTTTTGTATTTTCTTTTTAATGTAGTTGGTTGAGATTGCTTGTTCTTGTATGGCAAATATTAAAGATTCTGTTTCAGGTTTTAAGTCTGAACGGGTAAGCCAAGAAAAAGTTGATGTTGTGTCAATGTTTGGTATTTCGGTAAGCTGTTTTATGTATTGACCATGTAGTTTTTTCTGTTCCCAATTTTTCATTCTTTTGTTTACGGATAGCTTTGATGTTTTTTCTTTAATTAATTTTGCTATTTTGGTTGTTTTTTGTTCTGTAGTGTTAAATATAATGTCATTTTCATTTGTGTTAAGATCTAATAAATTTTTTTTTGCGCAATTATTAATTGATTTTGTTGTTTTCTTTTTTATTATTATTATTATGTGTTTTCGAAACCATTAGCTTAAAGTTATACCCCTCGAAACCATTAACTTAAAGTTAATGGTTTCGAGGAAGATATTTGATGCAGTGACCCTTGCCCCCTCTCTTCCCAAAGAACTGAAAAAATCTTGAATATCGTACTTAGTTACACTTTTTTTTTCAAATTGAAGATTGATAAACTGAGAAAAAAAATGCTGTTTGCAGCGCCATCTATCAAAGATAAAAAAAAGTCTTAAAATAAAATTTACATACTTTTTAATGGCCTATCAGAATCTACAATAAAAAATAGGGTGTTCTATTTAAGATTTCAAAGTTGCCCCCCTTTCCCGCCCCCAGGGGGTCCGGAGGGGGCAAGGGTCTCTGCATCAGATGTCCCCCTCGAAACCATTTACTTTTTATTCGTAACATTGTTTTGTCCGATGCACGATTTTAAAGTTATTGCAGGTGGTGGATTAAAATGGGACACCCAGTATAGGAAATTAAAATGAAATATGATTATTTATAAGTTATATGTTGGCATTCTTTTTTTCTCCTCCACTTTAACTGCATGAATCTATCAGTCAAACTATAGCTTCCTTAGTATTCATATAGTTCCATGGTTATTTGCTTCTTGGTTAGGTTGACTGGCACTAATTTCGAATAATTAAAAAATTTTGCCTTTAAGGTTGTCTTTCAATTTTATAATCTATATTTTATATATTTTTATGGAAATCTGCCACTTTTTGTTTGTTTATTTATCAGCTCGCGAATGATTTCTAATTTAATTCGAATGATTTCAATTTCAATTTGAGATATCACAAATGATTTTCATAATCAAACGATTATTTTTCATTCGAATTATCCCATCACTAGGTTAGAGTAATATTTAGTAATATTTGTTTTTGTGTACACAGTGTTTTGTCAAAAAAAAATTTAATTTTAAACATTATTTATTAAACTATTAGAAGATATGGCTTCCATTTTATTATGATATTTAAATAATAATTGTCGTAATAAAAAAAATTAAAGATTATATCATTGCCATAGTAAAACTGTCTCCAGGACCGTCTTAGGCTAAGCAGGGGCCCTTGGGCACACAGAGATTGGGTCTTTTTTAGAAAGTCAAAAAAAAAAAATATTAATGAAAATTTCAGTATGTACTTTTATTTAGTGACTTTATTTGTGATTATGGTTAGGTTTACACAAATTGAATATAAGTAAAGTGATTACTGTTTTGAATGGATCCGCGACATTTTGCCGCCGGAAATTTTGCCACGGGACATTTTGCCATGGAACATTTTGTCACGGACGTTTTGCCGCCGGGACATTTTGCTGCCGGTACATTTTGCCGCCAGGCAAGTATTAGGCGTAGAAAACAAACACCTTCAAACAACCTATTAACCTAACCTAACCAATATTTCATCGAATTATCTTTTCTTTTGTTTTCTACCGAAAGCTACGCCTAATACTTTCCTGGCGGCAAAATGTCACGGCGGCAAAATGTCGCGGCGGCAAAACGTCCGTGGCAAAATGTCCGGCGGCAAAACGGCGGCGGCAAAACGTCCCGGTCCCGTTTTGAATTAAACTTACGTTAATGATAATGGTCTCTACCGGGCTTTCTGTTGTGCAAAATCTTCTATTATATTCTTAAAATCTATAAATTATGAAGTATATCATTTTATATGCAAATGATTGACAAATTAGTAAGTCGTTCTTGTAACATAGTTGTTCGTAATTTATTTTTTAAATTTTAAATTATAAATTTTAAATTTTACGCTATGTATTTTTCTGAAATTTTTTAGATTTAGTAAAATTTTGTTTACTTTAATATTTAGAAATCTCATCGGGTTCCGATTTACATTTAAATTTAGAAATTTTAACGATAATTTTTAGTAAAATACACTAAAAATTAAGCTGCCGTTTTTCGGGTGTAAACGACGACGTCCTGGCCCTGGAATCATGCCCATGTACCTTTATGGAAAAGATGGAACTGACTGACCTTATGGTTACGCTATATCGATGATATCTTTGTAATTTGGGCCTTATAGACGAGACAATTTAAATATTTTTCTAAATTTTAAATAGAATTTTTATAGAGAATTCATATATAGCCAGATACACTCAATTAATGCGATACTTTATACACTATATATTTATAATCATTTTAGGTATATAGCAACATCAAAATTGGAACCTACATACGCACGTCAAGCATTCCCATGTTTTGATGAGCCAAATTATAAAGCAAAATATTCCATCAAAATTGTCAAACCCAAACAAGATAATTATATTGCTCTATCGAATATGAATGTGAGTATTTATAATAATTCAATGTTAGTCAAATAAAATCATTTCACTTAAACCACAAACTATAATATTAAAAAAGGCTATATACGTATTTCGAAAGCTAAGCTTTTATCATCAGTATAGCAAGAATAAAGCTAAAGTCCTAATCAGTGATCTAAAGTTACACAGATAATCAACGTACACAACAGTTAAAGACTAATTGACCACTGGGTATTTATCTAACCTTAGATCACTGATTAGGACTTTATCTTTATCTTTTGCTACTGATGATGAAAGCTTAGCTTACGAAATACATACAAACATACATGCACATTCATACCCTGTACTCAAAAAAATATGGCACAAACTCTTTTCATTATCATGAAATCAGCTTTCTCCAAATATTCCTATCCAAATATCCCTCTCCACATTTATAATACTTCTCATACATGCTCTTCTATTCTTACTGCTTGGAAACCTTTGCTCACTCAAAACACTCTCAATTATACCACTTCCAACTACTCATCCACTGATTAATCGCGGTTAAGTGGTTAATCGCAATTAACCAATTAATTGCAGTTAACTGATTACTAGCCGTTAATCGGTTTATTGCGGTTTGCTATCACGATTAACCTGATATTATTTTCGAATATTTTTGACAGCACTAGTACTTACTGAAATTTATAATTTAATTTAATATTTTTTTTTTAGGTAGATAGAATAGAATCCTACGATTCTGCAAATGATTTAGTAATTTTTAACACCAGCGTTCCAATGTCTACTTATGTAACTTGTTTTATAATTTGTGATTTTGAGTATACACAAGGTATGATAAAAGACAAATTTAATAATAATATTGAACTACGTGTATACGCAACACCAGCCGCAGTAAATAAAACAGTTTACGCACGAGACATGGCTGAGAAAGTCATCATCTATTTTACTGAATATTTCAATATTCCTTATCCACTACCAAAGCTAGGTACGTATTTTTCAATATTAAACCCCTATGGATGTATAAAACATAGGGTCCGTGCATAATTATCAGACGTTTTTGAAAATGACTGCTGAGAAAATGAGATTTATACATGGGGTAGTTGGGTGTAAATAGGTGAGATCGGGTACGAAATAGATTAGTGTATGATGAGCGTGAAATTGCGAAGAAAATGTTGTAGCAAAAGTTGCCCCGTGTTAGAGTCAGTTAAGATGGTTCGGAGCCATCTTGAGCGAATGTCTATTGAACGTTTGCAGTTAAAAAGATTTTTTTTTGAAAATGTTACAGACACCGTACCAAACGCTATACCACTTTTTCCTTGCAGTCAAAGTGGTAATAAAAATATTAAATTTCTGTTATATGTTCAATAAACTAATATTTTAATTATTTATTAAATAAAGTAGAAAAATTAATATAACTGGGGTACAACAAAATAATCTTACTAAAATTACAGTATTTCACCAAATATGTACATTTATTATTAGTTAAGAATCTTTAAATTTTACAACGAAACAATTTGAAGATACTGTAATAATTGCTAGACCAATCAATATTAGCAGCAGATTGATAAGAGAAGCAATAGAAATTTATAAAGAAAAGAACTAGTAACTGATTGAAATAAAATTTGGCTTCCATTAATTAAAAATCTATAAAACTTGTATGATCTAGTTCTAGTTATTTATTTTGTTACGTCTAGTAACTTATTTCTATATTTTATATTCTTTCCTATAATGTCATTTGTATCATTTATCCTGATGTAGACGGACATAGAGTTTCGTCGAAATGTCTCGATTTTAAATAAATATTAGGTAATACAAAACTTTAATCTAAAGCCGTTTTATTACCACTTTGACTGCAAGAAAAAGTGGTATAGCGTTTGGTACGGTGTCTGTAACATTTTCAAAAAAAAAAAAAAATGTATAGAAATCCTTCATATAGCCTGTAGATGACGAATCTGAACTTAGTTTATGTGGGTGTATGAATGTGCGTCGTCAGCTCGCTCGGTCGTAAGTCAAAAGTTTTGTGCCGCAACTTCTCCTAGACGGTTCAATCGATTTTAATGAAATTTTCAGGATAAATTTGGTCTAGTGCCCAAGATGGTCATGTGGTTTTGGTTTTTTCCAGTGATGCCAACTTTCCGAGAGAAAAATTACTAAAGTTTTTAAAAATTCATATTGGCTACGTTATTTATCCGATTTTGATCAAATTATCAGAAAAAAATTCCCTAATGTTCCCACTAATTATATAATTTTATTAATATCCAGTGTTGCCAACTTTCTGAGAAAAAAATTACTAAAGTTTTAAAATTTTTATTATGGCCATGTTATTCAACCGATTTTACTCAAATTATCACAAAAGATTTTCCTAGTATTCATATAATTTATGTAATTTTAACAAAATACAGTCTTGCCAACTTTCCGAGAAAAAAATTAGTAAAATTTTTAACAATTTATTATGGCCATTTTATTTAACCAATTTTAATCAAATTTTCATAAAAAAATTTTTTAGTGCCTAAATAAATTATGCAATTTTAACAAAATACCAACTTATCGAGAAAAAATCACAAAATTTAAAAAAAATTCATTGTGGCTACATTATTTATTCGATTTTGATCAAATTTTTAGAAAAATATTTTCTGGTACCCACATAAATTATAATATTATTAAAATACAGTGTTGCCAACTTTCCGAGAAATGTCAAAGTGGTCTATATATGGGTTTACCCATATACTTCTAATCTTGTTATTGAATAGAATGAGTTCTAAAAGATTTTGTACTATGTTACTGTTAAAATTGTTCACAGATATGATAGCCATACCAGATTTCGTATCAGGCGCAATGGAGCATTGGGGCTTAGTGACCTATCGTGAAACAGCTCTATTGTATGATGAGATGAAAAGTAATGCCGCAAATAAACAACGTGTTGCTACTGTGGTTGCACATGAATTAGCACATATGTGGTTTGGAAATCTCGGTATGAGTCATTTCTCTTTTTTATTATTATTGAATATATATATATATATATATATATATATATATATATATATATATATAGATAGGGTGTTCGTTCGCCAGGTTGATATAGGGCAATAACATGGGATACCGATAATATGCAGAATACTTCTTTCTGAATTAAAATTCGGAGAAAAACTTGGGATACTTTTCGATAGGGAATAAAAATTTCTATAATTTGATTTTAGTTTTAATTTGCTAGCACATGCCCCCAGAGCCGTATTTATGCACAGGCGCATGAGGCGCAAGCTGGGGCCTCGTAGCTAAGGGGCCTCAGATTTCAAATCAGATATCAGTCACTGAGATCAATTTGAAAATTATATTTTAATTTCTAGTTTCTAGTTTTAATTTACGAGTAAATTATATTTCAATACGTTTCTAATGTTGAAGTACTGGTGTTGTCATTGTCAATAAGATAATAAAAATCTGGCTATTGTAACAAGAGGGACTATTTTCTCTCTACCCGCTAGTTGCTATTGCTATTTGTTTTCAAAGAATTTATGCAATGTTAAATATTTGCGAAACAAGAAAATCTTACGAATCCTCTCGAAATGTACAAATTTATAAATCAGTGACTAATGCATTTGGAGAACGTTCGTTTTCAGTTTTAAAACGAATGAAAAATTATTTGAGAAATAGTTTACATCAAAATTGTGTAATTTAAGCTTTTTGTTTATTGAAATAGAGTTACAAAAATCCATCAATTATGATGATATTGTTGATACGTTTATTAAAAACATTTTCATATAATAATAATAGGACTATAACTAATTTTTTTCCACTGACAATTCCTTTTCAGTTGAAGAATATCTACAAGGGGGCCTCATATTTCAATTGCGCCTGGGGCCTCGAAAGAGGTAAATACGGCTCTGCATGCCCCGTTTGGGCGTTAGAATTTTTTTTAAAATGTTTTTTAGAATTTTCAATAATTTTTCCTGTTAAACCAGTATTAGTTAGAGAAAAAAGTTACTTAGCTATTATGTAGCTAATTTTTTCTCTCTTTTACTGAATTTTTTCAGGTTTTTTTTGTGCAAATTTTGAAAAAATTCAAAATAAGACTTTTTTTACAGTGCAAAAATCTCTTTGAAAGTAATATCTATTATATTCATAAAGATAGTGTTTATCATTAAATATTATTTAATTAATTTTGAATATTATAATTTTAATATTGTTATAATATTATATAATTTTTTTTATTTTAATATTTATTTTGTGCATACATCTAGTATCTAGATATTTTAATTAATCAATTGTTAAAATAAGACTTAACTTATATATGTATATATATATATATATATATATATATATATATATATATACCGGGTGTTCGTTTGTCAAGTTCGTATGGGTGTTTAACATGCAGTTTCGATAATTTGCGATATACTTCTTTCTCGAGTAAAATTCAGAAAAATACTTAGAGTACTTTTCGATAGAATATAAAAAGTTTTATAATTTGATTTTAGTTTTAATTTGCTAGCATGTGCCGGTTGGGCACTAGAATATTTTTTTAATTTTTTAGTTTTTATTTTTTTTTCAGAAACTATGAGGTGTAGGAAAATAAGCGTGGCATGGAAAAATGCGGTATAGTGAGTACTATAATGGAATGAAAAATCTATTATTCTAAGATGCATCGTTTAGTAAAAAAAAAACTGAATTTTTGAAAATTTGACAAGGGAACTTTTTTCAAAATAAATCTTTTTTCAAAATTTGCTCAAAAATAACTGCAAAAATTCAGTAAAATAGAGAAAAAAATTAGCTACATAATAGTTATTTTGGGAAAATTCTAAGAGTACCACCCCTTGTCAAATTTTCAAAAATTTAGTTTTTATTTTTCTACTAAACGATGCATCTTAGAATAATAGTTTTTTCACTCTGTTATAGTACTTATTATTCCGCATTTTTTCCTACACCTCATAGTTTTTGAGAAAAAAATAAAAACCAAAAAATCAAGAAAAATTTTTAGCCCCGAAACGGCATATGCTAGTAAATTAAAACTAAAACCAAATTATATAACTTTTTATGTTCTATTGAAAAGTACTCTAAATATTTTGCCGAATTTTACTCGAGAAAGAAGTATATCGCAAATTATCGAAACTGCATGTTAAACGCCCATACGAACTTAGCGAACGAACACCCGGTATATATATATATATATATATATATATATATATATATATATTTAAAATTTTTTGATTGTGAGGGCGAAGCAGCCAAAACAGTAAGATGATTAAGGATAAATTAAACACTCATTTGAAATTTTGACGAGCTTTCGACAAAGTTCTTGTCTTTTTCAAGTCGCTACAAAAAGAAAACATTTATTAGATAATTATCGTTTTACATACACATATTTATTAAAATTTATAAATTAATAAGAACAAAAACTATGTTGATAATATTTTTTTCCAGAAAACAAAAACAGTCAGTATAAATTTATAAAACTTAAAACTTAAAATCAATTAACAAATACATACTTTTTTATCGCAGAGTGTATTATAAGTCAAATCATAAAACTGTATATTATCACTCATGTGTGTTGAAATTATAGTATAGTAATTAAATAAAATTGTAATCACATAAAAAGTCAAACAATAAAAATATAAATACAAATAAAATTTAAATAAAATTTATCTTTTTTAAAAAAATAAAATTTAAAATTCTAACAAAGAAACGTGTTCCGTCAATGCAATCAAAAAAATTTAAAAATAAATCTTCCAGCAGTAAACTTCATTATACTATATATGTATATATATATATATATATATATATATATATATATATATTAGGGTGGACCTTAAATGGGGTGAAGTTGAATTTTAACCGGGCCGCCCCTCAAAATGATCCCAAATTAATAAAAAAAAATTGTGGTAAAATTTTTTCCGCGTAATATTAAGGTTTAAGGGTGCCGAAATGCACTTTTCTACTTTTTATTTACATAAAATCGGATTTTTACACATTTTGGGACTTCATTTCTTTTCGAGGCAATAAGAGGTTTAAAAAATCTACTCAGCGTTGGAATGTAGTCTATAATTACCCGATAATGTGTGGTAATGATTCTGATATTATTCTGAAGAGATTTAAAGATGATCAAACTATCGCTCAAAAGATTGAAAAGCCGTTTTGGCTTAGATGATTAAAAAGATGACAAAACAATTATATAATTTCAAATCTACCATAAAATTACTAAATCAATTGTTAATTAACTGACTTAATTTTAATTTTAATTTTTATTTTTATTTTTGATTTTTTAATTTTTTTTTTTTTATTTTTTGAGCGATAGTTTGATCATCTTTAAATCTCTTCAGCATAATATCAGAATCATTACCATACATTATCGGGTAATTATAGACTGTATTCCATCGTTGAGTGGATTTTTTAAACCTCCTATTGCCTCGAAAAGAAATGAAGTCCTAAAATGTGTAAAAATCCGATTTTATGTAAATAAAAAGTAGAAAAGTGCATTTCGGCACCCTTATACCTTAATATTACGCGAAAAAAATTTTACTACAATTTTTTTTTTTCAAATTGGGATCATTTTGAGGGGCGGCCCGGTTAAATTTCGACTTCACCCCATTTAAGGTCCACCCTAATATATATATATATATATATATATATATATATATATATATATATATATATATATATATATATATTAGTTAGAATATTTATCGCGTGAAGCAGAGTATTAATTTAATAGTTTGAATAATTACACATCGAATTTAATTAGAAAATTAAATTAAAAATTGTCAACTGCCTCGTCTGGGACTCGAACCCAGGACATATAGGTCGCTAGCCTAATGCTCTCCCAACTGAGCTAACGAGTCAAGACGAGAAGGCAACAATTTTTAATCAATGTAAAGTATTCATATGTATTTTCAATCAAAGCCAAGTAAACGCTCACGGATTTGCAAGCATGAATACCAGGTAGGTTTATTTTTCATATGAAAGATATTCGTAATAATTATTCGAGATTTTTTGTCCAAATGACAATTCAATTAAGAATATAAATGTATATTTTAGTTAGAATATTTATCGCGTGAAGCAGAGTATTAATTTAATAGTTTGAATAATTACACATCGAATTTAATTAGAAAATTAAATTAAAAATTGTCAACTGCCTCGTCTGGGACTCGAACCCAGGACATATAGGTCGCTAGCCTAATGCTCTCCCAACTGAGCTAACGAGTCAAGACGAGAAGGCAACAATTTTTAATCAATGTAAAGTATTCATATGTATTTTCAATCAAAGCCAAGTAAACGCTCACGCTCTTAATTGAATTGTCATTTGGACAAAAAATCTCGAATAATTATTACGAATATCTTTCATATGAAAAATAAACCTACCTGGTATTCATGCTTGCAAATCCGTGAGCGTTTACTTGGCTTTGATTGAAAATACATATGAATACTTTACATTGATTAAAAATTGTTGCCTTCTCGTCTTGACTCGTTAGCTCAGTTGGGAGAGCATTAGGCTAGCGACCTATATGTCCTGGGTTCGAGTCCCAGACGAGGCAGTTGACAATTTTTAATTTAATTTTCTAATTAAATTCGATGTGTAATTATTCAAACTATTAAATTAATACTCTGCTTCACGCGATAAATATTCTTACTAAAATATACATTTATATTCTTAATTGAATTGTCATTTGGACAAAAAATCTCGAATAATTATTACGAATATCTTTCATATGAAAAATAAACCTACCTGGTATTCATGCTTGCAAATCCGTGAGCGTTTACTTGGCTTTGATTGAAAATACATATGAATACTTTACATTGATTAAAAATTGTTGCCTTCTCGTCTTGACTCGTTAGCTCAGTTGGGAGAGCATTAGGCTAGCGACCTATATGTCCTGGGTTCGAGTCCCAGACGAGGCAGTTGACAATTTTTAATTTAATTTTCTAATTAAATTCGATGTGTAATTATTCAAACTATTAAAAATATATATATATATATATATATATATATATATATATATATATATATATATATATATATATATCAGTTTCAATGTGTAAAAGTAAAAGTAATATTAATACTAAACAGATAACTTCACAATATGCCTGAAGATATTTGAACATAAACTCATCATCTAAGCAGCCTCTACGTTATTTAGCAGAAGATTTGCAATGTACTCTGTCATATATTTTCAATGTTATTTTCGTTTTGTTTTGCAGTAACATTGGATTGGTGGAACGATCTATGGCTAAATGAAGGTTTTGCTAGATACATGCAATTTGAAGCTATTAACCAAATTAATCCTGACTGGCAAATGGTAGAATTATTAAAACTTCAAAATATGTATATATATATATATATATATATATATATATATATATATATATATATATATATATATATACATTAGGGTGTTTCGAGAAAAATCGAAACAGCTGGCTTAGCTTAAAAATCAAAGATTTTGGTCTAAAATAGACAGATACGAGTGTATTGGCCATTTAATAAATATTTAGAGGGTCCACCGAGCTCTCAAAATTTCCATTTTTAGCCCTTTTTCCAAATAATCGTCCAAAATCTTGTTTTACAGACATCAGACCAAGTCGTGCTTGTGAAATTTTGTGCTCAGATGAATTTAACAAGTTAAACATGCGGATAATGGGTTTGCGTTAGGTCTAGGTGAGTTAAAAAAAATTAAATCACGTTTTTTTTTTATGTTTTTGAAGATTTTTTCAACTTTATTGTTAAAAAATTGATCTTAACGTCATCACAGCAAGCCCTACTTGCGAGAAGTTGTTCTGATATATATATATATATATATATAAATTTTATTTTATTTTTTTGATAACGTTAAGATTAACTTTTTTACAATAAAGTTGAAAAAACCTTTAAAAACGTAAAAAACGTGATTTAATTTTTTTTTACTCATTTAGACCTAACGCAAACCCACTATCCGTATGTTTAACTTGTATTGTATTCATCTGGGCACAAAATATCACAAGCACGACTTGGTCCGATGCCTGGAAGACAAGTTTTTGGGCGATTATCTGGAAAAAGGATTAAAAATGGCATTTTTAAGAGCTCGGTGGACAATCTAAATATTTTTTTTAATGGCAAATGGGCTCGTATCCGTCTATTTTAGACCAAAATCTTTGATTTTAGCGCTGTACCAGCTGTTTCGATTTTTTTTTAAACACCTTAATATATATATATATATATATATATATATATATATATATACTGGGTGTCCCATTTTAATCCGCCACCTGCAATAACTTTAAAATCGTGCTTTGGACAAAAAAATGTTTCGGATAAAAAGTAAATGGTTTCGAGGGGGACATCTGATGCAGAGGCCCTTGCCCCCTCTGGACCCCCTGAGGGGCGGGAAAGGGGGGCAACTTTGAAATCTTAAATGGAACACCCTATTTTTTATTGTAGATTCTGATAGGCCATTAAAAAGTATGTAAATTTTATTTTAAGACTTTTTTTTTATCTTTGATAGATGGCGCTGCAAACAGCATTATTTTCTCAGTTTATCAATCTTCAATTTGAAAAAAAAAGTGTAACTAAGTACGATATTCAAGATTTTTTCAGTTCTTTGGGAAGAAGGGGGGCAAGGGTCACTGCATCAAATATCTTCCTCGAAACCATTAACTTTAAGTTAATGGTTTCGAGGGGTATAACTTTAAGTTAATGGCTTCGAGGGGATATCTGATTCAGTGACCCTTGCCCCACCCCTCTTCCCAAAGAACTGAAAAGAACTTGAATATCGTACTTAGTTACACCTTTTTTTTCATATTAAAAACTGATAAACTGGAAAAAAAATGCTGTTTGCAGCGCCATCTATCAAAGATAAACAAAAAGTCTTAAAATAAAATTTACATACTTTTTAATGGCCTATCAGAATCTACAATAAAAAAATAGGGTGTTCCATTTAAGATTTCAAAGTTGCCCCCTTTTCCCGCCCCCCAGGGGGTCCGAAGGGGGCAAGGGTCTCTGCATCAGATGTCCCCCTCGAAACCATTTACTTTTTATCCGAAACATTTTTTTGTCCGATGCACGATTTTAAAGTTATTGCAGGTGGCGGATTAAAATGGGACACCCAGTATATATATATATATATATATATATATATATAAAATAGAAAATTCACGACTAAAATGTATTATAATGTATAAAATTTCGATGAGATCATGAAGTCGATAAATAATTAAAAGTAATAAAGTAATTTTGTTATAAGAAACAATATAATAAAAATTGTAGTCAAATATTAAAATAAATAAAAATGTAATCAGAAATGTAAAAACGAGAAAACAAAAACAATTATATTTCTAACAACAATTACAATAATTACATTACTTAGCGGTAATTACCGCTATTCTCACTTTGCTATAACAAATTTCTTTACATCTCAGAACTTGAAAAATAACACTGAAAGCTTGACAAGAATTTTTAATGAGTCGAACAACTAATTTTTGAATACCTTCCCAACAAAAATTGTATACATTATAATATATTCTAGTCGTGAATTTTCTATTATATATATACATATAAATATAAATATTTTTTTATTTCTTTTGACAGGCGGATCAGTTTTTAATTGATAATTTACATTCAGTAATGAGTTTTGATGCAACATTAGCTTCACATCCAATTGTTCAAACTGTCATTACACCTGATCAAATTACAGAGATATTTGATAGTATCTCCTATAATAAGGTAGAATGATAAATTAATATCTATATAATTTTATTATTTAAATTAAGGGATGGTCGCTTTGAGCGTGAGATTGAAAGAAGTTAAAATGCTGGTTGAAAGGTTTTCGGGTGTTTTGGGTACGTTTCCTAGAACTGTAAATGTTTCCAAAGAAGAAAAATATACCAGGACTTGAAACCGTTATATTTTTGTGTAGGGAGTAGAGTGTAGGAAGTAGCTGTCATTGCACCCCACGTTTTCCTGTGTGTGATTATACATCTGTATGGAGGGCTAGGAGAAATTATTTTATACTTTTTACTACTTTGACTGCAAGGAAAAAGTGGTATAGTGTTTGGTACGGTGTCTGTAACATTTTCAAAAAAAATTTTTTGTATAGAAATCCTTCATATAACCTCGAGATGACGAATCTGAAATTAGTTTATGTCAGTGCATGGATATGCGTCGTCAGCTCGCTCGCTCGCTCACTCGGTCGTCAGACAAAATTTTGTGATCGCAACTCCTCCTAGACGGTTCAACCGATTTTAATGAAAGTTTCAGGATAAATTTGTCTAGTGCCCAAGATTGACGTGTGGTTTTGGTTTTTTTCAGTGATGCCAACTTTCCAAAAAAAATTACTAATATTTTTAAAAATTCATTGAGGCTACATTATATATCCGATTTTGATCAAATTTTCAGAAAAGTTTCTCCTAGTGCCCACATAAATTATAATTTTATTAAAATACGGTGTTGCCAACTTTCCAGGAAAAAAAATTATTAATTTTTTAAAAATTTGTTATGCCCGCATTATTTATCCGATTTTAATCAAAATTTTACAGAATATACCCTATGTCTATAATATTATATATTAGCAAAATACAATGTTGCCAATTTTTATTCCTATATCTTATCATTTATGTGATAATGTCAAAGTGGTCTATATATGTGTTTACCCATATACTTCTAATCTAGTTATACTCTGCGTTAAAAACGTGATATATTAATATTTTTTATTTAAATAGTTTAATTTATTTTTAGGTTAGTTTCATTTAGAACTCTTGAGAAAAAATCGTATATGTCAGTCGGAAACGAAAGCTTAACAGTACAAGAATCATCACGTTCGACACTCTTCCTAACATAATATTGTACTATTTTCAGGGTGCTGCTGTTTTACGTATGTTAGAAAATGCAATCGGAAATGATAAATTTAAAAAGTGCATAGAAAACTATTTAGAAAAATATAAATACGGTAATGCTCGAACACAAAATCTATGGGATGAATTACAAATTACAAATCCACAATTTAATGTAACTGAAGTAATGGATACGTGGACGGTGCAAATGGGCTATCCAATTATTAAAGTACAAAAAAATAAGAATGGAAATTTTCTATTGAAACAAAAAAGATTTTTAGCTGATCCTGATAACACAGAAGGAGATTTACCATCCGTATATAAGTAAGTTTGCAATTATTAGGTACTTGTTTTATTTACTTATTTTTATATATATATATATATATATATATATATATATATATATATATATATATAGGTATATACAGACGGGGCTGGCCTAAAAGTCGCTAAACCATTTAAAATTCGAATAAATTTTTACAGTTAATTAAAGAATAAATGTGAATTATTTATACATGAAAAAGTTATTTCAGTTTAAAATGGTCTAGTGACTTTTGGATCTTCCTATATATGTATATGTTGATATACGTTTAGTACAGAGGTTCCCAAACTTTTTTTCCCCGTAGACCACTTTCAAAAATTTACTGGTTTCGGTGGACCCCCTGCTGCTACATTTCTACCATATTCCCAAAACTCGTCAAAAAATGTGAAGATTAGATCTAACGATGGATATATGCGTCGCGGCTGAGTTCCAACTCTAAATTCGGAGTGGTAAAAATAAAAAGAAGAATAGTATATTTTCATTATTCATTAAAATTTTTTATTAAAATAATATGATTAGACTTAATAGACTTAAAATTAAACATTAATAACGTAACTTCAACAATTAAAAAAAATAGTCATTTTTAATGGGAGGGATGCACTTGATGAATTGATAGCAAGTTATCAATATTTGGCTTCAGTTTTGTCAGGAATAACCGCAAATCTCCCCGTTCTGTGATATTCAATCTGCTCCTTTTTTTTGTTAATAGGTTTGTCACCACACTAAAACTTTTTTCGACAAGGTATGACGAGGGAAACGCTATCAAAAGTTTTCTCGCAATTTCCCACAGTCCAGGATATTTTTCGGCAATTTCTGCTTGCAGCCAAAATGTTTGATAGCCTTTTTTAAATTTCACCTTCAGCTCCTCATTGGTGGTAAGCTCGAGTAGCTCCTCTTGCAATACCACATTCGCCACTTCCGTTTCATCAAATGGATTTATGATCCATGGTGGTATTTCCATCGTCAGAATATCTTCAAATCTATTTTTGAAGTCATCATGCAAGGCATTTAAATGTTGAACGTATGTCTGAATATCCTCATCAAGACATTCTGCCTGTGACAAGTTTGGAAACTGCGAATTCGCGCCGACTAATATTTTGCTTCATAAATTTCAATTTTCCAAGAAAAGCCGAAATTACACCCTTTGTTTTTATTAAATTTAGGCTGTCCCCTTGCAACTGCAAGTTAATGTCATTAAATTTTTTGTACAAATCTGTCAAATACGCGATGTCTGCTTTCAATTTGATCAGATTTTCTTTTAAATCTGGATCTTTACTTTCCAAAAACTCTAAAACTGATTCAAAAAGTGAGTAAAATCTTGTTAAACATGCACCTTTCGACAACCAGCGTACTTCAGTATGTAAGAGTAATCGTTGGAAGTCTTCATCATTTTCGTCGCACAATTGTGCAAATAAACGGGTATTTAACGCGTTGCTTCTTATTTTGTTAACTGCTTTAATCACAAATTGAAGCGATTGGTGCAATCTATCACTCAAATTTTTCGCTACCAGGTGTTGTCGGTGTATGACACAGTGAATTGCAGTTACTCCTGGTATAATTCTTTGAAGATGGCTTATAAACCCACGATATCGCCCGAACATGGCAGGAGCTCCATCTGCTGCCACCGAAGTAATGTTTGTAAATGGAATCGATTTTTCCTTAAGAAAATCGCTCAGGACATTAAATATTGATTCTCCTTTTGTGTCCGTCTTCAAAGTTTTCGCGAATAGTAGCTCTTCATGGATTTCTTCGTCCATAACAAATCGAACATATGCCAATAATAAGGCTTCATTGCCAGGTAATGTTGATTCATCCAATTGAATAGAAAAATGAGTTGTTTGCAGATAATTGCACAAGAAGCTTTCAACATCAGAGCTCATTTCATCAATACGCCTTTGTACAGTGTTGTTACTCAAAGAAATTTTTTTAAGTACGTCAAATGGAGGTTTGTGCAGAACAGTTTTTAAAACCTCTTCAACAGCGGGTAAAATTAACTGTTCACCGATGGTGTGCGGTTTTCCAGATTTCGCGATAAGCAATGAGATATTGTAGGATGCCCGCAAGCCATCATCGTTACTTTGAGACGTTGAAGCGAACATACTTTGCACGGTGGGTCTTCTTTCATATTTTTCCTTCAATGTTTGAAAATATTTTAAATCTTTGCCTATTTTATCAGGATGACACCTTCTTAGATGATCTTCGAGCTTCGATGGTTTCATCGAGTCATTGCTCAAAACTTTGTTGCACAAAAGGCATATGGGCAATCGTTTGTCGGCCGTTGATGGAACAAAACCAAATTTCAAATATTGAACACTGTATTGTCGACATTTCTTCTTAGATTCAGCCATGTTTCGTATCAGTTACCTACGTGTAAAGAAAAAAAAAAGTTTGTTTTAGTAATCATAAGGTGATTTTAACAGGATATGGCTATTTGAACAGAATTGAATGGGAATAATTAGTTAATTATTGCAATGAAAAAACCAAAATGCCGGCGGCAAAACTGATTTTAATTATTAAAAGCAATAAGCCGCTAAGATTGAATCTATTTTAATGTAATGCAAAACATTTTTTGATTAATTATATTTTGATACATTTCTGTAAATTCGAGAGAAAATACTTTTAAAGAATATTTTGACGTCAAAACACCGCGATTTTAATGTTTTATTTATTACGTTGATACATTACTATACGAGTGGTACATTTTATGAAAATATTTTTAGTCATTTAGCATTAGCAACTACGAGGGCACTGAAATATGTACAAACATGCAGGTCAATTATAATAACTCTCTTTTAGTGAATCACCACAGTCGGGTAAATAAATAATTTTATAATAAAAAGTACTAAAAGTTCAATCTTTCTCGGCTTTCTGTTCTTTTATAGAAGTATCGAATAATGGCCCTGTTCAGTATTTAATTTTTATTACGTACCTACTACACGCAAACATAACAAATAATATAATATTACTACAATATAAAATAAAAGTATGTATAACAAATAGGCAGGTATACTTACTTTTTCCGGCACTGGCAAACACTGACATCGATTCACTCACACGTTTCTTTTCAAAATTCCCGAAACAAATGAGCACAGCAAATGAGTAAAGCAAATGAGTAACGTTTGTTCTTGGCATTCGTATTTATATTGGTGAAGAATCAAACAAGTTCATGCAAGATTGCAAGCACAGTACAAGTCGTATTTCGTCCCTATGCACGTCTTAACTAGCGTTGCTGGCTGGCTAGCGGGCGGCGCTTTGCAAGTCTCGATACGCGTTGTACTCAAAATATCGAATATGCAAGTTTTTACAAGTTAACAGTCGCTGACTTTCTTAAAATACACTACTCAAAAAAATTAACGGAGGTTTAAAAAAAAGGAAATTAATACTAAATAAACAGGCTATCAGATCCATATGCCGGCCTAACTGAAAAAAAATTTTCACACCCGTGGACAAAAAAAAACAAGCAAAAAATTTGCAATATTATTTTTTTGCGCTATCTGTTAGTATTGCATGAGAACCGTAACTCCTAAAATATTTTAGCAAAAATCTGAAAATTTGAATCATAAAGCTTCAAAATGCTTTTTTTAAAGTCTCAATACGACCATTTTGCACCGAAATAAAGCCTGTCAAAAATCACCGAAAAATTTGGAATTTTTTTTAGTACCTAGTGTATTATCTGCCTACAATGTAGGCCCTACATTGATAGGTACAGCCAAGCCAACATTTTAGTTCTTTACGATCGAAACCAGATAAATTTTCGTGGACCCCCACTTACAACCAGTGAACCCCCATTTTTTTTTCTCGCCATCGTAGACCCCCGTCGAGTCTTCCGTGGACCCCTGGGGGTCCACCTGGACCACTTTGGGAATCACTGGTTTAGTATATCAAAACGTCGAGTTTTAATTAAAATTATACAGAACTAAAAACCTGAAGCCTTTCTTTCATTTACCATACGTATATAAGAATGTTTTCAATTACTTCTTGTTTTATTTACTTATTCCATAAATCCTATATATATATGGACTGGCCCAAAAGTCGCTAGACCATTTAAAATTGGAATAATTTTCTACAATTAATAAAAGAATAAATGTGAATTATTAATAAATAAAAAAGTTATTTAATTTTAAAATGGTCTAGTAATTTTTGGGTCATTGTATATATATATATATATATATATATATATATATATATATATATATATATATATATATATATATATATTCCTGTTGTTAATATACGTTTAGTATATCAAAACGTCATATTTTACTTTATTATATATTTAATTATTTATTATTTATAAAATTAATATAAATTCACCCAGTATTTCCAAATGTTGTGATAAATTTGGCTTTCGAATAAATTTAAAATTAGTCAATGAAATGTTGTCATTTATTTTGACGATACATTTTTTAGCCAATCACAAATGATTATTTACTTAACTTAAGAATAAATAATATTGGAAATACTGACTGAAGATAAATACAACTTTTCAAGAAACAAATTAATGAAATTTTAAAATTCGTTATGACCACTTTATTTAACCGTTTTTAATCAAATTTTTACAGAAGATTCTTCTAGTGTCCACAGAAATTACATAATTTTCCTAAAATACAATGTTGCCAACTTTCCAAGAGAAAATTTACTAAAATTTTTAAAATTTAATTTTAGCTTTACTATTTGCACATTATACAATGTTGTCAATTTTCCGGAAAAACTATGATTTAAAACAAATTTTTAGGATATATTTTTTTATGCATAATAATTACAAAATTTTATTTTTGAATAATAGGTACTGCGCGAATATTTGGTGAAAAAATATAAAAATTGTATTTCTATTTTTTAGCATTTATGTGAATAATAATATCAAAGTGGTCTAAACAGGGTGATTTATGACGTCGAGGTAAAACTACACCGGATGATTCCTATGAGTAATCTAAATAAAAAACTTCAAGAAAAGATATGCCCAAAAATGCTTTCTAACGGAACTGTAGCCGCTAGAAGTTTATTATATGTAACATCAATCGCGTTAGTCTTATTTATTATATTAGGAGCACAAAGTCATAAACTTCTGAATAATTGTAAAATTACTGATTAATTTTCTAACATTTTGTTTATACACTAGTAAACCAATTTACTAGTTATGACTTACTGCGTCCCAACAAAATTTGTCTTCAATTTTAATTATTGTAAATTGTTTATTAAATATTTATTTATGTGTGTACAAAAATTTACAAACTAGTAAATTGGTTTACTAGTGCTTAAACAAAATGTTAGAAAATCAATCAGTAATTTTACAATTATTCAGAAGTTTATGACTTGTTTTTTTTCCCTGATAAAATAAATAAGGCTAACGCGATTGATGTTACATGTAATAAACTTCTAACGGCTACAGTTCCGTTAGAAAGCATTTTCGGACATATGTTTATTTAAAGTTTTTCATTTAGATTACTCATAGGTTTATACATATACAGAATTATAGTTAACAATCCAACGTATCTAAACGATTTTAGTCATCACAATGAACTAATTAAATTAGTTACAAATTGAAAATATCTATTGACTTCGCCGGGATTTGAACCCGGGTCCTTCGTCTATCGCGGACGATAGATATACTTAATCTTGTATGTTTTTTTACATATATATATATATATATTTTCAGTTATAAATGGTCAATACCAATAACTTATATCACCGACATTGATGCAAATCCAAAATTAGTATGGTATAATATAAATGATGAAAACAGTTAAGTATATTACAAGTTTTTATAATAATATTGAACAAATAAATGTTCATAGTGTATTTTTGAAATTACATAATATAATAATACTCAAAATGTTGAGATTTTATCGGCTTGTTAGGCTATGCATCAATGATTAAACACGTATTTCGCTCTTTAAGAGTTTGTCAGTATGGTGCTTTGATTAATGTCCCAAGACAACTGATGCAGTGGTGTAATTGTCTGACTGGCCGATCAAAGCACCATACTGATGGGCTTTTAAAGAGCGAAACACGTGTTTATTGTTAACTGGCCAATCATTGATGCGCATAGCTTAACAAGCCGATTCAATTATTGATTTGTGAAGTTTTTGGGAAAAATAAAATCTCAACATTTTACGTTATTACATTATTACATTACATTACATTACATTACATTACATTACATTACATTACATTACATTACATTATTACATTATTACATTCCCAACTAGCACAGATATTTTATAACACATTATTTTAGGTACTTTTATGATATATAACTGTTTTGTTATTGCTTTTAATTTACAAAATTATTTCTTAGTAGCAGTTATGATCACAGAAATATCATATAACCAAATTTGTTTTGTAAACTTATTTTATAGATATTCTTACAATTAAATACAGAAACTATTTTGTAATTATTTTATATGACATTATATAGATGTTCTTAAAATGACGTTATAAAATAATATTACGTTGTAACATTTATGCTTTACAAGTATTATATTAGTACTTTTGGCGGACCTATACAAAATTTTTATAAAACAAATTGAGCACATTTTGCTTTATAAGTGTTAATTTATTACTATTACACAGACTGTCAAAATTGATACATGTTTTGAAATTAATCTGTATTTTTTGTGACAAAATGGATAAATGGAGAAGAAAAGTTAAAAATAATATATTATGTGAAATAAGAAAAACACAATTAAATTTATTACAACATTTCAAGACCAAGAAATTTCTAACCACACAAAATGAATTACACAGTTCAATGAAAATATTGTACAAAGCTAATGATAATAACGAAAGTACTTTGACTGAAAATGAAAATATATCTGGAAATTTGAGTAATGATGATAATAATTCGCCATCGGAATCTGATGTAAATGAATACAGTTATTGTGAAAATAACGATTCGAAAAATGTTGATGTTTGTCTTAAAATAAAAATATGGGCAAATTCATTTAATGTATCACACGCAGCTTTAAAAGATTTAAAAATCTGGAATGAACGAATACCAAATATACTACCTCAAGATCCGCGGACTTTATTGCAGACTGCTAGATCTGTAAACATAATAAAAATATCAGGTGGTGAATACTGGCATTATGGTTTGAAATTTAATTTAAGTTATTAAAATCTGCAACAGGTATAGGCAGTCTCTTTTTTGACCTTCTTGGCAAAGGCCGATCATTCGTGTCTGACGAGTTGTGTCATCATTTCCACACATATTTTTGACTTCTTCTTCGGCTTCGTCGTAATTATTTATATTTTGTCTTTTAAGGACGCATGACATTTTTATCCAGTCATCATGTGGCTATGAGTTCTTATCATATATATATATATATATATATATATATATATATATATATATATATATATATATTATTAGTTTCGTGGGATTTTCAGTCAAAAATAAAAACAACTCAATTCAAAGTGCAAGCTTTCGGAAAAAATTTTATTTCCTTCATCAGGCAAATGGCAGAGTTAAAATTATAAAAATAAATACATGACATAAATATATGACAAGTGCATAGAAATAATAAAATGCTATGGTTACATATTAAGGTGTTGACAGTAAATATAAACAGATATGCCTTGGAACAACAACAAAAAATAAACATAAAGTTGATAAACCAATGTATAAGTCTGTACTTTAGGTAATACCCGTTGGCGTTATATTATTTAATGAAATTAAGTAATCAAATAATAATATATAATAATATAAATATTTACAGTCACTAAAACTAATATATATATATATATATATATATATATATATATATATATATATATATATATATAGGGTTACCAACTCGGCCCAGGCCGAAAAGAGTACATTTCTTAAACAAAAATCGTACACATACACACATATATGTATGTATATATATATATATATATATATATATATATATATATATATATATATATCTCGTGTTATCATTTTCATCAATAATCATTTATAGATTTAATAAATAAAAAATTGCTAAGATATGAGATACATGTATTTTAATATCAAAATGAACAATTTAAACAAAAATATACAATGTACTTTTTACCACATATTATACGACAAACACAACGTAACTTACAAACGAAAAGTTCGTAGAATACGAAATACTTGTAAATAGAAAATCAAAATAAACAATATTAACAAAAATACGATCAAACTAAGAGCGTTTGAGCCTTGAAAGTATGGATATTTACAACTTGTTTACATTTTTTTCAGTATTGTGGCATCAGTGTATTTTTTTTTAAAAGAGTACATTTATAGTATTTTTTGAAAAAGTAAGAGTACATAATTTTCCTTGCTCAAAAAGAGTACATGTACTCTTAAAAGAGTACGGTTGGTCACCCTATATATATATATATATATATATATATATATATATATATATCAATTTTATTTTTAGGCCAGAATAACGTACCGGCATTTTCCCATTTATGTGGCACTATAGTTAAATTTAATTTACTTTTTTCAATGGTTTGCACAATTTTAAATGACATCTGGAAATAAAATATATTATAAAATCACTAAAATTTTAAACTAGTAAAATATTTACCTTATTTTTTTTTTCAATATGTGTCCACTTCTTTCGTCTTATTTTTTAGGTTAGGTTTTTCTTTCTATAATTCTGTCAGTAACAAACCTTATTTACATATGTGACATAAATACAAACGTTTTAACTCGGACCGGGACGTTTACATAACATTATAGGGACTAAAATGTTTTGTTACGGTTCTTTCAACTATATTTATAAAATATAAATATTTTATAGTATCTGTACTAGTTTTATAAAAACTTTATAATTTTTCAGCCATATTTATCGAAAATTTACTTTATATTAATGAAGCCATTTTGTAACAGCAAAAGAAAATTTCATTTAACTAATATAATATGTTAAATATGAGTTTAAATGTAATGATTTCAAGTATTATTCTGCTATTTTATGTATTTTTTTCAAGTTTAATAAAAACGAAAACAAAAAAAATATTTTTAATTATTCATATTTATTAAAATTTCTCCTTAAAATCTTACAAATTTTGAAGGCGCGTGCAAATAATCTAAGCACAACATAAAATTTTACAAAGAATTTCCTCTGGCAATAGATTTTTGAATTACCTCAGTGAGATAATCTGAAATGTAATTCGAATTTATTCTTTAACGGTAGATGTATGTTCCTATATACAACACAACATTACATAGAAAATGAGAAGTATAATATAGCAATGTTGGAATAAATTTGTGTTGATAAAGTTGCAAGAAATACAATTGTAAGATAAAATTTTGTCATAATGCCGTCCAAAAAGCATTTATAAAATAAAATCTTAATTTGTGTGCTTTATTGTCGTCAAACTGTAATATTGTCAAAATGTTTATAAAACTATATGCTAAAAACAGTTTTGCTTTATAAAAGCATTTAAATAGTACTAATAAAGCACTTTTTAGTTTTATAATCTGCGCCTATTTCAGTCATATAGATGATATAATACTGTTGTAAGAATGTCGTGGATGTTAAAATATGCAACAAAACAGCATTTGATAAATGATTCAAAAATATTTATAGTACTTTAATAAAACAAAAATTGTTTGTTGGGTTATTACATTATTACATTAACACATTATTACGTTCTAATTATTGTTTCAATTAATTATGATTTTAGTTGAAATTAATTCGGATGGTGCAAAATGGATTAAGCTGAACCATAAACAAGTTGGTTATTACCGAGTTAATTATGAAAATGAGTTATGGTATACGTTGAAAGATATTTTTGAGGTAAAAATTGAATTAATTTTATTAGTTTTATATTAGTATAAGAAATTAAACTCACATACATAAACAAGGCCATCTTAGGCCATACAGGGAACAGGGACCCTTGTGCACAGAGAGTTGAGGGGCCTTTTTAGAAAGTAAAAAAAAAAAAATGGGAATAAAAACATCAGTATGTACTTTTATTTAGTGACTTTATTGATATATAAGCAAAGTGATTAATGTTTTGAATTGAACTTAGATTAATTATAATGGTTTCTTGCGGGATTTCTGTTGTGCAAAATCTTCTATTATGATGTTATTTTAATATGCAAATGCCTGACAAATTAGGTAACATAGGTCGTTTGTAATTCATTTTTTAAATTTTAAAAATTATTAATTTAAATTTTACGTTATGTATTTATCTGAATTTTTGTAGATTTAGTAAAATTTTCTTCAATGTTTAAAAATATTTAAAATTTTTATCGCGTGTCCGATTTACATTTAAATTTACAAATTTTAACGAGCAGTTCTTAGTAAAATACACCAGAAATTGATCTCCTCTTTTTCGAGTGTAAACGACGACGTCAGCGTCCCAAAAGGGAGGCCTGGGCTCGTGCCTCATATGCCCTTATGGAAAAGACGGAACTGTACATAAATTATACGGGGTGATTTATGACGTCGGGGAAAAACTACAACGGATGATTCCTATGAGTAATCAAAATAAAAAACTTCAAATAAGCATATGTCCGAAAATGCTTTCTAACGGAACTGTAGCCGTTAGAAGTTTATTACATGTAACATCAATCGCGTTAGCCTTAATTATTATATCAAGAAAAAAAAACTAATCAAAAACTACTGAATGATTGTAAAATAACTGATTGATTTTCTAACATTTTGTTAAAGCACTAGTAAACCAATTTACTAGTTTATAAATTTTTGTACACACATAAATAAATATTTAATAAACAATTTACAATAATTAAAAATCAGTAAGTTATAACTAGTAAATTGGTTTACTATTTTTTAAACAAAATGTTAGAAAATTAATCAGTAATTTTACAATTATTCAGAAGTTTATGACTTGTTTTTTTCCTGATATAATAAATTAGGCTAACGCGATTAATGTAATAAACTTCTAACGGCTACAATTCCGTTAGAAAGCATTTTCGGGTATATGTTTATTTGAAGTTTTTTATTTAGATTACTCATAGGAATCATCCGGTGTAGTTTTTCCCCGACATCATAAATCACCCTGTACATACAGGATGTTTACGGTCTTTTCTGTATCCTTTTAGGGGGCGATAGTACACCTTAAAAGAAGTCAATAATCCGTTAAAACGCTTTAGTAAAGTCATTTCATAAGCGAGATAATAATTCTTTTAGTTTTTACATTAAAACTATTAATTTGTTTTAAACTCTAGTAATCTACTATTTAATCAGCATTGCCCACTACAAATGATGTTTGAAGTTATCACCATGTTATTGTATACAAAATCTCGTTCGGCGTACCTACGACTCCACATACTGTGCAAGATCCAAACCATGTCGAAGAATTTCCGCCGCTACTGCTGCTTGCATCCAGTTGCGGATATCCTCGAGATTGAGAATTTAGGTCTTCATAAAACCACCCACAAATAAAAGTGCATGGGTTTGAGGTCCGGTGATCGAAATAACAATTGAACAAAACTATAATTAAGTATGTATTAGATTACTAGAGTTTAAAACAAATTAATCGTTTAATGTACAAACTAAAAGAATTCTTCTGATCTAGTTACTTATATGTTATCCAGTAAATTGTTGCTACGTACTGTTATTTACCTTAATGCTGATGAAAACGATTGTTAAGTTTCGTCAAAACGTCGTTTTTATACAATAATTAAACAGAATCTAATCTTTAAACGGTTTTTATTTAATACAAAAATATTTTACTATATTAAAAGAATTATTATCTCGCTTATGGATCAACTTTTACTAAGGCGTTTTAAGGTTTATCGACTCCTTTTGAGGTGTACTACTAAAAGGATAGATAAGACTGTGAACAACCTGCATATATATATTTATATAATAATCGATTTTTAGGAAACTAGTCAGAAAAACGTGTAGGTGTAAATCAAAAACTCATTTCTGATTAATTGTCAAGCTTTCGCTGGCAGTATCCCATCTTCTTCAGAACATTATCAACTAAAGTTTTTTGAAAACGCACATATGAAGTGATTAGTTAGCAAAAAATATATTCTAACATTCGTTGTTCGTATAATTGGCAAGTTGTATACACAGAGATAAACATGAAACACATGTAATAGTCAAAATTAAATAAAATAAAAATGTATAATTTTAACAGCCCGTCAATAATTAAAATAATTTATTAAACTTTAAAATATATATATATATATATATATATATATATATATATATATATATAAACACGTACACAATCACACCATATACCCATAAGGGTGTGGCATAAACACTTTTCATTCAACCAGATATTTGTATCTGTCAATCATTTCTAACTAGACAAACAACTTTTGCTTCTATATTTATGATACATGCTATTTTGACTACTTTGACAATAAGGAAAAAGTGGTATAGTTTTCTGTAACATTATAGAAATATATAGAAATTCTTCATATAGCTTCTGGATGACGAATCTATTCTTTATCCTGTATGAAGCTATAGTAATCTAACGCAAAGTTGTAGTCAGATTAATTACGTATATCGTATTGTTAGCTGACAGTGGCAGTTAACTTCGAATTGCATTGTATAAGTTTAGAAATCGCTCTTGTATTTTTGGCAAACATTTATTTTGGACACACTAGGATTTTACGGTACTTGTACGGTGCTAGACTTTTTTTCAATAAATATAAAATTTTGCAAATTATTTACATTCATACATACACAATAACGCCATGTACCCAAAAGGGTGTCGCACAAACTCATTTCATTATTTCGAAGTTAGTTTCCTCCAAACAAGACGAGCAACTTTAGCATGCTCATGCAAGTCTTTCTCTCAATTATGCCACTCCAACTAGTCATCGTACATCCACAGACAAACGTATAGCTCCAAAATCATTCATATAAATTTTTTTAACCAAACGTTTATTACGCATTCGCACAAGATGTTCGAACCATCCCAATTGACTAACACGCAACTGTTGCTACAGCATTTTTGCAATATCACACTCATCATACACTAATATATTTCGTACCCGATTTTTTTAGTTACACCACATACTCCCCACGTAAAAATTTCATTTCCACAGCAGTCATTTATCGTTTTATGGTTTTGCAGCCAAAACCAACATTCATTAACATACATCAACGTACGCACCACGCACGCATTGTATTTAAATTATATATATATATATATATATATATATATATATATATATATATATATTGCATTCATATCTATTTCAGGATCTAGTAGTAGCTGATCAGACGAGTTTGTTAGAAGATGCATTTAGTATAGCTGATTCAGGTGACTTAAAGTATCATGTGCCTCTAGAATTAACCGAAAATTTGAAAAACATAAATAATTATATTCCGTG
The DNA here is from genome assembly GCA_963966155.1 of Clivina fossor. NCBI lineage: Eukaryota > Metazoa > Arthropoda > Insecta > Coleoptera > Carabidae > Clivina > Clivina fossor. The sequence goes on along the minus strand of OZ014551.1, from coordinate 32,586,500 downwards.
GACAGTTGTTGCTTCTAAGCTTAAATCATTAAAATCGTATCTAAAACATTCGAATTGGATATATTCAGACAAATTTCAGGTAACTATATTGTTTTGGTTACATTAATTAATTTAATTCAAGGCATTAAACCGGTAAAAAATCCGATTAATTAAAAAAATTAATCGTTTTTATTGTTTTGCAAATAATTTTGAACGTTAACCGTAACTTTAATTGACTTTTTCAAATGGCATTCTTTTAATCGGTATGAGAAATAATTATTTACAAAGAATAATTTCTCCTAGAAAAACGTGGGGCGCACTCCTTACTTATTTTCTATTGTATGCGCCCCATGTTTTTCTAGGAGACATTATTTTTCACTTTTTAGTCTGTTTTGAAGTACGTGGTATATTAATTTTTTTTTTTATGATTTCAATAATTATTTTCTGCTTTTTAGTCTTGTTTAACTTTAACTTGAACCTAATTCATTAATTTAATTAATTGTAATTTAATAATTATAATTTAATTAATTATAATTTAATAATTATAATTTTATAAATTATAATTATAATTAATTAAGTTAAGTAATTAACTTTAATTTAAAATTTCTAATATTATTAAATAATTAATTAGTTAATATAGCATTGTCATCTATAGTTCTGATTGTGAGCTACATGTTTAAAGTTTCACGTCTCTAGTTCACTGGGAATTTAGTTTAAAATCGATTGCAAAATTTTTACCGAACAGATAAACAAATAAACAGACACTAAAGAAAGTGAGTTACTAAAAACATACATACATACATAAATACACAAACACGCCATGTACCCAAAAGGGTGTTGCACAAACTCTTTTCATCATCCCGAAATCAGTCGCTTCCAAACATTCCTATCCAAACAAGCAACTTTTACTTCATCCACATTCATAATTCTTCTCTCATACATGCACTTTTATTCCTACTACTTGGAAATTTTCGCTCACGCAAGCCACCCTCTTAATCATACAACTCCAACTACTCATCGGACGTCCACTTGCAAACGTATACCATCAAAATTATTCAAATAAATTTTTTTAACTAAACGTTCATTAGACATTCGCTCAAGATGGCTCCGAACCATCTTAACTGACTCTAACACAGCAACTTTTGCTACAACATTTTTTTCAATTTCACACTCATCATACACTAATCTATTTCGTATATCTCCTATTTACACCACATACTCCACATAAAAATCTCATTTCCACAGCTGGCATTTTCCGTTTATGCTTTTGCAACCTAACCCAACATTCACTACCATACATCAACGTAAGCACCAAAACTGCATTGTATATACTCAAACGGGCTTTTTTGAAAACATTTACATTCCTAGCAAAAGTTCCCAAAGCACCCAAAACCTTACAACCAGCAAAATAGATACATTTACACAGTTTTATTTTATAAAATTTATCGGTTAAAACCGATTTAGCATATAAAAAAAAAACATTTAAAGAACAAACCTGTAATTAAAATATAGTACTCAATACTGATCAATTGTTTTAGCCAGTAATTTTATCGGTTATGTGCCTTACGACCAGTTTCATAATAAACATTTTAGTTAAATTCAACTTTAATTCGACAAAAAAAAACATTGTTTAATTGATAACAGCAAATTATTTTGCTATTAGAAATTTGAAAAGTTGACAAAAAAGCATAATAATTTTATTGTTTGTTGTTGAGTACATAAAGTAGTTCAAATAAAATTAAAACTTGAGTATCTTTCCTTCATTTATTTATTTTAAATAACATGTACATTTCGACCACACTGTGGTCATCTTCAGTTACGACTGTTACGTTAGTAATAACTGAAGATGGCCACAGTGTGGTCGAACTGTACATAAATAAATAAAGTAAAGATACTCAAATTTTAATTTTATCATAATAATTTTGTCAGTAGAATTTAAAATCGATTTAAAGTCGACTTTAGTTAAATTGTTTATTATGAAACTGGCCATTAATTTTAATTATTGAAATATTGACATTCTTCTATAGAAACATGTGCACAATATAATAAATAGTGCTTACAAGAAAGTTGGTTGGAATGAAAAACCAGACGATACGCATTTAGAAAGGTGAAATAAGATTCAATTATTGCTGTGTATATTTTCATTTAGTATAAACAATATTTACGATATTTGTAGATTATTACGTGCGAAAATTTTGGATTTAGCATGTGCATTCGGGCAAGAAGATGCTATAAATGTAGCTACAACAAAATTTGGATTATGGTTAAATGGCGAAGATCTACCGCTAGATGTTAAAGCACTAGTTTATGAATATGGTAAGTGATTATTTTACATTATTTATTGATTTAAGTAAAATTAAATTCAAAATACTCAAAACCATAAGCAGGCCTCACACGATCATGCGGAATGACATCTAGACCGAAAATTGACATTCTGATTGAAGGTGTAAGATCAAGACTAATACATACATAGACAATCACGCCATGTCCCAACAGGGTGTGGCACAAACTCTTTTCATCATTCCGTAATCAGTCTCCTCCAAACATTCCTATCCAAACAAGGAACTTTTGCTTCATCCACATTTCACAATTCCTCTCATACATGCTCTTTTATTCCTACTACTTGGAAACTTTCGCTACACGCAAGCCACTATCTCAATCATACCACTCCAACTACTCATCGGATGTCCACGCAAACGTATACCATCAAAATCATTCAAATAAATCTTTTTAACTGCAAACGTTCATTAGACATTCGCTCAGGATGGCTCCGAACTATCTTAACTGACTCTTAACACGGGGCAACTTTAGCTACATTTTTTTCAATTTCACACTCATTATACACTAATCTATTTCGTACCCGATCTCTCCTATTTACACCACATACCCCACGTAAAAGTCTCATTTCCACAGCAGTCATTTTCCGTTTATGCTTTTGCAATCAAACCCAACATTCACTACCATACATCAACGTAGACACCAAAACTGCATTATATACTCAAACGAGCATCTTTGGAAACATTTACATTTCTAGCAAAAGTTCCTAAAGCACCCAAAACTTTACAACCAGCATTTACTCACCTTTCAATTTCACGATCAAAACGGCCATCTCTAGACAACAAACTACCCAAATACACAAATTTGTCTACCTGCTCTAAACGTGCACTATCAATATATACATTACATTTAGTCGTCAAGTCACCCTTCTCAAAAACTAAAACTTTGCACTTATCAATATTCAACACAAGATTCATAACTTTACCAACAACATTAAGACTAATGGACTGCATAAATGGATTGACGGATTTCCAGATATTTTAAAATTCGAGCTTCAATCAAGGGAAGTGGAGGATAGACTGACAGTCTGAATGCTTCTCTCAGTCGCAGTCGCATTCTTAAAGTAACCGCTAATCGCTCTCTTACGAACTGATATTGAATCTCTCTCATAAATGAATTCTGTATTCCGAATAAATATGGTGATCAACGTGCTAAAAAGATTTTCGTTCACGTACGGTGTTATTTTTTATAGTCATATAAAGAAAAAAATTACTTTAATCAGACTGTCAGCTTGACTGATAAGTATAGAAGCATCGTGATTAAAGTCAGAAATGTCAGCCTGTCAGACTGTCATTTCTGATTGACCGTGTATGGCCCGCTTTACAACCAACATTAATTTGTCTTTCAATCTCAAGATTAATGCGATCATCCTTAGGCAATAAACTACCCAAATACACAAATTACTAATATATGATCTGTCACAGGAAAAAAGTCCTTATTTTCACAAAGCAAATTTTTCAGAACCAATTACTTAATATGATTTAGGTCCAAATTTAACATTTTTATATTATTGAATTAATCGCTACCTACACTCTTTCTACGCAACTACAATTTATTTTAGTTTTTCTAACACTTGATAGTTTTTTTTACTAGTGCTTCGAACCGTTATAATTTTCGTTCCGGTTTGATTAAATAAATGTATATATACAGGGTGTAACAGAATAACTATTCCTAATTTTAACTGGAGTATCCTGGGCTCAGAATTTGAAGATTTAATGCAAATCACTGAGATAAAATGTGGCTCCTTACTGACTGACTGTGGCTCCTTCAGATTTTTTTGAGCAAATTTTGAAAAAATCCCAAGGGTGCAGCTTATGTTTAACTTTAAATATCTCGAAAAACAGTGACTTTATCGTTACAAAGAAAGAGTATGTTTTTACACAGCAAGTATTGGAGAATCGAAAAATTGTGCTAAAATGACAATTCCGCCAGTGGCGTAGAATTTAGGAAAGATCAACCTCTCGTTTGCCCCTGTTGTACGCCACTGGCAGTAGCCAGAAATTTTTATTTAACAAAATTTAGTATGGTGTACGGTACCTACACTTCCTGCCAAGTATGGTAAGAATATGTCAAATAGTTTTAAAGTACTGAGTAAAAATATTTTTTAAATTTTTAAATAAAACACCCTGTAGCTCACTAAGGAGCCACATTTTATCTATGTGATTTGTATTAAATCTTTATATTCTGAGCCCAGGATACTCCAGTTAAAATATTTCCAATTACTAATAAATCACCCTGTATATATACACACGAGATATCGGTTTTCGTTCCAGCAAAAATTACGATTATTTTCTGTTTTTGGTTCAGTTCCGAGTGATTAATTTTAAAAAATTTTCAGTGTTTTTATTTGTACTAAAAATTTATTTTTTTACCATAATTTAGAACATTCTGTTCTTACTTTTATAATATAAGCATAATAATAGTAAAGTAATTTTTATACTTTATTTATAATTTATTATTCGAAACTTACATCTATTCGTTTGGGAAAATAAATATTTTAAGGCAATAAACAAAAAAAAACTTATTTTTAACAATTTACTTTATAAACATTTTTGATTAGGTATGAAACATGTTGACAGCAAGTCATGGAATGTAATTTTTAAAAAATATATTGAAGAAACTGATGCACAAGAACAATTAAGACTTCTAAAAGGATTAGCATCAGTCAAAGATGTATCATTATTAAATAAGTAAGCAAAATTCGAATGATAAATTCTATATTGCAAAAAAATTATATTATTATATTAGGTTGTATACTATTATTTGTTTATTTTGCTTAAATCGCCATTAATTTATTTTTGATGATTAAATTAAATCATTAGTTAGTTTTTCTTCATTCAAAAATTAACTAATGATTTAATTGGCGATTTAAGCAAAAACAAAAACACTACAACCTAATATAGTAATACGTCATGTGTAATTAAGAATATAATAAATATTATTATAATTTTTAGGTTATTGCAAGAAGCCGAAAACGAGACAATTGTACGAAGTCAGGATTACTTTACATGTTTACAATATATATCACAAAATGATGTAGGAACGCCAATTATATGGGATTTTGTTAGGCAAGTAGAGATTCTTTCGTTTATTAATACGAATCAATACGAATTAATTATTATTAAATTTTAAAAAAATCCATTATGGCCACATTATTTATCTGATTTTACTTCAATTATATAATTTTAATTCAATAAAATTTTCACAAAAGATTCTCCTAGTGCCTACATAAATTATATAATTTTAACAAAAAATATAGTGTTGCCAACTTTTCGAGAAAAAAAGTATTGTAGTTCTTGAAAATTTATTATGTTTATATTATTTATCTGTAATTAACCAAATTTTTACAAAAGATTTTTTCGAGTGGGCACAAAAATTATATAGTTTTACTTCCGCACAGAGTTGTCAACTTTCCAAGAAAAATATTACTAAAATTTTTTAAATTTAATTTGACTTTACTATTTATTCAGTTTTAAATGTAAATATAGATGATTCGGACATGTTGAGCGAATGTCTAATGAACGTTTGGTTAAAAAAATTTATATGAATTATTTTGATGATATACATTTCCGTAGACATTCGATGAGTAGTTGGAGTGGTATGATTGAGAGTGTTTTGCGTGAGCGGAAGTTTTCAAGTAGTAGAAATAGAAGAGCATGTATGAGAGAAATTATGAATGTGGATGAAGCGAAAGTTGCTTGTTTGGATAGGAATGTTTGGAGGAGACTGATTTCGAGATAATGATAAGAATTTGTGCCACACACTTTTGAGTATATGGCGTGATTGCATATATATATATATATATATATATATATATATATATATATATATATATATATATATATGCTTGAAAAAATTAAACAATTTAATTATTATACATTGTTGCCAATTTTTCGGAATAACTATTCAATATTTATTTTAAGCACTGTTTGTATGATTCAAAACAAATTTTCAAGTTAGATTTTTTTATGCATAATAATTAATTTTTTTTTTAAATAATACCAACTGTTGATGAAACAATATATGAATATTTTATTCCTAATTCTCAGTATTTATTTGTTAATGTCAAAGTGGTCTATATATGAGTTTACCCATATATTTTTAATCTTGTTTAAGTCGGAGCAGGTAAATTGCACACCAATGTCATAAATCCTAAATTTGAGTAACCGAATTGCACACCGGTCAACCGCTGAATGACCCAAACTAATTATCGGTTTAAAAGAATCTTGAACCCGTACGCAGGTAGTTTTTTTTTCAGTGAGCTATAGCATATTTTTACGCCACTTTTGGATTAGGGTAAGTTAGGTTATAGGTTTTCGAAAAATATGCTTGAAAAGATTTGCAGGCGTTTGTGGTACGTTCTAGAGATGAACTATTTTCGATACTACCTGGTTTCAGTTTGAAATCTTAATCCCTTAATCTGTTTATGACCGGTGTGCAATTTTGCTATGTAAAATTTCGGTAAGGGATTAAAAACCCAAACGCCGTGTGCAATTGATATGTACCCGTTTAATTAAACATTCCACCCACTTTAATACAATTCTCATAATCTTCATCTACAAATATATATATATTTTATAGTTAATTATTTTTTCAGAAATAATTGGCCAAAATTGGTAGAAAGATTTACATTAAATGATAGATATTTAGGACGTCTAATTCCAGCAATTACATCTAGTTTCGCAGATGAATTGAAATTAAATGAGGTATTTGATATACTTTTTTCGTAATTAGACAGCAATAGGCGGCCATATGTAAGGTAATATGTAATATGAATGTGTATATTTTGTTTTAGACATTGAGATTTTTCGCTACTTATCCGGAAGCAGGTGCTGGTGAAATATCTAGAAAAGAAGCATTAGAAAATATTAGAAACAATATTAAATGGCTTCAAACGAAAAAACGAGATGTTGAACTATGGTTAGATAGTAAAATAAATAATGTATAGGCTGAAAATATATATATGTATTTAACAATCATTATTAAATTGCAAATTAATTATTAAATTATACAATAATATTTAAATAATTGAATTTCTAATTTTATTGTTCTGCAATACTTCATAAATAAATGATAGGTACGTGTGTAAAAAGTTCTTTATTTATTTTAATAAAATTATTTATAATATGACATATTTAAGATTCAAATATGTCATTTAAATAAAAACATAACTCATTGCTTGGTATAACACGAAATTATAATATATATATATATAACATTATTTAGAAATATTAACCAAAATTATTGAAATAAAAAATTTTTTAATATACCATGTTTTTAAAACCGATATAAAAAGTATAAAATAATTTCTCCTAGAAAAACGTGGAACGCATGCAATAGAGAATAGTAAGGAGTGCGCCCCACGTTTTTCTAGGAGAAATTATTTTATACTTTTTAGTCCGTTTTAAAAACGTGGTGTATTAAAAATATTTAGCTAAGCTATAGCTAAGCGTACACCCTAATGGCTGAATAAATAAATTTCAGTGCAAGAATATTGTGCGAGAGTTTTTTTATATCTTTATTTATTAATTTAAATTTTTTTTAATATGATATTTCTAGGCATTGTATTATATACATGTAACATTATTAAATTAAATTAAATTAAATTAAATTAAATTAAATTAAATTAAATTAAATTAAATTAAATTAAATTAAATTAAATTAAATTAAATTAAATTAAATTAAATTAAATTAATATTGCATTGTCATCCAGTTTTGAGCTATATTTAAAGTTTCAAATCTCTAGCTTTTCGGGAGGTTAGTTTAAAATCGATTGCAAAATTTGTACCACGAACAGACAAGACAACAAACAAACAGTATAGAAAGCGAGTTAATAAAAAAACATGTTAATTAAAAAATGATATTTGTATAATATTAAAAAATAGTATAATATACTCGAGGCGTAGAAGCAATCGTTTTTGTGTTGAGTGCAGATATTTATGGCCGAGGACAAGCAATTTGGCCATGTTCTATTGTTATTTACTGTAAATGTCATATTTGTATCAGTCAATTATAAATAAGTATTAATACAAGAACTAGAACCTAAAGCATTTTATTTTAATATAATGAGTTCTGAAAGATTTTTTACTGTGTTAATATTTGGATATTTGAATACGTACAAAAATTAAATAGATGGAAGCTTAACGAACTTTAAACTAACTTCATGAAAAAACAGTTTATCTACCAAAATTAGTAGAATAGAGTAATTTGAAGAAAAAAAAGGTATGCTAGTATACTCTACTACTAACTCTACTAAACTAAACTGAAATGAACAATTCTTCAACTATTTAAGGTATACATTTTGTAACAGTGTCATTGTATGCGTGAAGCGTGAACCCCAACAGCTGTTTGAAGATGACTAATCTCAGTGTATCGCTAAGTAAGTTTTTGCACTGCAAAATAATCAGTTTCACAATAGGTGAACTCACGTTAAAATGTGTTAAACGGTGGCACAATTAATTATGAAATAGTTGATCAGCCAAAGGGCCTTTCGCGGATAGTTTTGGCAGAATCGAAGTTTGTACTTTCGCATCGCGCATCAGGATGTAATATATCACAATATTAAAGTCGACGCGCGGTAGTTTTGTTAATTGTTTTTGAGAGGAAACACTTGTTTTTTATTCGCTTCAGTCGACTTTAACGGGCATAAGGGCCAACGCGTCCGAGTTCTATGATCAATGCAAAACTCACGATCTTTTAGTATTATCGATTCTCGCTATCCAAACGTAAGCCGCTAATAAGTAAAGAAAGTAAAACGCAAGTAATTGCCAGCAAACCAGCAGACGCAACCGCTTAGGTACATATCACAAGAGAATTTAGGTTAATCTTCTATGTTTGTGCTTTATTTATCAATATATTTTTATATCATGTTTAAAAGTTAGTTCGTGTTTTATTGAGCTAAACATCGAATAATCCAGTGACCAAATCAAGTAACGGCCATGAGTAAGTAAAGTTATCCAAATTATTGTTTCTTTATCCTTTTTGATGTTGTATTAAAGTAACGCAGTGTCGTAGTCAGGTTAAATTATTTAATATTATAAAGCCACGACTTGTAATATTTTTAGTAAACGATCAATACATTTATCTATTTTGGTACACAAGAGCAAAGTCGCTCTTTTACCTGGCGCAGTCTAAAATTAACTAGTAAATACATTGCATTATATTTTTGAGTCAAATCATTTTATTAATAACACACATATGTGTAAAAGCGCCGCTCTCGCTTTTCTATTACAATTTCTCTTTGAATGAACAAAACACTTAAGGGGGGTTACATATGTGTACATGATTCAAAACTTTGACCATGGATTAAATAAAAGGTTGTCATTAGATTAAAATAGGATTTTTTATATTCAAAATATCAAGTCTTGGAAAAGGGTTCGACAACTGCCCAAGTCATCATAGCCATCACGAAAACGGTCACATATATTCTTGGAAGCCTTTCGCGATGGACAGTCCTGCCGCCACAAATTTGTTCTAAACAAAAAAAAAACGTTTTTCCCACATTAATATACAATAAAAAAATCTTACTTGTCTGAAGCTAGATTTGAAAAGAAAATATGAACAAAATGATGAAAATTAAAAAAGTCGAATTTAGCTGCGCTTTTTACACCATTTTGTTCCTATTTTTATTTTTATTTTTTTAATCTGGATCGAGACAGGTAAGGTTTTTTTTATTGTAGATTAATGTAGGCAAAACATTTTTTTTTTGTTAGAACAAAACTGTAACAGCAGGACTGTCCACCGCGAAGGACCTCAACAAATGCTTTTCGCAATGACTTCGACTTAATGCTTTAAATAAAAAAAAATTTATTTTAATCTAATGAAAACTTTTTATCTAATCTATGGTTAAACTTTTATGTCATTTACACATATGTATAATTCCTTAACAACAATGTTTGTTTTTTTTTCTTTCAAGATTCTTATTTGGCAAACATATGAAAATATCTTAAACATTGATTTTGAAACATTACCAATAAATGATGGATATGCAATTTAATCGAAAAAAATTTCTGAGCAACAGACACAGTAACAAAAATTTCAAATTAGTATTTTAGAAAACACTGGTAATTTTGAAAATAATTGCGAAATCGTATGGGAAAAGCCATCGTTTCTCGAAGCTACTGAAAACGCATTCTCAAAATAAATTACCAAGACAAAATCTTTAATAGAATAATTTTTTATCAGTCTCGCAAAAATGATATCTATAAAGAATCGAACGAAAGATTTATATCTAACGGTTCAAATTTGTTTAGTTTTGTAATATTATTGTTGGTATAACCGCGTCCAGAGTGCTGTAAAAAAAAACAATCAAGTGTATTTAATCTGACATTTCCGGCGGTCATATTGAAAATTATGAAGTTATGTTAATCTAATTATCAATTGCATTGTTGTTTTTTCTTGAATTTGAATTCGATTATTAATGACTATGTGAAGAAATGAGCGAATTATAATACTCGTATACACCGCCGAATTTGTCAGAAATGATATATTTGAACAAAAAAATATTAATTCTCACAAATAAGTTACGATTACTTAGTACGTATTGTTATTTATTTGTATTTTAAGTTTATTTAGAAAGCTTGAATAAATAATAGCATATTACTCGAAGTCGAATACGCTCTTTTTATGTTTCACCAAAATTGCATGTCCTAAGCGCGCTCTTCCTCAATATACACAATATCTAAAGATCGCTTTCTGCTCCTCGTAACATAATATAATATTTTTAAACTTTATAGAGTTGAAAGTGGACCAGTAGCAGATCCTCCATTTTTTATTTATAGAATATCATTTTTACTATTTTGCTCTAACGGAATTTTTAAGAACAGCATTAGTTGCTACTCCTATATAAGTTGCTATTCAAACAAAAATGGCAAAAAAAAATTTGTCGACAAGAAATTACTGTGTCCTATTGTCTATAAAATATATTTGCTATTCAAACAAAAATGGCAAAAAACCAAAACCACATGACCATCTTGGGCACTAGACAAATTTATTCTAAAAATTTCATTAAAATCGGTTGAACCGTCTAGGAGGAGTTGCGATTATAAAATTTGGTTTGACGACCAAGCGAGCGAGCTGACGACGAACATCCATACACCCCCATAAACTAAGTTCAGATTCGTCATCTAGAGGCTATATGAAGGATTTCTATATACAATTTTTTTTTTGAAAATGTTACAAACGCTATACCACTTTTCCTTGCAGTCAAAGTGGTAATAAGAATATGACAGTCTAAACTAGCTTAACATATTATGTTCGGAATGGCTTTATAATAAATTTATTTAAGTTAAGAGTCCTCATTTAAGCTAAAGATCCTAAAGATCTTTTTAAATTGAATGACCTCGAATAGTTGGAACAAATGTTCGGAAAATGAACAGCCATGTATTTACATGGGCATTATTATTTTGAACGTTTCCAAATACTTCACTCGTATCTTGTTCGCCACAGAAGGTCTATCAAGTTCTAATATTTGTTTTCTTTGCAAGCTTGTTTTGTAAGAAGAAAATATTAGATTCCGGAATAAAAATATAATTTTAATACTAGTAATGTCATCTATGTGATAACATTTGTATTATTTAATAATCTAAAAACGCTGTCGATAACAAAAAAAACTGTACTACTAGCGTTATCTATACGAGTCATGTTTAAACTATTAAAAATACTGTTGATAAAAAAGAAAACTATAATTTTATTGCCATCTATATAGTAACGCTTGTACTATTTACAAGTCGATAAAAAAGAAAACTATACTACTAGCGTTATCTATACGAGTAATGCCTAAACTTTTAAAGGCACTGTTGATAAAAAAAAAACTATAATTTTATAGCCATCTATACAGTAACGCTTGTACTATTTACAAGTCGATAAAAAAGAAAACTGTACTAGTAGCGTTATCTATACGAGTAATGCCTAAACTATTAAAAGCACTGTTGATAAAAAATAAAACTATAATTTTAGTACCATCTTTATAGTAACAATTGTACTACTAACAAGTCGATAAAAATAAAACTATAATTTTAGTACCATCTTAATAGTAACGATTGTACTATTTACAAGTCGATAAAAAAAAAACTATAATTTTAAAGCCATCTATATAGTAAAGCTTGTACAATTAAAATGCGATTTCTTGCGGTAAAAATGCGCGAATACTATATTGTTGCATATTAAATTGTAGCTAAACGTACCTGCTAGTTACGTTCAACATCAAGTTACGAGCAGCAGTAAGAATGATTCAGTTTTAAGTTACCTTTTGGATTCATATTTTATCGTTAAATTTATAACTGATTATTTTGTATTTGTTTAATAATATCTGTTCAATTAAAGTTTATATATTTTTTTATATTTGTCTTTTGTAATTATAATAACCAAGATCCAAGTGCAACTTTATCTAATCAGGTAAAGGATTTACTCAGAAGTATAATTTGTCATCTTAAGTTGCACAAAGATAGCAAATTGTTACATTAGGCATAATTCACTCCAAAGCAATAGGCAATAAGCAACAAGCAACTAGATACCGGCAACAAGCGATATCGCATCTCATTCGTATTCACACTGAAACGACTTTTTATGTTGCTTGCCGGTATACTTGCTTCCTTTGAAACTAAATTCCACGTTTTTTCATTAATCTCACGTTTTGAATATTCTGCAGTTGTATAATCAGATAAAGACGGATATTTTTCAATTAATTGTATAAACGCAATATTTGCTTTTTCCTCCATTTTTTTGGTGTTGTATGGCGATATATCGCTAGCAACCGACAAGAATATTGCTTGCAACTGCTGTTGTCTGTTGCAAACAGATATTTTTTGAAACGATATCGTCATCGTTTCAGTGTGAACAAACTATGCCAAAACAGTGCATTGTTCAAAAGCAATACATGTTGCGTATCGTCTATTGCTTTGGTGTGAATTCTGCCTTAGGTTAAAAATTGCCGTTGGCATTCTTTCCATTTTTGTTTTATTTTTAATATCTATTGGTAGAGTATGTACATCATAATAATATAGAAAATGTCTATTATTCTATTTGTCAAATTTGCAGCACCAACAATTTGAAATTTGTCAGAAATGACAAGCTAATTTTTTGATCAAACATAACCTATTGGACGTGTTTTTTAGTTAGTCCTGGTTAGTCCAATTAAATAATTTGTTTATTATATTAATTTATTTTTAATTTTATAAATATTACTTATTCAAATTTATCGTTTCAAATTTATTATTATAAAACATTAACTAAACTAATGCCGATGTCACACTATCATTCATATGAATGATGGTGAATGATAAAGAAGAAGAGATTTTGATTGTGAATGATAAAGTGAGTGTTGGATATGTCACACTGTTCAATGAGAAAATTGATGAAACTGATTTCTTCTTTATATTTTTCTGAATATTATTATATGTTTGACATTTGTATTTTGACCTAGTTTGATTCAAAGTATAGCGAAAACTTTTTGTTCCTTTGATATACAACTGATTTTAATTAAAAACGTGTACAAGCGGTAAATACTACAAGTGGTAGTACGTAGACAGACCGTCTGTCTACGTAGTTTTGTATTGACAAATCATTTACACATGTTTTATTTTATTTTTAAAATAATATGTACAAATTTTTAATGTATTTTTATTAATAATGTTTTTGAATTTCCAAAAATGTTTTTAAATTTGGATTCTATTTATGTCGAACAATGTTTAACATAGCAAACTGATAATTTTATAATGTATTAAAATTTTCCAAACTTGATTTAATTGCTGATGATGACGTGTATCAAATTTAAAAGTCGAAACGTCCAATATATTTTTTAAATAATTAAGATTGTATCTTATTAATAAGTTTCTCAAAAGCCCATCCAATAATATGATATTAAAAGGAAATTAAATTCTTTGTTAAAACCAGTTCAAACGAAGGAAACAAACGTAAAAAAAACTATAGTGAAGTTGTTTAGATGTCTCCAAAATACAATATAAATGAAATGAGTCGCATATTGCCGTGAATGATTCGAGATTGACGAAAAATCGCAGCCCGCAAAAATTTCATCGGTGACGGATCACTTCTTCTTCTTCATCATTCACCATCACCATCATTCATGATAGTGTGACATCGGCATAATATGACACTACTTCAAACATTAAGAAAAAAAAGAAATATTCAAAACAAGATTAGAAGCATATGGGTAAACCCATATATAGACCACTTTGACATTTCTCGGAAAGTTGGCAACACTGTATTTTAATAATATTATAGTTTATGTGGGCACTAGGAGAAACTTTTCTGAAAATTTAATCAAAATTGAATAAATAATGTAGCCACAATGAATTTTTTTAAAAATTTGTGATTTTTTTCTCGATAAGTTGGCAACACTGTATTTTGTTAAAATTGCATAATTTATTTAGGCACTAGGAGAATCTTTTATGAAAATTTGATTCAAATCGGTTAAATAGTGGTCATAATGAATTTTCTAAAAATTTAGTAATTATTTTCTGGGAAAGTTGGCAACACTGGATATTAATAAAATTATATAAGTAATGGGAGCATTAGGGAAATCTTTTCTGAAAATTTGGTCAAAATCGGATAAATAATGTAACCAATATGAATTTTTAAAAATTTTAGTATTTTTTTTCTCGGAAAGTTGGCATCTCTGGAAAAAAATAAAACCACATGACCATCTTGGGCACTAGAAAAATTTATCCTGAAAATTTTATTAAAATCGGTTGAATCGTCTAAAAGGCCACAAAATTTAGACTTACGACCGAGCGAGCTGACGACGCACACACATACACCCACATAAACTAAGTTCAGATTCGTCATCTAGGGACTATATGAAGGATTTCTATACACAATTTTTTTTTTTTTAATGTTACAGACACCGTACCAAACGCCATACCACTTATCCTTGCTATGAAAGTGGTAAAAACACGTATATAAGGATTATTTATCTAATAGGAGTAGAACAAGATTAGAAGTACATGGGTAAACCCATATATAGACCACTTTGACATTATCACATAAATGATAAGAAATAGGAATAAAAAAATTTTTCACCGAAAGTTGGCCACATTGTATTTTGATAATGTATAATATTATAGGCGCTAAAGTTATCTTCTGTAAAAATTTGATTAAAATCGGATAAATAATGCGGGCATAACAAATAACAAATTAGCTACAACTGTCAGAATTATGCAATTTATAAATGTCACAATAAAATAAGTGTTATTATTTTTTATTATTATAATTAGCCATTGATTGCACCTAGTTATATATTTTGAATTAAATATTATGTAAAGAAATTATAAACATCTGGATATTGTAAAATATCTTCGGAAAGCATAAAAGAAAGTTGAAAATTTGACTAAATCATGTAAAAGACATATTATATTTATATGAAATAGAAATTACAAATGTGTTGTTTTAAAATGTATTAATTTTATTAACTGTAATAAGTTTGAATGCATATTGCGAAAATTTATTGCACCAAACCAATGTTAGAAAGATCTAAACGATGGCTAAAAACTTGTTAGTAATACGTATCGGAAAAAGAAGTTATAAAACTCAATAAACAGATAATTAGAGACAACGATCAATGGAGGTTCAAATTAAAAGAAGCGCACATTCTGCTTTTAAAGCTAATCAAGAAATATAACTTTTAATATATTACTTGTAATAGCAGATTAAATCTAGATGACGCATGAGCATTTGTCTGGCTTCTAGCAGAAAACAAACGTAAATGATTAATGATCGGTAAACATTATGAATTTG
This sequence comes from Clivina fossor, assembly GCA_963966155.1. Classification (NCBI taxonomy): domain Eukaryota; kingdom Metazoa; phylum Arthropoda; class Insecta; order Coleoptera; family Carabidae; genus Clivina; species Clivina fossor. The sequence goes on along the minus strand of OZ014551.1, from coordinate 32,570,432 downwards.
TACACTTCTATCTATATACCTATGTATTTTATTTATATAAATTAACAAATATTTGACACTCGAATTTTGCAATTAGGTCGCTCTGGATTTCCACTTCGAATGTCGGTAAGAATTTTCTTCACTGGAACATTTTTCACATATTTTATAATGATAACATGAATCGGAATAATCTTATAATTTGCACAGAATATTTATAGTTTCTTCGCCAATTGTTACAGAAAGATTATCAAAGATTCACTATTACAGTTTTATCGAAAATTATATTGCTTTTTTACAACTATATACTTTATTTTCCAATTTTTTGGGGGTTTTGACCCACCATAATCCCCCCTGGTTACGCCACTGCTACAAATATAAACTTATGTTGGTATCCTAACTTGCATTGCCTTGTCCACACTGGATGGAGTTATAAAACTTTTACAAAATTAAAATAAAATAAATTCTATTTGATTCTATATATCTTAGATCATATAGCTATATATATTAAATATACGTGGTTCCGTAAATAACTAGTAGTAAAAAACAATATTTTCAAAATACAATTTTAATTAATAAACAGGAAAAGCAATGCATATCTATTAAATTAAAATATTTTATCATTATTTTTATTAGGTTAACTTTATACTAATTTTAAATAAAATAATATAAATATTATTATAATAAATTATTAAATTTAAAATAATCTATATGGTGCACTATTTCGCCACTGTCGCACAAATCGCTTATACTGCGCATGTCAAATATTTGGTAAGGCATCCGTTGTGATCTAATCTGGCTGTGTCAGGCACGTTTTTTTCGCTTTAGAAGTGTAAACATGGTGTTATTTTGTTTATTTAATTCAATCAATCATTTAGTAATATATTATATACAAAGATTAAAATTCTTTTACGCTAGTTGATGTCTTCTCTAGGGTTGATGTTAATCAATTATCTGAAGAAAATTGGTATTGGAATTAAACGCAAATGCGAACATTTTTCAAGTGCACGTGCTCGGCATAGCAACAAGTAAGTAAATAAGTATAATTTATTTAATTTTTTGATTTATAGTAGCATATTCTTTACGTTATTAGTTAGATTTACAAGGTTTTTATAAATTTTAGATGACAGACATTCCATTTTATCAAGCATCAAATCATAAATATAAAACCAAATATGGATGGATGATGAAAACAAAAGAAATTACTATTTTGGAAACTATATTCAATAAAGTTTATACTGTGATATATTTAATGGAAGAATCATAAAAAAAGGAAAAGGTATTTTAATTAGATTTTTTAAAAACTATCATAGAAATTTTATGCATCGTAAAAGAAAATCAGAACTTATTATATTAAAATAAAACGGCTTTGGATTATAGTTCTGTATTAATATTTATTAATAATCGACGTTTCGACGAACTTAACGTATGTTTTCATCAATTTTCTTGATGAAAACTTACGCTGAGTTCGTCGGAACGTCGTTTATTAACAAATATTAATACTGAACTATAACCTAGATATTTTTATAGCTGTGATGTATTTAAGAACTACGTACGTTTTCAAAATGTATAATAATATAAGAGACGACCTGAGACATTCAATTATTTGAATATTGTTTAACAGTTGCTTTAACACATTCAATACAATATATTCAAAATTTCATACGAACGTGTAATTTTTTTAATAAAATTATATTGAGTTGTACGACATATTCTTATCGGAACATGTTTAATAGAATTATTCTGTATAATTTTTGATATTTAAATAAATTTCATAGCGCATAATGTTAGTATATTATTATAGAGATTTAAATAAAACTGTTTTGAATGACGATCAATTGATATAATAGTTATCGATAAAGTTTATTTTAAATATCTAGTGACTATTATGTTAGGTGTTCAAAACTAGTAAACAAGTCACTTTTTTTTCATTTTAAGAATTAATTACTGTGTTATAGGTAAATATTGGAAAAATATACATGGAAAAATCAAATAATGTATTTTGAAATTGAACCAAATGAACCGATTGGCTTATTACTTTAACCGTTTGCCTGGTTTTTTAACTTGCAAATTTAAATTTAAATTTTTTTGACCAAACTTAAATATTATTAATAAATATATAATCTTATTAAAATCAATATTAGTTCCACTTCTATATTTAAAACAAATATTTCTAAAAGTTATTTAAAAATGTAATAGAAAGTCATGTATTCGGTTAGAGATGGTTTTGTATGATACTATATGAATTATAGACTTATAAATAAATAAATTTATTTTTATAATTTAATTATCAAGGTCAACGTATTTCAAAAACAAACCACGCTTTAGTTTTACTAGCAAAAATCGGAGTCAACCAATCGGTTCATTTGGTTTCATTTCGGAATGAATACATTACAACAGTGACATGGAACTTTTGCATCATTTTTATTATAGTAATTTATTACAGTATTCTTTATATTTATACTATGCGCAAATATGTCTGTGAAAAACTTAACACGAATATTTATATTTTGAACATTTCAACGCAAAATTCTCATAAAATTCGTAAAATGCTAGTATAGAGATTATATTGTTTTATGTTGTGTTTAGGTCTGTGTCATACCGGTTCTAGCAGCATTCAACAATCTCGTCTATGCAGTCGGCGAATGTGGCAGCTGGAACTGTTTGAATTCTACATTCTAAGATAAATTCTATACTGAAGTTTACGATCCAGAGATACAATCATGGGAGGTCGGTTCCAGTTTAATAGTTAACAAGAGCTAATGTTTGTGTAGCTGTAATCGGTGATCGACTCTATGCTAATCAGGTAAATTACACAAAATTTCTGTTTATTTAAGCATATTGACGTGCTGCAATTTCTGATTTATTTGTATGATTCTATATTGATGGGGCTGTCCACTCTAATCGAATTTCTATATTTTAATCGTTTTATATAATACTTTTGTTTAAAATAGTAATATATTCTAAATATTGTGTTCTAAAATTGTATATTTGTTGAAATAGATCAATTTATAAAAAAGTATAAAGAATACAAAATACGCCGAATCTTTGTCGCCAAATTAGCAATTTTTTATAATTTTTTTTTTTGGGTTTATGGAGGATACATTTGAAAAATATATACATCAAATGCAAATTTTAGACTAGATTATAAATTGCTAAAAGAAAATTACTGGACATGACTGTTATTAAACATCTATTCATTATTTATTTATTTATTTTACAATTTACAGTGATATAAAGTATAGTTTATAACACTCGTGGAAAAATATGTGTTTTAACGATAATTTTGATATTATTATTGATTATTTAGGACGCTCACAAAAATTGTTTTGCTTATATTTACTTTCAAAGATATTTTAAACAATGAAGTTATATTAAAAACAAAAGTGTGTGCGATACCTATTTTTTTTTTAAATAAAAAAAGATCAAATAAGCAATGTAAAAAAAGTTTTTTTGTTAATTTAAATTTTTTGAAATTATTACAGATTAGCACAAATTAGGCTTACAGTAGTAACATATGAATCAACTGTTTTTGATACGATTTAATAAAATTTTATAATTTTTCATATATTTGTGATGTTTTACCTAAGTATTCATATTGGCATATATACCATATGTAGATACGTATTCACGATTATGCAAAATTATAAATTTTCAACGTAATATAATATGTTATCTTTTTCAATAATAATTTCTCTGTTAGAAAGTATTTCGTTTAAATAAAATAATATGAACAACAGTATTTAAATAAAAGAATTTATAAGAAAGTTTACAATTTTAATTTATATACATAGGGGTATGGCAAACATTCTACAAGAGAAACCTAAAATTCAGAAATAAAATTAAAAATCTAATCTAATCTAACGACAATAGTAACACAAATGCTCGCGCTAGATTCTAAGTTCACAATATCAAATAACAGAATAACTATTAATAAAGTGTTACTGTCTACAAATGTTGTATGCAATATTTACAAAAGATACTTAGCTTTTTGTTATTTTTTTTGGTGAGGATTATAGAAGTAATGCTTAACATTGTTTTATTCTGTAAACGAAAACTTTATTATGTAAATTAATTAGACTTGAACTAAACTGAAATGTAAAAAAAAAAACAGAGCAAATCGATACTATTTGTTCGGAACTAAAACACGAATTGAACTGATTATTATTTAAAAAAAGTTGAGCCCCTTTTTCAGACACAAACCGGTTCAAATTTGTTTCGTTTATATAAATTATTTAAATATAGATCTGTACTAATAACATTATAAAAATTGTTATATTTGAATAAAGTAATCGGCCATATTTACATTATTGTAAAATAACGTTTATATAACTTGAAAATAAATATATAAAATAATATTAAATTAACTTGATCATTTTAACATTGACATTATTTTATTTAAATTATTCGCCATTTCATTATTGCTGTTAATTTAAATAAAAAAAACTTTTTACCACAGCAAATCGACTCGTATTCTCACCTCACGTTTACAAGTAATTTACCTCAAAAACAAGGTTGCATATTGCTAAAAAAATGCAATCGGTTTCGTCTGCGGTTTTTATTATTTTGTCGCTTTGGTTTTTGTTTTGGTTTAACATAAAATGAAACTGGAACAGTTTGAGAACCGATTCATGTGAATCCAGTTCGGTTCAAGTAGTTTATATAAAAACTGAAATTGCTTACCATAAAAACATCGATAAACATTGTATTTTAAAAATCTTATTAATAATTTAAAAAGAAAAATTGCATATTAGAAAAATCATTTCTAAATAGAATATTGACAAAGCAAAATTCAAATTAAATGTTTAAGTTGCCGTACTAATATTATTTTATTATAAAAACTATTTTATTTATTTCACTTTGTTTATTTTAATTTAAAAATTTTAATGCAAATGTTGTATCTTATATAATTGTGATTTTTATGGTTATAATTAAATACATTGGGTAGTAGCATGTATCAATTTAGTCGCGCGATTAAGTTGATACATGCCATAGTATTTACCTAAATTTTTCTATTTCCAAATATAATTGTATTTTTTATTATTTAATATATCACTCTGAATCAAAAGGCACTGCGGAGAAATTAACCCGACTAATGATCGTGAGAAATCTTATTAAGTACTTTAAAATTGTGTTTCTAAATTTTATATTAGATATAATAAAATTTATTTATATTTAGTAAAAGATAGAAGCAAAAATGTATTTTGAAATAAATGATAAAATCACTTTTTCTTTAAAAAAATATGAGGAGTCTTTTATACATTTATTTATTATCATTGTAAAATATTTAATTGTTTTTAAAGTATATTATTTTCCAATTAATATAATAATCAAAATAATATTGATATTTTATTCGTTTTTTCTTTTAATATAGAAAATTTATTGAAAAAAAAAATTGAACTCTAAACAAGAACAGAATCACTTTGTAACTGAAATTTTTAACGTAGATTATTATTCATTAGTTTTAAGGTTACAGATGTCTAATTTTAATGATGCAACTGCAATTAATATTTAAGTATTTGTAAAAGTTTTTTTTTTTATTTCAGCGGTATGCATATATTTTGTTATTTTCAAAATTAATCATTATAAAAAATAAATTGGCCGAGTGTGATTCTGTAAAATTCAAATTCGAATTTTGACAATAAATACAGAAAGTTTATCATTAAATTACCAAGAAATATAATGTTATTTTTTAGATTATTTTTATGTAAACTAATTATACAGCTTTGAAGTCTTACACATGATAATAATTTCTATTTTGCTGTTAGGCAGTGAGGTCATAAAAGAAGCGTATTTTATATATTTTATCTGCTAAATATGCTAATAGTTTCAAGCACACATACAAAAATAATATTGAATTTTTTTGTAACTATAAATACTTGAACAATAATTTTTTATCATCATAACTGAACGAGTTAAATGAACTATATATTATGGCCGTTGACACAGTGTTTCCAAGTTCCAGATTGTAGCACATTGTGTTATTACATTCTGTTTCTTTTTGTCGCATTTATGTAATCCGTATAATCAGTATATGTACATATGTCGTAACTAATATATGTAACTTTTGCGCACGATAAACGAGTTAAAATAATTTAAGTTTTAATATATTTTAAAAAAATAATTTTTTTTATAATTTTGTTTTAGAGTTACCCCCCCCCCCCCCCGTATTCTGTTTCTTTAAAAATAATGATTTGTTAATATGAAAATTCTTGGATCCCGTAAGAAATTTCATTGCAATTTACATAGAAAGATTTCTTACGAAATTTAAGAATTTTCATTTTAAGGAACCATTATTTTTAACGGAAATGTTTCAGAATACGGGGGTTAATGTTTGATAATTATATAATTATATAACATAAAAAATTATAAATTGTGCTATGACTATTCTAGTATGACATAAAAAAAATAATAATTTAACTTATTTGCATATGGTGGATCAATTATTGGTACTGACGACCACATTTTTTAAAATATGGAAGAATATTTTTATAGATTTGTTTTAAATTATTGTTTTAAATAATTCTTGTACATTAATATGTCTAACAATTCCATATGACATAAAAATTTTCGTCTAACTTACAAGCATATGTGGAATTATTTGCTTCTGAAGATAATTTTTTAAATGAAAATCCGATAATGTTTGTTCTCTATTTTATATAAAATTCCAATTATATTCCGAAGAATGAAACAAATATGTTTGTGGAAAATTCAATAAATATTTCTTGTACTTGGTATTTGTAATTGAATGGAAATAATGATTTACTTTAACTTATTAATATTATATAGATATTGTTTCTTGATTGATTGTGTAAGCAAATAAAGAATCTATTTGGTGCTGAACATTTTTTCTGATATTCTCTGTGTATATTTTATGCATATCGTTTATTTTCGTAAACTATCACACAAATTTTTCAATTTCGATTAAAATTACGAAAATACTATAGAATCCTGTCACATGATAAATGACAAATATTATATATTACATTTTCTTTATCGGATTAGATCTATTTGTAAACATTGACTTTGCTTGATTTATTATTAAGCTATTTATATAAAATTCTTTTTATATAATTTATTTTTAGTTATGACTTGTTTACAAATACATTTCAAAATGACTTCAATGAAAATATTCTTTGTTGGTAATTGTATTGTAATCGGAGACAAATATATATATATATATATATATATATATATATATATATATATATATATATATATATATATATGTATGTATATACAGGGTGTAACAGAATAACTATTCCTAATTTTAACTGGAGTATCCTGGGCTCAGAATATGAAGATTTAATGCAAATCACTGAAATAAAATGTGGCTCCTTACTGAGCTACAGGGTGTTTTATATAAAAATTTAAAAACGATTTTTGCCCAGTACTTTAAAACTATTTGACGTATCCTTATCATACTTGGCAGGAAATGTAGGTACCGTGCACCATACTAAATTATGTTAAATAAAAGTTTCTGGCTACTGCCAGTGGTGTACAACAGGGGCAAGTGAGAGGTTGATCCTTCCTAAATTCTACGCCACTGGCGGAATTGTCATTTTAGCACAATTTTTCGATTCTCCAATACTTGCTGTGTAAAAAACATACTCTTCCTTTGTAACGATAAAGTCACTTTTTTTCGAGATATTTAAAGTTAAACATAAGCTGCACCCTTGGTTTTTTTTCAAAATTTGCTCAAACAAATCTGAAAAAATTCAGTAAAATAGAGAAAAAAATTAGCTACATAATATTTAAGTAACTTTTTCTCTAACTCATTCTGATTTGGCTGTAAAAATTATTGAAAATAAAAAAAAATAAAATGCAAAAAATATTAATTTTCAATAATTTTTCCAGCCAAACCAGAATGAGTTAGAGAAAAAGTTACTTAGGTATTATGTAGCTAATTTTTTTCTCTATTTTACTGATTTTTTTCAGATTTGTTTGAGCAAATTTTGAAAAAAAACCAAGGGTGCAGCTTATGTTTAACTTTAAATATCTCGAAAAAAAGTGACTTTATCGTTACAAAGGAAGAGTATGTTTTTTACACAGCAAGTATTGGAGAATCGAAAAATTGTGTTAAAATGACAATTCCGCCAGTGGCGTAGAATTTAGGAAGGATCAACCTCTCACTTGCCCCTGTTGTACGCCACTGGCAGTAGCCAGAAACTTTTATTTAACATAATTTAGTATGGTGCACGGTACCTACATTTCCTGCCAAGTATGATAAGGATACGTCAAATAGTTTTAAAGTACTGGGCAAAAATCGTTTTTAAATTTTTATATAAAACACCCTGTAGCTCAGTAAGGAGCCACATTTTATCTCAGTGATTTGCATTAAATCTTCGTATTCTGAGCCCAGGATACTCCAGTTAAAATTAGGAATAGTTATTCTGTTACATCCTGTATATATATATATATTATATATATATATATATATATATATATATATACCGGGTGATTCATTTAACCTGGAATTTGTTATATTTCGAAAAATACGCATCGGACAGAAAAATTTGCTGAATCCAAACTTTAATATCTCGACGGGGAGCATCCGCTAGTACTAAATTCCCGCCATCTCCCCGCCCCCTGTGGGCAGGCCGGGGGGCAACTTTGAAATCTTAAATAGGAACCCCTATTTTTTATTACAGATTCGGATTCTACAATAAAAACTACGTACATTTCGTCCAAAAAAAATTTTCGATTCTCGACAGATGGCGATGTAATCGCAAAAAATAGATTTAACCTAGAATTTGTTATATTTCGCAAAATACGCATCGGACAGAAAAATTAGCCGAATCCGAATTTTAATATCTCAAAGGGGGGCATCCGTTAGTGCTAAATTTCCGCCACTTTCCCACCCCCTGTGGGCGGGGCGAGGGCAACTTTAAATTTTTAAATTGGGACCCCTATTTTTTATTATAGATTCGGATTTTACGATAAAAACTACGTACATTTTGTCCGAAAAATTTTTTTCGATTTTCGATAGATGGCGCTGTAATCGCAAGAAATTTTTAAGATTCAAAGTTGCCCCCCGCCCCGCCCAAAGGGTTGTGGGGGGTGGCAAGAATTCAGTACCAACGGATGCTTTCTTTTGAGATATTAAAGTTTGGATACGGCTAATTTTTCTGTCCGATGCGTATTTGTCGAAATATAACAAATTCCAGGTTAAATCTATTTTGTGCGATTACAGCGCCATCTGTCGAGAATAGAAAATTTTTTTTTGGACAAAATGTACGTAGTTTTTATCGTAGAATCCGAATCTGTGATAAAAAATAGGGGTTCCTATTTAAGATTTCAAAGTTGCCCCTCGCCCCGCCCACAGGGAGTAGGGGGCTAGCGGAAATTTAGTACTAACGAATGCCCCCTTTGAGATATTAAAATTTGGATTCGGCAAATTTTTCTGTCCGATGCGTATTTTTCGAAATATAACAAATTCCATGTTAAATGAATCACCCGGTATATATATATATATATATATATATATATATATATATATATATATATATATATATATATATATATATATATATAACGATTATTTGTAACGACTAGGAAATTTATTAATTAAGATTGATAGTGGGTGTTGTAGTCATTGGTTGGAATAGATGTTAATGAAATCTTAAATGAGATTTTTTAATTAACATCTATTCCAACCAATGACTACAACACCCACTATCAATCTTAATTTATATATATATATATATATATATATATATATATATATATATATATATATATATATATATATATATATATATATATATATATATATATATATATATATATATATATATATATATATATATATATATACATATACATATATATGCGAAGTTTGAAGAAAATCGATTGCCAAATCGGATTACAAATAAATAAAGTTGTTAAGTTAAATAAAAATGCACAAATTAAGAATTTGGTGTGGCTAACGTTGTCAAAAAAGGTATCATGTAATTGCGGTTTACTGTAATTCGATTACGTCGTAAATCAGTAGACTTAATTGAATTAAAATATGTAGAATGTAATAAAGGCTATTGGTATTTTATTGTTTTAAATTTATTTATTTAAATTTAAATAGTGAAAGAATTTTATTAATGTAATTGTGAAAAAAACTTTTTAGGGTAATGGAGTTGTCCCGTTTTTTTTTCTAACAATAATTTTATTTTATTTTCTGAAAGTTGAAGTTTTCAGTAAACAAAATATGTAACACATGTTTTTTAATTCTGAAACGGTATAGAAACAAGAAATACTTATATAAAACTAGCTTTATCTGCTGGTCATTTCTGTCATTAATATTGATGTGGCTAGTACTGAAGAGTTTTAGTTATAATTATTTTATTTAAATAATGCATTTTTAGCAAAAAATACAACAAAAGCTAGTAAACTATAATAATTTATTAAAAAATAAAATATGAAATAATTATGCATGTTTTTCTTTTTGCAAAAATTGAAAATAATTTCTTTAATAATATAATTAGAAATGTGGCAATCCTTTTACTTATAGTCGAGTTGATAACTGCTATTTTAGTTTTGACATTTCATTAATATTTACTAAATTAAACCATTTTTTTATATTATCTGTATTTTGTGTACTTTAATAAAGAAATTGTTTTTATTTCACAAAATATTATTCAAAAAATAAGGTACAAAACAATATCTAACTACCATATTTTGTAAGTTAGGACTATAGTATTGGCTAAAATACACAACTGATAGAATGATGGCGCTCAAAATATTAATTTATTTAATAATTAATTATGAAAATATCGGGCGTTTTATAATAATTTCTTGTTTTTATAATAATTTCTTGTTTTTATAATATATTTGAATTCAAATAATCGTTTTGGGCAGTTAAAGTTCATACTTAAAGTAATGGGACAATTCCATTGTTGGTGCTGGTTGAAATGATTATTTCGATACAAAGAAAGGAAATTCTGGTACTTCCGGTATATGAAAAACTCAATATTTTTTAAAAATTGCTTGAGTTTGGCTTTATTTGTTTGAATATCAAAAACTGTTGTTAAAAAAGTTATTTATTATACAATTTTACACCTATATATTTTGATGTTTTTTTTTTTAAATATTTAAAAATCTTAAGTGCAATTTAATTTTAAATATCACTGTATTACTCAAAAATTACTTTCTTTTGTGGTAGATATGTTATTTTTATCAAATTTTATCATTAACGATTGTTTCCTTTAAATTAGACTTTTTCTTCAGAATCATATAGTAAATTTTGTTGCAAAGTTGTTTGAGTTTGTATCACAAACTCAAAAATAACTACATAATTTATTGGATATTTTATATTTATATGATACTAATTCAAAATTAGTCATTAAATTCGTTTAGCTATAATTTTTATCAAGGAAATTTAACATAAGTTTAAACAATTTAATTACAAAAAGAGTCTTGTTAAAAGGAAGCTAAGTTTTGACGGCTTTCCTTACATTTTTTTCGGAAAGTTGACAGGTAGTGTTTAGGTCGCTATAGCCGATTCAGTCATCGAGAAACTTGTAAAATTTTTGGAAAAAAAATCCCAACATGAGAATATTATTTTATATTAATTTCACTATAAGCTTATGAATTTTTGTTCAGTGTTATTATTATTATAAACACTGTTTCAAACGTTTTTTTTTTTCTTATGCCATTCAAAGACTCACGGTATCCCGTGAATCCCCTTTTTTTCAGCTTGATTAATTTTATTTTTGCGTATTTTTTATGTAAAATCCGAATCTATAATAAAAAATAGGGCTTCCCATTTAAGATATCAAAGTTGATTCCCACTCCACCCCCTGGGGGCGGAGGTGCAGAAAATTTGACAGGATCAGATGGCCCTCCTCAAAATCATTAAACTTTTGCTTTGAACATTTTTTTGTACGACAGATATTTGTCGCAATATTCCAGTGGATTAATTAAGTTTTTTTTTTTAGGAATACAAAAATATCAATATAAAGAAAATCTGATATACTGGTTTAACGAGGATTCTGGAAGCCATGAGTAATTTGAGTACACAAATGCAAGAAAATTCTACAAACTTGTAAACGGAGTTAGTTTCTCGAAAATACAACAAAAGTAGACGAGAAATTTACAGAAAATTCGACAAAATCAAAAGACGAATTAATAGAAGTTTCTGGAAGAGTCGATGAAAATTCTGAGAAATTAGAAGGAAAAATTGACGAGAAGTTCTAAAAATTTAGAAGAAAAAGCGAAGAATCTTTTAGAAGCAACATTACAAATATTTAAAAAAAAATTGTAGCAATTGTGTTTATTTTTATATTAGCATTGATATCTTGTCTTCGCGAAACTGAATATTTTTTTTTTGCAATCATTTGATAATTTGGTCTTGTCTTCAAACTTTGATTGATAGTTTAAGACCGTGGTTTCCAAACTTTTTTAACTGCGCCACCCTAATAAAAAATAATCGACTTTGTGACACCCATTAACAAAAATATTTAACTTCAAACGGCTGAGTTAGAAAAACATACGAATATATGGGAATTTTTTGTTTGAAATATAATAATTTATTTTTGTAGTTGTCAAAATTTTTTTTAAGAACAAAATATATATAGATATGAAATTAACAATGAATTATAATAACTACACTAATTATTAAAAAAACCATATAAAATTATTACACAAAATTATTGTTATAATAAAAATTTAATTATACGGAAACGAAAAAAAAAAAAACATAACACAATAATATTAAAATTAATGAGATGTATGTGCTTGTGGACTTTCACTAATTTCTTTTATATTTGGAAGAATTTTTGACAAACAAACACGCATTTCTTCGTCCAATATTTTCAAATTGGTTCTTTTTTGCGTTTTGATGTTTGTCATAGCCGAAAATCCTTGCTCACATACATAATTAAAAATTGTAGCAAAATATATAAAGCTTTTTTTGATATTTGAGGGTAATCGTTTTGACAAAAAATCCAGAAAGTATCCAAATCTGATTCTTTATGTTTTATTTTCATCATTCCGCTATTTTGTAGATCTATCAAATCTTCCTGCTCTTTTAATGTAAACTCTTTTATTTTGCTAGAAACAAAAGAATTTCTTATCCAGTCATATTCTGTCGTATTTAAATTGGAGAAATAGTGCTCCATATTTTCTAATAATGTATCTAAATGTTCTGAAATTTTGTTCAATAAGTCGGGAAATTTGTTCATATCACAGTTGCATAAAGATGGGAACATTTCATAATTTTCTTTTTTCATTTCCTTCATCCACAGTTGAATTTTACCTTTCAATGCACACATTTTTTCTGTTGAAGATAATATATTCTCATTTTTTTCCTTGTGTTAGTTTTGTTTAAAATTTCAAAAATATCTGATAAATATGCTAATGTTAATAAAAAATGTTCATCCTGAAGATTTTCTATGAATTCTGTTTTATTTTCTGTTACGAAAAGATTAAGCATTTCCTTTTTAAGTTCATAAACACGACACAAAACTCGTCCTCTTGACAACCAACGTATTTCGGAATGTAAAATTAAATTTTTATGTTTTGCTTCAATTTCATCACAAATCTTTGCAAATATACGGCATTTTAATGGTCTGCATTTAATATAATTTATCATTTTAACGGTTTCTTCCAATACAAATTTAAAGTCTTTCGATATAGTCTTCACCACTAAAGCTTCCCGATGTATAAAACAGTGCGTTGTCATTATATTTTTGTTTTGGTCTGTGGCAAATTTAACAATTCCCTTGTTTTTGCCAATCATAGATTGTGTATCATCTGTACACAACCCAACGCAATTATTCCAATTTAGATCAACTGATTGTAGACATTCATTTAAAATTTTAAAAATATCTTCTCTTGTTGTTAGGGGAATATTTTTACAGCATAAAAATTGTTCAATTGTTCCTTTACAAAACGAATGTACACTAATAATATATATTTTTAATTTAAAGAACTTACATTAAAATATTGTTGCAAAAAATTTGCAATCGTAATATTTTTCGAAGGCATTTTGTTTAATACTAAATAATAAGAAATGTATATATGAAGTCAACACTAAGTAAAACTTATCAATTTTAACCACCAAACCTCAAAAAAAATACGTTTTTATCTAATTTTTACATACAAAATAATACATGTTATTTATTATTATATATTTTGTTTTTTTTTTTTTAATAAAAAAACCACAATAAACTTGTTATGATGTATATGAAAAAAAACACACAAATATGTTATAATTTTATATAAAACACACAAATATCTTATAATTATATATATATATATATATATATATATATATATATATATATATATATATATTTATTTTAATATTAACTTTTAAGGGTTGATTGTAGAGGGTTGTCATCACCATTTGATTGGAGGTATTTAAATACATATACAGACATGTGCTGCATGAGGGGGCGCAAGAAGACAAGAATAGTTACCTATAACTCTTAGGGGGTTGTAGTCATTACCATTCGATTGAGGGTATTTAAAAACATATGCAGACATGTGCTGCATGAGGGTGTTGCGCAAGAAGACAAGAATGGTAACTTATAACTCTTAAGGGGTTGGCTCTAGGGGGTTGTAGTCATCACCATGCGATTGGGGGTATTTAAAAACATATGCAGACATGTGCTGCATGAGGGTGCTGTGCAAGAAGACAAGAATGGTAACAATATACAGGGCAGTCATCGAACTGTCGTCGGAGTGTCCTAGTTTTAACTACTGCTAATATTTCATTACATATTGAACATTCCGGATTGGGTTCGGACTCTTTGCCACAATATGTAAATCCACACTGTAAATATTCTTCTTTGTACAAACGTATTTTTTTCGTGTTTATATAACTTTTGCTGCACGAAGGCTGCACATTTGTGTTTTCAACATGTCCAGTATTGATATTCTCATCTTTGTTTCCCGATATTTCTTCAAATTGTTCAGTCTCAGGTTCAGAATCATTTTTTCTCTTTCTTATTACGAAGTAACACAAGTAACCATAGATAAAATATTCTTATAGATGGGAATCTCTTAAGTTGCGATGTAAACACATTAATTCTCACATTAAATTATTCCTATGCCTGCCATAAAATCTAAGACCATACAATTTAAATTCGACCTTGATATGTAAAGATACAGTTGCTGGACTTTAGAACTATGTTTATACCGCCACATCACAGAACATAATATGAAGAACGGACATTTCCATCAAAATAAATTAGTACGTCTAGTGCTGCCATCTTACAACGCTTCCACTGAACTAAATAACGACCACGAAACTTAAATTCAACTTTGTCTTGTTCTTAGATGAGTCTTAACTATTTTATTAAATATACATATATAGTTAATATAGGACGCCAATATTTAAGTGGTGCATTTTGTGAACGAATCGACGAAATAAATTACGTTTAATTTTAAATTATGGTAAATTGGTTAATAATATCTGGCGACACTGTTTCAAGTAGCTAGGGCGTCGCGACACCCACTTTGGAAACCACTGGTTTAAGATATAAAAAATAATAACATATAATTATTGCATATAGATACATATATAATAAAAGTTACTCTAACCAAAAATATAAAAAAAAATTTAGTATATAATTAAATAAAAAAGTGTTAAAAAATAAACAAAAAATATAAGTTTTAAGATCTCAACTCTTGCTTCAGTACTTGTACTTTTAATTGTTGTTCTTCCAACTGTAATTTTAAAATTTCCATTTTTATTGTATGTTCTTCGTCCAATTGTTTTAAATGTTTTTCTGCTATTGTTTTTTGAACTTGAACAAGTTCTCTTTTACTTTCGGCCAGTAGTTCAAAACTAGCACTTGCAGAAGACACGCTTTTTTTTTTTGGGGTACATATAGGTCGTCGTCTACTCATGTTTGTATTACATATTCGTGATAATGCAAAATTTATTTTATTAGATAATTGTCAGGCATATTTTTATTTTCACAAGTTACCATTCTATGTATCATCTACAATATTTTCGGTTTCGTTGTCCAGATTATTGATAATAATAATGTTGGTTGACCGATTCTGATCCATTTACTTTCAGAGCGGAGTGAACCGGTGTTTGTAATTGGATCACATTGTGATCACTCCAGTCTGTATCCACACATTCAATATTTTTTTCCACTATTGGTCTATCTTCATAAGGTATACTATTTGATGATATTCCTAAAACACATGATATGTGATTTGTATAGTGAAGTAAATATATATTTTGTAAGTTGAATTTAGTTGTCAAATTAGTTTATAAAGTATTAATTAAATAAAAGTAAAACAAAATAATTCGTTTTGTAAAAGCATAGAATTTCTTTGATTGATATTAAATGATATAATAATAGTTAAGATTTGACATTTCGTTATAAAGTTACAATTATTTTTAATTATTAGTGCAAGTGTACGACGTATAATTCGATAGACATAGAAATAATAGTGAGTTGGGTACAATAATTGATATTGACTTACAGTGCTGCGACGAGATACATATCGGTTGATTTCAGCTGCGGTTGTTTAATATGTCAATTGGTTCAGCATTCAATTTCCTGGCAATTGCAGTAACATCCTCTTTTGAGAATACTGCACCAGATAATGGTGTTAATAAAACAACTGGTGATGGTACTTTTTGTAAACGCAACACATTAAGTTGTTCAAGCACTTTAACTGCTAGTAACATCCCTTGTTTTACTGTCAATATAATTTTTGTATTAGCAACATAGTCACTTTTAGGATCATTGGATTTAAAAGTACATACAAATGCTGCTCTTATGTCATCTTTACTATATATAAACATAAATTTGTAAACTTCATCACCTCCTGACTTAGTCACTTGCCAAGTCATGGGTCCAACCTCATATATCATCTTACTGCAAAATTCCACTGCTTTACTTCTACTTTCAGCAGTAAGATCTTCTGCAAAGTCTGTGCAAATTGTTTTGAAGTTTGTCATTAAAGATGGGAAACTGAATTCTGGTCTACCATCTTTATTTAGAAACTCATTAGGGGTTATACCAGTAATGCAGTAAGTTTTTTTGTCAGTATTGTGATGTACTTTTAGGTAGGGCACAAAAGTTTGGCGTTTGAGTTGCCTCGGGCGCCAAACGGATCGGATAGCTTTGTCGGAGATGAAAATTTAGGGTAAATAAATACCAGAATAACATTCGATGCGATGTCTGCTTTATTGTACGGATTTAGAACTACACTCAACGCTGTATCGGGGTCCACAAAACACTACTCAACGTGTTACGCGGTGCGTACTCAACTGGAAGTAATTTTAGCTAATCGACGCCTGGCGTCGCGGCGGTGACCAGCTTCGGAAACTTGTCTCGGGGCCTAGTACGTCGTGGTACAATTTTTAGAAAATCGACGCTCGGCGTCGCGGCGGATTTCGACGTCTAAAATGCGGTCGGATATGCTACGTATGATCTCAACGGCTTTGGGTGGTGTAATATGTGCTTTTAATGATTTTGCCACATCGACGCTCGGCATCACGGCGGTGACCAATGCCGGAAACTTATCTCGCGGTCTAGTATTGAATTCCGTAGAATTTGAGAAATCGACGATCGGCGTCGCGGCGGTGATCGGCGTCGGAAGTTTGTCTCGCAGTCTAGTATCGGTTGTTGCCGTTCTTGCAAATCGACGCTTGACGTCGTGACGGTGTTCCGGCGTTGTGACGGTAATCGGCGTCGCGGCGGTGATCGCGTAGATGCGTCGCGGCGGTGATCGCGGAGGTGAGTCGAGGACGTTCTTACACGAGTACCACTAGGTGCCTCTCCCAACTCAGCGGAGTCGAGGTACTTCTCTAGTGCAGAGGCGTCCAAACTTTTTGCTGCGAGGGCCAGTTTGGTATTTAAATTCATTAGCGGGGGCCAAGCATTGTAAATATGTGAATTAAAAAACCTTATTACAAGTAAAGCAGCATTGAATTTTATTTTTTATAGTAAATTACAGATATAACAATACTAAACAAACATGTCTAAATTATATTATTATAAAATTATTTCATGCAATTTTTAATGGGAATGGTGGAACTGGGTTTTTTCCTGGAGAGTTTCTTCAAAGCTGGGATTCAAATCGGAAACACCAATTATTAGCAATGATTGCAAATGATCATCCGATAAATTTGCCCTATATTTAGATTTCAGATACTTCATCCTGGAAAAAGTTTGTTCGCACATATAGGTAGTGCCATACATAGAAATAAATTTACCAGCCAATTGCTTTAAATTTGGAAACTCTTTTGCGTCCAAAAATTTGTAAAAATCGATCAAGGTTCCTTCCTTGTATTTGTTCTTGATTTGATCGCTAGCTTGAAGATCAATTATTTCCATTTGAAACTGACTTGAAACGTCGCCAACGTTGCAGTCATATGGATTTTGAAACAGCCGAATTTCCCTTGAATTTATGTCAAGATCAGAAAAACGCTTTTGAAATTCTAGTTTTAAATCCGCGATTACTTTTACTGCAAATATGGTGGGAAATCTTTCGTCAGTTTCTGTACTAAATTTTTCACAGCACGTGAAATGGGAAAAATTACATTCATTCATATGACTTTCGAGCAATATCACCTTGGCTCTGAATGCTTTGATTTGCTCGAATAAATCACAAATTAAGTTGTTTTTACCTTGGAGCTTTAAATTCAAGTTATTTACGTGTGTCACGACATCTGCAAAAATTGCCAACTTCCAGAGCAACTCTGCATCCGATAAAAGCGGTTCAGGGTGATTCTTTTCCGCAAGAAAAATTTTAATTTCCTTTCTGAGCTTGAAGAACTGCAATAACACTTTTCCACAGCTAAGCCATCGAACTGCTGTATAATACGACAAGTCAACAGACTCAGATTCAATTTCTTCGAGGAAAGATCGAAATTGGCGATGATTGAGTGCACGTGATCGTATAAAGTTTACAACAGAAACAACTGGTTTCAAAACGCAGCTCATGTCGACATGTTTTACACATAGGGCTTGTTGGTGGATGATACAGTTCAGAAAAATTGGTAATGTTGCTCCTGCGCTTTCACAAGCTTTTCTTATTAGCCCAACCACCCCAATATTTGCACCAGACATGTTTCTTCCTCCGTCAATTGTCACACCTTGGAGTCGATTCCAGTCCAAGTTATATTTGGTCAACGTCTGTTGTAGTTCCTTAAAAATATCTGCTCCAGTTGTAGTGCCATGCATGCTGTTAACCGATGCTAATTCTTGGGTGACATTAAGATCGTCGTCAACTACACGAACAAATACTAAAAGTTGTGAGGTGTCACTAACGTCGGTCGATTCATCCATCGCGATAGAATAGTGAGTGAAACGCTGTGCTTTCCCAGAAATCTGGTGGAGTATATTATTGCCAATATCGTCAATTCGACGAGCAACAGTATTGCGGGAAAGACTTATCGTTTTAAAAAGTTTCACTTTTTCCGGACATAATACCCCAACAGCTTCCATCATACACTCTTTAACGATGTTTCCATCCATAAAGGGTTTCCCTTTTTTTGCCAACAAATAAGCAACTTTCATGCTAACTAAAGTCAATGATTCATTTTCCGAGTTTGCCTTCCTAAATAAATTTTGCTGAGAAGACAAACTACGACTCATTTTTTCAAATTTTTCAGTACGCTGCTTGTCCTTAAATTGTGAGTAAGCTGAAGCATGTTTTGTTTCATAATGTCGACGTAAATTGTATTCCTTCATTACAGCAACAGTGTCATTGCAAATTACACATATAGCTTTGCCATTCTTTGACTGCGATTGCACAAAGAAATATTTGAATCCCCATTCTTCTTTAAAAACGCGGCACTCGTCATCTACTTTTCTTCTTTTTGTTTCCATGTTCAACTTTAAAAAATAATATTAACATAATAATTAAGTTATAATATATTAAATATAAATCTAAACATACCAATTTACAATATATCAACTGTAAAGAATGTAAATAAGCTCCGCGGCCGACGAATTTTTGGTTTGTCGTGGACAATCTCGTAGCTTTGCAGGCACTGCAGTTGAGTGCAGTCTGCCGCTCCGCGCCGCCTACGTACAGTCAGAGTACAAAATCATTCATGTAGTCGAGCGGCCGAGTCGCATCGCCGACTACCGAAAAAACTTGAATACCAGGCTGTACTTTTTCGAGCGTGATACCGTGCTCATTGTAACCGAATGCGCTCTTCATCTGCGCGAGATCTAATACCGACGCGCCACGCTACATTTATATTTTACGAAATTTTTCAAAATCCTTGGCGGGCCGGATAAAATCGCCTGCCGGACCGGGTTTGGCCCGCGGGCCGTAGTTTGGACACCTCTGCTCTAGTGGATTAATTCGTGACGTAACTAGAAACGTCGACGCCTGTGGTTTCGACGTAGGCTAGTTTCTGAGGATATTTCGGCGGACTCTCAGCTCGTATGAGCCGGGGATTTTCTCGGAAACAGATCTCTACTCCAAAAACACAGCGTATGTTACCCAATATGGGTCGCGGGTTTACTAACGCGATTCGATTTAACGGTCGCGTTGTGGTTTCGACGTAGGCTAGTTTCTGAGGATATTTCGGCGGACTCTCAGCTCGTATGAGCCGGGGATGCTCTCGAAAACAGATCTCTACTCCAAAAACACAATGTATGTTATCCAATGTGGATCGCGATCAAAATTATTTCAGCCTAATGGGCAAACGGAAAGCGGAAACAATATTCAAAACTAGAACAATGATTCTCACCTTATTTCGGACGTCGGTTATTTCTGCGGTTGTTTTTCGGCGATTTGTATTTTTCGGCTCTCAGTTTAACTGAGGATTGAAGTATATCTCGGGTAGCTTTCAGTTTGACTGAGGATCGAAGTATCTCTTACCGTGAAACGGCTCGGGTTTATATAGCAAAATGTTACCGGACGTTTTTAGACAAGTTTTAAAACGAATTTTTCATTGAAAAACCAAAAGTAACGCGTTGTGTATGGTTTATCGATGAACAATTTCTGACAAGTTTAAATTTAAATTTAAATTTACAATTTTTTTACACATTTTTACATTTTTACATTTTTCTTTTCAAATTATTTTTGTGGCGAAACTTAGTTTCGTCACAGTATGTGCAATAATGTCCTGCGGACGGATACCTCTTGTCGCAAATGTTGTGCTTGCTTCTGTTCTATCAGTTAGATCATTGATCCCTACTGTTGTCAGTGCATCCAGTAAGTCTTGGGATGCCATTTCCCTGAATATTTTCGTTCAAAACTATAACGCTATCAAAAATATGTATCAGGTCAACGTTGTCTGTATGAAGGTCTGATGCTATTAATTCTACAGTTTCTATTAAAATTTCTTTATTAATATTAACTGTGTAAACTTTAGCAACAGGACCTGGATAATGGGTTTTAACCTTGCAATGGTAGGTTCCAGCAATTGGATTAAGTGCAATTGGTTCGGGGAACAAGTGCCCACAATCGCAGAGTACAAAAGCTGTATGATATGTGAATGCGTTTGGCACTTTGTTTATTATAATTTCTAACTTATTATTCGTCTTTTTATTGACTTGTATTATTGTCGTATAATACATTTGCCTCTGCGTGCTGCTGGCTACATATCGTCGCTGTGAAATCAAACCGGCATATCTGCAAAATGCATATTTTTCACCAGAGCGCTTTAAAGTTTTCGCATGTGATATTTTCCTTTTAACGTCCGTTTGGTTCACCTCAAAGCCACCTTATGCATGAATAAAATTTAGACGAATACTTCTTATTGAAGTAGTAGTTGAAAATAAATCGAAAATTGCTTAAATTAAGAGAAATATGCAGATATGCCAGTATGACTTTAAAATCAGTGTGATATTTGCTTTTGTGTCCCAGTGACTTTTTTTGGAACCTGTAGAAAAAAAAGATAATGTTGTCAATGAAAAACTAATTTATTGCTTCACAATTTTTTTAAACAACAATTAACATAATATTGCTTTTCCCTTTGCTGGTAACTTCAAAGTTTCACAAATTTTTATAGAAATCTGAATAAATTGACGGTATTATCCCGTCGGTAACTAACTTCAGGATACCCTTTTTCTTCTTCTCATCAATGGTAAGTCTCTTGGAATAAGCTTGCATCAGAACAGGATTCACGCTCCCATTGCCCCGTTTATTCCTTTTCTTCGCCTCTTCCCAGGCATGTGATCCGTAGGATGTTTTGAAGTAAAAGTTGCCGTCGTCTTTAATTACTTTAAACATTCGAATGTCCAATATGGGTAAAATTACTTGGGAGTCCTTCAGAGCTTTTATGTCAAAAAAGTCCTCATGACTCAACTCATGAACCAGGTAAGGCTTACCACTTTTCTTTGCCGTTTTCATGGCCATGGCGTATTGGGAAGGTAAGTATATCGGTCCGCTTCGGAGTGCTCTTTTAACTTCTTTTTCAATGGTTGAGTGAGCCGAATCCCCCTCGTTTTGGGTGTGGCCCTTTACTAAAAATTTGTGTGTGATAGATTTTATGTTTTTTAATGTTGTAACAGCATATTTGTACATTGCCATCATAAAGTTATTTTTTTGTTGCCCACAACAATTATCGCTGTAAAAGACGACGTCTATTGGACAGTCAGCTTTGTCATTTAAATGTTGCAGATATTTCAGCACACAGCTCCCAATCTCAATCACGCCTCTTTTTCCTTGTGTCTCATCCCAAGTGTAACAGTTTACCGTTTTGTCGCCCTTCAGTTCAGCAATTGTTAAATTGTAAACGGCTAGCTTCGAAATGTAGTAGTAAGAAGACGCCTCCCCCTGCGGACATGACACCACTGCCTGTAGGTCGTATACTGCTACGACGGTTGAATCTGTGGTTTTCTTGTCATTCTCCTTTTCCAGTCTAGACAAGTCCTTTTCCAGAATATGATTCTCATATTCTGTCGTATTTTGTTTCGTGTTTTGGTAAATGAGACAAACCTCACACTGATCTTTCTTCGGTGTGAAAAAAGAAAGGTTGTATGACTTGAAAATAGCTCTGTACTGGCAGTAGCTGATTCCTTCAAGGTTTGACTCCTTTCTTTCTTTCAGATAATCTCTGTGAAGTTCGGCGATAGATTTTCCCCCATCGATATACTCCCGAGAACTTTGAGATCTGCAGTAATGACTAGGAATTCTGGGAATTTTTTCTATGTGAACCTTTGCACTCTTCACGAGTTCTTTATCCAACTTTCGATCCTTTCCATGCTTGCCTCTCATTTCCAAGCTTAGCACATCTGTGCTTTGGTCTGTTTTTTCAAAGGTTGTACGAATAGCTCTGTCTGATAGGTCAAAAGTGTTTTTAAAAAATTGTTTGCATACCCGTATTTTTTCTCCATCTTTCGTTATCGAGTATGATTGATTAGAGCCCCTTTCCCTTTTACGATTCAATGTAATCCTCTGATACTTGGGAACAACTGCCTGTGTGCTATCTTTTATGAATTCTCTTTGTCTTTGCAAATCTCCCATTCCCCAAAATATTGCAAAAATCTCTTTCCGATAGTTCTCATCAATTTTTTCAGTGCACTTGAATTTACAGTTGTGGCAAGGAGGCTTCATGCTTCGTTTGTTCACTCTTCCTCGGGATTTAGACTCGTATTCCTCACCGCAGTTTCGCATCTTCTTTGCTAAAGTTCTTTTATTAAATTTGCCTCTTTTCCTCTTTCTTGTAGTTGGTTCGTTTGCATTTTCGATTTCAATCCCAGTCGCCGGTTCATCTCTACTTTCACTGTCACTTTCGGAGCCAGAATTTAATGGATTATAACCGGGGTCGGCTTCATCGTCATCAGAATTATGAAATGGATCTTGGTCTTTCTCATCAGTAGAGTCCTTGTTAATATTGTTGTTGACACTGTAGCTTTCAGTCACCAATAATTGACCCGTAACAATATCGTCGGCCAAACCAGACTTCTGAGCTTCCCGTGCCATTTGCTCTATTGAAACTTCTACCGGATCTACCGCAGTCAAGTCAGTCATCGTTGGTGCAGTAACTTCACATTCTAAAATTTAAAAAAATATATATTTATCTATAAGCCACCAATGATGATGCAAACGACGAACAGTATTGATTTATATAAATCAAAAGGGCAAAAGCCTGAACTTACCAGTCGAAGGGGAAATGTGGTTTTCAGTCTCTTCTTGTATAGGTTCACATTCCACCCATTCATCATTAGAGAGTGCTTGTAGTTCAGTCAAATCAGTGTTGCTAATTTTAGGAACATTTTTAATAGTGCTTTTTGTATCCATAAATAATGTTGGAAGCAACGGATCAGGCAGCTTATTAACGCAAGCTTTTGCATCCGTTAGCCCTATAGGAACTTCTACTGGATCTATCGTAGTCAGGTCAGCGTTCGTTGATGCAGTAACTTCACATCCTAAAAAATATATTATATATAAATATAATATATTATGGGGAAAAGTTTGAAAATGATGAGCAATGACTGAGTGAGTTCTTCCTATATTAGTATTGACTACACCAGGGGTCGGCAACCTGCGGCTCGCGAGCCGCATGCGGCTCTTTCGATGTCAAGAAGAGCCACTAACCAACATGTTAGTGGCTCTTTAAAAACTGGGAAATTGTGCAAATTGTAACTTTTGGCTCTTCCGTCTCAAAAGGTTGCCAACTTCTGGACTACACCAATGCTTATGGCAAGTGACAAACAATATTGATTTATTTAAATCAAACGACAAAACCTAAACTTACCAGCAGGAGGGGAAACCTGGTTTTCAGTCTCTAATTGTATATCAGTCTTGCTAGTTTCAGGAACATCTTCAGTACTGCGTTCTAAATTGACTCGTGTCGGAGGCAAAGCATCTGGCGCAATCACTTGCCACCGCCTTTCACTTTTTGCCGCAAGTTTTAATATCAAAGCTGTACGCTTTTTCCTTCAACAAACAACAATATTATAAGTAATCTGACGAAAAATATTAAAGCTATGTGGTAGTTAGTTTAAGTATCTACCTACTAGGGTCGATTTTGAGCCTAGTAAGCCGCAAAACATCTTGCATAACGATACGTAAGAATAAAATAAACCGGCATATCTTCAAAAACATCACAAGAAAATTTGTTTTGATAAATTCAAACTGAATTATTGAAACATATTTCGGTTCTAATTAACATTTTGCTTTATTCGCCGGGAGAAAATTTACCCGGAAACCGACATTTTGGCATATATGCCGGTTTGTGTTAGTTGAGGCTGCTATAAACGCATTAATGTTAAGTGCAAACCGGATTATCTGCCAATAAGTCATATCTGGGTAATAATAAAAATATACTATTGTGAGATAATTCAGTTTTACTTACATGATGGACGACTTTCCTCCTTGAAGATTTTGAAGCGACTGGCGTATTGCGCAATAGATCTGTCTTCTGATAAACACAATGGCTATTCCCGCGTAAATGCATACCGGCCCAACGCCATCTGACGGATTTTTATTCAACTATACGATATGCCGGTTCGACATAAAAATAGACGGGGAAAAAAAGAAATTTTTGACACCAACAACTCAAAAACTCAATTTTTGCACATATGCCGGTTTGATTCTACAGCGACGATATGAAGAACGGACATTGCCAGCAAAATAAATTAGTACGTCTAGTGCTGCCATCTTACAACGCTTCCACTGAACTAAATAACGACCACGAAACTTAAATTCAACTTTGTTTTGTTCTTAGATGAGTTTTAACTATTTTATTAAATATACATATATAGTTAATATAGGACGCCAATATTGTATGTTCTTCGTCCATTTGTTTTAAATGTTTTTCTGCTATTGTTTTTTGAACTTGAACAAGTTCTCTTTTACTTTCGGCCAGTAGTTCAAAACTAGCACTTGCAGAAGACACGCTTTTTTTTTAGGGGTACATATAGGTCGTCGACTACTCATGTTTGTATTACATATTCGTGATAATGCAAAATTTATTTTATTAGATAATTGTCAGGCATATTTTTATTTTCACAAGTTACCATTCTATGTATCATCTGATCTATTTACTTTCAGAGCGGAGTGAACCGGTGTTTGTGATTGGATCACATTGTGATCACTCCAGTCTGTATCCACACATTCAATATTTTTTTCCACTATTGGTCTATCTTCATAAGGCATACTATTTGATGATATTCCTAAAACACATGATATGTGATTTGTATAGTGAAGTAAATATATATTTTTTGAACTACCTTCAATTCCATCGCTGTCAAACATGCTTTGCAAACCTTGTAGTTGCAAAGCAATGGTTTCAGACAATACTTTCTCTTCATCATCATTTGGGGTTTCTGGTGGATACGGGTCCCCTCCAGTACCTTTCATATAGGAATTATGTTGGCTGTGTTTTTTTTTTTAATTCTTTTTTTATGGCCTCGTACTTATTATTTAGTTGTTTTGCAGTGCGGGCCTGTAATAAAATGGTTATGTTTTAAAATAAGAATTAATTAATATCAATTATTTGCGTTTTACCTGACTAAATACACCAGCATTGAATTCTGTTTCAATTTTTTTCTAGACCTCGTCTTTTTGTCTCCAGGATACAGCATCGGTTTTTTTATTTTCAATAATTTTTTTATACTTATTGCCTAATGAAACTAATTTGTGTCGTTCATTAATACTAAAATTTGTGGCACGATTTCGTTTATCCATTATAATAAATAAAAGTATCCAATTATATAGTAAACGGTTGGTTAATGCTTGTCATAGACAGGCAAAAAAATACATACGTGGACGGTTTGTCTGGTTTACAATTTTTATCAATGAAAAAAAATAATTTTAGAATTGAACTTGCAATATAAAAAATTTCTTTTTCCTTTATTCCGAATCGGATGATTCATAATAGCGTAACTTGAAGAGCTGCCGTAAAGTTTTGTTATGCTGTAAAAAAGGGTTAAAATTTAATTGTAAAAACAATATTATTCATAATATGTGTTTACCAGTCGCAAGTCGCCGCGCTTGCCCATTATAATTTTCTTCCTGTGCCCCAGGAAGAACGCCGCAGTGCCGGGATTAAAAAATCCAAATTGTTTTTTGGCTGAAAGTAACACAAATTTCACAAAATTATGTAATGTAATGATACTTATTTATTTTATATATGTATGTGTATGTGTGTATATATGTATGTGTATTTCTGTGTGTGTGTGTGTGTGTGTGTGTGTGTGTGTGTGTGTGTGTGTGTGTGTGTGTGTGTGTGTGTGTGTGTGTGTGTGTGTGTGTGTGTGTGTGTGTGTGTATATTTGTGTGTGTATGTCTG
The DNA here is from genome assembly GCA_963966155.1 of Clivina fossor. Classification (NCBI taxonomy): domain Eukaryota; kingdom Metazoa; phylum Arthropoda; class Insecta; order Coleoptera; family Carabidae; genus Clivina; species Clivina fossor. Next base: position 32,543,287 of record OZ014551.1, on the reverse strand, counting down.
TGTGTGTGTGTGTGTGTTACATTTTTTCTTTGGCGGCGGTCTTCGACTTGCTGGTCGTGGAATGTCACCAGCTGGCGGCAGTGTCGGCGACGGCGATGGTGTCGGCAGTGGAACCGGGGGCAACATGGACTCCCGCGGCATCCACGATGACCGTGGCGGGGGATTAAAGTCAGCCGGCGGCGGCGGCGGTGGCGGAGGTAATGGCGGCAAAGGTGCTAGTGTGGACATTGTCATATATCTGAAATATCAGATAACATTCAACGTAGGCACTAAAACAGCATTTTATATACTCAAGCGGGATTTTTAGAAACGTTTGCATTCTTATCAAAAGTTACCAAAGCACGCAAATACAGCGAAGCAAATACCGAAAAATAATTTCCCATTTTTGACAAAAATCCCCATGTTCTCTCTGCAGTTGTTTGAGCAAATTCTATTAACTCATTGCCACTGAAAATTTGTGGAATGTAATAACCTTGACAATCAGCTGTATTATCAATTACGCGACGAGGCACAAGGTTTGTCACAGCTCGTTTTTCTGTATTAAATAATAAAAAAAATTGAAATTCTTGCATTTCCTGTTTTGTGTACAGTCCGTCATGTGAACTAATCTGTGATATACGCATCATATGAAGTTTTGTTTCGTCGACGTTTGGATAAAGTTTGATAGCTTGAATCCCGGCACGTTGAACTGCACGAGTTATTTCTACCCAGTCTCCTGATAGCTTAAATATTGGCGGTAATTTGTCATAACAATCTACTTTAGTACCGTGATTTTGAATTATATGAGTTACTGGTGTTAGAAATTTGGATTCATTCTTATATGAAATAGGTAATTCTTGATAACAGTATTCGGCAAGTCTAATTTTAACAATTTTGGCACTGCATTTTTCAATAAATAATGTTTCTCCCATTATTCGGCCTACATAACCCGGTGAACCTTTAATAAGAGTACTAAATACATCTGGCGATTCTAGTGCCAAAGCAAGACGATTTTCAAGTAGTTTTTGTCTTAATTGTCAACGTTTATATATGGAATCATAAATTATATCGCGCATTTAACCTTTGACTGCAATTTCCATAAATAATAATTTACTAAGTACTTGCGTCATTAAATCTATATTATGTGCAATTTTCTTCGATTTTTGAAAATAAAAACCAATATTTGTATGATAAATGACAAGAATATGGCTCTGTTCGGTACGCTAAGCGTATTGATTACAGATGATTTCTTGCTTAATTAATTTTAATGCAAAAACTATATCATTGGATTCTACAACTACAAATTGTTGCGCAGAAATATCATCGCTAGATTTCAGTGTCAAAATATTCGCATGGCCTTCGTACAGAACGTCAAAACTATTGGTGGAACATTTGACGAGTTCGTGAGCAATCCAAGTTACTTCACCTACAGAATCATCGAAACTATAACCGCTCGTGTAGTCGCAAATTGTTCCCGAACGTAAATTTATTTTGTTTTCCTCAACGTTACTTAAAGCATTATAATCAAATAATTTAATAGTCACTGCAGCACTTACAATATTGCATTAGTATATGTGTGACCATTTGCTATATATTTAATACCCTGACAATTACCATCATTATCTATATGTCCATGTAAAGTAGCCGACACTTCGGTCGTACCGTTACAATTTATGTCAGATACTATGCCAACACCCAAACCGGAAAAATCAATTCTACGAAATCGATGAGCCTCAATACATTTTTCGCTACGTAAATAGTGAACATAACGTCCAAATCTACCAGCGACTGCACTAACCTGAGAATGCATACCGAAATATTGAATAATTTGTTCAACCGATACGAGACATGAATATACATGAACGTGAGCATAATGTTTTTCTTGAATAAGCTGTACAAAACTTCCATCCGTAGTAGAATGGTTGTGAGAATCAAGACATGATTTTACCTTCAAAAGTGAAACTCGTGACAATTCCGTATTTCCGTTTTCACAATCATAACCAATAAGATCAGCTTCAGTGGAAATTATATTAAAAATAAGACACATGATAGTCACTATGTGTCTCATATTAATCACGGAGAGAAAAGTATGCTAAAATTAAAGAGAATTCTCTTTATACTAAACATAATTTCTCTTGAAAAAAGTGATAAGTATAAATTATTTTCAATGAAAATATATTTGTATACTTAGATATTATATTAAATATAAGAAACGTATTTCATTGGATTGAAAATAAATATGGTAAAAATAAATAAACTGAATATTTATCATATGTATATGTTTTTATTAAATTTTAAGAAACAGTATATTTGGTACAAGAATAAATTATATTATAAAAATAAAAAATAATATATTTATTTTAAGTATACACTGATGACATAAATTCATATATAATATTGTATTTATTTTAAAACAAAAATTATTTTATAGTAAATTATCAGTTTTTTTACAATGAATACAATATTATATTTGATATAAATATGTTAGTCGATAATATTTAGTATCAGCGAGTACTTATTTTCATCTACTTCTTCAGAATTCTTTGTTACAAAATCTTGCGCTCCATCAATATCTTCTGTATACAAAATTTCGGAAGAACTGTTAAAACATTCTTGGGTTGCACTGGATGTTAAACTAGTGATAGTTATAGTCGAACTGATTCACCATCATTTTCCTATTGTAAAAAAATATAATTTATTTATATTATAGATTGAAATAATAAAAAATAAAATATACTTCTTTACCACGTATATATTTTCTAAATTTTTTTAAAAATAATAAACGAATTCCAATTTTTGGAATTAATTTTTTTATTACATTTTCATCAAGCAACTAAATTAAAATAATGCTAATTACTAATAATAATACTAATTAATTTTATATGATTTTGATTCATGTTTCTTAATTTCTAAATCATGTTTCATAATTTCTATTTCAAGTTTATGTTTCTCAACTAATTGTTGCATTTTTTTCTCATGCTCTTCTTTTAAATATTTGATTTGCAAATCCACAAGTTCTGTTTTTTTTTGTAGCCAAATCTACGTATACTTGCTTTTCATCAGCAATATATTTTTTTTTCTTTGGTCTGTAAGGTGTTGCCGTTTGTTCAACACTATTTTCAATCGGAACTGCTGATGTGGACGGAAGAACTAATGGCTGCGATATACTTTGCTTTAATGTTGATGGATTCCATTCTTTTTATTCTATTTGATGTAGAAGGCTGCAATTAAATTAAATGAATTATTTTAAAATTTCAATGTTATACATTACATTTGTGCTTTTTGCACAAGATTTTCTTGTGCTTTCTGCACAAGATTTTCTTGTGCTTTTTTTAATACTTTCCTACTTACTTTTTAATTGGGTCACGGTTCGGCCAGAATCTAAAAGTAACGTTAAAATTTTCGCATAATAATTTCCACGCTTCTTTTTTGGAATTGGTAACGTGATCGGTCTTTTTGCATTCTGAAAATACTGTGGGTGTAGATGATGTGAGATGTAGATGATAATGGTGTTCGTATTTCATTCACTTTTTTAATTAGAGATCAGAGTCTAAGTTTATAATGGTTTTTATTTTTGGTTATATTTACATGGACATTTACATAGACAAATATAGATTATTTACATACATATATAAAACATACAAATAACATAAGTATATACACAAACATACACATCACAAGGTTCACAATCGCGACACTTTATTTTGCACCGTATACTTCGGCATACGCCGAACGCACTAGCGTAAGCCGTGGGTCGAGGGGGTGTACCCGCGAACGGTTCACCTTGTGATACGCCGGGGGAGGAACGTCTATGCGTGTGGCGCAGAACACTGGTTGAGGCGCGTGGCAATAACCGAGCCTGCGGGAGCCGCTTCTGGGGTGAAGACGAACGTGGCCGCTTCCGGGGTGAAGACGAACGTGTCCTTGTTCTCTTCGGTGGCGTCGGTGGTAGCGGAGACACGGGTGTCGGGACCTCGGCTTCCTTAAGGGCCGCTGTTGCTGTTCGGTCGAGGTGGCGCGCCATGCGTCGTTGCTTGGCCGTAGACATAGAATGCCTGTCGCACGTCGCACAGTCCTGTTGCGTGATACCGCTTAGTCAGCGGGTTGATGCACCAGTCGCTAGCCTACTTGGTCAGTAGGCGAGGAGTTGATTTGGATTTGCCACTTGGTCAGTGGTTTGTTTGCTTGGCCAGTGGTAGGTGAGGGCTCGTGAGGAACTCTGTCTTTTGCTGCCTGGACAGCCCTTCTTATAGTCGTCCTGAGTGAGTGGGGGTAAATCTTAGTGGGGGCGAGGTTCGCTCCGATTGGGCCGCTCAAGGGTTGAACTGTCGCTTGGCTCGAGTAACGGTACTCGCGTTACGGCTGAGCCAGGAGCGTAAATTGATGTTTGGCTTGGCCGCCACAATACCATATTTAGTTAAATATTTATTTATAAATTTATTCGTTATTTTTACTCTTTATTACATACCAATAACTTTTTCATATTTTTGCACTAATGCAACAAGTGTATGTACTTCCATGACTGTAAAATTGTTACATTTTTTTTTATCAGCCATGTTTTATTATAGACAACAGAAAGAATGAGAAGTTAAGAGAAAGAACTGACCAATGAAACGAAATATAACTTTAGCCGAGGTTTAAACTGTGTATTTGCCAAGGATCAAGATATACTTCTATTGATGCTGGTGTTTATTTTATCTAACCTTTATACTTGACTTGTAAAAGCAGATATTTGTATTTATACTCCGAATAACGGTATACCTGGTTTATACCACGATGGTAAAAGCGGTCCTAAGTACGAATGTTACATCAGTATCGTGTGAAAAATGTTAAAAATATTAATTATTATTATTATTATTAATTTGCCAAAATATAATTAATATAAAATTATTTTAATACATTTATTTCAGATTATCGTATAAATTAAACGATCGTTAAAAACTAGAAAAATATCTATAGATACCACTTACAAAATGATGTCAAAATCGTATAAATATCTTTATGATAATTATAAATATTTAAAACACAAATTTAAAATGGCTGCCAATAATAAAATGAATTTGAACTCTCAATCTAAAGGTGGCTTATCACTACTACATATAGCAGTCATTACTGGAAACGAAGAATTGACATCACAAATTTTAAACACAGTTTTAAATAGTGACAGAAGTTCAGTTAATGCTAGTGACAGTAGTGGTAATACACCTTTATATTACGCTATCGAAAATAACAAATTAGAAATCATCGAACTTCTTTTAAATAATGGAGCTGGATTTGATCAAATTGCAGTTGAAAAAGGATTCACAGATATTGTTAAACAACTTCTGGATAGTTTTCGAAATAATGATGTAAACATTATAGAATCAGATTCACTAGGAATATCTTCTTTGCTACACATTGCTGTTTTGTCAGACAATGAAGATCTAGTCAAATTATTATTAAATAATGATGCTAATATTTGTACTGCTTTTAGTTTTTTTGATAATATTCTTCAATCAGCTGTAACGATATGAAATCAAAAAATTGTAGCTTTGCTAAGTGAAAAATGTGATATTTTTGATGTAAATACCAAAGATTTTAATAACAATTCGCTTTTATACTGTGCCATTAAAGAAGAAAAGTTGGAAATTGCCAAAATATTATTACACAAAGGTGCTGGAATTGAAGATAATCAATCATTACATATTGCAGTCGTAAAAGGTTATACGGAAATTGTAGAAATTTTATTAAAATTGTCACTAAATCTAGATATTAATTATTCAGAAGAAGGTGAATTTGAAACAAGTACATTGCTTTATATTGCTATTGCAGAAAAACACAAAGACATTATTAAGTTGTTACTAGATAAAGGAGCTGATCCCGAAATAAATTTTGACCTATTAGACGACAATATTTTTTACTCGGCTGTTCATTCCAGAGATGAAGAAATAATGACATTAATTTTGAATAAATGTGGAGAAAATCTAATTTTCTCTAGAGACGTAAATGATATAACTCCTCTTAATTTTGCTATACAGTATGAAGACATAAACATAATTAATTTTCTGTTAGAAAGAGGTGCAGGTGTAGATGATTACAGATCATTAATTTTAGCAACTGATAAAAATTATAGTAACGTTATTAAAGAAATTTTAGTGTGTCATTGTAAAGATAAAATTAAATATAATATACACCAATACCTCACTTTGCGTCGTGGTTACGTTCCAAAAAAACACGACGCAAATTGAAACGACGCAAAGTGAATTATGATTTTCTATAGCAAACCATGTAAAGATCGAAGATAGGTTCCAAGGTTACTAAAATACTACTTTTTAAAAAGAAAATTGATCAAAGTAAACATTTAAAAAACAAAAATAATATAAAATTCTATTACATACATACAAAAAACAAATTCAATTAAAACAAAATAAAATATTCAATTAATTTATAAAAACAAAATAAAAATTAATCATTGTCTGATGAGTCCATAGTGGCTGTTGTCGTAAGTCGGCTTTCTTTCACAAAAAATTGGTCCAAAAAATGTGTCCCTAGTTAGCTTTAATTTGTATGGTCTTTGTTGGATCAGAATTTAATAATTTATAATCATGTGTGTTAGACATTAATTGATTTACTTATTCATCATAGTCCTGTGTATTTATAATTGCTGTGACATTTACTTTGTCAGATGTGGTAACTATTAAATCAGGATTATTTTTCAAATAAGATTTAGTTTTGTTATACAAGTGGTTTATCTTAGTATATTGTTTATTATTATCCTGCACATAATTTGTTAAGATGTTTGTACTTTTAGATCTTCATATGTTTTGTTGTGAGTCAGGTTTATCAGAAATGATTAATTCCACATCTACTATTAATATTGGTAAGTTTACATTATCTGACGAAGGAGATACACAAAATTTAGCTCTTAATGAAAGAAATTGTAAAATGTCTTCCGGAGTTTCTTTATTACTTATGTTTTTAATCCACTTTTCTTGAGTTTTTAAATTAATGGTTTCACTATTAATTAAATTGTTTAGTTTTTTGATTTGTTTAGATTTAATATTGTTAAAATGTTTTTTTAATCTAACTTTTTGTTTTGTCAATAATGTGTTTAACACTTCAGATGGTAACCTCGTTTTTATGTTCTCTAATAATTCATTTACCAATTTATTTGCACTTTGGAAATTTTGTAATGTTATTCTTATTTCTAAATTTAATAACCTGTGATTTATTTGTGATTGACGTGTAGTAATCAACTTAGATTGTTTAGCTGTGTAAAATTCTTGTATTATATATCAAATACCGTTTTTGTGGCGTTTTCTATGTGGTGAGGACAAATACCAAGTTTTCGGCATTTTAATGGGAAAATTCGTCTGTTCTCTAAGGAACCAATTTTCTTCTTTGTGTTTATCCATGTTTTTAACAATTTTTTTGTACGAAAGCCGAATAGATATGATATCGGTGTTCAACAATGACGACGATGCAGCGACATTTTCATTATCAAAACAACTACTCACATAGTTGTGCCCTTGCTCTAAGATACTTGATTTTATTGACATTGTTCGAATGTTCTCTATAGACACGGTAAGCGTGTCTTTTAGATCTAATATCTTTAAGTAAGTCCTTATGATTCATATTGCTAGCAATAGCAGTATGCGAAAGATGTTGTAAAGAAGAAGACGAAGAAACATCTGAAGAAGAATTGTCGCTAGTATCGTCATCGTCATCCACGATAACACAAGATGAAGATGGGCCCATAGGGTCGGAAGAACTCAGAGATGATAATGAAGAAGAAGGAGGAGGCAAATTACAAGCTTGCGAATTGTACGTATTAATAAACTCCAAAAGATATGGACAATTTTTCGTCTTACACTTACTAATCGGTATTGATAGAATGGCAGCCAAGAAAATATTAGCATTGATCGAATCAATCAGCTTGTTAACGTCAGTCTCATCGTTAATTTCCATATCAGGAATTTGAATTATTATTATCCCAGTCGGCCTGATCATAGTCGAATCTATGCGAGTGCGATAGCGGTTGGTTCGTATTGGTAGTATTTGCTGACTCATCGAAAATAACCATAATTGGAATATAGTTACTACCATAGGCATCATTCTTGTGTGTGCTCCAGGTGAGATATTGAAAGATGTTTGCAGATCAAAGCGTCAGATCAATCGTTGATGTAGAATTAGATGTTAAATTTAAATAAGTCGGCTCATTAACTTTATTCAATAATCTGACGTTGTTATTGTTCTACAAGAATGATGTTATGGTACGACCAATTCGATTCGTAGTCTTTAAATTCGTTTCCCATAATACTGAATGCCCATTTAAATCGCCACGAATGATAAAGGGAGCCGGCAACTGACGAACGATGCTCTCGAATTCAGTATTAGATAAACGCCAATTTGGCGGAATGTGAACTTTTTCAGCTGAGCTGAAGAACTGAAAATTTGAACGGCAAAAACTGGGAGATCAGAGACAATATTGATCCCTTTCGATGGAATGTTTTCAAATAAAACTGCCTGAATTTTACATTTTTGTCTTTCAGACATTTCCGGCGTGCTGCCATGGCGATAAAATGATTAAGATCCATTTGAGTTGGCATTCCAACCCTATTTCTTTTTTCTGAAAAATGTGATTAAAACATTCTTTCAAATATTTTGACAAACCAAGTGTTTCAGAAAATGAACCAGCTAGAGCAATGAGTAGCGCTCTGGAAAAGTCTGTTACAAATATTTTTAGCTTGAAATTACACAAACGAATTAATTCCGAGAAAAAAAAAACCTTATGAATGAAGCGTCTTGTTTCTCTCAAACCATTTGAAAAACGGGAGCACTCGCACCGTCAAAATTGCAGGTAATCTGATACAAAAAAATGTGTTTAGATTTTTCATCATTCGGGTATTATAAGGTATTTGTCGAGTAACATTCGAAGTACAGCTAGTTGTTCTTGGGTCCAATACCAGCAAAAAAAAAGGGTTAATCGATAATTGTTTTATAATCCTGCATGAGTCGACACCTGAGCTTCCAATAAATTGGTTATTGGATAAATACTGCTAATTCCGAGACGCTTATCTGATTCTTCTTGTTTTGCCTTTCTTAATACAGTAGCATTATACAGAGTCGGTGGAAAATCATCTCCAAATTCTTCATTCTTGTCCATGTACTCATTCCACCAGGTAGATGCGTGTTTATTGCCGTCAACAAGTTTGCTGACAACGTGTTTTCTTGCCTCACTTCGAAGTTGACGTCGTTTTATGTGTACAAAATTTGGTTTTATATCGAAGTATTTACAGTGGAAAATAGCATCATTCGCTTTAGAAGGTTTATTAAAGCAAACCGCGTGAACTTTGCAGCCACATTCTGACATTACTAACAAAATATTTCACCTCTTTAGATTCAATTACAATGCAATCTTTGAAACTGAAAGCGCAGGTTACTTTATTTTGATCGTAGATTGCTTCACTGAGGACCGATGTTCATTTATAGCGTTCAAGGTGCAATCTTTTTCCAATTTTTTTCTGTTTCGGTTTAATCATGACCCAGTTAGCTGCAGAAATGATTACCTTCGCTCTTGCGTACGTAGGCCTTCTATTTGTCACTTCTGGACTTGAAACATGGTACGCATCCGATGATGTATCTTGTTTCGTCGAATAATCCAGTAAGTCGTTGTTTAGTGATTCATCCTGATTGTTTACTTCAAATTTGTTTTTCACGAAGTCCAAACACCCATTTCTGCTATTCTTTACGGTAGTGTAGACATGCTTTGCAGTCATTGATGAATTTGTAGATCTCGTAGCCACTGAACTCCATCATGTGATGGAGGTAACACGTTGCCATTCTGATCGAGAATCTTGAATTCTTCTAAACCTAATAGGTCATCTAACTTTTTCTCCTCATTGATTGACACATTAATCGGTGTGTCGAGGTGAATTAATGCTCTTTTTTTTTGGTTCTGCATCTGCCACACTTTTACTCTGTCTTCGTTTCACCACTTCTACCTCTACCGGAGTATCTACTCTAATAATATAAAGTACTGGCGTTTGATAATTACATCCGCGGCAAGTACCGCTGTTTAATCGGTGTAGCGTTCTTCAGCTTGATGTGATGCTATGCTCTGTCTGTCGTGCCGTGTATGGGCGCGAATAGCGGGAGTTCGACGTCCAAGACCACCCCTTAACCGCGTCTGAAGCTCCTCTTTCCGGAAGTTGTATAAAACACGAAAATTACCTTTTAAATTTTGAATTTCATTACTTAAGTTTCTGTTTTCCATATCCAGGTCGGCATTTAAATTTTTTAAGTGCATTATTTCTCTTTTTAATAATTCTTTTTCTAATTCATCAGAGAGCAGCATTTCTTCCTGCATGTGATTTTTTTGTTTTTTATCCTCATTGATTGACACATTAATCGGTGTGTCGAGGCGAATTAATGTTTTTTTTTTTGGTTCTGCATCTTCCACACTTTTCCTCCGTCTTCGTTGCACCACCTCTAACCTCTACCGGAGTATCTACTCTAATAATATAAAGTACTGGCATTTGATAATTACATCCGCGGCAAGTACCACTGTTTAATCGGTGTAGTGTTCTTCAGCTTGATGTGGTGCTGCGCTCTGTCTGTCGTGCCTTGTATTGACGCGAATAGCGGGAGTTTGACGTCCAAGAATGCGGCTAGTTGCTCTGCATCGGTGGGTGCTTGTATGGCTGCTACCGCAAATGGCTTGCGAGCCGGCGGGTGGAACTGTAATCGCCGATTCGCTAGATCTAGGCACATACCGGTAGAGGCGAGTGTGTCCATGCCTAGTATGACGTCATGGCTAAGTTGTGGGAGGCTGTGGAATGTGACTGTCTGCCATGTGTTGTTTATGATACAGCCGACGGTGATCGTACCTTGATTCCGGCTGCGGGTTCCATCAGCCAACTGCACCGGTTGTTGGCGTGACGTGTCCATGCGGGTATGTCCGTCGCATAATTCGGCTGTGAGCGCATGGTCCACGTATGAGAGCATCGCCCTCGTATCGACGAGCGCTCTGAACTGTCGACTTTTATGCAGAGTGGTACGAACAATCTGTTGTCGTCGCCGCACTCCCCGCATAACACTGGTAGTTGTGTGATGGCGGGTGTATATGTAATCCCGGATTTTAAAATCCGAAATAAAATTTTTGTTTATAAAACTGGGCATAAGTATCCAGCAAAATATGTAACAGAACATAATTCTAAATTTATATTTGAATTTTTAATTGATAAGTCTACATCTAGGTGTATATTTTCAGTAGAATCATCACTACAACTCATTGTTTCTATTAATTCAAATGTTTCTGATGTATCAGGATCTACATTTGTATTGGGCTTTGTATCTAAACAATTAAATAGATATTCATCTTCATCATTATCACAGTTTGTATTGACGTTACTGTTCCGTCTTAAAGACGCTCCCATTATAGATTGCAAAGATAGTCTAAAATGTTTAACAGAACGATTTTAATCAAAACCGCGTCTTTGTCTAATTTTTGAAAATAAATTTTCAATGGGATCTTGATTTAACCCATTAATTCCCAAGTTCAGAAATTTAAACAATTTTGATGGTTTTATGCTTAATTATGAACAAAAATACGTAGATTAAGCTAATTATAACAAAAAATTTTTTTTGAGTATTGACAAACATGATCTAAAATGTTGCGTATACGCAACATTGGGATTTCCCTACAAAAAATTATTTTGTGTGGAACAGTTTGAAACAGTCTGAATGAAGATGTACTTGACATTTAGCACACATGTACATCGTATTGTTTTTGCAATTTCTGCATCTTCTTTTTCTTTTATCCTTTTCTTCGACTATTGTATGTCCAATATTGTCGAAGCGAACTTCAAATGGCAATGCATTTTTAGATGGTCGCCCATAATTGGGTTTGGCCAAGGATTTTGCAGAATTAGTATTTAGTTCACTGGGTCCAGCAGCTTCTTCATTTTATTCAGTGGTAGTATAATCCGTTTTCATAAGTGTAACCGCTATATAAGATTTAAATTCGAGCTGTGACATTTTCTGTTTGTTTGCTATATTTGCTCTTATTTCATATTCTGTATCAAAAGAAAAGTCATAGGATTCCCTTTTGTTCTTCTTTAGTTTCTTTACAGTTTCCAATGTGTTATTATTTGTTCTATTTTCACGAATTGTACCTGTCGCGTAAAATTTTCTTTCTTTCAATAAACAGAACAGCCTATGAGAAGAAAAAAAAATTGTCAAAAAACACACGGTGACTAGATGGCTGCTCTACAACAGATAAAAGATCCAGAACTACTTTTTCTCCTAGTCCTAATTCATTTGTCTCATTACTAGTTTTTCTACCATAAGGAACAAATTTATATAAATATCCACTAGAACGAATGCAGTCGCAAGAATGCTAGTGCAACACGTTAGTTTCGTTAGTTATAGCTCGCACCGTTGCCAAACTGCCTTATGTTAGGTATTCCCAATGTTGCGTATACGCAACAATATTCAAAGTAGTCTGCTGTGCAAAAACAAAAAAAAAATTGAACAAATTAGGGTTTATATTATCCTCAATAGACAATAATTCAATCTATTTCCGTAAATTATTCAGTAAATATTATTTTTTAATTACTGTTTTTTATTGGTCAAAAAGAGACAAATCTAACTATGCATAATTTAATCTAATTTATGCATAATTTAAGTTTATGTAAAAAATATGTTTTTAGCATTTATTTAATTATTGTGATGTTACAATATAAAAAAGTATGTCTAAATAAATTTGTAATAGGCAAATCGTGAATTAGTTAATTTCCTCATTACCAAAAAAAATATTTTGCAAAATGTTTCGTTTACGCAACGTTGGGTATTAATGGGTTTGTTAACAAAAATTCATATCTACTTTTTGATAAATCTGTCCATAAATTTAACACTCCATTTATAGTTTAAATCAATCCGTTAAAACAAAAAAGCTTATTTTTTGTGTGCGACCACGTTTTTATCCAAGTGAGTGCATTTGTTAATGTTTCAGAACCTACTTTATTGTTTTTAGATAATGCACAATTGTAGGGATTACTAGAAAATTTTAATTTAGAATTTAAACAATCAAAAATATTATTAACATATTTCAAAAATTTTGCAGTTTCTAGTGCACTTTCTGACTTTAATTCGCCTGTTGTTACTACCGTAGTAATAGCTGCTGAAAAAGAATTACTAAAAACTTGAACCGCTAAGCGAACATTCATTTTATGAAAATATTTTGGAAAAATATATTTTTCTGTTATTTTAATTAAACTTTTACTTAATGTATTTTTTTTTATCAATTTTATATGTTTTGATTATGTCATTCCACGATATCACTTTTTGATCAACAGTGATATCTTGTTTATGTAACGTATTTGTTATACTTTTAATTAAGTGAGGTGTATCATACAGTGCATATATATTTTTATTATCGAAAATAAAATGTGGATGGTCTATAGTTACAGCTAGTTTGGTATATAAAGATCTGTTACTTGGAGCTTGGTCACATATAACACTTCGAACATTTAAATTGAATGAGAATGTAGTTAAACAGGAAAATAATAAAAATTTTAAATGTTCAACTGGAATAGAATTGCAAGTTATAAAAAACCTAAGGGCATTTTCCAGTTACTAAATAAACCCCGCGCCATAAATACTAAAGCATGAGTTCCTAATTTTAAACTTCTTCCTAATTTTTCACCTAAATCCTCAAAGCCTTCTATAATGTCCATATTTTCGTTATAATCTAAATATGTTTCTAAACTAATTTCATCAAATAAAATTACACATTCCCGTTCCATTTCCGATAATGATTTTACTTTTTCTCAAAATTTTTCATGAAAATTTTAGTTGAAACTTGTCTGTAAACGATAAACAGTTAACCATCTTCTTATAGTTGATACTGACGGTAATTTGAACTTTAATGTTTTTTTAAGATGATTATAAAGAGATGGAGAATTGTAATATAATTCTAGGGAGTTTTTTTTTTCTTTTGCATTCCAATTTTTTTTAACACGATTATCTAATTGCATTTTAAAAATGTTTTCACGTTTACTGGCAAAGAAGAAAATAATTTTTCCAATACTTGAGATTCCAAATTTTGGGTAACTATTTTTTTTAAACGATGTTGCCTTACTTTAGCTTTTATAAGTTTTTTATTTAGAATAATTAATTTGCTTCTTAATTTTGTTTTGCGTGGTGTATCGTCTTCTTTGATTTTCTTTGGTGATGTTTCTAGCAATACATTTAACGGTGTTTCTGGTGTAGATTCTGTAATTTTCTCAAGAGACACTGGAAGTGTTTCGGGAAATAGTACTGTAAGTATTTTGTAATTTTTGATCTTGCATAATGGGAGGTTGAAAACCAAAAAGTAAACTTAATGTCAAAGTACAGTATAATATAATTTTAAAATTATAATAAGCGATTTTATAACTTTTTCGTATGTAATTATTTTAGATATTAATTTTATAACTATTAACATATTTTTATTAAATCTTTACTAACCAATTTTGTTGATGGCTTTATTGTAGTTTCTAAATACTCGTAGCTCGTTGAAACTGCTTTCTGTATAAGTCTTCCATGGCTACTATTTGTAAAAGATTTTTCAGAGAAATGATTTTCGCATACTGTCTTGTATTTCAGCTTCTCCGGTTCTACATCTACATAAAAATTATTTTCTTTATTTAATTATTTTTAATGAAATTGACAAGTGTGATGACACGCGTATTTGTACGTTGTACAGTGTTGCAGCAGTCTTTTCTATAAGAGTCGGAAACTCTCAAGCTGAAAGCTTCACCTGTCTTAAGCAAAGATTCCTGAATACAGACAAAATCCGGATTCTGTTCGGCAATAAGTAATTTAAGCTCGTTGACACGATATTTTAGGCCATTAATGTTCCATTGTAGTAACATGATTTAGTTATGGAAGAGGGAAGAGAAAAAGAAAGTACATTGTAATATACAATGCGCAATATAACGAGCCCCACCGTTCTCCCTAACTACAATCGTAAAACTCTAGCAAAGAGAAGATAGGAGAATATAAATAATAGATAATGCAATCGCAGAGGAATGCATTGTAAGTTGTGAAGAAAAGAAAATAATTTTTTTATAGAAAAAAAAATTTGAAAAAAAAAATAAGTACCCATTTTCTTTGCTGTAATTGTTTTTCCATTTGCTATTTGAATGAGTACTTCTTTCTGTAATGTTTGTATATTGAGCATGGGTGATTCTAAAGATTCTTGTACTAAATGTTCAGTAGCACCGGAATCTACAATAAATGTTGTTAATATTTCATTTGTTTCTATACTTGCATTTAATGCTATGAATGTGATTTCATTTCCTGAATTCGCTTGTTCTCTCTGACTTTGATTTCTTCCTCTGAAGTTGGTAGAATATCCTCTTCCTCGATAATTGTTGCCTCTTGCTCTTCCACGATACGTATTATATCCTCGATTCATACTGTTTGTTTTTTTTGGACATTCATACCTTTTGTGCGCCTTTTGCCCACAATTATAACATTCGAATTGAGAATTAGCAGTGAATGTACTTTCGTTTACTGTTGTATTCGCTTTTGAATTTTCAAATTTCATCTCTGAGTCCAATAAACGACTTTTAACGAACTCTAACGTTACACCAACTGTCATCGTTTCTATGGCTGTTATCACCGTTTCATATTTGTCTGGTAATGTTAAAAGTAGATGGCATACCTTGTCACTTTCTTCAAGTTTCGTCTCAGTAGCTTCTATGTCCCTGATTAGTGTATCAAATTTGACGAAATGCTCTTCCATACTTTCATTAGGCAATAGTTTCATAGTTAAGAACTTTCTTTTTAGATACAACTTCGTAAATATACTTTTTCTTTCGAACATTTTCTCTAAATTTTCCATCATTTCTTTTGCTTTCTTGGCATCTTTAATATATTCTAGATATTTATCACCGATACCCTGAATTATCAATGATCTAGCTCTTGCATCTTGTTTTCTTAGTTCATCACTGTTCAAATCAATTTCACTATCTATGAATTTTTTAACTCCTTTTTCTTCAAGAATAGTAGATATTCTGAATTTCCAGTTTGAAAAATTTTCACCGTTAAATTGTGGAAATTGTACTGTCGTCATTTTCCCTTTATTTTTTGTATTTTTATACCTTTTTCACTATTGCGTATATCCCTGGGCCCATAACCTTTTGAACTTAAGCTTTTATTTATTAAAAGAAGTTTTACATTTATACAGAAAAGAAAAACGTGGTTTGATTTTGACAACTGACTTATAACCTTTTTTTTTTTAATACACTTGAATACAGCTTAACATTATAAACAGATACAACGTGCTTTACTGCTGTGTTTCTCCACTAGCATACCTCAACAAAAGCTAAAAAGTTTTTTATGTCTTCTGGTATTTGTGTGTTCGAAATATTTGTGAACCACGATTCCGGAACCTGGATTTGATTGTTTGTAGTTTGTAATTGTAACATTTCAAATTTTTTTATGTTTTTATTTTTTATGTTGTGGAATTTATTTTTGTATGTAATTGTCTGCATTTTTACAAACTGTGTGAATGTGTTAATTTGTATGGAATTATCATAATTATTAATGTTATTTGTTGTGTGATCTAGTTGTTTTTCTAAATCTAGAATGATGTTAATAGTAATTTTTATTTCAAAAGATAATATTTGTTTTTTTAATTGTATGTTGAAATTTAATATTTTGTTGAACGTCGCTCTATCTTCTATCCTGAGTAAGCTCATAACTCCTTTTATACCATGAGTAATGTGTTTTGGAAATAAATTATTGTTCTTACATTGTAATAAAAAAATTCTTCTATTTCGATATGATAATAGTTTAGATTGAATGTTAGCCCAGCTTTTATATAATTTACATGGACGTCTTTGGTTAAGGAATGTTGTTTTTGATTTAACAGTCGTTTTTTGGAGTCCACTACCGCTAGCTGACCTAATCTGTAACAATTGATTTTATTTGTTTAGGTTTAGAGTTTATAAAGAGACCTAGTTGAAATTCTAACAAATTATTTCTTCTTTATTCCCCATTATAATAGAATAGATAAAAATAATATAGGTATTAATAAGATTTACTATTTACTATAAAAACACAAATAAACGAAACGCGATTCAATAAAATTTAATCTCATTACATCTCTAATACGAAATATGTTAAAAATGAAAAATAAATATGAGTTAAGTTTTTTTTACCTCCGCAGAAAGAAGTCCAGACGAAGAAGTTGTTCCAGTGCAGGTGTTTCCGTTTTGAGCGGGCGACTTCTCGCTGTTGTAGCAGCAGCAGCTGTTGATAATTTCGGGGATAGCAGCGGTGTCTTCTCGCCGACGGTAGCGGTAGCTGTTGGTGTACTTATTATTTTTTTTGGTATTGTTGCAGTTACAGCAGTTGCAGTTACAGCAGTTGAATTTGCAGCTGCAGCAGTTGTAGCTGCATCAGTTGCATCTGCAGCTCCTTTTCTCTCTATCTTACTATTACGATTTCGGTTATAATAAGCAGCCTTTAGCTGCTCGGGCATTTTTTTTATCAGGAGATATGCGGTTATACTAATCAGTTATAACACCCCATTTATCATCTCGATGTAAATTGGAAAATTGATTATATAAATCAATAACTACTTCTTTTTTTACATTGGTTCGAATAATCTAAAATAATAATAAAAGTTGATTTGAGCAAAATAATGATAAATGATAAATAATCTTCAGCAAATTTCCTTTAATTCCTCAAAGAATTGAAACTCACAATTTCGATAATATTTCAACACATTTTAATAATTTGACTACAAAAAAAAAAACTTTTAAATACCAGATATAATGACAGATATATGTACATGTATATTAAACCACATAAGACTATTTTTGACAAGACATCAACCTAACCGAAGCTCTACCTGAGCTTTTGGGTTTATTCATTCGAGCACTTTTCGGAGGATGTGAGCTGTACCAATTAATGCAGTTTTCTGAATTGTTGTAATGATATGTTTTTCGCTACAGCCTGGTATTTGAGGTAAGTATTTTGTTAAAGTTTTTCCAATGGCTCCTAACCCTCCAACTATTATTGGGATTATTTTTGTGTTCATGTTCCAGGATCTACTAATTTCTATTTGTCAACTTCTGTACTTAAGTATTTTTTCATTTTCTTTCTTTATTATATTCTGGTCAGCGGGTACTGAAATATCTAGTAATAGGCACTGCTGTTTTTCTTTGTCTTTAATTATAATTTCAGGTCTATTACTGCCTATCGTGCGGTCAGTCTGCACTGGCATGTCCCATAATATTGTTGTGTTTCCTATGCTGGTGACTGTACTCGGATTGTTGTCAAACCATTTTTCTGTGGTTTGCTCTCCGAGTGATTTGCAAATGTTCCAGTGTACATATCTTCCTACATTGTTTTGTCTGGTTATGTAATGGGTTTTTGCTAGTACAGGGCATGCTGAGATTATGTGCTGAACAGTTTCGTCGCTGACTCTACATAATCTGCATTTACTAGTGTTGTGGTTTTTATATATTTTGTTTTTATGTTGTTTTTAGGCAGTGCTTGTTCTTGGGCTGCTACTATTAGTGCTTCAGTTTATTGTTTCAGATCTGAGCGCAAGAGCCACGAGTATGTACCTGTTTTGTCAATATCTGGGATATCTTGAATTTCCCTCAGGTACTGCCCGTGTAATTATTTTGTTTTCCAGTTATCCAAGTACTGTTTTTTAATGAGATCTGATGTGCGATGTTTTATTTTTTGAACTGTGTTTTGTGAGGTGGTTATTGTTATATTTTTAGTAATTTCGTCTTCATTTGTATGTAAATTAGATAAAGTATTTTTTGTACTATTAATAATGCTATTGTGATAAAGAAAATGAGGAACTACAAATGCACAAGAACGATTTAAACAATAGCATTAAACGTAGTTAATAATAACAAACATGAATATCATAAACACGTGGATTAGTCTAACTAAAACTATACAATGGATCTTACTACGACCAAATCACAAACAGAACTGAACTGTAGGCTTCCACATGAAGTTACAAGCGCGTACTTGCATCACTACAAACGCGCACCACTTACTAATATAAAATCGTGCCTATGATGCTGACTTGTCAAATACGAATAAATGAGTCGCTATTCTAACACTTCCCCTCGACGAATTTTAGCGGCACATTCAAGTTCATCTTCTCAGAACAGTTTAAAAGTTTTTCACGTGGCACTCCCTTCGTCAAAATATCGGCCGGCATCTCCGAAGTGGACTGATGTTACATGTGTTCGCACGTCGCTACCTTCCGGCATGCGTTGCAGCGTTAGTTGCTTCAGCAGGGTAGCTTTTCTTGCCGGACCTTTTGACTGAAAAATATTTATTAATTTTATCCAAACCTCGTGCGATGTGTTGCATCCTTTAATCTGCTTCAGCTCAGATGGATGGATGGATAATATTGATAATATTCCATTGCTGCTGCTGTATCTGCATTTCCGGCCACGATCTCTGGTTTTTTGCATTCGCCGTTCACGTAACCCCACGCATCGTTCTTAATGAGTAATGCTTCCATTTGAAGCTTCCATGTGTCGAAGTTATCTTTGGTTAGTGCTTCGATACGATAAATACTGGCCATACTCATATTCTTTCAGTATTTATATACGAACAATTTTAACATCAACAACACACACTCACTATTTCACTGATATAATAATTTACTAATAACAAATTATTTACTTAGCACGCGTTTGCTTCTGGGCTCATAACCTGATAAAGAAAATGAGGAACTACAAATGCACAAGAACGATTTAAACAATATCATTAAACGTAGTTAATAATAACAAACATGAATATCATAAACACGTGGATTAGTCTAACTAAAACTATACAATGGATCTTACTACGACCAAATCACAAACAGGGAGGTGATTCTATAACTTGCGTGAGCACTTACGACACCTATACTAACACAGATTTGTCACATGTATACAGTAAACCATCTAGCGGACATTTGAAGATCTAATGGGTGTGACGTCATATGTTGCGAGACACGCAAATATATTTGCGTGACCTACAGAGGTCCTGTTTCTTACTTGCGACACTATCTGTCTCTTTCTAACAGTATAGTTGTCTTTTATTTTGCTGGCGTTTATATATTTCAGTGGTGTTTATAACCAAAAAATTTCAATTTTCTTTTTCTACTAGTTTACAAATGGATTAGTATAAATTATTCACAACAGTAAGTACATTATAATTCTATATTTACATAATCAACAGACAGTAATGACTCTTTTCTTTAATTCATTTTTGTTATGTTTTTGTTGACTTATTAGCGTTAACTTTTAGGATGAAATTGGCACATATACTATTAAAATTTATCGGAATTTTTTCAGATTATCATTATTATGGCTTTAGCTGGTATTTTTATAGCTTTAGATGAAGAGGAAGTATTAGAGGAAAGAAGAACTGATACCCGTATTATACGCAGGCAACTAAGGGACATACAGAATCCTTTTGAAATAAGAAATACGGAATTTATACTATTTTAATAGCATTGTCACTGTTTGTATTTAATAATTAACAAACAGTAACAATGTTATTAAAATAGTAAATGTTTCGTCGTTTTATATGTTTTTTAATTTGTCTGTATAACTAAAATTTTGTCAACTGTAAAATGAATTGATTTCATGACATCGTAAACATTAAAAGCTGAAGATGGCTTCATTACGAAGCTGAAACGTACTTATAATAAAAAGAAAAATATATTGTGAAATATATGAAGTCAAACCATGTAACTTGATGTTTTTTTTTTCCCCGAAGTTCCTTATAAGCCGCTTTATAATATTATTATTAATATTTAATAATATAAATTAAAAAAAAAATGTTATTAATGAAATTGATTGAGTTGCGTACATTTTGTGTAAATTGTTTGATAGGAACAGGTAAATAAAACCAGTAAAATGTATATTAAATTCTTTATTAAGTGGTGCGGTGATTAATTTCAATATATATATGACAGTTATAACCAAACCATTACCAACGCTAAAATTAGCGCAAAAACATAATATACAAAATTCCCTATGAATGTCACTAGATAGAAGACTATGACGTCATATATTGCGCTCACGCAAATTTGCTCACGCAAGTGCTCACGCAAGTTATAGAATCACCTCTCAGAACTGAACTGTAGGCTTCCACATGAAGTTACAAGCGCGTACTTGCATCACTACAAACGCGCACCACTTACTAATATAAAATCGTGCCTATGATGCTGACTTGTCAAATACGAATAAATGAGTCGCTATTCTAACATATTGTTATTAAATTTTTTGATTTCATGTCTATTTACTTCTTGCATTAATTTATCTTTTGTATTCTGCAGGTAAAATCTTAGTCCAACTATTGCAGTTTTATGTGCACTGTGAAGATTTGTCAGTCCACGTCCGACTAGGTAGCGTGGTACATACAAACGGTCGATATCTGCTCTGGGGTGATGCATTTTGTAAATTGTTAATAGCTTTCTTGTTTTTCTATCTATGGCTTCTAATTCAGCGGCAGACCAATTCAGGATGCCATAGCTAAATGTTAGTACTGGAGCTGCTAATGTGGTTATGGCTGTTGATTTATTTCTAGAGTTTAGCTCTGATTCAAGTATCATTCTTAATCTTCGGTAAAATTCGGATCTAAGATTGTTTTTCATATTTGTATGCTTTATATTTTCTGCTTCTTCTATTCCAAGATATTTATATTGTTTTATATGTATAGTTTCATCATCTTCTGTATTTTCAGGTTCTGTAAACTGTGTCATAGATTCAAGTGTACCTTTTCTAATTTTAGCCTCTGCACATTTTTTAATACTAAAATTCATTTTTATATCGTTACTGAAATTTTTTACTGTGTCGATTAATATTTTTAAGTTTTGTTCTGAGTCAGCAAATAATTTTAGGTCATCTACATATCTCTTTGAGCGGCAGAGATTTCCGTCCATTAAAGTCCCTAGAGCGGCGCAGCGACAAGTGAAAAATAAAAAATCGGAATTTGTGGAAAAAACTATTTTATTATATTCATTTAATTAAAAAATAATACTAAAAATATAATTTATACGATTTTCATATATAGTTAATCAATAATGAGGTGGTTCAGTATTTGTACCACTGACGCACTAACATCTAATTGAATATTTACAGTTGGTTTATAAAGTAAGCCTATTTATTAGATGAAAAGTACTATACATATTTCGTAAATGTAAATAAAACTTATGAATGGTAATTTTGAAAGCAGTGTTTTGTTTTGGATAAGCAAAGTGGTACTTTGCAAATTGAACACGCCCAGTTCGTTTTTATATCCTTGGCCTTAGTACTACAGGAAGCACATCTTCTCCTTGTTGAATGTATTGGCTGGTGCGCGGATGATTGTAATCTCACTGTCGGAGGAACATGGGGTTTGTGTTTTTTTATGTTTATTTGATCGCAATTTGCGAAAGATTTTCTTTTTCTATTAATTCTAGATGGCGAAATCAAGCCCATAATGACGTCCAGTCGAAAATCTTTTGATGATGTATTGGGAGGCTGTGCTAAAATTTTGTTGATGCAGTACGCATTCACTACACAAGCATCTAACAGATAAAAAAAAATCCGATGCCACCACTTCTTACTGCGTCTATCGATTTTATAATTGGATAGCAGCTGGTCAAATTTATCAACATAGTTCATGTTTGAATTGTAATCAACCAATGCTTGTGGGCAAGGAACTTGAATTTGTCTTCCATCTTTTTCTTTTCGACTTACTTCTGTTATTTCATCTGGATTGCTGAAGTTGGATAAAAGGTGAACTGATCTTTTATCCTTCCATTTAAAAACCGATAGTCCCGTATCACTAGTAAACCATTGAACCTCTCCGCGGGTCATGACTTTGTCTGCCTTGAATGTTGGTAAGTGTTTACGATTGGATTGCACAGTACCAAGAGCATGTATTTCTTTACTTTTCAAATCCTGCATTAGATCCACACTATTGAAATAATTGTCAAAGTACAAAAGGTGATTTTTACCCTCCAAATCATTTGTTAGGCTTTTCACTACTCTAGCACCCAAGTTTTTTTCGACTATACCGGTCGACGATTTTCCGGTATACATGTCGAATTTGAGACAGTAACCCGATTTGTCAGCTAGAATCCAGAGTTTATAGCCGCGTTTTATAGGCTTTTTTGGCATATATTGTTTTAGGGTACTTCTGCCCTTAAATTTTATCATTGACTCATCAAGTGCAAGTTGTCTACCCGGCTGATAATTAGCTTTAAAATTTTCTGCAATTTTCGTAATCAGTGGTTTCAGCTTATACAACTTGTCAAAATTTGCATCTCCACGTTTTGGCATACTTTTGCTGTCATTGACATGCAAATGCGCCAATAACCATCCAAATCTTTTCACAGTCATGATTGAAGAGATATACTGATCATTCATTTCAGGTTTACTCGACCAATAATCTTTATAGCTTGGTAATTTTTTTATGCCCATTAGCAAATTCACGCCCAAAAAAGCCTGCATCTCAGATTCGTTACATGGTTCATACTTCTTTCCAGTATCTATTTTCTTCTGTTCAGCATACAAATTGGTTTGAAATACTAAATCTTGGATCATGTCGTCAGTAAAAAAAGTTTTGAAAATCTTAAAAGGTGTATGTTCGTTCATATTTATTATGAAATCCGCAACTCCACAGTTGTGGCTGAAATCTGGAGGAGCTGTAGGTCGACATTGATTTGACCATATAGGTGGAGGTCGAGGATTTGCACTTGCGGGTATTTGAGTTTGATTACCTTGTAATCTATTCCGTAAAGTTGCAATTGAAATATCATCCTCTTCTTCAACCAGGGGAAGCTGCATATCTAATTCATTGGGACTATTATAACTATCCTCGTCATCTGAAGGTGCATATTCAGTTTCCGATTCACTGTCAGATGGTATATTATCTACATAAGCGTTTTCTATTTCATTATAGAATTCATCCACCGTCATACCAGACAATTTGAATGGCAAATCATTTCCTGAACTCGAATTCATAATCTAAAAATTAAATCAGAATTTATAAATACATGATACCCCAAGTGTCGTGGTGGTACAAATATAGTACCGCCAGAAAAAAATTAAAAATGATTATTATTTAAAGAAAAACTAATTTTGTGTAATTTGTACTTACTAATTAAATTAGTGGGGACATAAAAATCCATAGAACTGTACAATAACTTAATAATTCACGTTTTGTTCAACGAAACAATTACCACAACCTCACAATACAAAATAAGTTGTGAAACTGTCATGATCGTGAAAAGAGCGCGCAAACCGATGGCTTGCATAGTTCCCTACAGTCTTCTAGATGGCGTCTGATAGGTGGTGTATAAAACAAACCGTCGTTGCCATACTAGCAAAGTAATAATAATGTGGGACACTTTATGTACCACCGTTGCGGAACGGTTTCAAAATTAGTGGTTTACACCATGTACCACCGCAGCTCAAAGAGATATAGTAAGTGAGAATATTGTATCCCGTTGTTGTGTACTTTGTATCCTATTTTTTTGTTATTAAGTAAATTTGTTAACGGGAAGAGGCACATACAAAATAAGACGGAAGACAGCGAGTCTCCTTGAAATATTCCTCGTTTAATGTTGATGTTTCCGTAGTTCTCAATTCCTGTCTTGGTTTTCATAGTTAGAGTAACATTCCAATTCTTTTTTACTTTGTCAATGAAATTAGTAATATTATGATTTACTTTGTGTATGCGTAATGTTTCTATTATCCAGCTATGGGGTATACTATCAAAGGCTTTTTGGTAATCTATCCAAGCCATGTATAAATTTTTCTTTTTTTGTCTACAGTTTTCTAGAATCATTTTGTCAACTAGTAGGTGATCCTTGCATCCGTAGCTGCCTTTTAAACAACCTTTTTGTTCAGGAGGAAAAACGTTGTTTTTAACTAGGTGGTTGTATATTCTGTTCTGCAAGAGGGATGTAAGAAACTTATACATGACTGGGACACATGTAATTGGTCTGTAGTTCTTTGGTTGAGACACATCTCCTTTTTTGGGTATCAAATAAGTTATTCCTTCTGTAAACCAAATTGGAATATCTTCTTGTCCAGTTAGTAAATTTTGGAAAGAACGAGCAATATGTTTATGTAAGGATGTAAATTTTTTAAGCCAGAAATTTCTAAGGCCATCTTTTCCGCTGGCTTTCCAATTATTCAATTTAGACAGTTTTTCTTTAATTTCCATTTCTGTGACATCTTCCCATTGCATTGGTGTTTCTGCATTTATGCTTTGTGTAGCTTCATATATCAAGTTAGTGTTATTGTGTTTTATATTATTATCCCATATATTTGACCAGTATTTTATGACATCATCTTTGTTTGGTGTTTGAGTTGGCATAATTGTATTATTTTTGTTTTTTAGCTGTCTATAGAAGAGTGATTGGTTTTCAGAAAACATTTTGTTTTGTTTGTAGAAGTTAATTCGTTTCTCGTATCTATTAGTTCGTTGTGTTTTTGCGGACATTTTCTGCTTTAATATTTCGATTTGGATTTTGAGTAATTCATGAGTTTGTATATTATATTTATTTTGTAATTCTCTAATATATGTTTTTCTCTTCATTTTTCCGTTTTCAATTTCGACTAATCCTGATAAGTCTGCTTTCATCGACTTAATTTTGTTTTCTATCCGATATTTCCACGGGGGTGTGCTAAACCGTGTGCCTTTAGTAAAAGGTTTTGTTACTATTGTAACAGCCACGGCTAAATTATTAGAATTTTGATGATTTTAACATTTAACCGGAAGCCGTGTCTGTTAGGCCAAAACCGTACTGAGGTTGACGCTCTTCGCCGATTTTCAATATTTTACCGATATTGCAAATCGAACGGAAAGTGCCAGCCAAAAGTGTTGATTGGCCAGAAATCGACTGTTCACTTGTAAGAAGGGAGCTTCCTAAAAAGTCAGTCTGTTTTCTGAAGTACTTGAGTTCGGTCGACTTTTAGGAATAATTAGATATTTAAAATTAGTTGTAAAAATCGTTGAATTAAATTACAAATTTATTTTCTTTTTCAGTTGGCCTTCTAACTAAAATTAAATCACCCTTTTTTAATGTTAAAACTTCACAGTTGTGATAAAAATCGCCCGCTTTCAATAGGTTTCCAAATTCTTGACTTTTCGCTCTGAATTTTTTGGCATTGCTAATATTTTTGCAACACTTGTTTCTTGTGCATGCATTGTTTCAAGATGTCTGGCTAAATTTATTATTAATTTATGACAAAAATAACAAGCATGTCCTTTATCTCTTATCCTTTTACCATTTCTATATCTTGCGGACGATATATTAATTGATTCGTCTTCAGAACTAGACGAAATTATCTTTGATTTTTTAGAACTAGAGTATTATATGTTGTACTTGTTACAGATGTAGATTGTATTATGTTACAATCTTGTTTTGCTTTTGGAATATACGAATTTTTACTAGCAATTTTAGTATCTTTTTGCAATTGTAAATTATTATTAGATTTAATATTAGAAACGATATTTTTATCTGATGTTTTCAAAATTTCTGAAGTTTCATATTCACTACCGGAAGTATCAGAAGATGGTATAAAGTCCGTACTAGATGACTGGAAAGGTTCAGATTCTGAAGATGTTTTTGTGAAAGTACATTCAACTTCAATAATATTATCGAAAACCGGTGATGGAATTTCTTCTACATTATGTGTAATAAGTTTTAATTGATTCTCTATTTTCTTCCAGCGTATGTATAACAAAAATTATAATTAATTTCTTACATTATAACTATATATATGGTTAGGGGGGGGGGTGTGGTACATTGGGACGTTTCAGACCATTTTTGGTCTAGAATTCATATTTAAGCATAAAATAATGAAAATATTCGTTAAAAAAGTGCTTCAGCCTTTAAGCTATAAAATGTGACCATTGCAAAAGCTGAATTCATCCACAATAATTTTTTATTGTTATTTAAAAATTGTAATGCAATCGTCCCAATGTACCCCTATGGTGGGGTACATTGGGACATGGCTGGGGCACATGTGGACAGAGGGCATAAATTATTTATTACACTTTAATACACGTTATAAAAACTTAGATCTACAGCAGTGGTGGGCAAACTTTTTTTGAAGAGGGCCAGTTTGCGCAAATAGTGAGACTAAAAGGGCCGCAGTAAAAAATGAAATAATAATGATAATAATATCGACTTATTGATTATGTGTACGTTGGGAACGTCAAAAAATTAAGCTACAAAAAAAAGTAACATACGATGATACATTATTTATTACTTACAAACCAATTATAAAGGTAATAATTATGAAAATATAATTATTATATATTATTACGTATAATTACTGAATAATATACATGTAACAAAATTTAATTGAAAACTTTAATGACTTATGATATTCTTTCAAAACTTCCTTCATGACTTTTTCAATATCCGGATTAAATTTTGTAGTATTGATCCTTATTACTGCTTCTAAATGTTCGTCTGTAATTCTCGTTTTTAACGGATTTTTATTTATGTTCATAATGGAAAATGTTTGTTCGCAAATGTACGTAAATGCGAACAGTACTAAGTACTTTGCAACAAATTTACGAATATTTGTAAATTGGACGATGAATAAAGAATTGTAAAAGATCAACAGATTTACTTTTTGATATAATTCTTGTAAAAGGAAAGTTTTTAGTAATATAATAATGCATGGAGGGCCGCATGTAAAACTATCAAGGGCCGCATGAGGTCCGCGGGCCGCGGTTTGCCCACCACTGATCTACAGAAAACTTTTTAATTGAACTGGCACGATTTGTGGAATTAATTTCTTTGGGTTTTGGAAGTTTCTTTTCGATTTGCTCGAAATCGACCAAATCCTTATCAATAACAATTGGGTAAACGAAACCATTGCCTCTTTTTCTTAAAAAGTTTAATTGATATTTTGCTTCAACAATTTTTTCCACCTCCCCTACATAAAACTTTATAGTTTTCTTTGTTGGGTATTTTACCAATAAAAAGTCTCCCGGTAGTATATTTGGTAATTTAGTTTCAGGGCCTAATAGAGGTAAAACTTGCTGCATAAATTCGTCGTCCGAATTTTCCTTATCAGTGAACTGATGATACCAAATATAACTACGTCATCGCCGCACTCGACACTACACAAATAGCGGAGATCGATGACATCATCTTGCAGCCGCCTACTGCAGATAAATACGGTGTAATCAAACAACAGCTTATCACCTGCCTCGCACCGTCACGTGACCAGCAACTGCAACAACTTTGTGAACAAGAAGAATTGGGCGATCGCACACCGTCACAATTTTTAAGACGAATGCATCAACTCGCAGGTGGGGCGGTAACGGATGAATTTCTGCAATCACGGTGGCTGCAACGGTTGCCCGATAGCATGCGTATAGCTCTCGCCACACAAGGGAGCGCGTCACTAGATTCTTTTGCCAAAATGGCCGACAGGATGCACGAAATCATCACAGCCACACAGTGCGCGGAGGTTCGAACAGCGCATACCCATCTAGGTAGATCAATTAAACACACGTTTCGGAAAATTGGAAGAGATGAAAAATAATAATTGGGAAGAAATCCAAGCAGCAGTTGTGCAGAAAAAGGTCGTCAAAAAATCAGCACCGAAACCAAAAATGAATAAAAAACCTAAACCTAAAGCGGCGGCCACATCTTCAAGTTTGCAAGCGGCCATTGCAGCTGCACGAAAAGAACAAAATGCGGTCGCAGTGAAATCACCGCAAAAAAGTGCAGCAACAACCCCGAGAAAGACGCCGAGAAAAAGTCAAAGTTTGCGGCGTTTCGTTCTTAAATCCGAAGCTCGTAAACGTGCCCAAGCGGAAAAATGTAAATTTAACTAATACTATAACTAATTATTCCAACCAATTTATTTTATTATTAAAATAATTGTTCATTTTAAAATATATACTTAAATAAAAAAATATGTTATTCTAACTAAATTAAATTATAAGATAAAAAGGCTTTACGATGCTTCAGGTGATTATGCAACGATTGGATAGACTGGAGGTTTCACACTCGCAACTTTCACGCAGTCGTTCCCCTTCACATAAACTTCACTAAGGCAACCCGACTCATCGTCTTCATAAATTACCGTATCACCCGGTATATCAACATGATCTATATGATGAAAAGTTTTTTTGGCGACTCTTCAGCAAACAATGCTTTCTTTCACTTATTTTTATTAAAACTTTCTTCTTCAATGCGTTCTTTCTCATTCTCATTTTTGTAATTTTTCTAGCTGTCTTGGGAAAGGGTCTAATATTTTCTGGAGTGACTATCTGCTCCACTGCTCCACTTGACTATCTTACATCGAGACTTGTTGACGACATGGTATCGGTTACATATGTAGCCGCAAAATCATCATTCGTAAAAACACTGCTATCGAACGGCACAATACCACACTTTCGAAATCCAGAGCAAATATTATCGATGGTAAAAGCTGTTTGATATGCTTTTGCAGTTAACCCGGCAATTTCATAAATTGACACCCTTTTTTCAGGGTTGGAAATTAACCAATTGTTGAATGCAATTTTCAGGTAATTTTTGAAGGGTCCATAGAGGCATACAGCGAGAGGTTGTAGGCGATGTGTGCAGTGTGGGGGAAATGTGACGAAAATTATTCCGTTGTCTCTACAATAGAGTATTGTCTCCAAACTCGTATGCGATTTGTGATTGTCTAATATGATCATTATCGGATCATCTTTTGAACATTTTGTAAATTTTTTAATGTGTTTTACGACTTTCAAAAATAATGACGAATTCATTCACCCTGATCCAGATTTGTTGAACAAACCGAGACTACCGTAACGTGCGCCTTTCAGGAACACTGGCTTGTATTTAGCCCTTGGAAAAACATAAACAAGGGGTACCGTATTTCTAATAGCATTAATAATAGCGCAGAAAGTCACCAGTTCACCCCTTTCCGCCGATACTACTTGTCCCACTTGTTTGATTCTTGTCGACTTAATAACTTTAGGTGCTTGAAGAACAGTTGTCACTCCTGTTTCGTCCAAGTTATAAATTCTTTCAGGTGCCATCTTATATTTTTCTAGAGCAGTTTTCAGATTGTCAAAAAAGTGCCCTGCGTTGATTTCATTAAAACCTATAGCTCTAGCCATACTGGTGTTTTCAGGTTTCCTCAAAGTTAGCTTTGGAAACCTCTTCATGAAGGATTTTATCCAATGCAAACCTGCCTTGTGTTCTTTATACCAGCTTAATGGATACTTTCTGTTAAGTTTCTGGGCATACTGAAACTCCAGTGTCTGTGCTTGTTGATATGTCAGTCCATAACTTATTTTTGAGCAGTGTATAAAATACTCGCATAAGAGATTTTCTTGTTCTGCGGTAAATACTTGTTGTGTTATGTATTTTGACTGAAACAACCATTCAAACATATTTTTGGAAGCACAACCTTCTTTTTTAAATTTTTTTAATTATTCAATAATAAAATTGACTGCAGTTTATTGCTTGGTACTTTCCAGCTGAGAATTCCACGAGGTGGCTCTAGAATTGGAAGTCTGTTTAGCCAGAACCAACTACCTACTCACATCACCGGTTTACAAGATGATAGACTATTATCAAAATGTGTAATACGACATGGACATATTTCATTGTACAATTGATAAAATAAAGAAGATTATGCAGCCAACATATTTCAATTAATTATGTTCTTGTTTTTAAAATTTTTGTATTTATTGTGTAAACTTGTTACTTTTGTCACTTGTTCATATTATTGTATTTACAAATTCATGTTACCTTTTGTTACTATATCCAGGGACGGATCTAGCTTTTTGGGGGCCCAGGGCTTAAAAATACCAAGGGGCCCTACACGTTTAAAAAAAATTGTTTTCTTTTTCTTTATTGGCTTTGACTCACGCTTTCGCCATTGACTATGAAAAAATAAAAAAAATAAAAGACAGTATTAAAGGTTATAATTATTATTTATTACATTTTTATTAAATACTCGTATATGTATTAAGAAGTACACACAAGGATATTAAAGTACAATTACAATTATTTATTGCATTTTCATTAAACATATATTAAGTACAATCTCAATGAAATTAAATACAATACAATTACAATAACAGATTATTAAATTTAAAATTATTAATGACGCATTTTTCTGACTTTTTTGGCATATTCCTTAATAACTTCATCATAGTTCAATGACTTCGTTAAATTTCTTTCCACTGATAAAATTATCAAGTCCACTAATCTCTCATTATTCATTTTATTTCTTTGTTTATTTTTAATGTAACTCATTCTTGAGAATGATCTTTCTGCTTCACAATTAGTAATAAGTATCGTAAAATTATCAATTAATTGTTTATAGATAATAATTTTTAAAATTTGTGCACAATTAAATTGGGTTTGTTCGTCAACTGTAATTTTCACAAATTAAATCTCTTTTACGGGATCCCTGTACATCAGATCTCATATCTATCCAAATGTTTGCAAATGTGCCTAATATATCATCTTCAAAATAAAAATCATCGTGGTTGATTAAACAAAAATTATGCAGCATGCAATATGTAGCAATAATATTGATAACTTTATCAATTGAATAAAGATTAACAAATTTCAGTATTCTCCATCGACCTTTTTAAATTTTGAATACATTTTCGATTACTACTCTAGTTGAGCTCAAACTCAAATTATTTTTTTTTTGTTGTTTAGATAGTTTTCCTGTATTTCTATAAACCAGATAAATATAATATATTATACTTAAAAAATAATCTATAATAAATTACTTATAGGGTGGCATGAGCCACATTAAGCATGGATAAGCGAAATCACCAATTAAATGGTAATCTCCAGGAATATATTTTACTTTACCATGTCGCATTATATTCAAATATAGTCCAGACTCTTTTAAAACCTTATTAACGATACATGTACTGCTAAATAAAAGAATAAATATATTCATTTTCTTCTTTTTAGGTAGATTTTCAGAAATAGGAGGTACATTTTCAATGGAATTTATTAGTGGACCAAAATTAATGGTTTTGTCCACCTTTAAAATTTCTTCCATTTTCTCGTAATAAAAACAATCTTTTCTTCTTTGACCGGTTTTCTTTTTACTTTTGGAATCATTAATTATTTGGAAATTTCTCTTCATGATATATTGAGATATATCTGAGATATTTTGTCGCTGGATACATCAAAATTTTTCTTTTTTATTTCAAGTTGAATTTCATTGTATAGAATATTCTTTTAAATTTTTGGATTACGGAAATCTTCATATTTTTTTGATATTCATCTCTCCCCTACATATTTAGCTTGCTCGATGTGCTTTTTCACTGCATCTTGTACGATAGTTTATCAAATTTTTTATCAATTTTCCTGCCTAATGACCTTCTGTTAATAATGGCAACATCAAAATCGGCAAATAAATTTTTAAAACTATCATGTTCAATAATAGACAGCGGTGTCATTGTTTCCTGTATTTTGTTTCTTGTATTTTTGTTTTATTTTGAAATACCAATTTCGTTTGTTTGCTTATTGGTTGGTTTTTCGTATCTTTTTTGTTAAATTCAGATTTGTAGATTTGATACTTGTTAATACAGGAGTCACCATGCTTTGATTTAAAATGTTTTAAAAAATTCGAATTTGCAGTTGTTGGTCCCTTAATATACGTGTTTATAGGAGCACAAATAACACATTTAACTTCAATCGCTTTAGTTGTAATCTTACTGATGCTATAAAATGTTCCATCAAATAATGGCGACTTTTCAATTTTATTTTTCGATATTATCTGAATATCCTCTTGTGAACTAAAAGAATAATATTTTTTTAATAAAAAAATTAACTAATTTTTTAAGCTTTATTTTTATAGACACTTTTCACCAATAAAGAGGTACATTCGGATTGTAGGTAATATTTTATAAACTACTGGAAAAAATATACCGGGTGTCTACTTTTTTTTTGTTACATAGGGAATAAAATGCTAAAATTTTCATTTGGTGATAAATTTTCCCCTAATTATTATAGAACAAAAGTACAAATACAAAAGTTGTTTAGAATTCAAAAATGCATCAAATGATGCCAAATTTATCAATATAGGATGTTCTGATCAAGAATTAGAAGCAAATTAAAATTTCCATTTTTGCGCTCTTTACATCAAAGTGCCACGGAAATTAAACAAATAATTTCATTTCTTCTGGAGTTTGAGTTTGACAGATCGTATTTATTTTATTGTTACGTTCTGTATTATTATTATTATTATTATTATTATTATTATTATTGAAAATAATGAATAAACTTAATGTAAATGAAAAGCTATTAAGTATAAAAGGTATTAAGTATTTATTATTTATTACAATGAAAGGGTATTTTACTCGGCTGTACACTACGTACTAGCTGTGGTTTTAAATTGTGAATGTCTCCATTATAATTTTAAGTAATTGTTTAATTTATTTATTAACTTCAAGTTATAAAAACAATACATTTGAATTAGATGACTGGCATTATGCCTAATATATTTATTATAATAATTTAAACTTATCCCTGAGGATGCTGTAAGTTGTGCAGTGAAACGTCGGATAAGAGTTTAATAAATAGTAAATAGCTGAACTCCGTAAAACTTTCTTTATTTATTACAATATTCAATATACCTATAAAACAGAAAAATTCATGAATACAAGATATAGGAGAACAAAAACGAAACTAACAATTTAAATTAAATGTTCAAATAAATCGCCATTAACTGCCAAACAATAACCTAATCTGTTATAAAATTCGTGACGTACAGAGCTTAATTGTGTTTGTGTTATATTATTGCACTCTTCAACAATGGCATTTTTCAAATCAACAAGATTTTTGATATGTCGTTTATAAATTTTCTCCTTCAAATATGGCCATAAAAAGAAATCGCACGGTGCTAAATCGGGCGATCTAGCTGGCCAATTAATTGGACCACCTCTACCAATCCATGAATTTGGAAAACATTGATCCAAATATAATTTAATGTTGCAGCTGTAATGTGCCGGACATCCGTCTTGTTGATACCAGACAACATTATCTTGAGTTGCGCACTCTTCTAACTGCGGACCAATATGATTTTGCAACATATCCAAATATTTTTCGTTGTTTAAATTATTTTCAATAAAAAATGGCCCAATTATACACCTGCCAAAAATTCCAGCCCATACATTAACTTTTTCTGGATATTGGGTACGTGTTGCTACCATTAAATGAGGATTTGTTTGGCTCTATATTCTAAAGTTTTGTGTATTAGGTTCGCCGTGTAAAGTAAACGTAGACTCGTCAGTAAAACAAATAGATTTCAAGAAGTTTCTGTCTAAATTGGATTTTTCCATAATGTTACTAAATTCGCTTCTAGCCATTTTATCCGCTTCAAATATCTCTTGGTGCGTGGAATATTTATAAGAATGATATTTTTCATTTTTTAGTACCTTATGTATTGTTGAAGGATGCAAATTTAATTCAGCACCAAGTTGACGCACACTAACATTTGGGTTTTCCGTTACACACAAAAGTATATTCAATGTATTTTCTTTAATTGCATTTTGATTTAAATTCTCCTCCTGATCTTCTGCGTTGATTTTTCTACAATTTTTACAACGTTTTAACACACTTCCAGTTTCTTCGAATTGTTTAATTATCCTACGAATAGTCATAGCGGAAGGTATGGGACGGTTTTCAAAGAAAGCGCTGAATAAATCTCTTACTCGTCGTATCGAATTTCCAGTAAAATACCATTTTACGCACTGAACTTTTTCATTTACCTTAAGTTTATTCATTATTTTCAATAATAATGATAATAATACAGAACGTAACAATAAAATAAATACGATCTGTCAAACTCAAACTCCAGAAGAAATGAAATTATTTGTTTAATTTCCATGGCACTTTGATGTAAAGAGCGCAAAAATGGAAATTTTAATTTGCTTCTTATTCTTGATCGGAACATCCTATATTGATAAATTTGGCATCATTTGATGCATTTTTGAATTCTAAACAACTTTTGTATTTGTACTTTTGTTCTATAATAATTAGGGGAAAATTTATCACCAAATGAAAATTTTAGCATTGTATTCCCTATGTAACAAAAAAAAAGTAGACACCCGGTATATATATAAATATACAGGCAGGAAACGTAGCACTATGAATATCAAAATTATACTTGACAGTGACAGTTATTGACAGTGTCTTTTATTTTGAAATCAGTTTGGTTTCGCACATGCAACAATGCGAGCGAGCGAAAAAAATCTTTGGCTCAGCAGAAAAGTGTTTAAATAAAATATGAACAAAAACTCAAATGCGCGATGTTCCAATTATTGAAATTTATTTCTGAAGAAGACATGAAATGTTATAACACATCTGATTATAATTCTCTTATAGTAGAAGGTTAATTTGTTCTTTGGATTCAATATTATATCCGAAAATACCAAATGTAAACAAATAATTTACCTAGATAGTTTGAGGTTATAAGTTATAATAATCAAAGATCCAAGTTTTTCTTTATTTAATGATAAAGCGACGTTTTGAAGTTTAGGTTCAGTTCATTTTCAAGCTGGATAGGTGTAGTCTAAATTAAAAAACAATAAATTAGCAATACATGATACATATTCTTAAAAATGACGAATATATTCGGAATTTTTAAGAATATGTATTGCTAATTTATTGTTTAATTTTGACTACACCTATCTAGCTTGAAAATAAACTCAACAACCTACAGTTCGAAACGGTGCTTTATTATTAAATAAAGAAAAACTTGGATCTTTGATTATTATAACCTCAAACTATTAACTCTATCAAGATCAATTATAAAAAAATTATTTAGTGGCAGATTCTGAGTCCATCTCAGTTTGCTCATTAGGATTACGTGCATTTTTTTTAATCGATTCACTTGAAAAATAATCTTTAATGGATCTCTTCCGTTTTAGTGTATTCAAACTCAATGGATCAAAATCTGGATCATTTTTTGTGTTTGAAAAATTTACCATCACGGATTTAACGGTATTTACAGTCAAATTAAGTGGTGCAAACCATGATGAAAGATTAGTATTAATATTGGAGGCTTCATCTGCATCAGTATTGCCTGATAAAAGAATGGACACGTCGTCAGCGTAAGCAACAAAGTTATTTGGACTGATGATATTTTTAGTACCATTTATATATAGCACAAACAGTACCGGTCCAAGGATTGAGCCTTGTGGCACTCCACAAGTGACAGGTAAGGCTTTTGATGTGTGATTCTCATGAGTCACCATTTGTTTTCTGTTTTGAAGATATGAGGTTAGCCAATTGCAGCATATACCACGTATCCCGTAACTTTGAAAATTTTTAATTAAATTCGAATGATTTACGCAGTCGGGCCAATATAGCCAGTCGGGAAATTAATAAAATTTTATAATAAAAATAGCCACAAAAAATTTATATTCTTAAACGAATTGGTCGATTGTATTTTAATTGCATTTGGCGACAAAAGCCTGTCTGCTTGTTGTGAATTTCACAGTAGGGCTACCTGTCATGTTTGCATATTCAACATTGGCCAAGTGAACGGTTGTGAATTTTTAACATTGGGACATTTCTTAGTTGTGCAAGTACGCACACCCGAATCTCGTTCAGGGTGGTACACATTTTCGCGCTGGCGTGCCAAATGTTACATGATACCAACATACGCCCATGCCTTCTGTGGGTTTTCGATTTGATGAGCTCCGGCGTTTATGTGAAGGGGAACGACTGCGTGAAAGTTGCGAGTGTGAAACCTCCAGTCTATCCAATCGTTGCATAATCACCTGAAGCATCGTAAAGCCTTTTTATCTTATAATTTAATTTAGTTAGAATAACATATTTTTTTATTTAAGTATATATTTTAAAATGAACAATTATTTTAATAATAAAATAAATTGGTTGGAATAATTAGTTATAGTATTAGTTAAATTTACATTTTTCCGCTTGGGCACGTTTACGAGCTTCGGATTTAAGAACGAAACGCCGCAAACTTTGACTTTTTCTCGGCGTCTTTCTCGGGGTTGTTGCTGCACTTTTTTGCGGTGATTTCACTGCGACCGCATTTTGTTCTTTTCGTGCAGCTGCAATGGCCGCTTGCAAACTTGAAGATGTGGCCGCCGCTTTAGGTTTAGGTTTTTTATTCATTTTTGGTTTCGGTGCTGATTTTTTGACGACCTTTTTCTGCACAACTGCTGCTTGGATTTCTTCCCAATTATTATTTTTCATCTCTTCCAATTTTCCGAAACGTGTGTTTAATTGATCTACCTAGATCGGTATGCGCTGTTCGAACCTCCGCGCACTGTGTGGCTGTGATGATTTCGTGCATCCTGTCGGCCATTTTGGCAAAAGAATCTAGTGACGCGCTCCCTTGTGTGGCGAGAGCTATACGCATGCTATCGGGCAACCGTTGCAGCCACCGTGATTGCAGAAATTCATCCGTTACCGCCCCACCTGCGAGTTGATGCATTCGTCTTAAAAATTGTGACGGTGTGCGATCGCCCAATTCTTCTTGTTCACAAAGTTGTTGCAGTTGCTGGTCACGTGACGGTGCGAGGCAGGTGATAAGCTGTTGTTTGATTACACCGTATTTATCTGCAGTAGGCGGCTGCAAGATGATGTCATCGATCTCCGCTATTTGTGTAGTGTCGAGTGCGGCGATGACGTAGTTATATTTGGTATCATCAGTTGTAACACGTGTTTGCACGAACAACTTGTTCGTTGGCGTCTGTTGCTAAAGTGCCATTATTTGACATCTTGTTGGTTGAAATTGCACTTTAACCTCGAATGTTCTTTCTGTCGGGGTCACCAATTAAAGGGTACACACATTATATTTAATAAATTAACTTTAAACAAATATGTAAGAAAATATTTATTGACAGAAGAAAACGTTTTAAAATAATAAACATTAAAACATGACAGTCTCAAACAACCCATAACCATAACAACGCCATTGCCACGTTGCCGCTACAACATAACACATCAATTCATCCTCTTTCCCATTTATTCCTCTTACATTCCAAGTAGCAAATCTACATTCATCCTGCCATTTTTTCACATCTTTCAAAATGAAAAGAGTTTTCTTGGTAATTAAGAAAGTTGTGGCAGCTTACCAGATTAGTCCACAACAAAAGAAAAGAAAAAAGATTAAAGAAGAAAAGTAGAAATGATAATAAATTAATTAAATATTTATTTGACACAAACACACATTGACAGACATCACGTAAAATTTAGTTTCCTAGTTATTATATATAAATATATTAAAACAAACAAACAAATAAAATTATAAGCTGTCAAACACACAAATAAAAAACCTTAAAAATACATAAATAAATTAAAATAACTTAAGATAACACTTAGCTTTCATGAAAAAGTAGACAAACTACCAAGTGCCAAACCACCAAAATGCGGCGCAAAAAAACCTCGAAAATATCAAAAAACTTGCACTAGCAAATGTAACGCGTACATTTTTAATTTACCCGTAGCATACAGCATGACAAATTGCTGTATAGTTAAATGAAACAATTGCTTTATCAGTAGCTCCAGTTAGTGCGTTTCGACGATGAAAAAATAGCACTGCGTGTGCTTTTATCCTCTCAGCTCATTGAAAAATGCGTGCCACAATAATGGAAAACTTAAACACAGAATTTTTTATGAAATTCTAGTAACTGAACAAATAAAAAAATATTCAAAACACAAACACAAATGAAATAATATTGCTCGGTTCAGCCAAAATTTAAAAGGCAAATTGAAATAATTAAAAAAATTTTTTCTTGAAATAACATTTTTTCTGCCTTCTATTCTCCTATCACTGCCCTCTGCTCAAAATTAAACATTAAACATTCTATTAAACTATTTTACATTGTATATAAATGACGTATATTCTTGAATCACCTAACCTAATCTGACCTAATGTAATAGAAAATAAATGATTAAAAATACAGTTTTCAAAAAACAAAAATAACTAAAAATATAACGAAACAAGGTTTGCATCTGGCATGCTGTATGCTGTTTTGTATGGGAAATTCCCGACGTATATCTGGTAAAATTCTTTTTCTGGGAATAGGGAATATATGAAACTAAAACGAACATGTCGTTCAAGTTTTTTTATATTTTTTTGATTTTATCTTCTTTGTTTTTTTAAAAAAAAAATGCTTTTTATCAATAAAATTTGCAATAAAAAAAATGGTTGTTTTCATTTACAATTTTAAAACTGTTCCTCACCCATAGAGGGGAGGGCAGTTTATTCTACGTGAAATTAATGAATAGTAGTAATTAATTATTTTAATAATTTATAATAAA
The DNA here is from genome assembly GCA_963966155.1 of Clivina fossor. NCBI lineage: Eukaryota > Metazoa > Arthropoda > Insecta > Coleoptera > Carabidae > Clivina > Clivina fossor. The sequence goes on along the minus strand of OZ014551.1, from coordinate 32,504,001 downwards.
TTACATTATTTTTTTATAAACAAAGTTCCAGAAATTCGGTCAGAAACATCAGAAACGTATTTTCCGTGCTTTAACACGAACAAACTCTTGGATTATGTACTCAATATTTAACATAGTAAATGATTTAGACGATCCTGATCCATTGTTGAACGCAATTGACTTTTAATTATCTTTAATTTGCTGAATGCGTGCTCCCCCGAAGCTACGGATACAGGTAAAACAAGGAGTTGTCGTAAACATATACAGATTTAAGAAAATACATTTTCTAATCCTTTTTCATAAATAAAATTCAATACTGTCAAACAATAGTGTCAAACAAGAGTTAATGTTTCCGTCCAAAATTAAACCACAATCTTTTTGTACTTTATAAAAAATTCGCAATTCTTGTATAAGTTCGTCTTTTACAAGATCATTGGGCTAAGCTTCTGCTAAAGTTGTAGCATATTTTTCCACGGAACCTGAATATCTGTTGATCGTAGAACATAAAATTAGAGAGAACAACTTTACCATTTCATCCAATCGTTTATGGAGGTCTCTTAACGCTTGTCAACTCAAGAAACTCAAAATATAAAACAAAATTTGCTGTTTTGGGAACCCCTCCTTCAGTGGGGCCTAGGGCAACTTGCTCCACCTATCCCCCGCCCGCCCTCTGTGCCCTTCTGCCTATATGGCACAATTGATATAATTATAAATTTTGTTATAAATTGATATTATAAAAATATGTAGATTTATTGTTTTAAAATTGGAAAATAAAAATATAGAAATATTATTTAAAAATTTGACAATAAGTGAAAACAAATTTTCTTCAAAATATAATTAGTAAATGTGTGTCAAGTGCAATACAACTTTATTTATAAATCTAAAGCAATTTGAATTCGTCACACTAAACAATTTATTATTATATATCCAATATATCATTTTCATGAATTATAAAATAACTTACATTTATATCTAACAGATGTACAAATGAAACGTTCTAGCAAAATTAATATGCAAATATGTTCAACACTTTTACAAAAATTTTCACCAAAATAAAGAAGCTAACAAAACAGCAGTGTTGCTATATAGTTACGAAAATAAACTTGATCAGTTTTTTTGTGAGAAACAATACAATCAAATAAATAAATAAGTATTTTGTACACAAAAATTAGTAAATAATAATTTTTTTTAATAGGTGTATTAATACAAAATATATTTATACACCGAGCAAAAAAAGAGAATTATTTCGCATTAAAAAAAAATTATATATTGAAGATCCAGTAGTTCCAAATGTGTAGAAATAAATTTCTCCTTGGAATAATTTTAAACTTAGCCAAGGAAATGTTGCCATTTATTCTGAAGATAAATTTCTAGCGTGAATATTTTATCAGTCACCTAATTTGTATTGAATTGTAATTGGATAAATAAAATTTGAAAAAGCACAAATTAGGATTCGGAGTGAAGTTTTGTCCAACAACACGATTGAAATAATTACTGCTTGTTTAGATCAAAACCTGTCACGTCTTACACACATTTTTTCCAAGCATTATAATTATTGTAATAATTTTATGTTTTTAAAGCAATCTAATTTTATAAATTTTTTTTATTTTACCTTTTTTTATTTCAATGCTGACTATAAATGGTTGGCCTATTTATCATAATATCAACTACGTTCATTTCGGCATTTAAATCCTGTTCAGCTGTAGGATTGAAATTTCGATTGTTGATTAATGTATTGTTTTAGAATGACCAAAAATCGGGTATTCGAGAAATTAAACAATTAACCCTCTATTGCATGAATTTTCATATTAAAAAAAAAAAAAATTTCTATATATCGTTTATTAAGCAATTAAATTATCTTAAATTTTACAAAAATATTGAAATAACATAAAAAAACACCACATTTTAGGTATGATGCCAATTGGATACATCATGCCAATTGAAGACATGATCCGATGTCATAATTTTACATACTTCTTGTAAAAGTTATCTTATAAACTATTATGATACTTATAAAAACAATTTTTATTTTTATGAAAGCATAAAGCAACTTTACATTTGCTACAGTATACTCTACTTTGACCTTTACATCCAGGTAATTTACAGCGAACTTTGTCATCTACCCATTCGGCCCAATGACCAATTTCATCAGTACGAACATCTACCGACGGTGCTGGGGCTGTGGGTCCCTTTCTTTTTTTAGCTTGTAATGCATTTTCTATATCTCGGCTAGGACGGCCACGTTTCTTATTACCAGTTTTATTAGCAGACGCTAATCCTTCTGCAACTTCAATCTTGAATTGTGCCAATGACATTTTTGGCATATCCAGTTCCAAAGTGTCTTTTGAAATTCGTCTGTAGATAAGCCAAGCTTCTACAACAACCATATCTAGAAAATGCGTCACAATTCTAAATGTCCACTTCTTTGACCTAACTTCGTTTCTGTACAAGCCGTTTAGAGAATCCAATAAGTCGACACCACCCATATGTACGTTATATTCTTGTACAATTTTAGGTAAAGCAATTTCTTTGTAAGATTTTTCCGATGAAAACCATCGTTTCACTAGTCCCGTAGGTTGTGCCCCAACATAAGATGATAGTAGATTTACACAGCGATTGTCGGCCCATTTTACCATAGAAACCGTGACATCATCATGTGTACAAATTTTCTCCTTAAAAGATCCTCTTCCTTTTTTGGATAAGATTTTGTCGTTAGATAATTTATTATCTGGTACACGATTACTACGGACAGTGCCTACTGAGAAAATACCTTGCTTATAAAGATATATTTGTAATTTCGGACAATTGAAATAATTGTCATAATATAATTTGTGATTGACATTTTTTGGAATTGTCCTGGACAACCGAATAACCACATTTGAACTAGGACCACAGTCGTACGCTGTTTGAAGTACAATATTTTCTCGTCCGGTAAAAAATTCAAAATCGTAAGCCAGACCTGAAGAACCTGACGAGACAAACATTTTGTAGCCCCATTTGTGAGGTTTATTTTTATTATATGTTTTCAATGTGCTTTTTCCTTTAAACGGTATTATCTGTTCATCTACTGAGAGATGTTCCTCTTTGGGTAAGGTTAGCATTTTATTTCTAATATAATCTAAAATTGGCCGTAATTTGTACATTTTGTCATAGGATTCTTCGTCTTTTTTTAGGCATTTTACTGTTGTCGTTAAAGTGGAGAACATTTTTTATTTTCTCCCAGCGATTTACAGAAAATAATTGAGTGATCTGATGAAATCGAAATTTTGGGTTTCAATATAAACGTGATCTACGTAGACGCATCATTTACATCCAAAGCAAGGAAGAAAAAAATTGTTCAATTTCTTCTGTGTTTGTCTCTATTGGTTTGTCTGGTTGAACTTGAACAGAATAGAGTATAGTTTGTTCAACAATATGATCGAGCAACTCATCAGTGAAGAAATATTAAAAAATTTCGTATGGTGTTTTCAATTTCATCAGTTCTTCAGGTAACTGTAGGTCTCCTTTAAAATTGGTTTCTTCTGGTTTCCTTTGAAGCGTGCCAGTTTTCCAGTCAAGACACTCTTCTTCTTTAGTGCATGTTTTTTAGTTTGATCTGTAGCAACTACTATATTTTCCTTATTTGTTTCAATATCGTCATCCTCAGAACTTTCTTGCCGATCATGCTTTTCAGAAGTGCTACAGGGGTCATAATCAGGATCCATTAGGCAGTCATTATCACTTTCATCTGATCCCAGATCTTCATCTTCACTGCCAGATGGAATTTCAATGGGTACATATTTTTTTGCTGTGTTGTAAAATATCTTTGGTGGAATTCTAGCCATATTATTTAATTCCCGTGGCCTGTAGTGATAAAAAATGTTTCATTCAAGTTACTTGTAGATGTTGCATAAGTATGCCAATTGGCATCATTTCTAACATTGACTGTAGCATGGTGATGCCAATTGTATACACACAGTTTTTTAGCCATTTAAAGAAAAACATTAAGTTTTTCAAAGACCTAATATTATATATAAGTTAAATACATCATACAAAATACAAATAATTTTAAAAATTAATAAAAAGTGATACTTACACGTAAATTACATTCTTCGGAAGGTTAGAAATCAGTCGCGTAGAATTTTCTGACGTACAGTCAATGACAGTTCAATGTCAAACGTCACGTTGACACAAATAGATGTCACTACCATTCACAAATTTGTGAAAATATCGTATATTTATAAAATATCATGTTCAAATAGAATTTTAAGATATACAACATACGAATATTACGCGGCAAACGGTTTGATGCCATTTGGCATCACTATGTAATATAGGGTTAAGTCCTACAGAAATCTTTATTTTAGTAACGAATAACAATAATAATAATAATAATTAAATTAATTATTAATTGTTTTGGGATATTGTCCCATTCTTCTTGAACTGCATTTTTCAGTTTTAAAATGGTTCTAGCAGCTTGAAATCTGGCTCGAACTCGTCTCTTAAGATGCTCCCATAAATTCTAGCGGTATGTGGTTTGGCATTATCCTGCATAAACAGAAAGTTATCGCCGATATACCCAGTGTAAGGTACCACATGATCTACGAGAATATCTTCGATATACTTTTTGGCTGTGAGACCCTCTCCTCTGTTACCATTATTTGCCCTATCGATAAACACAGGATCGGTTTTTCCGTCTACAGATATACCACCCCATATCATACAGGAACCACCACTATAGCTAACCCGTTCGTCCATGCAACACTTTTAATACCGTTCGTTGGGTCGTCGGTACACTCTAGTTCTTCCATCATTGCCATAAAGACATATTCTACTCTTATCTGAAAAGGGAACATTCTTTCAGTCATTAGCTGTCCATCCAAGATGCTCCCGTGCAAAATGAAGTCGAGCTCGACGATGTGCCACCGTAAGTTTGGGACATTTTACAGGTCTACGAGGTTTCACATTTCTTTCCCGTAATCTTTTTCTTACTGTCCATTCACTAATGTTCACACCACGGACATCATGAAGCTGTTGTTTTGCTTGAATGGCGATGTATCTAGGATTTCGTAACATTGTTAAAATAAGAAAGCGATCATCTCTTTCTGTAGTAAACCGAGCACGGCCGCTTCCTGGTCGGCGACGAAAGCTATTCGTCTCTTGATATCTCTGGTACACCCTTCGCACCGCACCATGACTTACATTTAATTGTTGAGCCACTTTACGCTGACTACAACCATTTTCACATAAAGCCACGATTTGTGCAGCTACTATTGGTGACGTATTCATTATTAATAATCTCTACAATAACCACGTATCACTTTAGAACGTTTGACATGCAACTGCCGTTTTAAACCAAACGATCTACGCCTACTTTTCCAAAATATCCAAAAAATCTAATAGCGGTCCTTAATGCATAGATCAACAATACTTTAATTTTTACTCTTATTAGCTGATTATTTCAAAATAATCGAAATTAATTTATTCTTATTTCAACAATAAATGAATATTTTTATTAAGCATTAAGCATTAATTAAAATCCGATACATAGTTTTAGAAAACACTTAATTTATAACGAAAATTGTAGGGTGGGCCGATTTCATTGCTCGGGAGTTTAGTATATTTCTTAAAAGTATTCAACAATTTCATTAAATTAAATAAAATATATAAGTTGAAAGAGAAATTACCTTGTCTTCTTTAGGAAATAATTTAATTATTTTTTCTGTTATGTCAACAAAGTCTTTTTTATTCATAAAATTATTAGTTTTAAAATAGTAATCAATTATAATATTTACCAAATTTGTTCGACATTTGGAATCTAATTTTTTCTCTTTATTGTTGTATGTTAGAATATATAACCCCTTTGCGTGATTTGAAATAAGATCAATAAGCTTCTATAAGCAAAGGATGAGTTAAATAAAGCCATGCGTCAGAATAAATATTTCAAATTGCAATGTTTACGGGCAATGTTGATTCATCTTGATGCATCAATTTCGGATGTTTTACATCAAGCGGTCTATTGACAAGTGAATCAGTACTCACTGGACTTAATGATGATGATAAATCTAAATTTGTATTTAATTTTCTATAGTTATTAAGTTCGTATCTGAATCTAAATTGAAATTAAATTTACAATATCAGATTCAATCATATGATCCAAACAAAATAAATCATTGTTATGTTCTAAAATATGTAATAAATGAGTTATTAATAGTATATAATAATACATAAAAAAAAAGATCAGTTTTACCTCTGAATGTTGGCCAAAGATGTTTCAGTCCTCAAATTTCTAAAAACTGTTATACTCCTGTAACTATAGTTGCATTTTCAAATTCAGAATCAACAATTTCACTATCTTCCATTTTACCTGATTCTTATTTATTCATTCAACACATGGACACGCATGTGCAACTTACACAACTTTTATGCTCTTCTACTCGAAGATAACTAACCCCAGATCAAGTTATAACTTGTTATTACAAATTATTGTGCAATACTTAAAACGGTGGTACTGGTAACAATTCAAATTGTTATACTGATATATAAGTTTATTGACTAACTATTTGTTTTGTACTCTAAAATATTGAATAGGTATTAGAGAAAATATATATTGAAAAGTTAGTCTCACTGCTTGAAATGTAATTATTAGCTTTGTTCCGAACAAGCATGCGCAGTAACATTTTGGCGTACGATTTTGAGCCGCTGTGAACGCTCAAAATTAAAACGCGCATGCGTACTTGTTCGGAACTAGTTCGGGATGTGTTCCGCGAACAAAGCTATTATAACTATAATAAATATTTATTTTACTAATCTCATTTTTGTGTAGACAGTTCAGAAATTAGTTAATTTTTAGATTTAAATTATGTTCCTAACAATGTACGTTTGTTCATTTATTTAAATAAATGTATTGGATATACAACTAACACACAAACGAATTTTTGTGGAGTAAACATATTCGAAATGTGCAACTTACATTTAATAAGAAATGATAACTGAGATACTATTGTATAAACAACTTAAATTATATGCCTAAAAAATGAATACAACATTCACTTCCTAACAACAATTCGATGTTGTTGTAACATATTAAAAAGTATATACTATGCAAATAATAGTAACCTACAACCAAAAATTCATTGTATTGTATTTCGTACAAAAATATTTAACAATTCAAAAAATGGAAATTTTACAAAGTTTTTCTTCCAGTGTACAAATCGAATTCTTTAGCAATTCAGCTTTATTAGAAGGATCTCTATCTTGCCATTGCGAAACTAATTCCAATGACTCCACAATTTTTAAAAAGAATGTTTTAAATTTGAATAAAGAATCATTTCGTTCCGACCATCTGGTATCACATAAGTTAATTAAGGATGAATTATTCACAGCCTTTATTACATGGTGTCTCTTGGACAAGGCATTAGAAAAATAAATTATTTCTTTAATGTTAATGGTATTTCGAGCAGCCTGCACTTGTAGGCATTTTGAAATGTACTAATTTAAAGCATGGTTGAAACATGGTGTTTTAAACGCATTGGATAACGTTGAATGCAATATAGATATACAAAGCCTTTCAATTCTTCCACCATAACGGAGCATCCGTCTGTTCCAATTCCGATACAATTTTTAAAATTTAATAAATGATTTCGGAAAAATTTTATAACTGTTTTTGTCAAAATATCCCCACTGAAAATAGGCTCATGAGTAACATCATTATAATTATCATTATGATAATCAATAAATTCTATAAAATCTTCATTAATTTCCAAGCAGTCAGAATCCGATTTCAAATATCTTATTACAAGAGACATGAGCATGCCTAATATCAGTGGTTTCATTGAACATTATGCTGAAATATTTCGATTTTTTAACTTGTGTTAAAATAGTGTCTTTAATTTCTAGTCCACATAAAGTAATTAAGTCATTTTGAGTCGTGTTACTTATGTAGGTGGCGTTTCAATCACCAGCTGATATTCTAAAACGTAGAATTTCACCAAACATTTTTCTCGTTTGTAATAGATTTCGTATTTAAAAGAGGACCAACGTCACGATGACCTTGTAAGGGAATATTTTGTTTTCCCAAAAAAATTATACTTTTGATTATTGGTTTTAATCTATTTCTATTTTTTTCAATTTGTCGAAGTTTTCCTATATTTGTTGCATTTCAAATATCTTGTGAGATGTTTTTGAATGACTATAAAATTTTCCGCACAAACAATTGAATTTTTGTGGTACTTATGATTTTCATGTTTTATCAAAATACAATCTTTACCTAATAATTTAGAATATTCTGTTACTTGCTGAAAAACTTATTTCTGCAATAGTACTTGTTTGGTGTAACTCAGGGGTCGGCAACCTTTTTTGGCTGCGGGTCAAAATCAGCCACAATGTGAATATTAAAGGGACGTTTGGGTCAGTGATATTTTCATATTAAAACAGTCTTTTAGTCAATAATAAGATACATTTTATTAAGAAAATAATTACAATACTGTAACAAAACTGAGAATGCATAAGTAATTATGTTTGCATGTGTGTGTGAGTGCACATGTGTGTGTGTGTGTATACGTGCAGTGAGGCACGCTATTGGAATGTGTTGACACATTCTGTTTATGTGACGTAATGTCGGTGTGCGCTGTGTATGAATGTATGTGTGCGAAGGTTCCATTAGGCTTCTAGATTGTTGTAGTGCATTCGAGTAGGATTGGTTGCAGCATATTTAAAGCGCTACGAGCAACGAGAGAAGTCAGTCATCGTCAGACAAGCGAACTGTTTGTATCGTTGGACTCGGTCTAGTTGGCCGAGTGATGATGGCTCGCTTAAATATAAATAGTGAGATAAATAATGTGTGCAGTCATCATAAGTTAGTCGATCTGGTGAGATCGTGTAGTCGGTCCGGGGGGCCGAAAGGTGATGGCTCAGTGAGTTATCGTCAGAGAGCGATCCTAGTTGGGTTAATTGGCGATAGCTCGGTTAAATAAATAAATAGTGTGATATAAATATGTGGAAATAAATGTGCGCAAGTATAAGTGAATATGGTGTTAGTTTATAAGTTGTGTTAATGTCAGTCCGATAGGTGTAAGATTAATTATAAGTAATGTAAATAGTCTAATTGTTTGTTTAGCTCCGCTCGGCTAACCATTGTTGTTGTACAGTTATTGTTATTTAGTGTTTAAGTATTGTTGTAAATAAATGCTAGTCAAAATACAATCGCAAATATGGTGGTAATTATTTTAATACATTTCCAATACTGTTCGGACTGCCCCGACACGAATTCAAATTCACGTTACAATACGCTTTTAAACTTTAATTATTATTATAAAAACTAATAAAATTCTAATTATTATAAAAACAAACATAGTTGAATGAACTTTATTTATAAACACTCTCTTCGATATTAATGGGTTTTAAGACGAATACAAACATCTGAATTTTCGGTAGCTAACCTGCTCCTGTTCTTGCTTAAAATAAATTTCATTTGTGAAAATATTTGCTCACATTTATAAGTTGAACCGAATGTGGACAAAATGGCAAAGCCAATTTTTTTCAGATGAAAACTTCGTAGGAAGTGATGTTAAACACGTTGATATCATGAGGAAATGATTATCTTCTGTTTTTTCCAAATCTTTCCGCAATTCCTTGAATTTATCCGTCCATAACGTTGAATTTTTAAAATCAATCATTTCTAAACTAAAATTTTCAATTTTTAGGTATTGAAAATACTGCAAATTTAAAACATTTTCTTCTATTTCGTCGGGCTTTATTATAAATGTAAACATTTCGCCATGGTTCTTAAAACTTTGAAATCGACTTTTATATTCACTTTTCATGACGGAAATCCAATTTTCGAACATATTTAGATTGCTTTCATCGATATTTTCTGTTTCATGTTCCCTTTTTAACAAAGGAAAGAAAATAAATTTTTTAGTTTTTATGTCAGTTTCAAATAATATTAATTTCGATGTAAAACCCTTCCATTCCTCATACATTTTCAAAATTATATGGTTATTTCCTTGGAGTCGTACGTTGAAATCATTATAATGATTCATTGTGTCTGTTAAGAACAAAAGTCTTATAAGCCATTGTTTATCATTGAGTTCGAGATTAGTGTTTGACATTTCCCGATGATTTTTATTTCTCGAGAAATAAAGAATTTTTTGTTCTTTTCTCGTGAATTCTCGACAAATTTCGAGAATTGAAAATATTACATATTTGTCCAAAAATGTTGAATCATAGGTACAAAATGTATATAAATGAACTTGGAAAACATTTAAGGCAAGAAAATAAAAACAACAAACGCATTGAACGTACATATTTTATTCAAAAATAGTTAATAAATACGTTACCTAATCGAAAAAAATGAAAATTGAAAAATGATAACTATTAACTAACAAACATTGAAATTAGAACTTACAAACTAGAATTTATTTAGAAGTACGAAAAACTAAATACATAATACAAAAATTGAAAATGAATATTGATATTTTATTTTTTTAAATTAATAAATGTAAATGTTTAATTATTTGACTGTTTTAAAAAAAAATTTTTAGGAATCATCGCGCATTCAATGTCTCGTTTGATAACCTATTTCTTTTCTTTGTGACGAAATCACTGGCAGTGGAAAAATTCTGTTCGTTTTGCGTTGATGTAGGTTTTATTGTTGACAGTGCATCCCTAAGAAGTTCTAGATTTTTTGTTCTGGAACAACCAAAGATATTGCATTCTTGTCTAATTGTTTTACTTGCACTTTTGTCAATACTATCAGCAGGATTAATTTCTTTAATAGTGTCTTTAATTGATAAATTTAATTGTTCTTGGAGAGATAATTGTACTTTGCTATTGGATTCTGATTCAGCTTCAGCATTAGCATTATAGCATTATAGTGTACTATACCGCTATATATATATATATATAATATTTGTTTTTGTTTTTCGACTGAAATTATTTTAAATTTTTATTTGATTTATTTATTTCAGGTAAGCAGTCTTTTTTGACAGGATAAGGCAATTAATTTCTCATAATATATATATATATATATATATATACATATACATATACTATACATATATATATATATATATATATATATATATATATATATATACTATATATTTGCAAAGTCGTTAAATAAGTGTTCGGAACAATTTATGAATGCGTTTTTCAAAAACTCGCCGTCTGTAAATGGTTTTCCGTTGGTACCAATGCTAAGAGCTGCAACAAAGCTGGCAGATGTAGCGTGATTGTAACAGGTAACCAAACTGGAATAATTTTTTTTAAATTCAACAAAAATACTAAAATTATGCCCAACTAGCATTCGAACACAAGGTTTAATTCTACACAATTATAATTCCAACAGAATTATCAAACGAAAATATTTGGGACCATGCCCTGCTAAAAAAAATACAATAAAATTTCTACAAACACGTCTGAATCGCATCAATGCCACACACAGAATCTACAAACACGTCCGAATTGCATCAACGCCACACACCGAATCTTTTTACATTTCTCTTTTCGGCTCACTACTCGGTTCAAATTATTGTTCATATTTTTTCATATCTTCTACAATTAAATAAAGCAATAAATTCATAATTTAAATGAAATCAAATGATGAATTATTAACATAAAATTATACAATTTATTTCTTATATTTGAATTCTCAATATAATATTCGCAAAACTGACAGCGCGCGACCTTCAAAGGTCAAATGAATCGACCTCGGTGCGATCACCTGTTACCAATAAAATGATTTAATATAAAAATGCAATTTTAACTAACAAATAAGTAAGTTTTAAACATTATTTGATAATTATTAGACGGATAATAATTATATTTCATTATTTTAGCAACGTAATAAGTTTCCTGCAGTCAAAGTAAGGTTATGATTAAAACTGCTGCGGAAAGATTGGAAAAAGGATTTAAAATGCCAATTAGAGTAAACATGTATATATATATATATATATATATATATATATATATATATATATATATATATATATATTTATTATATTTATTATTAAACAATATTACAAAAAAACTATTAGATAAATATAAAAAAACACAACTTTTATTCCAAAAAACTATTAGATAAATATAAAAAAACACAACTTTTATTCCAAAAAACTATTAGATAAATATAAAAAAAAACACAACTTTTATTCAAATATTAATCTGTTATTGTTACGTCGTTTAGCTGCATTTAGTTTATCGTGGTATATTTTTTTGTAACAATTATATGCTTTTAGAGATATTTCATCCTGTTTAACTGTAAATATTGTTGCTAGAGCATTTAGTTTATTGTGCATGTTTATGATATCGTCATCCCAAAAATTTGGTTTTTTGTGTGGATTTAACTTTTTCTTTTTATATGGTAAACACCAATTTATCATTTGTAATAAAGTGTCATCGAAATTAGAGAAAGCTACTTTTGAATCATTCTCTTGTGTTATATTGTTCCAGTTAAAATTTTTAATTGATAGTTTTAGTTTTTCTAAATTTTTGTTATTTATTTCTCTGCCATGAATATTTGCATTGTTTTCACTATTGCGTTCATCTACTTGTACATTCATAAATTGTGCTGAATGATCAGCTATGTGAATGTTTTTAGTTTCTTGTGTAAATTTATTACTCGATATGTTTGTAAAAATGTTATCTATGCAAGTTTTTGAATTGTGCGTAATTCGAGATGGTTCCTTAAAAGTAATTACCAATCCGAATGACAGCATTAAGTTTTCTATACTATGTTTTTCAGTAGAATTTGTCAAGAAATCAATATTGAAATCTCCTGCAATATATATGTTATAATTTATATATTTATTATACAAAAGTAGTAATGCTTTTTTTATGTGTTCCATGAATATTTCCACGTTACCGTTTGGGGATCTATATATATTCACAAAAACACCATACTTATTTCGAATTCCTACTATTTCTATGTGTTTTTCTATACTTAAATTTTTTATTTCGACTATTTCTTCACATTTAATTTCTTTTTTTACTAGAATGAGTACTCCCCCATGTATCATGTCTTTGCTACAAAAAAAACCAGGCATATTATAATTTGGAAAATATATTGTGTGCATTTGATTAGCATTTAGCCAGTGTTCAGTCATAAAAATAATATCTATATAATTATTTTCTTTTAAAAATTTATTCATTACTGTTACTTTGTTATTTAATGATTGCATGTTTATGTTTAGTAAGTTCAGAGTGTTATTGTTCTTATGTTTTTGATTGTTGATCATTATTTTTCCGGAAGACTCGAAAAAATTGATATTTATTTATTATTATGCCCGTTGGCCAGTTTTCGGGTTTTTTAATATCATTTAATAAGTTCATATCAATTCCAATTTTAAATGATTTATTTTTACTTTTATTCATGTCGTGTTTTTTAATTTCTTCCACATGAGCTTGTTTACATTCAAATTTGGATTTCAAATAATTTTCTAAATCATGTTTTGTTGTGTCAGACCTTGTACAACCAACGTATAGCCATGCCAACTTATCTGCGGCTCTCAAACGGTGTCCGTCTGTTTGTTCCGCTGTTCCTTTAATTTTTTGCGTATTTTTTACATGATTTATTTTTTCCTCGTTTTTTCCCATATTTTCATTAGTTTTTTTACTACCAGTTGATTTTTCATTATTATTTATTTGTATTTTAGCATTAGTATTTAAGTGTTTGATTTGTTTTGAAACCTCTGGAATTTCTTTTCTATTTTGATTCGCACACGTAGTACCAACATTGTTTATTCTAACCTGTTTGTCCTCACGTTCATTTTTCGTTAATTTAATTAAAAATTCTTGTTCTTCTGTACGTTTTTCCATTTGAGTTATAAGTTGTTGTAGTTTTAAATGTGTGTAATTTTCAAAATCTGAATCTTGTGTTCGTTTTTCACAGTGTTTACAAACATAGTTTATTTCTTCATGTGTTTCTTGAAACACGTCGTCATTCTGGATATTTAGTAAGAATAAATCAATTACCTCGTTTTTTGGTAAGCTGTTTGGGATTTTTCTATTAATAATGAAAACTGTGTTATAAAACTTTATCAAAATGTGCGACACAGTGCATTCTCCTCGAATCAAGTCATTTGTTGTTAATTGTTCTGGTAACTTGGTGCATTTCATTGAACGAATCTCTTCTCTTAAAATCAGTGCTGCTTTTTGTAATAAATTTTCTTTTTCCATCATTTCAATATCAATTTTTTTTGTTTCCAATGATTTTGATAGCTATTTTATTACAATAAGTTTGAAGCAACTTTTCTTCTAACAAAGGATTTATATCCCCAATCGGGATTTCGACGTTCATTTTGCCAACTTTTTCTTCTATTTGGTTACTGTATATAGCGTGCAATATGTCAAAGAAAATAGCACGTTGATTATTTAAGACCTGATTTTTAATATATTGACACACATGCGCGTAGGCTGTTGCATGCAACTCCCGCTTGTTGTGCCATTCACTTTTCGGTCTCATCGCAACTTCAGTCGCTATCCTTTTGTTTCTGTACTTATTTCTACAATCAGTATGATAAAGAAGATTATTTCTAGGGTCCATTCTGTGTTTAACTGCGGTAAGTAGTTGGAAATCATTCAAAAATATTGCATCTGTTGTTATTAGTTTGATTGTCTCTTCACTTTTTGTGACAGCAAGTTTTAACCAATGTCTGTAAATCTTTTTTCGTATTTTTTTGCAAAAAAATGCCGCAATTTTTTTGCGCGCCGGATTCTTCTTCAACACTGCATTTTTCTTTCTCTGATGAAACATGTTCCACGACAGGAATACATTCCAGCGCAACTGAATAGTTGCTGTGTTCTCCTGGTTCTTCTTCAATACAGCTTGGAACGGAAGCCGAACTGGAAGTCGGACCGGAAGTCAAACCGGAAGCCGAAACAAAAACCGGAACAGAAGTCGGATTAGAAGCCGGAACGGAAGTGTGAATGAGAGCAATACTCTCTTGCACAGTAGGAATGTTACGGAAATCACCTGTTCCTTGTTCCGAAGATTCTTTTTTCGGAGCACTAGTTCTAGTGTCGACCGATGAAGTAGAGGCTTCTCCAAAAGTTACTATGTTCCTGCATAATTAATGTTTCAAAGATTAATTTTATTTTATTATTTTATTATTATTATTTATTATTTGATTTTTATTTTTATTCATTATTATTTTATTTTTATTTTTTAATAAGTGGGCAACTCCATTATATGTTAGATCTTAAGATTCATTTTATTTATTAGACAGAAAAAAAAAGAAACTGCAAAGCGTAAGGTTTTGGAAAATGTAGTTCGTACAAAAAATAAAAATAAAGATAAAAGATCACTGTTTTGTCCTGGGTGCAATGAACTTTACACTCATCCACCCAACGAAGAGTGGATTCAATGTCGCGAGTGCCAAAGTTGGTAGCATGAAGTTTGTACAGGATATGAAGGCACTGGAGAATTTGTTTGTGATCTTTGCATGTAATCGTCATCTTACCCTACCGAATTCGTCATCTTACACTACCCATGGGGTAAGATAACGAAATTGCAGAAGTTTATTTTTTGTTATTTTTCTTTGTTAAAATCAGGAATTTGTATTTATTTTTCATGTATTTTGGTTATTAATATATTCTGTTTCACTGAATTACTATGCATTTTTATTGAACTTGTAGCTTGTCGTGACTGAAATTAAATCATCTAAGGTCGTCAACTTACCCCACTCTCCCCTAATATTGATACGGTATCATTGGAAGATACTGAAATTGAAAATATAGATACGAATTCTATTATCGAAACACCGAGTATAACGAAAAGAAAATATGACACGATAACATCAATAAATAAACCAAGAAAAAAAAAGAAATAGTATAAATGAAGAGGGCACAAGCATGTCTTCAATACTACAACAAATTGGTAACACAATGGATAAGGTGGCAAATAAAGAAAAACATTCTAAATTTCAAACTTTTTGTAATTATTTAGTAACTGAACTAAATGAACTACCAGAAGCAGAGGCAAATATATTTATTGATGAAATTTCAGAAAATTTAATCAAATTGAAGAAAAAAATTAGAGATGATTGTAAATAATTTTAATTTTGATGAGTTTACTTTGGTTATTATTAATTTTTCTTTACTATATAGATTTTTATTATTTTTTTTTTATTCAAGACAGAATGTTATATATTTTTATTTGGTTATTATAAATTTTTCTTTACTATATAGATTTTTATTATTTTTTTTTTATTCAAGACAGAATGTTATATATTTTTCTTTGGTTATTATTAATTTTTTCTACTATATAGATTTTTATTATTTTTTTTTTATTCAAGACAAAATGTTATATATTTTTATTTATGTAGAATGTTATACTATGCAATACATATATTTTAATAATTATTTAGATTTAATTTTTTTAAATTAAAAACTGCATGTTATATATTTTTATACCTGTGAATTACTTATATTTTGTTATGTAGTATTCTATATATATATATATATATATATATATATATATATATATATATTTATTATTTACTTCTCGACTGAATGTTCTATATTTTTGCAATACGAAGCTAAATGATATGTAATTTTACATTTCTTGTCATTTAACTAAATATTGTTTTGTATCGTGATATTATATTATATTAAATAAATAAAAAATGCATATTTATATTGTAAAATATATTTTATTTTTCTTTAAAAAATTGCTATGTGCTTCATTAATTTACTATATTTATTTGCCATGGTGTCAAATCATTCGCTACATTATTCACATAATCTTTAATGTAATTTCTTACATTGGTTGCCATTGCGTTGGCATTTCTAGCTCCAAATCTTCTTACAGAATTTGTTGGTTGTAATGCATTATTATGAGATATCGAATTTCGCCATTCTCCTGGTATTATAATGCCATTAATATCTTGGTCAACGAAATTGCGACCACAATATTGTTGATTGTTCTGGCTTTTTATAAAATTATGTAAACATACAGTTGCTTTTATTATAAAGCACACTGTCTGGTTTTGCGTTAATTGTACGATGGTAAATTCTAATATTCCGAAACTATTTTCAATTGTTCGCCGAGCTCTTGATAGTCGATAGTTAAATATAACTTCATCTGCTGGCATTCTTTCATTACTTCTTCTGCTGTATGGTCTCATCATATTAGTACGAAGAGCAAATGCTTCATCAACAACAAAAAAATGTGGCATTGGTGTATTTGCTCTTGGAAACGCACAATCTTCCGGGAGATCTAATTCATTTTCCAATAACATTTTTCCGAATTTAGATACATTTAAAATTCCACCATCGCTCTGTGATCCAAATGCTCCGATATCAACAAATGTAAAAAAATAATTAGCATCACAAGCTGCTAATAAAACAATACTAAATGATTTTTTATAATTATAATATTTAGTGCCAGATTTAGCTGGAGATTGAATTACTACATGTTTTCCGTCTATAGCCCCAAGACAATTGGGAAAGTTCCAATTTTTGTAAAAATCTTCTGCAATACCTTTCCATTTATTCTTATCATTTTTGGTTAAATATAGAGGCTGAAGAAGATTTTGTATATGTGATTTTTAAATTTTGGACTGACCTTATTAACACAATAGGTCTTTTTGTGCAATATAAATGTCAGTATCGTATTTTCACTTTATAGTTGAACTGGTTGTAAATGACACAAATTTACACCTAGCACAATTTCCACTTCAAGTCAAAATTAAGCAAGCTCCAAATTGATTGTAAATGTACCTTAAGACTTGCAATTTTTTTAAGTTTTCTTCTATAAATGATGGATGACTTATTTTCGTTATTCTATTCCTTAGAGCTATCCACGTGTTAAATTTAGATTTTATCTGGTGATCCGATCTATAGTGTATATATCTACCTGATGAACATGGTTTCTTGTACCAATCTAACATGATTCTGTTGTCGGAATTTCTAATGACTTTTGTATCTAAAAACGGCACGGCATTATTGGTTTACCACTTCAATGTGAATTGTATGTTTTCGTTAAAACTATTGAATGCTTGTAATGTTTCATTATTTTTATTTTCAGGAATTGACAGTATTAAGTAATCTACATATTTATATAAGAAAGCAGGTTTGAAAAACAGTTTTTTAACGCATTGTTCTATAAGATAATCCATGATTAGTCTGCTGATTATTGGAGACAGTTTATTTCCCATTCCTACTCCAAATGTTTCTATGTAATGCTTGCCTTTGTAACTGAATGTGTTGTTATTATTGTTACGGATTTAATATTAAAATGGTTCGTTTTTGGCAATAAAACTCACAAATCGTTTTGTTAGGATAAATATAGTTTATTTACTTAAAATCGTTTGACCGTTTTATAAAACATTTACAATTCCAACTGACTTTTATCATCAACTGTTTCTACCTCCAAAATTTAGCATAGCCTGCTCCGTTACACTGCCCCCTTCTTTAAATTGTTTCGTCTCGAAACCGTCTTTAGGATCGTGCAGGAAAACGGCAGATCTCCTAGCGAGTGCAATATGGCGACCGATAAAAATAACGATTTACCATCTTTAATTTGTGAGCTCCTTTCTGAGGATCGTAGCTGCAGACTAGGATGTCTATGCCAGTAATGTGAAACACCACCTCCAGCATGCTTCTCACCGTTTGCCACTGCAAACAATCCTGTCCCCGGCTTAATGTGGGTACAGCCGATTGGAAAATATTGTCTTCCAGAAAACGCGTTCTCAGCTCCACAAGCGATTTCCACAAGTCCTGGTAAGTTGACTCTCCGCTTGATTTCTTCTTCGTAATCAAGTAAAACAAGTTCCGCCCTTGTTGGTGCAGCTGCAAAACTTTTCCTACAGCTGGATCTTGGGATCGTAGTTCTTTAATTCCTCCATATTTCTTCCGAAACACGGAGGCAATCCCGGCGGACATACTCAGATCCTGCGCCACGCAATGTGCCAATGCAAACCCCTCTGGAGCGGTAAAGAGCTCCTGCTGCTTCTCGCGGGTGACACCGAATCGAACTTTATGCTGGCCACCGTATCGTGATATGAATTCCTCAAAAGTGAGGTCAGGTTCGACCACACTAGCTTGATTAGTTCGAGCTTCGTAGTTGTTAACTTCATCTTCAGGATTGCTACCTGCAAATGGTGCTAAACGGTTATAATGAACCACTCGAGGATTATCATTTGGTGGCTTCTGATTCGGTACACCACGTCGTTAATTCGCTTCACGATCTTATAGGGACCCTCCCAAGAGCGCTGAAATTTTGGTGATAAGCCAAGGCGACGTTGAGGGTTATATAACCAGACAAGGTGATCAGGCTGATACCCACCTTTATCAGCACTTATGTCGTATCTGTCTTTCATTCGATCGCTAGCGGTTTGGATGTTGTTTCGAACTTGCTCATGAATTTCGTTTAGCCTCTTCTTGAGATCACTGGCATAGTCTTCTCCAGCAACATCTTGATTGGGTTTGCATCCGAACTTTAAGTCACAAGGCAAACGAATTTCTCGACCAAACAAGATATTAGCTGGTGACTGTCCTGTTGTTTCATGAACAGATGAACGATAAGCCAAAAGAAACACGTGCAGATAACGATCCCAGTCCCGCTGATTTTTGGAGACCACTTTTGACAGGTGTTTGCCGATGGTACGATTCATTCGTTCCACCATTCCGTCAGACTGCGGGAGTAATGCAGTAGTGCGAGTTTTACGGATATTCAATATCTCACAAATTTTCTGGAACACAGCGGACTCGAAGTTCCTTCCCTGATCGGAATGAAGTTCAAGTGGAACGCCAAATCTGCAAACTAGTTCTTTGACGAATGTTTCAGCAATGGTGACCGCTTCTTGGTTTGGTACGGCGTAGGCCTCCACCCATTTAGTAAAATAGTCCATGGCGACAACGATATACTTGTTACTGCCGTCAGTTTCCGGAAATGGACCGGCTACGTCGATGGCAATTCGTTCAAACGGACTCCCTACATTATACTGTGCCATAGGAGCCTTCCTACGCTTAGGTGGGCCGTTTGATGCAGCGCATGTTACGCATCGTTTGCACCATTCGTGCACATCGTCCCTGCAACTCACCCAATAAAATCTCTTGCGCACCTAATCCAAAGTACTCTTCGTCCCCAGGTGCCCTCCAGATGAACCATCGTGCATCAATCGCAAAATCTCAGGTATCCGTATTTTTGGAACTACCAATTGCGACTTCATAGATGCACCATCTTGGCTCTCAACTATTCGTTTCAGGACACCGTCCTCCAGAGTCAACGAATTCCATTGTGCCCAATAAGATTTCACCACGGGTGAACATGCAGCCACCTCTTGCCAGGTGGGTCGCTGCGCTGCCTCTTTCTACTTAACGATCTGGCCCACATCTTCGTCTTGAACTTGGTCCAGACGCATCTCGTCGTGCTCCCAATGCTCGTCGGTGACGGTCGTTCTGTAGACTTGTGCGGATTTTTCCTCCAGCTTTCTGCAATGTGTGCAACCGGATGGGCAGGGTCTTCTTGAAAGAGCATCGGCGTTATGGTGGTTAGTTCCAGCACGGTGTTCTGTTTCGAAGTTATACTCCTGCAAACGTTCAATCCATCTGGCCACTTGGCCCTCTGGATTTTTAAATCGCAGTAGCCACTTCAGAGCTGCGTGATCAGTCCTCAGCAAAAATTTTCGGCCATATAAGTACTCATAGAAATACCCTGCTCACTTGACAACTACCAGGAGTTCTCGCCTGATCTTCCTCGCCTGGTCTTCCGGTGCTAACTCCACTTGCCAATACCCGCTCTTAAGATCTAGTGTGGAGAAGATCTTGGATCCGGCCAGCGTATCCAATGTGTCATCGATCCGTGGTAAAGGATAGCTATCCTTTTTAGTGACGTCATTCAGTCGACGGTAATAAACACAGAATCTTGTTGATCCGTCCTTCTTCTTCACCAAAACGACGGGAGACGCCCAAGGACTGCTAGAAGGCTCAATAACGCCGTCATGTTCCATATCCTGAATGATGGCCTCCGTTTTTTGTCGCTTCATCAGTGGCAATCGACGTGGTACCTGTCGGATTGGTTTCTCATCACTGGTATCAATCCGATGTTTGACGATGTTCGTTCTTCCTTTCAGGCCATCTTTTGTTTCGAAAACGTCTTGGTAACGACCAAGTAGATCTCGAACTACGTCTTGCTGTTGACTATTAAGATTTTTGCATGAAGATTCAATTATGCTGGATAACCTGTCTGAGATTGGTTCGAGCGGTGATATCTGTTCTTCCAACTGCCGAGTCACAGATGTCACTTGTGTGCATGTTCCCAACACGGTACCTCGCTTCAAAGATACCTCGTAATAATTAATATTCATTAGTCGAACAGGTGTTATTTGTTCCACTCGTACCAGGGCTTTTGCAATTAATACACCTCGGCCATTTTCTTTATCATGTAGTTTTGGTTCTAACATTACCACGCAGCCCTTGCTACAGCCGCCTTCCGCACCGGCTGGCGCAATTACCTCGCTTCGTACCGGCAAGACGGTATCTTCCGCCAGAACCAACCGAACAGGAATATCTTCATGGCCATGAAGAATCAATTTTTCGTTAATTATTACGGTACCGAGTCCAAGATTAAGTTGGAAACCATGCCGATTCATTAGGCCATACCGAGTATGACTTAAAATCGTTCGACCGTTTTATAAAATATTTACAATTCCAACTGACTTTTTTCATCAACTGTTTCTACCATAGCCTGCTCCGTTACATTATATATGAACGAAATTAATTTTAAGAACATTGTTAAGTCCATGTTTGTATATTTTTCAATCGTTGTCCATCTTTTTGTTACTACGTCTTTTGTTAATTCCAAAGGTATGTTGGTGAACAGACTTATTACGTCGAGACTAATAATCACATAGTTATCCGGAATATGATAGTTTTGTATTATTTCTGCGAATTGAAAACTGTCTTTTATATTATATGCATCTAATTACTCACATGTGTTAGTTAAAATTTCTGACATAAAAATGCATAACGGTGCGCTTGGTGCACCGATAGAGCTAATGATTGGTCTGTCCGTTAGTTGTGGTTTATGAATTTTAGGTAGTGCATAAAATCTCGGTTCAGTTGCATTGTATTTTGTTAGCTGTTTTGTTTTTTATTCGTTTATAAATTTTTTTTCTTTTAATTCTTTAATTAATTTATTACTCTTTTGTTGTATGCTATTGGTTCTGTCTGTGTTGATCTCTTTGTAATATTTTTTGTTTTGTTGTAAGATTTTGTATCCATATCTATAGTTTCTTCATGTGATTGGATATAATTTGTAATTATATTTGTTGCTTGTGCTCTTATTACGTTGCTGTCTGTTGTCGTTTTGATTATTGTATTCTCTACTTCGGCTAAGATGTTAGGTATTTTTACATCTTTTACTGTTGTTTTAACACTGAAATCAGGTCATAGAGATAGAAATTGAGTGATATCTTGTGGAATTTCTAATCCTGTTATGTGTTTTATGCATTGTTCCTGTGTGAAGTATGTTTCTTTGGTCAAGTTCGAATGTAGTTCTTTAAATTTTTTTGTTATTTTGTTTTATTTTATTAAATTTTTTTTATCTATTTTTTATGTAATGTTCTTTGATATTCGTCAATTGTATGTTTTGGTAAGTTTGTGTTATGTATTATGTATTATAGTAGTTTTTATCTTTTTATTGAGATCCCTTATTTCTTGATTTGTGATGTTGATTTCCATTTTTAGTATTTTGTATTTCAACATTATCATTGAATTTTAGTACAGTTTTATTATTTCTTGGATCATTTGTATCTAATATATTGTATTGTATTCCACTTGTAATATGTTTTGGGGAAATGCGATGTTGTTTGCACCTCATCAGGAATGTTCTTCTGCTGTTCATCGACGCCAGTTTTATGTTGTAATTGGACCATAGTTTTAATAGGTCGCATAGATATTCACCGTAGTTCTGTTTGATGTTGTTGTAAAATCCCATAGTGATAATATATTATATTTTTTCTGTTATTCGACTGTACTTTAATTAATTTTAATCTATTAATTTATTTCAGGTATGCAGTCGTTTTTTGAAGGATAGGGAATTTAATTCTCATCATAATCCTCATGTAATAGTTGTTATTTAGTATATTTATTGCTTCGTATTATCAATATTTCAAGCCTGGATTTGGTCCTTCTTCAGGACATTCGCACTATGAACGAATACAAATGCTTAATATTTTGTAACATTTACGATATATAAATACAATTAAATGCACAATAAACTTACTTGTATGCATATATTAATAATGTTATATTTACACAGTAAAAATTTCAGTCGATTGAACGCATTATATGTAAACAATATAATAATTTTTTTTATTTAACAGTGTGTTCAATTTATTACCCATGTGGTGTCATATGTTTAAAAAGACAAAAAGGATTGTTTTTCTCGGTAAATTTAATTATATATTTTTTTACTTTTTATTACTAAACACGTTTTTTCGCTTCAATTGTAGAATGAATGGCGCTAAGAGCCGGGGAGTTCTGGATTTTACGAGGTACTTTCGGATCGGGAATGTGTTGATGCTGTTTAACTCGCGAGCATCTTTGAAGTTAAATCAATTATAGATCTCGGATGATAATCATGAGCAACTCATTTACATTTAAGTAAATACTCAAATTTCTACTTAATTCAATTAATAATTTGCATAAATGTGAAAATAAATTTTCTATTTAAAATGAAATCTCTAAAGTAAAATTATTTTACTAAATAACACGTGGAAGTATCACGAAGAAACTGTAAGCCAGAAATCAAACTCAGGCGAATGCAAAAGTAAACTAAAAGAATTTAATTAAAATTTACATTCAATATTTAATAATTATCGCCAACTTACATTTTAAATGTGAAATCCTGGACACCATATTTTTCTATCCACAGCGTAACAGTCGAATTAAACTAAGCAACGATAAACGGCCAGTACAATCTCATGTACTGCTTGGAAAACAAAAGGAAGAGCTTAAGATATCAAAAGGAAGGGTAGAGAAGAGAAGAGAAGATATCTTGTTTTGCTTCGTACCTCCCACTCTCATTTTTTCATTCGCTGACCGGACATGACGTATTAGTACAGTCGTATTTTTGCTTTTACTAATTCGTAATTGGATAACAAACGGTTATTTGTTTTATTTATTCCAAATTAAATTTAATATTTGGTCTATTTTATAATATTACAATCAACCATAAATAAAATACGATTTAACCTTCAACGCGATCTCGTGAGGTTAAGTGGAATTTTCGTGACAGTTTGTTGATAAAAACAAAACGATCTGACAGATACGTAAGAAACTCATAACTTCAATCGAATCTATCTAAATGCGAGAAATTAATGTTTAGGTAGGGCAATATGCAATATTAGTGAGATTAGATTCTTTTCTCGCATGTGATAATTCATTTTTAGGTAAATTTTTAGGTTATGCTGCAGTATCATTTTTGGATTCCAAATCGTTTCATAACTTCTTCCACGTGGCAATCTAAAATTGTATATTTTAAGAATGAAACAAGCATATATTCAAATCAAAAATTTCAACATTTATTAATTGTCATTTTGTGAATAATTACATACTATAACATTAAAACATATTAAACAAATTGTTAGTGAACAAATACATAAAATTTAGTGTTCGCATTTGCGTTGCGAGGAACAGTGAAGTCTCTTCGAAACACAAATATTCCAAAAATTCCATCAGTATAAACCATAGGTTG
This sequence comes from Clivina fossor, assembly GCA_963966155.1. Lineage (NCBI taxonomy): Eukaryota > Metazoa > Arthropoda > Insecta > Coleoptera > Carabidae > Clivina > Clivina fossor. Next base: position 32,479,340 of record OZ014551.1, on the reverse strand, counting down.
TAAATTCATAAATTCCAAAAACTATACATGATTGTTGTTATACTAAACCACGGATAATTCGAATGGTTCTATAGTAATCGAAATTAGATTATTGTTAAAATTATAATCAAGATGTATACGAAATATATTAGTATCATTTTCAATTCGTTTTTGCTTTAATCGCGGATAATACTTGGGTCTAATCTTGCTTGCTGCTTTAATTGAAAATTTGACGGCAAAATATAAAAAAACCAATACAGTCGCGCTCAACCTACACGATATCTCAATTCTAATATCTAGTTTGAAGAAATGTTTTTAGTTTGTTTCATTGCCTTCTATATAAATTTAAATTGGGTCAACTTGCCGATTTAAACTTGCCGATTAATTTAAATTTTATCGAGTTTTATTAATTTGCTTACAAATTTATAAAATTCTGTTGTAGACAGGTATAAAGAAATTATCAATTTCCGTCATTCCTAGGTGGAACATATTGTCTACATGCTCGAAATACGAAACATGTATTTTCACCTCACATTTAAAAGTACATTAAAACCTCGCATAACGAGCATAATTCGTTCCGGAGTCTTACTCGTAATGCGAAACACTCGTTAAGCGAAACAATTTTTACAATATTAATTAATGTAAAATACGATAATGCATTCTATGTCGAAAAAAATACTAAAAAAATAAAATTAAAAAAAAAATTATGTAAATATAAATTGTATGTGCGTGCTAAATCAGCCACCCTCACATCTCGTTCTCGCTTTTCGATGATTTCACGTTTCATTTTTAAGGTTATTTTTAGTCTCTTATAGCTGCTCTTTTACGGCTTTTTCTTTGGGGACATTTTTGCAGGATTATTAAACTTTGCACAAAAAAATCACAAATAATGTCTTAACAGAAGTTTGGAAAAATGTGTGATCATACACGACACCAAGATGCTAGCGCAACGAGTTCTAAACACAGACTGATGTAGCAATGGTGCGGAAACTTTCATCGCAAAATTTGGGGATTCCTCTATCCACGTCACTCGTTATCCGAAACCTCGCTCGTTAAGCGAGCCGTATTTTTACAATTTATTGTGCTCGTTATGCGTATTACTCGTTATGCGAGGTGCTCGTTAAGCGAGGTTCCACTGAAATTTTTGAGTGTTTCGCTTCTTTTCCGTTTTAATGGACGGAAAGTTGGTTGTAATTTAGTTGGACTTGCTTCATCCGGTGATTCTTCATATTTTTTCATTTCTGTTAATTGTTGTTGAATGCATTTTTCAATCCAGTGTTTAATATTAGTTCACCCCAATTCGCAAGAGGGCGCCACAGGTACATGACAGTTCTCCCACGCTTATTTTTAAAGTTGTCTATAGAGATTACTTCAATTTATAGTCTCGGAGAAACCGTGGTGGCTGGTGATGCCTGGTTGAACGACGTATTGGTTCTGGCAATGTTTGTGCTGGCAGTGTAGGTCTTTGGTAGGTTAGGTTAGGTTAGGTTAGGTTAGGTTAGGTTATCTCACTGTTATCTCTGTCCGCGAAACTAAATTTAGTATTGACTGCCGAATATTATTCAGGTCCGTGAAGCTAAGTTCAATACCGACAGCCGGGCTTTAATGAGTCCGCGAAATTTAATACAGACGACCGAATTTTTCTAACAAGCAAGCATATCGAGGTGTTACACGCCGATTTAAATGAGCTTCAGTATTTAAATAGAACACTAAAAAGTAAGCTACACGTATTGTTTTTTATCGGTCCTAGTCAAGGTTTAGAGGGTGAAAATCATCCCCAAAATTTAGAGTAAAATTGGTTTTTATTTTTTTTCCTTAAGTTGGTTTGCACGAAATTGGTTACTTTTTCTGATATTGATGGTTTGTCCGTAGGCCATTGTTTTTAATTTTGTCTTTAAATTTTGGAAATAAAGTTCGGCAAATCCATTCGTGGCTAGATGGCCCAGAGCGATAAATTTTTTGTAATAGCTATATTTAAGCAAAATCTTGTGAATACGTTGCTTTTAAATACTGTAGCGTTATCAGATACAATAATATTAGGATATTCATGAAATGTGAAGATTTCTTCCAGATATGTGATTATATATTCTGAAGTAGGCGCAGAGTTTTGTATGCGAATTTCTGGCCTTTTAGATTTTGCATCTACTAATATAGAGTAGTAGTAACCCTGGAACAGGCCGGCGTAATCTATGTGGACTCGTTGGTAGTTTTCTTCGGGTGGTTCTCAATGATGGAGGCTGAATTTCGGAGGATTGTTTTTTATTTTCGAACACGTGGAGCAGGCTTTTTCCATATGTTTGATGTCTTTGTCTTTATTTTTCCAGTATCGCCGTGCTAGATTTTTAATTTTGCTAATATCGCTATGTCTTCTATGTAGTTCTTTTAAAAATTGTGGTTGCAGCTTTGTTGGAATGATAATTCTATTTCTATAAAAAATAGTTCTTTGATGTAACGAATATTCTGGATCAAAAGTTTCATCTGTTCAAGTTTTATTGCTAGTTTACTTAACTCTTAGTCTGTTTTTGTAAATTTTTCAATTTTGTCAAAAGTGATGTCTAAATGTATTGCGTTTACAATTTGAACATTTATTTTGTCGTTTTCATCGCAGAGATTATGGAAGCGATGCACGAGATAAGTTATCAGCGTTTGTATTTTCTTCCGATTTTCAATGCTGAACAATATAATCGTAGTCTGACAAGTGAATTACATAACGCATGCGACGGGTTGACGTAAATGCTGGAAGTTGTGTATTTTGATGAAAGATCCGAGTCAGTGGTGGTTTATTATCTGTAATTAATGTAAATGGACGACCATAGATATATGTGTGAAATTTTTCTGTTGCCTAGAAAATAGCTAATGTTTTATGTGATATGCGACGGCACAGCTGCAATTCCCGTCGGACTAGCATCGAAGGCAAGTGTTACCGGTAGCTCCGGATTATGTGGTACTAAAATTTAGTTTCAAACTAATTCGTTTCTGATTCGGATGAATACCTTATTGCATGCTGCTTTCCACCTGAACTTTTTATTCTTTCGCAGTAAGGTACGGAGTTGATGGGTTAATATAGATAAATCTGATATGAATTTCGAATAATACGTTGTAATGCCCCGAAACGTCTTTAATTCTGTTATATTTGCTGGATGCGGTGCGTTTAAAAGTGCTTCAACTTTTTTTTGGCGATTTTTATTTTTTGTTATGTTCAACAACGTATCGTAAGTACGTGATAGATGTTTCAAAAAATTTACATTTTTCGATAGTAAAATGTAAATCATGTCTAGAGGTTTTTTCAAGTGTTGCGATGAGACGCTTTTTATATTCGGCATATTTTGAAGCATGTATGATTACATCGTCAAAATATGTGACGGTACCGGACAGTTTTTGAAATATCTGGTTGAAAATTCTGTGAAATTCGGATGGGGTTGTTTTAATTTATATGTACCTTTACGGGTTGACATTACTTGAATTTTTGCAGTTTTGTTTTCGACTGGTACAAGCAGACATGCTCTGTGCAAATCAAGTGCGTAAAAATATTTCGAATTGCGTAGATCGTTCAGAATTTCGTAGATCGTTCAGAATTTCGTCTATTTTTGGTATAGGATAATGTGCTGATTCGATTTGAAGATTTACTGCTATTTTGTAGTATACACAAAATCGGACGTTCTTATCGGATTTACGAGTGACGACTAAGGGCGATTCCCAATCGAAAAATTCCGATCGTGTTATTATTCCATGTTTTTCTAATAAGTTTAATTTATATTCAACTGGCTTTCTGAGTGCAAACGGAAGATCATGAGCTTTTATAAATTTTGATTTAGTATTCGACTGAAGACGAAGTGTACATGTACGTTTGTTGACAGGTAATTTTACGACACGACACTGAAATGTTTCTGCAAAATTGCATTTAATTTGTTCGATATCGCTGTTTTTCGTTGATATTTTTAATACCACTTCGTTTTTTGTAAAATTAGCAGAAATGCAATTGAGACTGAAATGTTGATGCGAAAACGACGGATCAATTTGTCGTCCTAACAACTTTGTGGCAAAATATATAATGTAAAATTGTCGCATGTTTTATTTCTAAAAATAGCGGAAACGGATATGCGACCGATTAGCTTGAATTCTTCAATTTTTTAGTTAGATAATATTACATCCGCTGTCAGGATATCACATTGGAGACTGATTGTATCGAATAAATCTTCAGGAATAAGCGCACATGGGCCTCGTGTGTCAACTTCGAATTTACACATTGTATTGTTGATTGTAAACGTCGCGAAAAATTTGCGTGTGATACTACTTTTTGGTTATTTGAAGTATATTATTATTTACAGTGGTAAAATTTCTAGAATTCGATAATGCCAGATACTGTACTTCTGCTTGATTCAGTTGTGAAGTGGATGAATCAGATTACTGACGGTTCTTTTTGGTTATTTTTGATAAAGTCGAAATGCAGACTTTGGCTATATGTCCTTGTTTATTACATGAGCCACAGTGAAACTTTTCACGCTTAATGCGACAGTCACGTGTTTAGTGATTATTGCGACAGCATTTAATACATTCATTTTCGATACCGAGAACATGATACCTTATTCTGGATTTTGAATAATAATAATAATAATAATAATATATTTATTCCATGGATCATTACATGATGATATAGGACACGTCATACAAAGTTTATACAATTATTGAGACTTAAATTCCTCAATAGAATAGAAACATTTTTCAATAAGATATAATTTCAATTGTTTCTTATATAATATTATTGAATTAATTGAATTTAATGAAGATGGCAGCTTATTATAAAGTAATGCACCTATGTAGTATATATTTTTTTCAAATTTACTGGTTTTATGTTGTGTTATACTTAAAAGTTTTCTGTTGCGTGTGTTATATGTGTGATCATCAGCGTGTGTTTTGAATTTAGTGTAGTTTGTTTTTACAAATATTAATAAATTATATAGGTATATACATGGGAATGTTAGTAATTTTAATTTTACAAAAGTGCTTCTACAGCTGTCACACCAATTCAAGCCAGCCATATGACGAATAGTCCTTTTTTGAATAGTGAATAGTTTATGACATTTGGATGAATTACCCCAAACTATTATACTGTAACTTAATACAGAGTAGAAATTAGCAAAATAGAAAGTCTTAACTACCTGTGTGTTAGTGATATCTCTCAGTCTTCTTATAGCATAACACACAGATATAAGTTTTTTATGTACATATTCAACATGAAAATCCCAAGTCAAAGATTCATCTATAATTACTCCTAAAATTTTAGTATGTTCAACTTGTTGCAAGGATTTACCATTGTATTTAATAAGTATGCTTTCGTTATTGACTGGCCTGTTACAAAATTTTATGACATAAGATTTATCACAATTAAGTATAAGTTTATTTGAATGGAACCATTGACTTATATCATGTAAATTGTGATTAGTTTGTTGAGTTGTGTTTACATTTGTTGAGTTACTGTTAAGTATAGAAATATCGTCAGCATATGCTACAAAGGATCCATTATTAATGCTATTTTTTATATCGTTTATATACAGAAGAAAAAGTAGAGGCCCAAGGATAGAACCTTGAGGCACTCCTGTTGTGATGTTTTGTTTGATAGATTGTACTGAATTTATAAATACTAATTGTTGACGATTTTCTAAATAGGATTTTATCCAATGTAAGCATATGCCTCGGAGTCCGTAGGATTCACATTTTTCTAACAATAAATTGTGATTTATACAATCAAATGCTTTTGATAGATCGATAAAGGTGCCAATAACAGTTAGATTAGAGTCCATATTAGTGTATATATTATTAGTGAAATCAGCTAGTGCTGTTATGCAATTTTTTATTTTGTGAATCCATGTTGTTCTTTAATAATTACATTATTTTTATTTAAAAATGATTGTATTTTTATGTAAACTACTTTCTCAAAAATTTTATGAAATGAAGATACTAGCGCTAACGATCTATAATTAACTATTGAAGTAGTGTTACCCTTTTTATATAATGGAATAACTTTCGTTATTTTCAATTCAGATGGAAAACAGCCCATTTCCAAACTAGCATTTATAATGTATGTTAATGGAGTTAATATAAATTTTATTATTTTTTTAAAAATAATATTAGAGATATTATCTAATCCCGAAGACTTAGTGTTATTAAGAGATAATATAATTTTTGCAAGTTCAGTTTCGGAAATAGGTGTTAAGAAGATAGTTTGTGGTATCTTATTTAGATGCTTGTTAGCAGATTCTGTATTTCTTATATTATCATTCTTTAATAAATTCTCAGCTAATGTACAGAAGTAAGAATTAAAACTATTAGTTATTATTTTAGGATCTGTTATTCTTTGATTGTCAATAATTAATTCAGATGGATATGTTTTATTAGGTTTATTGGCAATGTTGTTATTAATTATTTGCCATACAGATTTAGATATATTATGTGATTGTTGAATAAATTTATCATTATATAGTTTTTTAGCTGTCTTTACTTTATTAATATGATTACGTTTAAATTGATTATAATAATTATAACTTATAAGACCATGATTACGTAATGCAAAAATATCTTTCAGAGTTTGTGAGGATAGAATAATATCTGGCGTTAACCATTTTTTGTTTGAATGTTTTTTAGGTTTTATCATTACTTCAGGAAATGCTGAATTAAAATGATAAGTTAATGCAATAATAAATAATGAGTACATTATATTTACATCATTCGTTTGATAAATTTCATTCCAATTTTCTTTACTTAGGCAATAATAGAAATATCTCATATTGTTTTCTGAGAAAACTCTGGATTTATTTAGAGTGATATTGTTCGTTGTAGAATTGTTTGTATGCAATGAAAGTAATTGAGAAGAATGATCTGATAAACCATTGTGATGTACTTTACAGTTGTAGTTGATGTTTTTACTGTCTAAAAAGATATTATCAATGCAAGTTCTAGAGGTTCGTGTAATTCTTGTGGGTTCCTCAATAAGATGTTGTAGTCCGAAAATATTGAAAATATCTAGAAAATCGTTCCGTTCCTTATTATTCACTAATAAATTTATATTAAAATCACCACACACTATCACTTTTGTATTATTATAAACCGATATGTAATGAAGTAATTGTCCAAGTTTATTATTTAAAATGTTTATATCTCAATCAGGTGATCTATATATTAGCGCAATGCAATAGTTTATAGTATTATGATTAATTTTAATGACTACATATTCAAAATTTTTTTCTTCTGGTTGAATGTTAATATTGAGCACTTTAAAATTTAAATTTGATTTAACAAAAATTAGTACACCTCCGTTTTTAAATGTAGTTCTGGTATATGCAGATGCTAATACATAGTTATTAATTTTAACACCGGGCAGTTCTTCTTTAATTAACCAGTGTTCAGAAATACATATGACGTCAACATTGTTTTCTTTTATAAAAACTTCGAGACTGTCAATTTTATTACGTAGTGATTGCATATTTTGATGCACAATTTTCAAAGAAGAACTTTTTGAGGATTTTTCATTAATATTTTGAGATGATTGCTATATTATGTCATAGTTAGTTTTGGATTTGATATGTGCAATAATTTTTTGATAAACATGACATGAATTGTTACTAGCTGAATGATTTACATCAAAATTAGTTTTATTTCTTGTGTTTGAATTGTAACAATTTATAATAAGAACGATTTGTTCTATTCTATTTCTGAGAGTGAGAATTATTGTACAGCTGAGTATGGAATCCTTGTAAAGTCGGCGTTATCTTAACTCGTACTTTATTTACTGCGATAATATTACCTGAGAGTGTGATTATCTATCTTTGAGGCTTCTATTTCGGAAAGTTATTTTTGCCTGATTTCTTTATCCGCAATTCCTCGTACAAATTGGGTTTATAAAGATATATCGGCAATGCTTTCTTGGCATGATGGACAGTTAAAATTGCAAGTGGCTATATAACTGCGTAAGCGAGATACGTATTGTTTCATATTTTCAGCATTTTCCTGTTTTGTGCATATAAATTTTCGTTGCTCTACTACAACGTTAGGTTTTCCTAAAACTAGTGTTTCTAGGATTCATATTAGTTCGTCATGTTTTCTCAGCAGAATCATTTGGTTGACTCAAATTTTATATTTTATATTTTACTTTTACACTCCCCCGTAAAATTGACCGTACAAAAGAACAAACTTATGCTTTACAAAGTCCAATATTGGATCACATAGTCGCAAATTTAACACTATTTAAAGGTTTTGTGATTAGGTCACCAAGCTGATTTTTCCGAAAGTACAAATACAACTGAGATATCGCTATTTTGGTAACGCTGTCGAATAAAGAACTGCTATGTGTTTAGATCTTTTGTGAAACTCACAATTTTTCACCAATTTGATTGCGCTCACATTATCAACATACAATGTAGGAACTTTAATTATAGAATCAGAAATCTCTTTAACAATCTTTTAATTCTCTGGTACCTTCACTAGCCGCAACAAACTCTGCCTCGGTGGTGGATAGCGCAACTGACTTCTGTAGCTGTAAAGTCCAAGAGACAGCAGTGCCTCCAATCAACGATACAAAACCATTAGTTGAACTACGAGTTTTTAAATCCCCCCCAAAATCTGCGTCGGAATAAGTACGAAGCTCGCCATTCTTCGAGGTATAAAGCAGACCAAAATCAGCTGTTCCACGCAAATATCGGAATACGCGTTTGACAGAAATCCAGTCGGATACAGTTGAATCTATCATTGACCTAGCAACTTTCGAAAACGCGTAAGCGATATCAGGCCGAGTGCCACAAGCCAAATACATCATAGCCCACGCACAGTTGTCTGAAATTGAAATTTACGGGGACAAAATCGTTATTTTCAAGCGTTATATATAAATGTTTTGGTGAAAACTTTAATATGGAGACATAAAATAGACGTATTTCCGCGAATACAGCCAAATAAAAACAGTTTCCTAATATTGAACGTTTGTAACGGCGGTGTTGTGGTTTGTAGCGGTGTTGCGTTTCCTCAGTTTTGATCGGGTTTTGTGCAAGTAAATCTAGCAGTAAAAAAAGAAAATAAAAAATGGATCCTGATGTTACAGGTATGGTATTAAACATGACATTATACATATAATCGCCTAAAACATTATATATGTACTATTATGTGTCAGTTTTAGCTTGTAACTTTAAAGTAACAGTAAGCAACAATAAGCTCGATATCGGACGATAAAATATAATACAAAAAGATTTCGAAACGCAGTATTTCATCTGCGTCCGTTTGCCTCAACGCAAGTTGAACGTGATTAAAGAATTTTCAACGTTTAATACTGTTGTTTAAGTCCCCTATTTATACCTCAATCGACTCCCAACCTGTCAGAATACATTTATTTTGATAGCAGAGATACATTAAATATGTGAATATATATATTATTATTTTGTATTGTATATTGTTTACAAACAAGTACGATGTTAACTGATTAGCAATCGCAGCACAACTGAGGTGAAGAGGTTGTACGTAGAACGCGCACGCGTGTTGGGTAAGTTAGTTTGAGCGCGCACACATATCGGTAAGTTAGTTTTAGCGCGGTCGGTAAAGTAGTGTCCGGTATCAGCACATGCGCGGTTTCATATTCTTACACTCAGTCTATCGACGTGTGCGGTTGAAACTAATTAAAGTTCATCAACGTATTTACACAGGTTTAGTCATACCTAACAACATTACACAACGCTGATGTTTACATTTTGCCAATGATTTTGTTAAAATATCTGCGGGCATACCGTCAGTTTGCAAATGGTCAATTTAAATGTCTTTCTTATCCACTAATTCGCCAACAAAATGATAGTTAATGTCTATGTGCTTGCATCTTTTGTTAAACAAATAGCTCTTTGATTGTCACAGAACATTTTAATTGGTGATTGAGCATACTTCGTGAATCCCATGTGAATAAGTAGTCGCCTAACATAAATTACTTCGCGAGCAACTTCCGAGAGTGCCAACTACTCGGCCTCCATTGTAGATAAAACAACTAACGTTTGGTTTCTTGATTTCCAACTCACAGGACTGCTGGCTAACATCAAAACATTTCCGGAACAAGATCGTCGACGTTTCCAGCCCAATCAGAGTCTGCATAGGCCGTGATACTTCCGCCATCTTTAACATACTCAATACAATAATTTGATGTAGCTTTTAGATATCTCAAAACACGTTTTGCAATTTTCCAGTGATCTATTCCAGGATTCGAGCAAAATCTACTCAATGCACTTGCTGCAAATGCTATGTCCGGACGAGTAGCGTTTGACAAGTAAATAAGACCACAAACCAATTCTCTATAAGGTCGCTTTTCCATTTCGCGTTTTTCTGCTTCGATCGTTGGACTCATTTCTTTGGATATCTTTAAGTTGGATTCGATGGGTGTTGATACAGGTTTGGCTTGGTCCATGTTAAACTTGTCTAGTAGTTCTTCAATGTAATTTTGCTGAGGAAGACGCATTTTTCAGCTACTTTAGACTTTTGTTTCATAAGGAAAATGCGATCAAAACGCGAATAATCGTCTTTGAAAACTACATAATAACGAAAGTCGTTCAACGAAATTTCTGACATCGGGCGTTTTACGTCAGCATTAATCACTTCACCGACGGTTTGTGGACGATCTGGTCGTGCGCGAGAAGGTTTGCGATGTGACTTACCCAAAACACAGCCTTCACAAAAACAGGAAGTATCTGCACTTCTAACACTAATTAATACCATGACGAGAGAGCACGTCCCGCACGTGACGTATGTCCTGATGACCTAGCCTCTCGTGCCATCCTTAAAGAATTTTGTTTGTAGTTGAAATGTTGACCTCGTCTCTGGAGCATGAACACGCATGTTCATGACATAAACGTTTTCAACAAACGACAACTGCGTTGTTGCAAAGGACAGTGCAGCCATCACTCTCTAGTAAGTTTATGTTGCCCTTTTCTGCTGCTTGCCGAACGGAGAAGAGTTGATGTTTGAGGTCTGGCACGTACCACACACCATTCAGCGAAGCAGATGACCACCTTTCGTCCACATGAACATTAACCTTAACAAAACCTACACCGTATGCATAGAGAAGTTTTTCACCAGCATTCTCAATCTTGACTGGGATTGCGAATTTCTCATATGAGGCAAAATGTTGTTTATTTGCCGTCATATGATGCGATGCGCCCGAGTCAACTATCGGCTGCAACGAAGTTGTTTTTCGCTGCCAGTCCAACAGCAAAGAATGAGGCAGGTTTCGAGTCGGCTTCTTTTCTGGCTTGCTCCGCAGCTATGCGCTTTCGGCAATTTGTGATGACATGTCCGACTTTCTTGCAGTACAGTCAAAAACGTGTCTCCTTCTTCCTTGTGGGCGTGTTCGAAGCTGTTCCGCTTGTTGACGAATTCGGAGTCGTTGCGGTCTGTGACGAATTCGAACTCTTTTTCTGTGTGTCTTTTCTTGATTTTCTGTAGATCGCGCTGGACGCCTGATTTGACTCATGCCTCGTCAAAGAATTCTCTATGAGAAATTTTGTTAGTTTTCTCAGTCTCCGGAATTCGATACCAGGTTGAACGATAATACTGGTACTCGGGGCCGAGAGTTTTGAAAATGCGATGATGTAACAGCGAAAATGGAAGAGTCGCATTAGCGTTTTCTTTCTTCAATCTACTCAGAATGTCGTCGAACAGGTTGGCTAACCTCGAAGCGTGTTTGGTCACTGATGTTGCATCATATTTTGTAACTTCGAAGAAATCGTCAGAAGAAAGAAATTAATTGCTAAATTGTAAACTAAAGTATATATATATATATATATATATATATATATATATATATATATATATATATATATATATATATGTATATAAACGAAAATAATATATATATATATATATATATATATATATATATATATATGTATATAAACGAAAATAATATATATATATATATATATATATATATATATATAAAAACGAAAATATAATGACTGGTAATAATTTAAGATGCGTATAGATAATGGGTTTTGCAGTCAGAATTTGGAATGGATGTTAAATTAAACTCATTTAAGTTTAGTAGGTAAGCTTTATATTATATTTAAATCTTCTTCAAGGCCTCTGAAACATTATGGAGAAAAACAAAATCCATCATAGTTTCTATATATTCTAACCACAAAAACAAAAATAAAAATTCGGAAACATATGGTTGTATAATCAATTAGAATACAAACCATTAGATAAACAAACTTAATTAAAACAAAAGTCAGATTTTTAAAAAGTAACATGAGTTTACTTAAATGATCTTGGATATTTAAAATCAATAAAATACGGAGATACGTCTGTCAAAAAACTGATTTGTCAAACCAACAACGTTAAGTTAATAACAGAGTGAACATATTAAGTAGTATTCACATCTACCAGCACGTGGCGTGTCCAGCACGTAGCGTGGCAGATACGCCACAGACACAAGTTTTCACATTATACAGACACACAACGTGGTAGACACGGCACAGACACAAGAATGCGAACGTACCTAACCAAGTATGTTTAATAAAGCAACAAAATGCTACTAAAATTAATCCGGTTCAATGTGTGAGTTAAAATTACATAAATTCGGTTTTCATTTCGGTTTATGTTTCTGAACCGGTTTTTAGATTCAGTTCGGTTTCAAAAATTCAGTTATATTACACAGAAATGTTATAAAAGAATCTAAGAAAATTAATAGAAATTTCACATTAATGTTTAATTTTTTGAATTAAAATTATATAATGTTTAATGTAATAGTTAATCGACATTAATTATACTTATTAAATTAAAGTAAATTTATATTTATATACATATTTATTTAGTTTAACAATGCATCATCCATGCATCATCTTTTCTTTGCTTGTCACTGTACCTACGATCACTTAGGTCGTATAGGAAGGAATATCCTCGTACCAATCGATTAATTTTTCGTTATTCATCGCTTCGTTATACAATAATTTATGAAAATTCCAAATGGAAAATATTTTATTAACGCCACAGACACGCACCAGCACAGACAAAACTATTCATATTAGTACCGTGCGAACGTCACAGACACAAACTGACATGCACAGACACGCGCCAGCACGTGGCAGATTTCTTTATTAGAATACTGCCCGTAGCTGGCGCGAGTCTGTACGCACACGTTCCGCTTAATGTCTGCAGATATTAATACTCACATATATAATAATGTAACAATTTTTTTGTGTCTTTGCTGGTACGTGCTGGACACGCCACGTGCTGGTAGATGTGAATACTGCTTTAACCGTTTAATGAACTAACTCAGTTTAGATGCGTTTTATAACTACTATGAAATTCACTAATACAAGATTTAAAAATATTTTAAACAAATGAACGTAATTAACTGTCTAATGAACTAACTAAGGTTAGGTGCGTTTTGTAACTATGAAATTCACTAATACAAGACTTAAAATATTTTAAACAAATCCAAGACACAAGTTTGAGAAAAGGAGCAAAAGTTTAGTTTAATTAAAAATGTTAATGAAATTTAAAAATTCAGTAATATAAATTATTTTAAACCATTTTTTTTTAATTCTAAGAAAGAAAAATACGTAATACCAAAATTTAAGACATATCGTGGTCGTCGATCGAACGGTCAGGTGTCATGTAAGTATGTAATAAATTATCGTAGATCAAACTTAAGTTCTTAATGTCTGATCTCTTATTCATCAAGTTACTGTTTGTCTTGATGAAAACCATTTCTAGGAATGTACGTTTAAAATCATTTGCCTCAGTGCATAAAACCTTGGAATTATCAAAATCTATGTTATGCTTTGTTTGATCTTTATGTGTAGACAGGGCAGTTGCGTTTGGTTTAAGTCCACAATCCGATTTATGTTGGATAACTCTATCACATAGTTTTCGTTTGCTGTTTCCGATGTACAACATGTCGCAGTCTTTGCAAGGAATCTTGTATATTGAGGAAGCTGTTTGTAAAGGTGGTGGTTTATCTTTTAATCTGTGAAAATCTTCTTTATAGGTAATGCAATCTTTTTTATTATTTTTATATTATCTTGTCGCAAGATATTGATTAATCTATGCGTTAGTCCCGAAATCCGGGGTAACGTACAAATGTTTATTTTAGAACTGGTATCCATTTCAGAGAGATTTAATTCGTTGTTGATTGGTTGAGATATAATTGGTGTAGAAAACAGTAAACGGTTTTGAAGTGTGGTGAACATCGATTTTCACAAAGAAGTTTTTTTAATTACCGTAGGTTGAATTGTTTGTATTCATTGCTGGACAGGGCACAAACTCTATATTGTAGTCCAAGAATTTTGTTGACTTTTACATGTGTGTCATATGCTGACAGCTTATGATTATATCTTCCGGAAGCTATTGGTTTAGTGTATCAGGATGTTTTTCCAAGATTATCATTGTTTCTATATAATTCCATGTTCAAAAAGGGTAATATTCCATTCTGTTCTATCTCATACGTAAATTTATTGTGTTGATCGCAACTATTTAAAATTTCTAGGCAAGTCCTCATGTCTGTTTCAGGAATCGCACATATTAAATCATCTACATATTTTTATAGATTGTCTATACAGCTACGTTTTTGTCTAAACCCGGTTTGTGATTCTGGCAAGATTTTATTGTTTTCAGTCCAGTTATTTAGTCTTTGCGATATAATATGAGTGAATAGTTTTGTACAAGTGTTCATTAAAGCTAATCCTCTATAGGTGTTGGGGTCTTTTGGGTCTCCTTTTTGCCATATGTGAAATATTTCTATGATACCCCATTTTTCAGGAATTTTCTCCTTGATCATAATATCGTTAAACAGTGATAAAACGAATTGTTGGAATAATTCTGGTAATAGCTGGAGCTTTTTTAGTTTTTAAACATTTTATGCTTGATTTTAATTCGCTCATTGAAATTGTGCTGTCTAAGTAAACATTGCCTACATCGTAAAAGTTTATATTATTTTGAGACCCTGGTTGTTGTTGGTCGGTGTAGAATTTTTTCCACTTTGTGATAGGAATTGGATCTTCTACAAATCTTTTTTTTTTATGTTAATTTTTTTTACGGTTTTCCAGAATTCATTTGGGTTAGAAATATCGTTTATTTTATTTTTTATGTCTTGTTCGTATTGTTTTTTTGCTTGTGAGATAGATTAGTAATTTATATTCTTTCTTTTTTGTTAGATATTTTTGAATATTTTCTGCTGTTCTATTGTTTTTCAAAACCTTAAGATTCTTTTTTGCTCTTTTCTTAGCTTCTGCATATGTTTTATTAAACCATGGTTTATTTCTATTATTAATATCAGTATTTACAGTTTTATTTTGTATCATATTTGCGTTGTTTAACGTTTCTATTACTGTGTTCAATAAACAATTATAGTTATTTTCGATTGTGTTACACTCATCGTAATTTAATTTTAACGAGTTAAGTAGTTCGATAAATTTACTTGTTTTTTCTTCATTAAATTGTATGTATTGTTTATTCACTATTAACTTGTTATTATATTTGTTTTTTTTTTTACTATTTAATATGAGTTTGCAAGGAAAGTGATCGCAAATAATAATATCTTCATATACGTAAAAGTCTCTGATTAGGTTTAACCCGGAATTATTTACTATAGCCAGATCTATAGTGCTGCTGCCATTGTTACTTACATAGGTGAATTTTGCTGGGAAACCGTTACTGCTCCTACCTTTAATTATATTGAAGTTTGAATCTTCTAATAAAGTGTTCAGTTGCTTGTCTTTGTTGTTAACAATTGTGTCGATTGATTCGCGTATGTGTAACAGGTTTGTGTTTTCATAAATTAGTTCATCGTTGTGGTTTAAGTTTCTCACTCGGCAGTTACAATCTCCTGTTAGTATAATTGATTTGTGTGGGTTATTTTCTGTTATATCTTTAAGAGTTAAATCAAAAAGTTCACTTAAAATATTAAATTCTTTATTCGGTGAGAAGTAAATTACTGCCACAATTATATCTTATGTTTTTGTTTTTATATTTAAAAATATCCAGTTGCAAGACTGTTCTATTACCTTTATATCACTGAAAATTTTATTAACGCAAATAGCTAAGCCTCCCCTGGCTCTTCCTGAATAATTATTTAACATTCAATAAAATATTTCAAAATACGAAATGCACGATATCATGCGATATACAAAATGCCCAAGGACCCGCAGATAGTTTCAAAACAAGCTCGAACTCTTTCCCGTCCCGGCACATAATGCATGCTCTCAGGTCATTGGAATATATCCTTTTTCTCATTTCGTCATTGTTTTGGCTTCATCCAGCACTTACGCCGCTCGGCGCGTTATCAGTAATTAGGTGCTCACAGCGCCTTGCTCTGACATATATATATATATATATATATATATATATATATATATGTATATATATATATATATATATATATATATATATATAGTACGAAAATTTAACGGGATACGGTATTGGGGTTGAGAAAATTTATAAAATTGCAAGCATTTAAAATTCTATCAATTTATTGTACAGTCCAATATTTCGCCAGCAATTTGTGGCTTCTTCAGGGAAACACTAAAAAATTTTTTATTTTACAATTGCACAATTATGTATAAAACAATTAATAAGTTAATATGATCTATTGATGAGAAAAAAACCTTACATGTATGATTAGAACAATATATGCTGTTGTATGTGATTTGAATGTTTAGAAATGATTAATTTTCCTTGTTTTCATGTTTCAACGTAAAATGTACACGTTTAATAAAAAAACTTTTAAATAATCAAAGAAGTAAAACAGTTATTAAAATATAACGTTGTGAGTCAGTAGTTAAAAAATAAATAAATAAATATAATAAAATTGTTAATTAAATAAATAAGATAATGCAGTCAAACAATAAAAATACTATGTACTATAGACTAAGTTAAAATTTTTGAATAAAGCCTAGTATTTTAAAAACATAAAAACTCCCATGTACGGCTGTGTATTAAAAAAAATTTAAATTAATACGAAAGCGCAAGTCTATTTTTGAATTTTGTTGATCGGCAAGTTGTTAGTTCATTGACCTGAGACAAACACAATTTGAAGTTAGCGCAATTATTTAAATCAAAACAAACTAAGAATAAAAAGACATATTTTGTATCGATGATTTATCCATTTGCATTATGTTGGCATAACTAGCGATTGAGTTCCTTATGTCAGATTTGTTATTAATTACACATTCTTTGTTTTTGGTTATGTGGTATGATTCTAACCGTAGTCTTTTGAAATAATTATTTTCAACATCCAATATAAAAGGATTGTCATAATCGGCTTTATGTGCTGTACTACGTAAATGTATTGCCAATGCACACATCTTATTTGTTTTGGTTTGGTCACTTTTATGTTGTGTTATTCTATTTTTTAGGTTTTTTAGTGACGCTCCAATATCATATTTATTACATGAACATTTGATAGCATAAATTGTGTTCTTAGTTGCCAGTTTTGATGTTGTTTTTTTTAACTTTAGTGTGTAAGTCACGTATCATCTTACCGCTTTTTGTTACGCATCTTATGTTGCCATCTTCTTTTAGTGCTGTTATGATTTTTTAGAAACTTGCTCGATGTTTGTAAAAGAAATATAAGTTGTTGTGTTTGCACTATTATCATTATTTTCTCTATTATTATTTTGTTGTGAGCTATTATTATACAGTAATGCATGAATCATGCCTGTAGGATAACCATTTGTTACCAATAATGCTTTGGCTATTTTCAGATTCTTTTGTAACAGTGATGTGTGACTAATCTTTGTAATTCTAGTTTTTGGATTTAAGATCACATTCTTTTTTGAAGTATGGCTATGATTTGATGCATAGTGAATGTAACGACCTGAGTGCATCGATTTCCTGTACCAATCAGGAATAATTATTTGATTTGCAGATCTTATTAGCTTTGTATCAAGAAATGGCACTGATCTGGTAATTTCTTTCTCCAACGTAAACTGAATATTACTATTATAATTGTTAAAAATATGTAAAATTTTATCATGTCCTGTTTTGGGAACGGCTGTCACAATATCGTCAACGAATTTGTACATGAATGGTAGTTTGTACGACAGTTGTTTTATGCATGATTCGAGCACCATATCCATCACATATTGGGCAATTATAGGGCTGATTTTTAAGCCCATTGCACATCCCAGAATTTGCTGATAAAATTCTCCATTGAACACAAATACATTAGATTGATAAATGAAAGTTATAATGTCTAGAAATTCTTCAAGAGCTATGTTTGTGTGCACTTTGATAATTTCCCATTTATTTCTTATTGATGTAATTGTGATTTCTAGGTCTATGTTGGTAAACAAGCTTATGACATCGAGGCTGATCAATACATAATCTTCTGGTAATTTTGTATCGTTCATTAATTCAGCAAATTGAAATGAGTCTTTAATAAAGTACTCATTATTACGATTGTAGGCTCGCGATAATATTCCTGAAATCATGTTACATAGAGGTTCTGTCGGAGTACTGATATTCGCTATTATTGGTCTCAGTGATAGTTCTTCTTTGTGAATTTTTGGAAGAGCATAGTATTTGGCAACTGTGCTATTGTAAGTAGTTAGTTTTTTGGTCTCTGTTTCACCGATATATTTTTTATCTTTGAGATTTTTAACAATTTTGTTAGATTTTAATTGTGTTGAATTAATCATATCTGTTTTACTTTTTTTATAATATTTATTATCACTTAACAGTGCTGAACTCATTTCGTTGTATGTTATTTTATTCATCGCAACTGTAACGTTACGTGTATATCTGTGTATCTGCTGTAGTGATAAGTAATTCCGGATGTTGATTTAAGAACTTTTTTGTTTTGTAATATAACTCATTAAAATAGTCATAAGTGTTTGTAGTATTGTTCAGATAATTAGTTATTATATTTGTCGTTTGTGCGCGTATTGAGTCTGTGTTTAAATTACATTTAGATATTGCTAATTCTGTCTCAGCTATTAATTGTTTTATGTTGACTTCAGATCTTTGTATGTTTATGCCAAATTTACTACCTAGCGCCAAGAATTGTGATATTTCTTCCGGAATTTGTACATCTGAGATATTCTTGAACCATTCTTTAGGAATAGTCATGCATTTGTTTTTTTTGTTCAAGCTTCAGTATGTTAAATTTCTTTAAATTGGAATTTTTTATATTACGAAATTTGTTGTTGTAATGTAGTTTTTGTCTTTTAGTAAATTCATCAAAAATGTGTTGTTGCTGAAAATTAATCATTTCTAAACATTCAAATCACATACAACAGCATTTATATTGTTCTAATCATACATGTAAGGTTTTTTCTCATCAATAGTTCATATTAACTTATTAATTATTGTATTATACATAATTGTGCAATTGTAAAATAAAAAATTTTTTAGTGTTTCCCTGAAGAAGCCACAAATTGCTGGCGAAATATTAGACTGTACAATAAATTGATAGAATTTTAAATGCTTGCATTTTTATAAATTTTCTCAACCCCAATACCGTATCCCGTTAAATTTTCGTACTAAATATAAACACGGTAGTTACTCTGACTCTACATATATATATATATATATATATATATGTATATATGTATATATATATATATATATATATATATATATATATATATATATATATATTCATATTGTTAATATTATAGTAAACAACTCTAACCTTAATTTGAATATTTTCAATATATTTATTTATTTATTTAAATTACACTGCCCGACAGGTAAAAGAACCCATTAATTAGGCAGGAAACAATACAAAAAAAATACACAAATTACACAAAACTATTAAAACAATTTACATGACTAATAAAACATACATTAAAAAATTATTCTAAATTATTCTTAATTAATTTTAAAAATTGTTTTGGTTTGTGTAGAAATACATCAAAATCAGGAAACATATGTTGATAAATATAGCACATACGATAAATTGGGGACGAGAATAAAACATTAGTGCGAGGAGTGGGAAGAAAAAAAGTGTAGGATACAGAAGTAATTTTTAATATTATTAAATAGAAAAGCGTATGATGTTTATGTTAACTATGCGCATTGGATTGAACTTTAATAAACCATTTAATTGTTAGTTGTTTATAATTTTTGTTATAGACTCGCCTTTATCTAGCCCTCTTTAATGCTATTATAATGTAATGTAATTTAGGTTATGGGGCTCCTTGTATTATAATTTGCACACGTTGTACCACTGACATAAATATAACAGAGAAGAAAAAAAAGCAAACTACATATATACATAAATACCTATATGGCACTTGTAAAAGATTAGAACATGGCACTTGTAGATATAGGAAAAATATGCCACCCTCATAAGGACTTCCAACAGGTCCCTCAATTATAGCCTGCCAGTGACAAGATCTAAAGGTTGGAAGATCTAAAGGTATTGCTTGAATTCCGTCTGGGGGTTCTGATCTAAAGATTAATTCATTCATTAATCGATATCTTCGCCATAAACTTTCGTCGTCGGGAGGATGAATGTTAACCATTTGTTGTAAACATGCGTAACATGAACAGTTATTCATTAAAGTGGTGAACATTTGAAACCAATCATGAACAGTAACAATTGGTTTAATTGGTTTAAAATAATTGAGCAATATTCAAGTTTGGAACGGACGAAAAAATTATATAAAGAGAGAATAGCATATATGTATATTACGGAAGGAGCGAGAATTGCGTATAATAAATCCAAGCATACGGATTGAAGAATTATAAATGCAGTTGATGTGACTCACGAATGTAAGTTTGGAGTTGAACGTAACCCCAAGGTCATAAATAGTAGAGGGGCGAAATAAAATAACGTTATTGATGATATAATTAAATAAAAGGAGAGAGGACTTACGTGTGAATGACATAACGTAGCATTTATTTAAATTTAATTCTAAATTGTTTGCTAAACACCATTTTGTTAAATTATTTAAATTATTATTTAAAAATATTTTTAGATCGTCAGCAAAAAAAAGTTTATTAGATTGTAATGTACCCGTAACGTCATTAATAAATAAGAGAAACAATAATGGGCCAAGATTGGATCCTTGAAGAATACCAGAGGTAGGAATAAAAGTTGAAGACTTACAGCCACGAAAATGAACAAACAGTTGACGGTTAGAAAGATATGATGATAGAAGATCAATTAATGGTGATGATAGAAAGAATGATTGTAGTTTTTGAATCAAGATAGAGTGATCAACCCTGTCGAATGCTTTGGAGAAGTCAGTATATACGCAATCAACTTGTCCTATGGAATCTAACGTTAAAGAATTAGTGTGTGTAAAATTTAATAAATTAGTTGATGTCGATCTCCTTTCCATAAATCCATGTTGGCATATTGAAATATGATTTTTAACTTTATTGTAAATGACAGTATAAAATTTTTTTTCGAAATTCTTACTAAAATTAGACAAAACGGCAATCGGGCGATAGTTTTTAATATCTGAGTTATCACCAGATTTGAAAATGGGTGTAATACGTGTTTTTTCCATTTATCAGGAAATGTATTAGTATTTAAAGATAAATTAAAAATATGAGAAAGGGCTTTCGATAAGGGATACATACAATCTTTAATAACAAAACAGGGAATGAGGTCGGGACCAGACGAAAAATCTGATTTCAATTTCGAAATAGATGCACTAACATCATCGCTACCCACATGATTCAGGAAGATAAATTCATTGCTAGAGATGTTTGGAGAAAGAAAAGGATGAGTAGAAGGATGTGTATAAACAGATTTAAAATGTGTAGCATAACCATTTGCTATATCCTCCGTTGTAGAAAATTGACAGTTATTTAAGGACATAGTATTTGCAGATGTTGATGTATTCCTTTTCGAATTAATGAATTTCCAAAACGTATTAGGATCACTGTTAATTCTTAATTCACACTTAGCAATGTAATCATTGTAGGCGTTCTTAATGTCATGTTTAATTTTTGCACGCATTTCACTATAACAATCAGTATAATATGTGTTATTTACATATTTATTACAAAGCTTGTGATAATGTTCTTTACGACGAATGTCAGCTTTGATTTTAGATGTAAACCAAGGAGGATATCGTCTGTTCGTTGAACTTTTAATCGGCACACATTCATCAAAAAAAGAGTATAGAGTTTGATAAAAGAACTCACAAGCTAAGTTTACATCATTGAAATGCGTTAAAATGTTCCAGTCAAAGTTATCTATGAGTTGATATAATTTGATAAAATTAGCTTTTTTAAAGTTATATGAAAGACCATGGTACTTTATATTATGCTTGTTGTAAACGTTACCGGTTACTAATTTGCAAATCAAGATCTGGATGATGGTCATATTCAATATCAAGCAACAAACTAGAAGCACGAGTGACTGTACATTCAGTGTTTGAAACAATAACATCAAGAAGTCTAGAGTTTTTATTTAAAACGTAATTGAACTGTTTTGAATTAGAAAATTCTAAAAATGTTTTAAATAAATTAATTGAGGGAGTGTCGCTTTCTGAAACTAAGTCAGCTGAATTAAAGTCGCCAAAAATAACAAAATTGTTATGATATAAAAATGGGAGACTGTCAATAGTATTAATGTAGAATATTTACTTACCAGTTGAAAAGTTATTGTGATATTTAATGCTACCATTAATTTACCAGGTCTTCTTATTAATTTCATATATTTTTTTACCAATTTTTTTTAATGTTTATTTGATCCATTTTAAAACTCAAATGACAGCCATAAATAAACACTAAACCAAAGATATTCTTTGGTTTACTGTTTCGATATCAAGCGTTTGTGTTTAAGTCAAACATCATTTGTATTAAGCGGAAAATTTTAAAACAGTATTTTTGAAACGCAAAACATTAATAATAATAATAATAATAATAATAATAATAATAATAATAATAAATCTTTATTGCCCAACAGAGTGATCCATTAATAGGACAATACATAAAAATACATTTCTTAACATATATGGTAGAATAAGAAAATACAAAATAAAATATAAACTATTTAATTTAAACTAAGAAAAAAAAAAACCAAAAAAGAAAAACCATAATAATATTAATCAATAAAACAAATAACACAAAAATTTTAGTCGAGAAAAAAAAAACTAATTTAAGCTGTAATATTGTTTAAAACAGCATTTAATGAGTTGAAAAATAAATCAATATTATTATTGTTTATGCTGTTGTAATTGTTACACATAATAAATATTGGTGTTCTTTGCGACATATTCGTTCGGCCAGTATTTGTGTAAAAAGCTTGTGGGAATCTGGTGGTTAAACGTGGTACACAGAAGTTTATCTTACCAAGTAAGTTAGCACAATCAAGTTCATTATTTAACAGTTTGTAAAGTATAGCTATTGAGATATTGATTCAACGAGAAGCTAGCGAATCATAAGAATGCGTATCCAACAAATAATTGTAATCTACTCCTTGAGGAGGATAATTACCATCTATTTTATAAGTTAAAATTTTTTAAACATTTCTGCTGTACCTTTTCGATATCATTTATTTGCTTTGCGTATATAGGATACCAAACTATATCGCAATATTCCAATTTTGACCTTACAAAACTGTTAAACAATGTAGTGAAAACTGATCTACAATTAAACTGCTTAGTGTTTCTAACAATATATCCAAGCATTCTGTATGCTGAATTTACAATTTGTGTGACATGTTGATCGAATGAAAAATGTGTATCGAAGATAACACCCAAATCTTTCATAACTGTTTCTCTGCCTAGCGCAGAGTTATGGATTGTATAATTGCACGTAAGTGGTTGCATTTTACGAGTGTATGTCACAACTTTACATTTATTTATGTTGACAGATAAATTATTTGCAGTGCACCAGTTTATAATTTTATTAATGTTTGTTTGCAATTTTACACAATCATCGATGGTATCAATCAACGTATATATTTTTAGATCGTCAGCAAACAGAAGAACATTTATGTCTAGGCTGAAACATAAATCGTTAATAAAAATAGAAAATAGTAAAGGTGCTAAATTAGCTCCTTGTGGTACTCCTGATGTACAGACGTATGCTGACGACTCAAAACCTCGAAAACTCACAAACTGCGTTCTATCAAGTAAATAGGATTTTAATAGACGTACAAAAGATGATGATAGACCTATATTTCCAAGTTTGTTTAGCAAAATGTGCAAGTCAACCTGATCGAACGCTTTTTGTAAGTCCATATAGATGGTATCAACTTGACAATTGTTATCCAAGGCTTCAGCAACGTACTGTGAAAATGTACATAAATTAGTAGTTGTTGAACGTTTTTCTGTAAAACCATGTTGAAATTCAGATAAGTTTTGTTTAGTGGCGTGGAATATGATATTGCACAGTATTATTTCAAAAACCTTAGACAAATTGTTTAAAATAGAAATCGCTCTATAATTACATATATTGTGAACATCACCAGTTTTGAACACTGGACTGACACGAGTTATTTTCCACATATCTGGAAATTTTTGTTGTTTAATAATTAAATTAAAAACAAATCTTACAGGTTTACATAAATAATAAATACAGTCTTTTATGACAAAAGCTGGTATTTGATCTATACCCGCTGTAAGTTTATTATTTAGTTTTTTAGTAGCATTGAGTATGTCAGTGTCAGTAATTTCTGAGATGTTAATTGTATTATTAAAGTTATACTGATAATCAAAATTGTTGTCGCTTGAATGCGACCATTATTATGCAACACTTGTTTTTTCTTTTTTCAATTTTTTTTTTTGTAATATTGTGAAAATAATATGCAATGAATAGAAAAAACACGCTCTTTTTGAAAATGAAGAAACAGTTGCTTGTCATAGCAGCGAAAAAAAAAAAATATAAGCAAAACAATAATTTCAAGACATGCAATAAGATAGACCAAGATGCTTCTATTTAATTTAAAGCTCGATTATTTTTAACGATCTTTTTGCTCATGACCTTAACGACGCCGCCGTAAAAACAGTAAACGAATGTTACTGTTCATCTCGCACCGACTAAATACAATTTAGATAATTTTGATTGCATGTATTTCAAATTTAGAAGTCTTTTATCGAAGTAACATAACCAAAGCGCGCAAGCAAAACGTACTAAACGAATGTTTTCCATCACAGATTCATGTTGATTTATTATAGATGTAACGACGAGGCGAACTTTTTTCTGCCCTGTCGGACATGACAATCACGTGTATTTATTTCCCGCCATTATGAGCAAGCTCCCCCTCAAGCGTTGGGCCCACGACCTTCATCACAACATTTCATTTAAAGATCAATAATGTACATGCACTGACAAATCTTCGTATTTCTATTCGCATTCCCGTTTGCGTTACCAGTTTATTTAATTTTACACCCTACTTCTCCGATCGCCCGTCTATACTCTACGCTATAGCTACAGTTTCCGCGCCAGTCTGTCACGTTCCAATCATGCATAGTACGCGCAAAGCACATCCCAATTTTTTCAGATACCCCTTCATACAATGTACCGGGTGTCGCACAATTCTGTCAACAATATAATCTTAATTTTCAATAATAAAGTTTGATTTTTCATTTCATTGTAGATAGAATACAGTTGAGATATTGTAAATGCACTTATTCTCAAATGTAAAATTTAATATGAAATGTAACAATATTTGTATTGTTGATAAAATTATTTTAACATTTTATATAATTATAAATGGTTACATAGTCTTTTGGAAAAGCTGTATTATTATGTGAAAACTAAAATATTTCTATTATAACTACCTATTTCTTGTCGCTAAACGATGGAAATTAACCTGTTAGAACCGAATTCGTCTATTCATGTTGGTAAATTATTATTATTTAATTAATATATATCAAACTGTCACTTTTATTTGTGTTGAAAATACTGAGTTGAAAAAGACAATCAAGCGTTCAAATTCTCTCGCTATTTAATAAACATAGTGTGCTTTTGTTCTTTATTCATATGTTTTTGTTCATAAAAACTGTCATATTAAAAAATATTATTTAAACACAGAATACATTTCTTGTCGTGTTATATATGAGTTATTGGTTTTATTTATTTTACATAGTCTTACAAATACGCTTAATACTGCACATAATCACAATTTGGTATGCACAAAATACGATAACTGCAAGTAGAAATTTTATAAATGAACAAATAATTGCAATTTAATAGTTGATATCTATTTTTAATATACCTTCGCCTATTGTTAGGATGTTAGGAAAAATGTTCATTTTTCTAATAATAATAAAATATTTATATTAAAATTTTATATATATTTTAACATAAGAAGTGTACGTACAATAATTTGAGTTACTTGATCAATTTGTCCAAGAATAAGTGAATTTATAGGTTTTTGGGGTCGCTGAACACGAATTTGAGGTCAGATTTGAAAAATTCGAAATGGCGGCCAAAAAGTTATCTTAATCAATTTTTATAAAATTTTACCGGCAAATTGAAAACACATCAATAAACACTACTGCCGCATATAGGAAGAATGTGGACTACTAGACTAACCTTCGGTCGGTACAGTAACTAGTCGAGGAGCGCGCGGCGAACTTGCTGCCTGAGCGCCCGTCACCGCTCAGGACATCGGTCCGTTCAAAGCCGTGTAGCGACGGAACTAATTCACGGATCGCCTAATCATTTTACCCACATATTCTAGACAGTTATAGCATTTGATTTATGCAATAAAAAAAATCGATCTTTTAAAAAAATTATAAAAGAATCCCCCCTTAAGGGGGGAAATACATGTAAATGTATTTTTTTTCGATTTTGCTGATATAATTGCTTATACATCGAAGATTTATCCAGCAAAATATCTAACCAATCAGAAATGTATTTACCGAGAAAAAGGCACTTTTCTACCTACGCTTTGGTAGCCGCTTTGGCTAACCGACGACTTTAAGGGGGGAGATACATGTAAAAAAAAATTTTTTTTTATTTTTTTTTTAAATAAATTAATTGCTTATACATCGAAAATTTATCCAGCAAAATATCTAACCGATCAGAAATGTATTTACTGAGAAAAAGGCATTTTTCTACCTGCGCCTCGGTAGCCGCTTTGGCTAACGGGCGACTTTAAATAAGTTTTTTTCGAATCTTTTTTTTACAAATGGCGGGCGTGATAAGTCGAGCAATTTTCATACAAATGAGTTGAAACTTTGTGTGTTTAAAAGGAAATAGAATTTTATTCTATATGAAATTCTGATATAACGAAAATATTAACATTAAATTATTTTTAGGGGTGTCTAAAGTAAAAAAAAATGCTGAAAATTTGACCTTTTTTTTCACAATGAGTTAAAATAATAAAATATCCGTTTTTCTTGTAGTTTTCGTAATTCACATAGAACAAAATATATCAGAGAATCATGATCAGTGACTAAAAATCAAAAAAAAAATTATTTCCGGCTCCAGGAATTCCCGCCAATCGACCGGGCAAAGCGAACGCGACATCAATTAAGATTGGTTTCAAGATCACCCAGAGGTCACAGAAAGTTAAAGAAATTCATAAGTGTAGTTGATTATATGTCACATAGAATAAAAGAAACTACAGCATTGTAGGTTGTTTCATTCAGCCAAAAAAAAATTCTAAAAAACCTTATTTTTTTAGGTCGTTACATGTATTTCCCCCCTTAAGTAAATTACACAGCTCTGTTTGACCTGCATATTTAAATGGCAAATAGCAAAAAATGTGGTATTATATTAATCGTGTCTTTAACCCATTTCTCGGTCCCACATTCTCCATCTATCTCACTCTATTTTCTATTATTTCTTGTTATAATTGAATATTTTTTGGCAGATCGCGAAGCTCTAAAGTTTTATTAGTGTTTCCGTTATATATATATATATATATATATATATATATATATATATATATATATATATATATTTTAATTTCATATAATTGTTTTTTTTTAACTGAAATTTAAACAATATAGAGAAATTAATTGACGCGGATATTTTTAGCTTTAACATAAGGAAGTTAAATTTAACTGGTACAGTTGTTATTGTCTCTTCATGTCCAGTACAGTTTTCGTTCCGGCATGGTTGAAAATTTCCGATCAAATTAAGGGTGGTTTTAATTGCTTTCCCAAAATTTTCCGACGATATCAAGTCATGTTCTACCGAGATTTGCATGATGGGAGTTACAATTTTATCGCAAGATTTGTTGCATTTGAAGGTCTGTATAATCGGTGGTCCATTTTGGAAGAGTTTAGTCGCCATTTCTTCTACGTGCACATCACAGGGAACTGCATGGAAAGAATCCATTACCTGGTTGGATCCAAACAAATCTACTAGAATTTCTGCTCTTGTTCTGTATGTTTGTGTTCTGATATTGTTGTCACAAACATTCGCAATCATTTTGAACAATAGAATATCCCATGACCCAAATATATCTCTCAAGTGCAGCCTATTAATTGCGGCCCATGTCATTAACTCACTTAATAAATCAAACGCGCTCGTGTTTGCAAAAGAATATTTGCAGCCATACAGCGTGACAACTTTTAACGAGGTTTTCGAACTGTTTTTCAGAACTGGGCATTTCAACGTTTTATTTGAAACGTTGAAGTTATGGTTTGTCAGAACAACTCCCAAATGAAGATTTTGCTTCTTCTTATACCAAAAAGTAAAAAGTATATGTATTTTTCGTAGTTTGGTTTTTTATTGATAAAAAATATTGTTAAATGACAGTTGTAAGTTTTTATATTTTTACGCTTGAATAAAAATAATTGATACTTGAAACGTTTATTTTTGCATCAACATTTTTCGTATACTTTAGCAAAATTAATCATAAAAATTTTGTATAATATAATTATGACTCACTTGTCTTCCGACTGTATATTATTATTATTATATTATCTGCAGTTACACCTGGATCTAAAATTTTAACAAAAATTATCGTTAATTTATAACATATTGTTTGTAAATAACTTAATATTATATTCTATATCTCTATACTCGATTTCTTCGTCTGCAATCAGAATATTTGCATCATAGATTATATTTGCTGCTCGTTCCGGAGTATACATTAGCATTCGTTGTTTCGATAAACATCGGAAACGGCCTTTGAGTATCCAATTCGTTCTTTCTATCACATTTCTAACCGAACAAAGTTCATTATTAAAATGGGCTTCTGGAAATCCTTCTTCAACGGCTACAAATGGCGTGACTAGTAGAGTTAAATATTTTTATACCAACTACATGTGAAGTTTTATCTCCGTCCTCATATTGTTAATGAACGAACCTCCTAATATTGCTCATTTTCCAAATAGCCGCATCATGAACTGATCCAGAAAAACGTGCGTTACATCCATCCAATAATTTTTGAATTACTGTCTGATATCTGTAAAATAACATAGGTAAGAAATTACAAATATCAATTAATAAATATGTACATTCTTACAATCATAAAGTTCATAGAATGTTTTCCTTTTCTATTTATATATAAAAAAGGTGCATGAATATTATGTTACAGGTGGAGCAATAATATCAACATGAGTTCAATCAATAACTTCAATTACTCCTCTTGCTCCCCATTTATTAAAAAAAATCTAAAAATAAACTAATATTAGTAATTTTATGGTATCTTATAATAAGTATATAGATCTCCTGCCATTCTTTTATTATATTTTTATCTTGTAGATTTGTTGGAAATTTAATTTTTTGACGGAATAGGTTAGTTGTAATTTCTACTGTAACTTCGTTAATTATTCTGCTTATGGATGGTTGACTAACAGCAAGCCAAAAATTATTTTCAACTAATCCCCGGTAAGATCCCGACGCTAACAAATTAACCGCTAAAAACTCAACCAAACCTGAACATTTTAAAAATAATAACTACATGCAGTACACATTATACAAACTTTTAACTTTTATGTGAAGCTCAATTGAAGTTATTGGTATATGAGGTTCTAATAAAGTTAATAATTTTAACAAACTTTGTTCATTTAATCGAAACATTTGTATAAATTGTAATTCTAGCATATGAAATGCATTAAAGTTATGTCGCAAAGTTTTCTTTGTATCCTCATGTAATTTCTAAAACTTAAAATGTTTAAAATTGAAAATAAAACATATTCAAAAATTATGTGTTATGCTCTTCTTCTAAAATTGCAGGAATCATTACTATTTGATTAAAATTGTTCATTTTTCTTTTAAACAATTTTATGCAGATAACACTAAACTACTACAGGCAGAATGACAGTGCCTGTAAGAATAATCAGAATCTGTAAGAACTTAAAGAAATCTGTTAAGTTACAGGTGTGCATGGAAACCAATTTTCCTGTAAGTGCTTACAGGTCTTACAGGTTGCTGTTACTGGTGTTACAGGTTCACAGAGAATTCCACTATAAATATACTTATTATTTTTTTATATCTATAAAAAATATATTTTAAATCTATGTATAATTTATAAACGAATCCATGTGACTACCACATGGTTATATTTATAATTTTGTGACTTTTATTTATAATTATTTTTATTATATTTTAATATTTTTAACCTTTAATATCTTTAACTTATAAACATATCCATGTAACTGGGCGTTATGTATATAAACAAAGGAGAATAATAATAATAGCACTTGGTTTTAGGTTTAAATTTTTTTATTGTACTATAAATACTCGATGTATATTTCGGCTTCCTAGGCTATCATCAGGAGGCTGACTAAAATCCAATATTATTTATTTACTAGCTGGCCCGGCAAACGTTGTCTTGCCTTTATTTTAATGTGTATATAAAATTTTTTATGAATCAATGAAATGAAGAATGAAAAAATCAATTACATTTCTCATATTATAATTATTTTCAATTTATTTGGAATCAATTTCTTTCACACTTTTCTATATTTTTTCTGGGGCCCCCAGGGCCGTAGAATTCTTTGCGGGAGTGTACTCAACAACTTCCCAAAGTTACAAATTTATTTATTTATTTATATCTATTTTTATTTTATTGAGTTTGGCTAAACGGAACCCCATTGATCAGCTATCGACCGGGGTTAAAAAATATAAAATGCTATTAAAAAGTAAGGGTTGGTGGTAGGAGGGTAAAAATTTAGGACTAAATGTATTTTTTAATGGCACACCACAAAAAAATAACAAAAAAAAAATTATCCAAAAAATAAAAAACACTTCGGGGTATAAAAATTAATTATAAACCTATTCTCATACCTACTAAATATACGTATAAAATTTTATCAAAATCGGTCAAGCCGTTTCGGAGGAGTATAAACACAAAAACTGTGACACTTGATGCAATCGCGCCATTCTCTCACGTGCACCAGTATTGTCTTGCTGGATTTGTTCTGCGTTTCTGTTGGCTCTTGTATTCTGCGTCGATATAGCGTTACGTGTTTTACGACACAAAGAAGCCCCTCTACGACGTTTTGGCATTGTACTTTACTTTTAAAATGTATTGAAAAGTCTTGAATTATTTAGGTCAACTGCATACATATGTCTTATCTGTCATTTACATTATTCAATTGTTAATTGAACAAAAAAATAGTTCATGTGACAGATGTGATTATTTGTATTAAAAAAATAAATATAAGCGTTTTTTATATTAGATATTAAAAAATAGGGGTTAGTGTTAGGAGGGTAAAAATTTAGGACTAAATGTATTTTTTAATCGCACACCATAAAAAAATAACTAAAAAAAAATTTGTCAAAAAAATAAAAAAATTTTTTTTAGGGTGAACCACCCTTAACACTTAGGGGTATAAACCTATTGTTATGAACCTATTCTCATACCTACTGAATATACATATAAAATTTCATCAAAATCGGTCAAGCCGTTTCGGAGGAGTATTAATACGAACACTGTGACACTGGAATTTTATATATTAGATATACAATTTTTTTTTAACTAAAAATAACGGTTCAAAATAGATTGAGCAATGGGAGACGACAATAAATCCAATTGTTTTTCTTGAGAATTTCATTATTGTTAACAGATTTCTTAATTTCCATTGCTTCTAAAAATTCTAATTTTAAACCCTTATCGCAAACATGTAAAATTTTTAAATTAACAATTTCACATTTATGATTAAATTCAACACAATGTTTAGCTACATTATCAAGCGAATCCGGTTTTAACTTTTTCCTACAGCCCGAAACCAGCAAAATTCCGTGATCTCAGCAAATTAAGGGATTTACGACAGTTGGCCAAAATAAAAATCGCCAAAACCGCACAAGCCCAGTGCCGACACTATAACCTTCGGCATCGAGCATGGCAATGTCAAATCGGGGACCAAGTCATGGGACGCGAACACCCGTTATCCGTGGCCGCTAAAGGTTTTGCCGCCAAACTCGCGCCGCGATATTCAGGGCCGTGGTCGATAATTAAAAAATAGTCAGCTAACGTTTATGACCTGCGTGGTGAGCGAGGACAAAAACTACGTAAAATCCACATCAAAGATTTGAAACTGGTCCCCGATTAATTTTTCCAGATGGGACCGATTGAGGAAGATGATGCCACCGCGCCGTGGATCCGGCGCCGTACTCAACCATCCCGGGTGGGAGGTAAGGGCAAGGGGGCGAGAGATAATTCTCTCGTATCGAGTACGGCCCGGATACATTCCATCTAGGTCAGGCAAAAGACCCATACGGATATTAAGTAATGTGGTCATCCGTCCAGCCAATGTGCCCACTTTTCCGGCTCCCATCCGCCTACACGAACCTCCACTGAAGCCCCGCCCTCCGCCGACGCTGTGGCAGCCAGGAATGGGAGATGAAGTGGTCCGACAGGCTTTGACGGACCATTTTGGTCCACCACCAACGTTCGTCGACGCCGAAAGCCTGCCAGTAGACTTCATCGCTAATTCCATCCGACGATAAGAAGCTAGAAGACTTAGTAGCATCTTTATCTCCAACGCGTACCATCACCCCGACTAACCCTAGGAGACAACCGACCCCAGTGGCGATCTGTCCGCCACGGCCAAGAACGCCCCCTGCGTAGCCGATGCCGTCCAACCCCTGTACCAGCCAGGCCAAGATGTCGCGACGTCAGGAGACGGAGCAGGAGGTACAGTGTTTGCTGGAAGAGGGGTCGCAGCCAAACCAGCTGGAACGGCTGCTTCAGCAGCTGCGTCCCCGAGGACAGTCAACGTCGAGACGGTGTCGGTACCAGCTGCCAAACGGAAGATGGGTCACCATCCCGGGAGTGAAGCCAGGAGCCAACCCCTTCCGTTAGGTGTGCCCCCCCCCCCCCGTGATAGTGACACAAAAGTGAAAGAGTGCCGTGTAGTGTCGCGACCGCCAGGAACGCTCGTAGGATAAGGTAGATTAAGTATGTTAGGTTAAATAATAATAATTTACTAACATGAATAGACGAATTAGGTTCCAACAGGTTAATTTCCATCGTTTAGCGACAAGAAATAGGTAGTTATAATAGAAATATTTTAGTTTTCAAGTAATAATACAGATTTTCCAAAAGAATATGTAACCATTTATAATATACAGTTGAGTTACTCGATCAATTTGTCCCAGAATAAGTGGATTTATAGGTTTTTGGGGTCGCTGAACACGAATTTGAGGTCAGATTTGAAAAATTCGAAATGGCGGCCAAACAGTTATCTTAATCAATTTTTATAAAATTTTACTGGCAAATTGAAAACACATCAATAAACACTACTGCATATAGGGGGGGGGGGCTACGCCCCCCCAGGGCCGTAGGATTCTTTGCGGGAGTGTACTCAACAACTTCCCAAAGTTACAAATTTATTTATTAATTTATTTATTTATATCTATTTTTATTTTATTGAGTTTGGCTAAACGGAACCCCATTGATCAGCTATCGACCGGGGTTAAAAAATATAAAATGCTATTAAAAAGTAAGGGTTGGTGGTAGGAGGGTAAAAATTTAGGACTAAATGTATTTTTTAATGGCACACCACAAAAAAATAACAAAAAAAAATTATCCAAAAAATAAAAAATTTTTTTTTAGGGTGAGCCACCCTTAACACTTCGGGGTATAAAAATTAATTATAAACCTATTCTCATACCTAGTAAATATACGTATAAAATTTTATCAAAATCGGTCAAGCCGTTTCGGAGGAGTATAAACACAAAAACTGTGACACTTGATGCAATCGCGCCATTCTCTCACGTGCACCAGTATTGTCTTGCTGGATTTGTTCTGCGTTTCTGTTGGCTCTTGTATTCTGCGTCGATATAGCGTTACGTGTTTTACGACACAAAGAAGCCCCTCTACGACGTTTTGGCATTGTACTTTACTTTTAAAATGTATTGAAAAGTCTTGAATTATTTAGGTCAACTGCATACATATGTCTTATCTGTCATTTACATTATTCAATTGTTAATTGAACAAAAAAATAGTTCATGTGACAGATGTGATTATTTGTATTAAAAAAATAAATATAAGCGTTTTTTATATTAGATATTAAAAAATAGGGGTTAGTGTTAGGAGGGTAAAAATTTAGGACTAAATGTATTTTTTAATCGCACACCATAAAAAAATAACTAAAAAAAAATTTGTCAAAAAAATAAAAAAATTTTTTTTAGGGTGAGCCACCCTTAACACTTAGGGGTATAAACCTATTGTTATGAACCTATTCTCATACCTACTGAATATACATATAAAATTTCATCAAAATCGGTCAAGCCGTTTCGGAGGAGTATTAATACGAACACTGTGACACTGGAATTTTATATATTAGATATACAATTTTTTTTTAACTAAAAATAACGGTTCAAAATAGATTGAGCAATGGGAGACGACAATAAATCCAATTGTTTTTCTTGAGAATTTCATTATTGTTAACAGATTTCTTAATTTCCATTGCTTCTAAAAATTCTAATTTTAAACCCTTATCGCAAACATGTAAAATTTTTAAATTAACAATTTCACATTTATGATTAAATTCAACACAATGTTTAGCTACATTATCAAGCGAATCCGGTTTTAACTTTTTCCTACAGCCCGAAACCAGCAAAATTCCGTGATCTCAGCAAATTAAGGGATTTACGACAGTTGGCCAAAATAAAAATCGCCAAAACCGCACAAGCCCAGTGCCGACACTATAACCTTCGGCATCGAGCATGGCAATGTCAAATCGGGGACCAAGTCATGGGACGCGAACACCCGTTATCCGTGGCCGCTAAAGGTTTTGCCGCCAAACTCGCGCCGCGATATTCAGGGCCGTGGTCGATAATTAAAAAATAGTCAGCTAACGTTTATGACCTGCGTGGTGAGCGAGGACAAAAACTACGTAAAATCCACATCAAAGATTTGAAACTGGTCCCCGATTAATTTTTCCAGATGGGACCGATTGAGGAAGATGATGCCACCGCGCCGTGGATCCGGCGCCGTACTCAACCATCCCGGGTGGGAGGTAAGGGCAAGGGGGCGAGAGGTAATTCTCTCGTATCGAGTACGGCCCGGAGACATTCCATCAAGGTCGGGCAAAAGACCCATACGGATATTAAGTAATGTGGTCATCCGTCCAGCCAATGTGCCCACTTTTCCGGCTCCCATCCGCCTACACGAACCTCCACTGAAGCCCCGCCCTCCGCCGACGCTGTGGCAGCCAGGAATGGGATATGAAGTGGTCTGACAGGCTTTGACGGACCATTTTGGTCCACCACCAACGTTCGTCGACGCCGAAAGCCTGCCAGTAGACTTCATCGCTAATTCCATCCGACGATAAGAAACTAGAAGACTTAGTAGCATCTTTATCTCCAACGCGTACCATCACCCCGACTAACCCTAGGAGACAACCGACCCCAGTGGCGATCTGTCCGCCACGGCCAAGGACGCCCCCTGCGTAGCCGATGCCGTCCAACCCCTGTACCAGCCAGGCCAAGATGTCGCGACGTCAGGAGACGGAGCAGGAGGTACAGTGTTTGCTGGAAGAGGGGTCGCAGCCAAACCAGCTGGAACGGCTGCTTCAGCAGCTGCGTCCCCGAGGACAGTCAACGTCGAGACGGTGTCGGTACCAGCTGCCAAACGGAAGATGGGTCACCATCCCGGGAGTGAAGCCAGGAGCCAACCCCTTCCGTTAGGTGTGCCCCCCCCCCCCCCGTGATAGTGACACAAAAGTGAAAGAGTGCCGTGTAGTGTCGCGACCGCCAGGAACGCTCGTAGGATAAGGTAGATTAAGTATGTTAGGTTAAATAATAATAATTTACTAACATGAATAGACGAATTAGGTTCCAACAGGTTAATTTCCATCGTTTAGCGACAAGAAATAGGTAGTTATAATAGAAATATTTTAGTTTTCAAGTAATAATACAGATTTTCCAAAAGAATATGTAACCATTTATAATATACAGTTGAGTTACTCGATCAATTTGTCCCAGAATAAGTGGATTTATAGGTTTTTGGGGTCGCTGAACACGAATTTGAGGTCAGATTTGAAAAATTCGAAATGGCGGCCAAAAAGTTATCTTAATCAATTTTTATAAAATTTTACCGGCAAATTGAAAACACATCAATAAACACTACTGCATATAGGGGGGGGGGCTACGCCCCCCCAGGGCCGTAGAATTCTTTGCGGGAGTGTACTCAACAACTTCCCAAAGTTACAAATTTATTTATTAATTTATTTATTTATATCTATTTTTATTTTATTGAGTTTGGCTAAACGGAACCCCATTGATCAGCTATCGACCGGGGTTAAAAAATATAAAATGCTATTAAAAAGTAAGGGTTGGTGGTAGGAGGGTAAAAATTTAGGACTAAATGTATTTTTAATGGCACACCACAAAAAAATAACAAAAAAAAATTATCCAAAAAATAAAAAATTTTTTTTTAGGGTGAGCCACCCTTAACACTTCGGGGTATAAAAATTAATTATAAACCTATTCTCATACCTAGTAAATATACGTATAAAATTTTATCAAAATCGGTCAAGCCGTTTCGGAGGAGTATAAACACAAAAACTGTGACACTTGATGCAATCGCGCCATTCTCTCACGTGCACCAGTATTGTCTTGCTGGATTTGTTCTGCGTTTCTGTTGGCTCTTGTATTCTGCGTCGATATAGCGTTACGTGTTTTACGACACAAAGAAGCCCCTCTACGACGTTTTGGCATTGTACTTTACTTTTAAAATGTATTGAAAAGTCTTGAATTATTTAGGTCAACTGCATACATATGTCTTATCTGTCATTTACATTATTCAATTGTTAATTGAACAAAAAAATAGTTCATGTGACAGATGTGATTATTTGTATTAAAAAAATAAATATAAGCGTTTTTTATATTAGATATTAAAAAATAGGGGTTAGTGTTAGGAGGGTAAAAATTTAGGACTAAATGTATTTTTTAATCGCACACCATAAAAAAATAACTAAAAAAAAATTTGTCAAAAAAATAAAAAAATTTTTTTTAGGGTGAGCCACCCTTAACACTTAGGGGTATAAACCTATTGTTATGAACCTATTCTCATACCTACTGAATATACATATAAAATTTCATCAAAATCGGTCAAGCCGTTTCGGAGGAGTATTAATACGAACACTGTGACACTGGAATTTTATATATTAGATATACAATTTTTTTTTAACTAAAAATAACGGTTCAAAATAGATTGAGCAATGGGAGACGACAATAAATCCAATTGTTTTTCTTGAGAATTTCATTATTGTTAACAGATTTCTTAATTTCCATTGCTTCTAAAAATTCTAATTTTAAACCCTTATCGCAAACATGTAAAATTTTTAAATTAACAATTTCACATTTATGATTAAATTCAACACAATGTTTAGCTACATTATCAAGCGAATCCGGTTTTAACTTTTTCCTACAGCCCGAAACCAGCAAAATTCCGTGATCTCAGCAAATTAAGGGATTTACGACAGTTGGCCAAAATAAAAATCGCCAAAACCGCACAAGCCCAGTGCCGACACTATAACCTTCGGCATCGAGCATGGCAATGTCAAATCGGGGACCAAGTCATGGGACGCGAACACCCGTTATCCGTGGCCGCTAAAGGTTTTGCCGCCAAACTCGCGCCGCGATATTCAGGGCCGTGGTCGATAATTAAAAAATAGTCAGCTAACGTTTATGACCTGCGTGGTGAGCGAGGACAAAAACTACGTAAAATCCACATCAAAGATTTGAAACTGGTCCCCGATTAATTTTTCCAGATGGGACCGATTGAGGAAGATGATGCCACCGCGCCGTGGATCCGGCGCCGTACTCAACCATCCCGGGTGGGAGGTAAGGGCAAGGGGGCGAGAGGTAATTCTCTCGTATCGAGTACGGCCCGGAGACATTCCATCAAGGTCGGGCAAAAGACCCATACGGATATTAAGTAATGTGGTCATCCGTCCAGCCAATGTGCCCACTTTTCCGGCTCCCATCCGCCTACACGAACCTCCACTGAAGCCCCGCCCTCCGCCGACGCTGTGGCAGCCAGGAATGGGATATGAAGTGGTCTGACAGGCTTTGACGGACCATTTTGGTCCACCACCAACGTTCGTCGACGCCGAAAGCCTGCCAGTAGACTTCATCGCTAATTCCATCCGACGATAAGAAACTAGAAGACTTAGTAGCATCTTTATCTCCAACGCGTACCATCACCCCGACTAACCCTAGGAGACAACCGACCCCAGTGGCGATCTGTCCGCCACGGCCAAGGACGCCCCCTGCGTAGCCGATGCCGTCCAACCCCTGTACCAGCCAGGCCAAGATGTCGCGACGTCAGGAGACGGAGCAGGAGGTACAGTGTTTGCTGGAAGAGGGGTCGCAGCCAAACCAGCTGGAACGGCTGCTTCAGCAGCTGCGTCCCCGAGGACAGTCAACGTCGAGACGGTGTCGGTACCAGCTGCCAAACGGAAGATGGGTCACCATCCCGGGAGTGAAGCCAGGAGCCAACCCCTTCCGTTAGGTGTGCCCCCCCCCCCCCCCGTGATAGTGACACAAAAGTGAAAGAGTGCCGTGTAGTGCCGCGACCGCCAGGAACGCTCGTAGGATAAGGTAGATTAAGTATGTTAGGTTAGTGTAAGGTTAGGTTAGTTAAATTAGTTAGTAGTGTAGCAATAAGGGTTTTAGTTAAGTTGTTAAGGAAATTAGGTTTTTAAAAATAGATTAGGTTTTGACTAATTCTATGGAATACTATTTGTAAGAGAGTTATAGTAACCGATTTTCTTTTTTTTTAGGAAAGTAAGAGGGGGATGAACAGTTTTTCAATGTAAATCTCCAATTATTAGATTGTGTGTTATTTTTAATAATTTGTCAATATATATTGATATATTTTATAACTCTGTGTATATATTTAGACACAGACTAGTTTCTTATTTTCAAATGCTATGTGATTAATGTAATGTATTACTTATACTGCATTCTTGTATTCATTTTGTACTTGTTTTATGTATATTTTTTTTTCTTTTTTGTTCTTTTATCACTCCATAATTGGGACAATTGTCCTGTCGAGTGATTATATTAAAATAAATAAATAAATAAATAAATAAGAGTTCCTTTAAATTTGTGTAATGTCATGAACGAAAATTTTCTACAATAAATGGCAATTTGACAAACTCACTGACGACAAAAGGAACGAAAAGAAAAATGAAATTTCAACCCGGTAATGGAATTCTTTGTTTTTGGCACATTCTTCGGCATCAAATTTATTGCGGGGTTTCCAAGAGGGTCTTGAAGAGGAAATAAACGGCGAAAGATTACGCACGTGTCCATGAATGAATCAAAAGTAAACTGGGCATTCCTTGAACTCTTGGAAAAAGACATGGCGACGTGTGAAGAAGATCCTAAAATAATTGACACAGGGTCATGCGGTTTACATGCAGTTCACGGTACATTCCAGACGGCATTCAGGAAAACAGGTTGGTAAATCGAGTTTCTTGAAATCTATACACAATTTGTACTTGAAATCTATACACAATGTGTTCAAACAATCTCCTGCGCGGCGCGCTGACTTCGTGTCTGTAGCGAAGTCTAAGGATTTTCCTTTGAAATTCTGCAATTGCCGTTGGCTCGAAAACGTTCTCACTTGCGAGAAAGCAATCAAGATTTTGCCTTATCTGAAGGTCTATTTTACGAGTAAGAATGTGAAGTTGCCAAACACTTACTCAGTGAAGAAGTCAGCAGAGATTCTTCAAGACCAACTTTTGCTTCTCAAGCTAAACTTTATCTTGACGGTGGCTTCTGGATTTGAACCCTTCTTGAAGGAGTTCCAGACGTCAAAGCCAATGTTTTCGTTCCTGCACTTGGCTGTAGAGAACATAATTCGAGAGTTAATGAAACGGTTCATAAAACCCAACGTGTTGGAAGACGCTAATACTCCGTACAAACTGATAAACATCGACATAAAGAATGTTGAAAATGGCGTGAATCTTTGACAAGTTAAGATCCGTCCAGCTGCCAAGAATTCGCTTGAAGAAGCTCGTGTTCAGGAGGTGGACAAGGACAAATACAGACTGGAGGCGAGAAACTTTCTTGTACATATGGTTGGAAAACTGCTCGAGAGGCGAATCATTTGAATCATTTTTATGTGGTGAAACCAAAGACAAATTACTAATACCAGACATGTCTTGAATTTGAATTTTTTTTTCAGATATTTCATTTCTGGATGGATAATGTAAATAATGAGGCGATACTGCTGGCGATATATTACTAGTATAATTTATATTTTCATTACATTCTTCAACGCTGTCGTTATTTGGTCTTTCCTCATTCATATAATGTTCTCCATATTTAATTAGCATTTCCATTTCTGCCAGTGTATCATTTAATTCCGATTGTTCACTTACATTAAATTGTGATTGATCTGTTGAATTTTCCAAAACAAGCGATTTAAAAAGATTTAATATTTCGGACGATTCTGTTCGGACAGAAACATTTGTAGCCTCTTCAATTTTTCTGAAATACCATATATATATATTACGTTTACAATAAATTTATCATTTTTAAATGCAATATAGACTTACATATTTGGAATATCATTTTCTACATATTCGCGAAAGCCGCTTCTTGTCTAGATCCGAAAAAAAATAGCTGCTAAGGCTCAAAGTTGCAAAACTGAGAAATGCGTTGAAATGCTCTTAACGAGCCTTTATGTGTCTATGCGTCAGTCCGATCGAGCAATCCTTCAGTTTTGTCACTTTGTCTCATCCATCAACTAACATCGTAAAATCAAATTTCTTATACATTTATTGTTATCAATTATTGGGTGATATATGATTGCTAATAATAGCTGAAATATTAACCAATTATTATTCAAAACCATTTATACCAAAAACAACATTATCATATCATGCTATCAATTTTAAGTAGAAGTTGATATTCAACAGGATAACAATTATATTAAAATTATCTACTTTTATGTAAAAAATTTGTGTAAATTTTGTGGAAATTAGTTTAAATCTATTTATAATGTTACATTTATTTGAAGATTAAGTGTATAAGTTTAATATGATACACTTCATTGATCCATTTTAAGTCATAGTGAGTAGTATTTTTAAGTTATAATTTTATTAAATATACGTAAAATTGACATTTCACTGGCGTTTCAATCAAATTTCGAGTTAATTCTCGTTACCTGCTGGTGCAGCTACCTGTCTGACTTAGGTCTTTGTCAGCACATATCGATGCCGAGTTTGTTAATAAACCAGTGACTGTCAAAAGTGGGTACCATGAATACTTCAACTGAAGATGATGCGAAATCCTGTTTCAAATGTAAAGAAGAGTTTAATGGAGATATAATCGTTGGTTGTGACGGATTAAGTAAGAAGTGGTATCATTTAAAATGTGCAGGTCTCTCTGACAAGGTATACTCTGTCATTAAATCTTGTGATGGTTTAAAATGGTTTTGTGAAAATTGTAAAAACCTTGATGATACATATGTTTCCTTACAAGCGGTTAAAGATATTGTTAATGATGCTTTAAAAAAATATCAAAATGAGATTGATTTAATTAAAAAAATGTTAGAATCTGTATCTGAAGAAAAAATATCAACAAAGTCTACATATAAAGATATAGTTAAAAAGAATCCTCCAGTAATAATTAAACCAAAAATTAGTCAAGAATGCACCGATACAAGAAAAGAAGTACAAGAAAAAATAAAACCATCTGAATTATAAGTTGGGGTTACGTCTATAAAAAATGTTAAAGGTGGGGGTATTTTAGTTCAATGTGATAAAAATGATGATATTAAAAAGTTAAGTGAAGAGGTATCTAATCAATTGGGGAATAAATATGATGTCAATGTGGGTACTTTAAAGAACCCTATTGTGAAAATTGTTGGTATAAATGAAAGAATGAGTTCTCAACAAATTTTTAAAAATTTAAAAGCACAGAATAGCATAATTAATTCGGATTCAATAATTACTGTTATAAACATGTGGGAAAGAAAGAATAAATTTTCTGTAATTATCAAAGTAGATGTTGGAACTTTTGCAGCTTTGGCTAAAGAAGGTAAAGTAAATATAGGCTGGGATCGGTGTCCCATTTATAAAGAGTTTCAAATTTTACGTTGTTTTAAGTGCCAGGGATACAATCATAAAGCTAAAGAGTGTACAAATCCTACAGCTTGCAGCAAGTGCGGTGGTAACCTTAAACATAGTGAATGCACATCAGAGTTTGCAACTTGTGTGAATTGTACCACAATTAATAAGAAATTACAATTGCAATTTAATACTGCGCATACAGCAGCGGATCGCAAGTGTCCAGTGTTTTTAAAAAAAATTAAAATGCACAAGAGTAAAACTAGATACTTGAAGAAATCAAAGAAAAAATCAGGCTTTATCTATTATATTAATGCGCAAAGCTACTTGTCAAACAAAACTGAAATTGAGTATATCATTCATGATATTCAACCTTCTGTTTTTTGTTTATCTGAAGCACGAGTTACAAGTGATATAGAAAATACTGAAATTCATATTGATGGATATAAAACTATTCGGTGTAATTTCGATAGCAGACACACTGGATGAGTAATAATTTTAGTTCAGGAAGATATTAACTGTAATGTTCTCGAAAGTATTCAAGTTCAAAATAAGTGGTGGTTTTTATCAATATCGTTAGTACTTAATACTGTAAAATACATATTAGGCGTGTTATACTGATCGCCAAGTGGTAGCACTTCGGTTTTTCTGTCATTTCTCGATAATTGGTTTGAGAACTTGGTTATTAGTGACAGAAATTTATTACTCATTGGTGATTTTAATATAGATTGGAAAAGTAACAACTTTTATTGTGCTAAAATTAAAGATTTGATCGAAAATTACGGATATAAACAACTGATCAGTGACTATACCCCAAAATTGCAGATCATCAGTCTATTGAAATAAAGTGCGGTAATATCCCAAATTTGTATCAGCAAAAATCTAAATCTATTAAGAAATTTAATACGAACATTATGAACAATGAGCTATTCAAGTGTAATTGGAAATATTCAATTAGTGATGCTAACGCATTTTTTGATAATATGTACACTAACATTAGTAATTGTTTAAAAAATAGTACTGACTATATAACTATATACAATCAGAATAAGTGGTATAATGTAAATATAAATAATGCTATAAAAAATAGAAACAATGCTTATAAAACATTCATTTTCACAGAATATATAGATGATTGGTATATTTATAAACAATACAGAAACACAGTTACGTCAGTTATAAGAAAAGAAAAACGAACATACTACTCTAACATGATAAACAAATATAAATTTGATCTTAAGTTAATGTGGAAAACCTTGAAACAAATTATTAATAGCAATAACAAAAATAATATAGAGTCAGTAGTTTTTCAAAATATCAAATATACTTGTCAATGATATAGATAAAAAATTTAATAATTATTTTATTAATAGTATAAAAGACAGGGCCGTTCCTGGCGGGGGTGCAAAAGGTGCATCCGCACTAGGACGGCCAGCCGAAAGGGCGTCCGTGGTCCACTTTTAGCCTCAAGTAGCCGCTTTTGGATTTTGCTTGTAAATAATCGCTTTTGTGTTTAAAATTGTTTAATCAGCATTCGTGCTTTCTGAGGTTACGATGTATATAATTTTTCATACAACGCCAGCAGAGTGGTTTGCTGAGTTTGTACTGTACTCGGGGATTCCCAAAAAATGTTTGTGATCAGAACGCACCGGTTCACACTTGCGCCCTACACTGAATAAAGTCGCACAATTATACGTTTTTTATTCAGCTTACGACTTGGTCGTTAAAAAAATTGAGACTTTTCTCAGC
Source organism: Clivina fossor (assembly GCA_963966155.1). Lineage (NCBI taxonomy): Eukaryota > Metazoa > Arthropoda > Insecta > Coleoptera > Carabidae > Clivina > Clivina fossor. Next base: position 32,435,238 of record OZ014551.1, on the reverse strand, counting down.
AAATTAAAACTGATTTAAGAAACATCGAATTTACACTTTTTTATGAATGTTTATGTAGTCTTTCGTTTCTTTATCCTAAAAAATATGATTGAAATGAATATATCTTAAATAAAACCTTTATTGTTTTATTATTTAAAAATGTAATCCAAACTCGGCCTTAAATACTCCTAATAAATCCAAAACTTCCATAAATAGTAAAACATTCCAAAAAGATCCAGAAAAAAACCCATAATTCAATAAAAGAAATAAAATTAATAATAAAATAAATCATGTTAATTTTTAAGGGCGGCTATTTCTTTTTTGCACCTGGGCGGCTATCATTCCAGGAACGGCCCTGATAATAGATATACGTAAAAATATAAATATTTATCCTTACTTCATTAGCACTGCTATATCATATGTAAATAAAGTGGATAATACTGGTTTAGTTCAATTTAAATCTATTTCAATAGGAGAATTAAAACAAATTGTTTTCTCTCAAGCTAATAAAGTATAAATCAGTTTATAAATACAAAAAGAAGTTATATATATATATATATATATATATATATATATATATATATATATACAACATTTTACTTCCAAATATACTTCTGAATGACGAAATTTCTGTATATACTTTAAGTTTGTTAAGAACTGAACATATAAGAATAGAATTTGTTTTTTGAGGAGTGGATTGATAAATATCTGGAAGTAGATTTGTTTCTCACTTCCGAATGACGAGAGATACATTTCATAAACTATTAATAATAGTAGGAGAAGCTAAAGAAACTGAAAATGAACAAAAATACCTCATTATGGCGGAAACCCAATTAGTTCGGAAAAAGCTCTATTGGCTACACTTTGGTGTCTGGCGAACGTATTTTACCCTTGGTGGCACGGGTTAGTTCAACTGACAAAATCTAAAAAAATTCCACAATTTTTTTCTCCTCAAACTTAAAACTTTTGCGGGGAGTGACCTGAAAAATTCGAAGTTTTGCAAAATGAGGGACACCCTAATATTTACTGGTCTAAATTCCTCAATTTTGCTTGTACCAGCCACTTTTATTATTGGGATAATAATGGATAATTTTAATGTATTAGGAACAACAGCCTGTTGTAAAGACAAATTTATGAATTCTAAAAGTGGATAACCTAGTATATGAAAATATTTTTTAAGTAATTTCATATTAATATCATGTAAAAACATTGTTAATGGCTCATTTTTTCTTTAAACTGTCATAATAATATCTATTTAAATAAAAGAAATCAATCTTTTTTTTCTGATTAACATGATTGTAAGTACTTACAGTCTATGAAAAAAATAATAATAACTTCCATTTTCTGCTAATAATAAACCAACTATAACAGAAAATATCTTTAGTCAAAATCAAAATCACGTGGTCTTGTTATGGTTGATATATGAATTTTAAAATGGATCTAACAGACGTTGAAAGTGAATTTGTGAAGAAAATTTATGAAATTAATAATGAGACCTGGGAAATAGATGGAAGCATTTAATTTCACAATAACTTTTGTACTGGTTAGTAAATATTCCACATTAATACTATTTAAAATATTCAAATTAAGATTAGAATTGTTTTCTTTTTATAACTAAATATTTACTTGTAAATATTACAATAATTTATTATATGTATGTCTCTATGATCATTTATCACTGATTTGCCATATTACATTTTTAGATATTGATTTTACTATGGGATGTTGTAAGCAGTTTTTAAAAAATGATGTGCAAGGTATAAGTATATCATTTTATTTAACTAAAACTATTATTTTTTATTAATTTAGTTAATTTAATTTTTAATTTTTATTTTATTCTACGACTATAATTTTAATTGTTTTATTGTTATTAATTTATTATTTTACTATTTTACAAAGAAACGACTTTCTATTTTAAAGATTTTATCTACAGACAAACTGTTAGCAATAGTCATGTAATAATAAAAACCAAAATTATATATTTTATCAACAATATCATACATTCATTTCATACATTGTCAACCCTGAAGAAGCCAAAAAACTCTTGGCGAAATATTGGTCGCAACAATAAATTGATTGAATGATGATTTTTTCATTTTAATAATCAATAACATATACCGTAATCCCGTAACAATTCATTACATATTCGTCACGGTAGTAATTTCATATCATTTCATTATATATATATATATATATATACAGGGTGTAACAGAATAACTATTCCTAATTTTAACTGGAATATCCTGGGCTCAGAATATGAAGATTTAATGCAAATCACTGAGATAAAATGTGGCTCCTTACTAAGCTACTGGGTGTTTTATATAAAAATTTAAAAACGATTTTTGCCCAGTACTTTAAAACTATTTGACGTATCCTTATCATACTTGGCAGGAAATGTAGGTACCGTACACCATACTAAATTATGTTAAATAAAAATTTCTGGCTACTGCCAGTGGCGTACAACAGGGGCAAGTGAAAGGTTGATCCTTCCTAAATTCTACGCCACTGGCGGAATTGTCATTTTAGCACAATTTTTCGATTCTCCAATACTTGCTGTGTAAGAAACATACTCTTCCTTTGTAACGATAAAGTCACTGTTTTTCGAGATATTTAAAGTTAAACATAAGCTGCACCCTTGGGATTTTTTCAAAATTTGCTTAAAAAAATCTAAAAAAAATCAGTAAAATAGAGAAAAAAATTAGCTACATAATATCTAAGTAACTTTTTTTCTAACTCATTTTGGTTTGGCTGGAAAAATTATTGAAAATTAATATTTTTTGCATTTTATTTTTTTTTTTTCAATAATTTTTACAGCCAAATCAGAATGAGTTAGAGAAAAAAGTTACTTAATTATCATGTAGCTAATTTTTTTTTCTATTTTACTGAATTTTTTCAGATTTTTTTGAGCAAATTTTGAAAAAATCCCAAGGGTGCAGCTTATGTTTAACTTTACATATCTCGAAAAACAATGACTTTATCGTTACAAAGGAAGAGTATGTTTTTTACACAGCAAGTATTAGAGAATCGAAAAATTGTGCTAAAATAACAATTCCGCCAGTGGCGTAGAATTTAGGAAGGATCAACCTTTCACTTGCCCCTGTTGTACGCCACTGGCAGTAGCCAGAAACTTTTATTTAACATAATTTAGCATGGTGTACGGTACCTACATTTCCTGCCAAGTATAATAAGGATACGTCAAATAGTTTTAAAGTACTGGGCAAAAATCGTTTTTAAATTTTTATATAAAACACCCTGTAGCTCAGTAAGGAGCCACATTTTATCTCAGTGATTTGCATTAAATCTTCATATTCTGAGCCCAGGATACTCCAGTTAAAATTAGGAATAGTTATTCTGTTACACCCTGTATATATATATATATATATATATATATATATATATATATATATATATATATATATATATATATATATAAGATGCGATTTGAACGCGACAGAGAACGTTTCTTCTATCAGATGAATATCAAAAAAATATGAAGATTTCCGTAATCCAAAAATTTAAAAGAATATTTTATGCAGTGAAATTCAACTTGAAATAAAAATGAAAAATTTTGCTGTATCCAGCGACAACTACAAATGAAATAAATTCATCAGTGGTACCAGTCATACAGATGATACAGATAGTTTAACATTTGAAAATGCTACGCCAAAAGTAAATAAATCAGAACGTCCGAAACGAGGGAAAAGATTGTACTAGTTTCGAAAAAGACAACAGGAAATAGAAGAAAAAAGAATTGGTGAATTAAAATACAAATAAAACGAAATGAATTATTGGAACAAATACTGATGCAATTACATTCAAATACCGAAAAATAATTCACATTTTTTAAAAAGAGTTTCTCTTAATTAGATATTTTACTATTTATGTTAGAATGATTTTTGTTTTTGTGATATTTGCATAATTAGTTAGTTAAACAAGTCGAATAAGATAGGTTGCGCTTGTAGTGCGGTGTAACATTTTTTGATTTATTAGTGTAATTTCGAATTAAAATACAACTTAAATATGTGTAAGTAATTTATTAGACTATAGATATGTGTATATAGTATAGTGAGCAAACACATTCAAACTAAAATTACAGTGACGCTAAAACTTTTGTAAAATGGCAAATAGTAATTCATTTTGTTTTAAATGTAGAATTGATTTTAATAAGGACAAAGTTATTGGATGTGATGGAGCATGTAACCATTGGTACCATTTAAAATGTTCAGGCTTAAAGGATGCTCAATATATGGTTATTAAAGATCAAACTTCCATTAAATGGTTTTGTGAAGAGTGTGTTGAAGACTCAGTTGTTTCCGGAAATGTAGTGAAATTGATTGTGGCAAAAGCCATAACAGAATATCAAAATGAAATTGACTCCTTAAAACAATATGTCAAATCTGCAGTGGAGAAAAAAAAAACGAATGGGAAGATATAAAATATGACATTAAAACACTAAAAGAACATGTCTTTTCTGCTTCCACACGTCCTTCATATGCTGTTATAGCTAAACCAGCTATTATTATAACACCTAAAACAAATCAGGAAACAAAATTAACAAGGGTAGAAATTAAGGAAAAAATAAAACCATCTGAGTTGTCTGTAGGAAATGAAAATATGATTGATGCAAAAAACGGTGCAATTGTAGTTAAATGTCAAAATGAAAAGTGATGTTAGAAAATTGGAGCAGGATGTAAAATCTAAATTATGTGATAAATATGTAGTTAAATATGGAGAACTAAAGAAACCTACAATTAAAATTGTCGGAATGGGTGAAAAGTTTTCAGAACAAGGCATTACCAATTTATTGATATCACAAAATAAAGCAATATTTCACAATGATACGGCTATTAATGTTAAATTTATAACTAAAAAAAAATCAGTATAATACTATAGTGGAGGTTGACAGTGATACATTTAAAAAAGTTATCAAACAAGGTAAAGTTAATACAGTTAATGAAGTTTACGAAGATTATAATATTTAGCGATGTTACAAATGTTGTGGATATAATCACAACATATATAATCATACAGTAAGCGATGTCACCTACCTGGGTCTTTCAATTCAAAGTAATTTAAAATGGGAAATCCAGATAGACAAACTATGCAAATGTTTGGCTCCTATGTTTTATTATGAAAAAACTTATTTGAACATTTCTAAATTGTATTATTATGCTGCTTTTTATTCAAAAATTCAATATTCAATTGTTTTCTGGGGAAAATCTTCAAAAGTAAGTAGAATTTTTGTACTTCAAAAGCGAATTATGTCCAACGCATTCTGGAATTCTCATTGTAGAATTTTATTTAAGAAATTGTCTCTAATGACAATTCCCAGTATTTATATATATGAATGTTTAATATACACTAAAATTCATTTAGAAACCTTCACTTCAACCTCAAGTTTGCATAATTATAATACTAGATCCATTAATATATTAGAAATTCCAAAACATACATTAGAAAAATTTAAAGATTTGCCCAGATATAATTGTATTATGTTTTATAATAAGCTGCCTCAAACTTTAAAGGATATTAATTCTATAAAATTATTCAAAAATAAGTTAAAGCAATTTCTAATAGAAAATTGCTTTGATTCTGTAAATGAATATTTAAATTTGTAATTATTTAATTATGTAAACATTTGTGACTTGTTCTATACCTGTGTATCTTGGTCAACAGAATAAATAAAATATTATTATTATTATTATGCCATCATCTTGCTATCCGTCGTTATTTGCCGATCCTCCTCCATAGTCACCCGTGAGGTGTCAGTTTATCCTGCACCTGGCGGAGTGGAAAAAGGACTCGACTCCCCCTGCTTTCTATCTGAACTTGTTCAACGAGTTAAAAGTAGAATTCAGTAACGCGTGTGTCATATATACGGATGGGTGAAAGTCTGCTAGTGGTACAGGTTGTGCCTATGTCGTAGAGGTGACCCATCATGTTGTCCCACTATCGCCCACGTGCTCTGTGTTTACAGCGGAGCTTACCGCCATTCACCGCGCTCTTGAGCACTGCCAAGCTGCTCATGGCCCGGAGGGCATTATTGTATGCAATGATTCGCTGTCTGCGATTACTGCGTTGCAGGATGGTTTCCCCGGTGACCCCGTTGTCCGTGTTATTCACGATAGTCTGGCCAGTTTGGCCAGGGCCGGTATAGAAGTGACAATGATGTCAATTCCTGGTCACGTGGGAATCCCTGGGAACGTTGCCGCTGATTTAGCTGCCAATGAAGCGGCATCCCTCCAGTATGACGGGTCGGTTCCGGCACGTCTGGATGACATACGCGTACTGATCTCCTCGAACTGCAATCGCATGTGGCAAGAGAAGTGGGAGCAAAGCAACGCCAAGCTGCGTGCCGTCAAGGGCCGTGTGGAGAAGTGGGAGACTCCTGCGTCGCTGACGCGACGTGAACAGGTTGTCGTGACACGACTCCGCATTGGCCATACATGCTTGACACACAGTCATCTCTTGATCGGTGAACCGGCACCAGTGTGTCAGAGATGCAACTGTTCTGTCACAGTTGCACACATTCTTTTAACGTGTCCCATTTACGCCGAGACCCGCACACGTCATCTTCCATCTGGTGACATAGCTGTTGTACTCAGCAATACACCTGCTGCTGTCACGACTCTCCTCGCCTTTCTCCGGGAGGCGAGGTTATACAGCTCCTTCTAACTCCGGTGAGAGATGGCATTGTTGTGTGAGTCACTTCTCAATGACTCGTGCCATTAGGCACATTCTCGCAAAGATGCCGGGATGATGGTGCCCGTAATTTCCATTTGAGATTGCGGCCACCATTAGCACTGGTACTGCGATGCGTTTTAACGCTGAAAGTCTGTACAGACATTTACTTGGCCGATTAAGGGGGTAGTACACTCTGCAAGTTTCAAAAAATCGATTTTTTTTTTTTTTGGCTTAAAAAATTCTTTGGAGTGTCCTACTTTATCGTAAACTTTACCCAAAGTTCATGAGACACTCCGTTCCAAAGTTACAGGCCGAAAAGCGAAGCCGTGTAGCAGACTGAAGGAAGACGAATTAGATAAAAAACTGGACTCAAAACTTCAATCGCGATTATCTCAAACCCATGTTTTCAAAGTTGGCGGACATCATAATTTAGAAACGGTTCGTCCGATTTGAACGCGGTTTAAATTTTTGAATTCTACACAATTTTTCTGTCATCGTACGTAGCCGTTTTTCTTTATCTTAAAAAATGGCTCTTCGGTGCAAGCTTTTATGTCTATTTTTGCACCCGAAAAAATGATTTTTTTTTTCAAAACGTCAATTTTTCATTTTTCAACATAATCAAAAAGTCCTTCGTACGATGACAGGAAATTTACCGGAGATTAAAGGAAAAATATCGATTTTGTTCGAGCTCCAACGGTGCGGCCTCTATGATGTCCGCCGATCAGCAGGTTGCCATCGGAGGTGCCACGCTGCACCTGATGTAGCGGCCGAAGGAGTTGCCCAATGTAGGCCAAAACATTAATTTTTGTAGCCGAAGAACGATAAAATAAACATATGTATTCCATTTTTGTCATACATTTATAGTTATCTTTAAAAAAAATCCCGAAAATCCCGAAAATCATTTTTTTTTCAGGGCGACAGAGTGTACTACCCCCTTAACACCACCACCATTAATGGCCAATTATTATTATTATTATCATTATTATCAGTCTCTATAATTTTAATCTTGTAGCCTCGCAAGGCATATGGCCTATGCTGCCGCGCCCTTACGCCAGCAAAAAATAAAAATAAATTAGACTTTAAAATATTTTGTCTTACTTTTATTCTTAATCGTTTCTGAACTATAACATAATTTTGGCGCGTTGTAGGATAGCCAAATCGTTAAGAAAAATAATTTCTCTCGATTTTGTTTTACAATTAATTGGCTATTTAGTAGTGTACGTGTTTGTGATATTGTTCGTGTACCAAGCAGAAGAAAACAAGAAGGAAAACAAATCCACTTGCAGCAGCCAACGTATATCAAATAAAAATCACATCAGAAACTGAAACGATATGCAACAAAAAGGCGCAAAACCGTAAGTCGATTTTATTATTCTGAAACATTGCGATTATTTTAATCCTTTGTGGATCCATATTCCCTCGCGGAAAGACATTAATTGAAATTTTATAAAATACTTTAAGAAAAATTTTATAACATCAATTTAATTTAAATTTTTATCAAAATGAGCCAAACTAATTTAAATATTGACTCTAATGTCAATTCTGATTTAATATCAGAAGATGGTTCAAGTTTATCTCATTCGTTAGATTTAATTTTTTTAATAAGAATGATACCAAAATTTGATGGTAAAAGAGAAGAACTTTCATCTTTAATAGCTGATTGTAATAGTTCGTTTAAATTAGCTGATGAATCACAAAAATCTATTTTATTTATCAAGTCGGGATGAATCCAGATGACGCGCATAAGACCGCGTTTACTACACCTCACGGACATTATGAATTTAGTAAAATGCCCTTTGGTTTAAAAAATGCACCTGCTAGATTTCAACGTTTTATGGATATAGTTCTTACAGGATTGCAAGGTGTAGAGTGTTTCGTTTACCTTGATGATGTAGTAATTTACGAGTCTAGTATTGAGGATCACGCACACAAATTAGAAAACGTGTTTCAACGATTAAGAAAAAAATAACTTAAAACTACAACCTGACAAATGTGAATTTATTAGTCAGGAAGTCACATATTTAGGACACCTAATAACAGAAAAAGGTGTAAAACAAAACCCAGCTAAAATTAAAATCATAAATAAATTGAAAGAAAATTTAAAATATATTTATCAAACTAAATATCGTATTGTATAAGAAATTGGAAGTTTAGTTGGACAACTCTATATGACGGTGTTTGCGCAGTACAATTTTACATTTTATATTCTCTGTCACTTTTACACTTATTTGATTTTATATATCTGTCTTCGTCTGGCGTACGAGTACGAAACCTTGTACATTATGCAGAAGGTAAGGATAAAAATAATTTAGTGAAGCTTATTAACAAAAATTTAGATTTAGTAAATTCATGGAGGAATAACAACAGACTTAAATTGAACACTACCAAAACTAAAGTAATGTTTTTATCCTTACAACAAGATAAATGTAATAATTGTACTAGTAGTGTAATTACAATAAATAATGATACTATACAGGAAGCCACAGAATTTAAATACTTAGGTATTTTAATAGACAATAAATTGAAATTCGATAAACATGTACAATTTTTGTGTAAAAAAATTTCGAAAAAAATTAATTATTTAGCAAGAATTTCAAAATATTTGACAACTTGGAGTACTATCGTTGTATATAATACTATTATATTGCCACATTACACGTATTGTTCACTATACTATATATGTGTAATAATAGCGAAATTGATAAGTTACAGAAACTTCAAAATAGAGCAATGCGAGTGATACTGAAATGTGATTAATATACTTGTATCGATAATATGCTGAATACTTTACAATGGCTAAATATAAATTTTTTTATCGAGTTCAATGTATTGACATTTATATTTAAAATATTAACAAATAAACTGCCAGGTTATTTGCTCAAAAACATAAAATAACTAACTTGTATATTCCCCGAACAAACAAAACTAAAACATGTTTGTCAATTTATAGTAAAGGTCTGAATGCTTTCAATAGCTTGCCAAATGATGTTAAATGTTCTGTTACAGTTAAAGAATTTAGATATAAATTCAGAAAACTTTTGTAAAAATATCACATAATTTTATACCATTTTATGTATTTATATAATGTATGCATTTTTTATTAGCTAAGTGCTATTTAAATAAAGTTATTATTTTTATTATTATTATATTATAGGCTTCAGCGTATCCAGTTCTATATAATCAAAGTCCTAACTATACGCCAGCCCGATTCAATTCGGCTCTACTGTAGCGCTGCTCTAGCGGCGGTCCAGGTAAGTTATTAGTGGAACTATTTAAAAACAAATACTATTAAATTAAATCTGATATTTGCACGAAATAATAAACTAATTTTTAATATTATGTCAGTAATTATTAAGTGTGGGTTTCAAAGTGTCGATTTGAGCATTTTTCGGCAGAAAAGAATTAAGAAAGGAAGAAAATTGTATGAAACTTTTCACATCAGTAATGTTGAAGAGTCAATACGAGAGAATGGTTTTAGAGTGATTAGTGGATTTGTTTTAAGAGAAACTCCTGGTACCCAAAGCTCTAAAAGATATGAAAATATATATTCGCCAAAAGTTACGGTATGTTTATGTATTGAAAAATATATTGCCACGTTTTATTCAAATTTTTTTATTCTTATTTCTTATCATTTATGTGATAATGTCAAAGTGGTCTATATATGAGTTTACCCATATACTTCTAATCTTGTTATATTTATATACTGAATAATATACAGACCAAAAACAAAACAACAAAACTAAAGATTACTTACGATCAAAAAATTCAAATTCACCAGTAACAAAATTATTTTATTATGATAAACATATTTGTCAACGTGAACAACGGGCACTGTATGCAACAACTAACCTGAAATTTGTGCTTCTCAAACGAAATTCAAAACAACTACCAATAGACAGTGTAAAATAATTATAATTATTTTATTATTTATTAATATTAAATATAAGTATATGCTAAATAAATAAACTTATTATTATTATGATAAAAATATATCACGTAAGATGATTGCAGTGCCATCTTCATTTCAAATATAACATTACTGCTAATTTCATGTTAGTTTTGTTTTAACTTGGTTCTAGAAATTCTAGCGTGTTGATCTTGAAACAAAAACTAGAAAGAACGTTATAATAATAACATAAAAATGTTTCTGTTTAAAAAACTTTGTCGTTTATGTACAACTGATAAAAGTGTTTCCTCAACTTTAAACAATTCCGATTCGGATAATATAACTTTATTGGACAAATTAAATCTACTTGCACCAAGAATTGTAAGTAGAATAATTTAAAATTGAATATTATTAAGATAAATAAATAAAAATAAGGTTAAATTGCTTTTATACGGCCAAAACTGAAGTTGGCTGTCACCCGCATTTTGCGTAGTGCCATCCTTACAATGACATTATAAATATTATATATATTATAAATATTATATATTAATTATTATAATTATTAATATGTAATATATTACAATTACTACAAATATGGTTTTAATACGTTTTAAAACGAGTTGCGTTTTATGCTAAAGGTGGGGGATAATTATTACAAATAATTAATATAAACAGTAACTTGTTTTTATAAATATAAATTTTAATTAAACTTCGGCTAACATTTTTTTGTTTCTCATACAATAATTTTTTATTTTTTTTATTTAAGTTATATTGAACCATTAACAAATTAAATTATCAAATGTTTGATGCAGCTTGTATATTTGAGTGCCATGTGGGTAAAATGGAACGTGATTGAAAATATGCGTTTCTATTATTTTCTAAATTTCAAAAAGGATACATTCGGCTTTGATGAGTAAAAAGAGTACTTGTACTCTTAAAAGTATACGGATGGTAACCCTAAACCAAAAGAAGACTATTAATTAAGTATAAAATTAATAATATTATTTCCTTTATCAGTTTTAGCATGGATAAATTCATGAAAAATTTTTTTATCAAAAAATCTGCTGATGGTTTTTCCAAACCGGAAAAATTAACATCAACCTCGGATTCTAATTCAGCAGAAGGCGAATCTTCTATATCAACATCAAAAGTTCATACACTAGAACTTTGTAGTTCAAAAGTAGATTTACCTACCGATTTATCAACAATTAATGAACAACCAAGTCAACCAAAGCAGGTATCATATCCGAAAAATAGTGATAAAAGATGTTTTCAAGTTGGTTGGTATAAAATTTATTCTTGGCTCGAGTATTCAAAAGAAAAAGATGCTGTTTATTGCTATGCTTGTAGACATTTTGGATCAACTAATAAAGAATTAAAATTTATGTTGACAGGATACAACAATTGGAAGAAAGCTTTATCTGCCAATACAGGTTTAAAACAGCATAATGAAAGCAAAATTCATTTAAATGCTATGGTCATGTGGCAAGAAAAAGAAAGAAGAGTTGCTGCAGGAAGAGAAGTTACAACCATTTTAAACAACGATGCTTTAGAACGCAATAGATATTACATTAAATCTATTGTTGAGGTTGTTCAGTTTTTAGTCACCAACGAACTTGCTTTTCGAGGATCGTATAACATTGATGATCACGAAGAGAAAAGTTTATTCAAAAACCTTTTTGAATATACCTTAAAATTATCAGCAAATTATCAGAAATTGTAAAGCATATTCCAGCATCAGCTACACACACTTCGCCTGAATACAAAATGAAATTATTCAAATTATGGCTGATATGGTAACCGAAAATGTGGTTAATGATGTAAATAATGCAGATGTTCCATTTTTCACACATTTAGAAGATGGAACGAAAGATCGTAACCACAGAGAAAATATAGCTTTAGGAGTTAAATATGTAATAGATGGTAAACCCGAAGAATCTATTCTGTGTATAAAAACTTGTACCGATTTAGATGCCAAAACTTTTACATCTTTAACTTTAGAAACATTAAAAAACGTTGGTTTAAATTCTTCCAAAATCTTAAATCAGTGTTATGATGGAGCTGCAGTCATGAGTGGAGATGGAAAAAATGGAGGTGTACAAAAAATTCTTCAAGAAAGAATTGGAAGATTAATTCCTTACGTTCACTGCTGTAATCATCGCCTACATCTTGTAGTGACAAAGACGATTGAAGATATTCCTGAGGCTAGAGAATTTTTTGATCATTGTACAATGCTTCATAATTTTCTAAGGAGGTATCAAATTAAAAAACTTTATGAAGGAAAAGCGCTTTCGCGATTACTAGAACAACGTTGGAGTGGTCATCTACATATGACAAAAATAATTCATTCAAATTATGAGAACATTGTAAATGTGCTAAACTTAGTACCTACAGAACACAAGGGCAAAAGAAATAGCTGGTGACTGGAGAGTGGAAGCCATTGGTTTATTGGCAGTGGTAAAGTCGGAGAAATTTCGATTCTGCGTTATATTCCTGAAGAAAGCATTTTCATTCCTTGAACCTGCAGAAAAATTATTCCAATTTCGTGAGTTTAGTATTGGCGATGCATTATCTATAATAAAATCTACAATGGTATCTCTTCAAGAATTAAGAAATGAGCTTTCATTTACCGAAATTATGAGCCAAATAACTGACTCATATATAAATTACGAACAACCAACTAAAAGACAAAGAAAAACTTCTACTAAACTTACAGATTTTATTATCACAAACTGCATAGGAGAGAAATCTCAAGTTGATACAAATGCTAGCATTAATATGAAAAGAATATTTTTTTGTATCATGGATAAAATCATTACTGAAATGGATTTGAGATTTATTAATAATTCCAACTTATTATCAGCCATATCGAGTGCTGAATCTGATATGGATATCAGTAAAATGAAGTGTCTTGAAAAGTTGGGAATAAAACTTCCTTCTACTGAAGAGATGACAGTTGTAAAAAATTTCTTAAACAGAACAACAGTAGATGATCCTAAAAAGAAGCCCTTCTACATTCTCTATGAAAATAAAGTTGCATTTGAAGATACCTATAAATTGTTAGCTGCCGTTAAAACATTTGCATGTAGTACAGCAGTGGTTGAATCAACATTTTCAGTACTTACAAGAATAGACCGACCACAAAGGGTATCTATGCTGCATGAGAGAATGGCAAATTTAACTTTATTAAGTTTTGAAAAGAACCGAACAATGAAACTGGATTTAGATATATTTCTAAGAAAGCTCCATGACAAAAAACATAGGAAGTTACAATTATTTAAAAAAATTTATTTATGAAATATATTATATTTATATAATTATTTTTATTTAGAGGTTTATAATTATGTTGTTTTTATTACTTAATGGTCTTAATTAAATATAATATACATAGCATTTTTTTTTTCACTGCCCCCTCTAACATGACTTGAGCCCCCTCTTAGAAAATTGTCTAGCTACGGCCCTGAACCAACAGCATAAACGATGCTTTGGAATTCTTGTCAACCGAGATTTGCGATGAGTTGCAATTTCTCGTGCTGTGGTTTGAAGTGCGTATACAAACACAGATAATTGTTTCGCATTATACAATCGTTTCATATTTCTATGCATTTCAGGACACATATGTGGGTCGTATCGTGAGAAGCAATAAGCGTCGATGTCCACTATTTCCTCTGGAAATGTGGTCTGTACATGACCGCGTTTTGCTGGGCGCACATTGTACCAATAACTACGCTGAGGCTGCCAACAAACGTTTACATGCAGCCTTCGACGTGGATCATCCAACGATCTGGATATATATAGATGGACTCCAATCCGTCCAACGCGAAAACCATCGCAAATCTAGTGAATATATTCGAGGCGAAGGTCCGCAGAAGAAAAAAGCGAAATATCAGGCTCTCGATGATCGTATTTATCGAATTGTTTCCGACTTCAAGAACCGAACGATATCTGAATATCTGCAAGGTGTGGCATCAAATATCTAATTACTTTTCTATATTTATTATTATTGTATTTCTTATATTTATTTGTTTGAATTCATTATATAGCAATATAATTTGTGGAATAAGAGTTTTATTACATATTCGCCAAATAGACATTACTACCATTATATCTATTTTCCCTGGCCATAGGGGATGGAGGAAACAAAGCTCGCCTGTGGCCCTCACGTCTCTCCCATAAATTACAATTTTAATTTACCAATCAATCAAAATAATTTTACCGTAGAAAATAAAAATACTAAAGCTGCGCAAAATGATATATTTTTTAAAGCAGTAATAGTTTATAATAATTTAGCTGATGAAATAAAAAATAACAATTTAAATAGTTTTAAGTTTAAAATTAAGAAATATTACTTGGAATATGTAGTTTAATTAAATTTTATATATTTTACATGTACTAAATGCATTGTTTTAAATATTGTATAGTTCTTAAGAAATAATAGTCTAAAATAAGTAAAATTATGTAGTATAAGCTTAGGATTAAAAAGAAAAATTATCTAGAAATACACTTTATGTAGTTTACTATGCACTTTATGTATTTTAAATATATTAAATACTTTTTTTTATATTTTGTTTATATAGCACTTTTTTGCTAAATAAAGTTTTCTATTATTATTATTATTATTATTATTATTTAATTTGTGGGATGCAGTTTTATTACATACTCACCCAATAGAGACTTCTACCGTAATATTTTTTGGCCTTGGCCATAGGAGAGAAGAGGTAACAAAGCTCGCTTGCGGTTCGCTTTGTTTTCTTTACCCCCCCCCCCCTCACGTCTCTTACGTAAATTACAATTTTAATTTACCAATTACATTTGTGGGATAATAGTTTTATTACTATAATATTAGCTTTGTTCGCGGTAGTAATTTTGAATTATTTCGGAACCTGTTCGGAAAGTCTTCTACAATACATGTATATTTATTGTTTTATGATTAATATTTATTTTTTCTAATTCTTGATAATTTTTCGAAGACGATAAGAGAAATAAATGTAGTAATTAACATTTTTTTTTTCATTTATTTAATATTTGCAGACTAAAAAATTACAGGTCACAAGAAGGTGTCAATTAACTACTACGGCCCGCGGAAATTACAAATAATAAAAATAAGTAATCACGAAAAAGCCGATACTAGAATATTTGCAATAATAAATATTTGTAAAGAATTATACAATTTAAATTCGGAAATCATATTCTCCCCAGATACAGATGTTTTTGATTTAAGTTTGTTTTACACACAAAAATTAAACATATCTATAAGGATACAAAGAAATAATATATATCTTTGTTGCTAGTCGATTCTCCAATCACTTGAAATGAAATATAATTATGATTCACTTAATATTATAATAAATTTACTTTTATCAGCATATGTGTTAACTGGATGCGACACGGTTAGTTTTATATTTAATAAAGGTAAAAAATTTGTGTACAAGTTAGCTTTACAAAATATTAATTTATTAAAACCCTTTGCAAATTATCCATATTCTAATTTAGAAGAAGCAAAGGAAAAGGTCAAATTGTTTTTAAAAATAATTTATAATCGGCCAAATTATAAGGATAATCTTGATTGTTTACGAGCTCATCTTTTTGCTGATTGTAAACAAGATATCAGGTAATACATGCATGGATAAAGTAACAATATTTAATTATTTTCTTAATTATTGGTGATTATTTTCAGACACTTGAGACACTTTTAAGATCATTTGATCAAATAGAATTATATAAAAATGCAAGTAAACATAATTACAGCATTTCGGACGCTAAAATGAATGGCTGGAAACTATATGACGATGATGTACTATTGCAAATCTTAATGAACAAAGAATCTAAACCAATAAATTATGAAAAGTAAATTACTTTGTACAATAGGATGTCTCTGTGTAAGAAAATGTAACAATATTGGATAATGTATTTTACTCGTACATCATATTTTTTGTAAATTTTTTTATATCGCAATTTATCATTATAATCGTAATAATTTATATTAAAACTATAGGTATGTAAATAAATATTTTCAATATAAATTTGTATTATAGTTTTACTTTATATTAAATGCATACCCATATTTAAATAAATATTATACAAAACAATAAATTAGCAACAATGAAATTGACAAATTAAAAATATGTCTTAATGTATTATATATTTCATTTTATACAAATATCTAATCATAAAATCATTCTCTAAACGTAAGTATACAACATAATAAATATGAGTGTATACGTACTGACGCATGACGCCAGCTGGAATTTCGCGCGTAATTCATGCTTTAAGTTTTTAAATAGATAACTCGAGAATGGTATAAAATATTAAACAACGTTTCAAATAAAAAAACTTCTTTGAACATTGCTCTAAAACTTCGTCACTTACTGTAGGCACTTATTTCTTAAGGCCGAAAAGTTTGTAACAGTGAGAAAAATTCGCTTTCAAATTGAAAAAAATCTTGCTCAGTAATTTGTTTATTTATTTTCTATGTTAATTAATAACTATATTAATAAAAAAAAATTAAGAAACATACACAGAAATAGTTACTAAATAAAACAAAAAAAGGATTATGCTAATAACTTGTCTAATAACCGAGATATGATCGGTTAAAGTTAAAAAAAATATATATTTAAATTTTTAAATTTTTTGGAAAAAGTGGATTTTTGAAATTTTGCAAAGAAATAAAAAGTGCGTCTACCCACCATCAGATCGGGCAGAAAATTTCCTATAAGATAATCTTTTCATAAACTATATACCAAAAAGTTACAAAACACTTGCACTATACATGCAGTTGGAGCTTCAACTAAGACTATTTTAATAAATATTAATATTATAAATATTAAAAAAAAAAAAACCTATTTCATTGTATTAGATTAAATAATTATAGTAAATATTTAATATTATTTTAATAATATTTAACTATTTTATTTATATAGGGTGAGGGCTCCTATTCTCAGCCTTTCCCAGTAGTCAGCCATTTCTATTAATTTACTGAAATAGTAAAAATACCCATAACTTTGTATGCATTATATCTCTTGCCGAGTAGTCAGCCTACTTTTATTAAAATTTTAAATACACTTTCGACATCTATGAATGAAAGGTTGAAGTACAATTTTATTAGCAAGCATGCTACTTCCAAACATTTAATGCAAAATGGCGAAATAGTGTTAGAAGCGTATCTGTGGAGTTGCTGATTGAAAAGGTGTGTATCTTTGTCTAATGCCTACATAAAATGGAAAAACTAACTGCATGGTTATTTAGATTCAAAAGAAATAAAATAAATATAAAAATTATTCTAAAAAAGAATGATTTAATAAAAAAACATGAGGCTGACTACTGGATCATGAATACAGTGTAAAATTCAGTAGACAGCCATCTCCGGCCGACTTCTGGAATTTCATAGTATATTTAATTTGAATTCAAATTTATCATTTAAGATAGTATATGAATATGGTCTTGATTGCTATGTAGAATAGTATCTATATAATTCAATAACCCAGTAGTCAGCCTACTTTTCTAGTAGACGGCTGAACTAAGGAAACCGAAAATTCTATAGTCAGCCGTATGCGAAACACAAGCAAATTATGTATTTTATTATAGATAACAGAACAAAAATAATTAAAATGAAGACTAAGGCAGAATGTAGAAGGCCGATTCATCGATATGAAGAAGAAGCATTAAAAAATGCGTTACTTGCAATACGTGGAGGTACATTAAGTATTCGACAAGCAAGTCGCGAATATGGTGTACCGCGGGGAACACTACAAGATAGATTGCATGGACGAGTACCTGAAGGCCCTCGACGAATGGGTCCTGAGACAATTCTTAGCGGAGCTGAAGAAGATCTTTTAAAAGAATGGTTAATAAACTTAGCTAAATGTGGATTTGCTCGAAAAAAAGACGACTTACTGAATACTGTGCAACAAATTATTAAGGATGATAATAGAAAAAATCCATTCAAAAACGATCGTCCTGGAAAAAAGTGGTATTATAGTTTTTTAAAGCGACATTCAGAACTTGTTCATAGAGCGCCAGAAAGTATAACAAAGGGACGAGCTATAATTACAAAAGAATTTATAAAGAAATGGTTCCGTGACTTAGAAAACTACTTAAAACTACACAATCATGAAGATATACTTCAAGATCCTACAAGGAATCTTAACGGGGACGAAACAAGTTTTTGTATTTGTCCAAAAACTGGAAAGGTAATAGCTCCCAAAGGGTGGAAGAATGTGTATGAAATTCATAAAGGCAACGACAAAGAAACCATTACGGTTTTATTAGTATTCACTGCGAATGGGGAAACACTTCCACCAATGGTTGTATTCCCGTACATAAGACCACCTAAAGATGTAGTCAATAGCATGCCAGAAGAGTGGTTTCTTGGACGTTCCGATTCAGGTTGGATGAAAAGTGATACATTTTATGAATATGTCGTAAATGGGATAAATAATTGGCTTGAAAGCAAAAATATTAAGAAACCAGTTCTTCTATTAGTTGATGGGCATCGGACGCACCTGACAATGGAACTAAGTAATTTCTGTAGCGAAAACGACATCATTTTATATGCGTTACCACCTAACACAACCCATATCATGCAACCAGCGGATGTTAGTGTTTTTAAGCCATTAAAAACAGACTGGAAGAAAACCGTCCGAAATTGGCTAGTCTTACCTGAAAACATCAATACAGTTTTGACAAAATCTACCTTTTGTCCTTTATTAGCTACAGTACTAAAGAATTCTGAGTTGCCACGAATAATAAAAAATGGATTTCGTAAATGTGGACTATATCCTTTTAATGCTGATGCTGTTGATTACAGTAAATGCATACAAAATCAATTAGAATTATTGAACAAAAACGTACACGCGGAACTCTCCGAAGTTTTTCCTGCAAGTCATTTTGACATCGCTGAAACTGTCTTAAACAAAATTAAACCCAATTTATTAAATAGAGGAATAGATACAAATATAATTTTACAGGAAATTCGAAAAGAAAAATTAACGCAACATAATTCAGTACAAAATCTAGATACAAACATAACACCTGAATTGATGACATTATCTGATTTAGTAGGCGTAGAGACTGAAGCAGTATCTGATTTGGCAGGGGTAGAAACTGGAGCAGTATCTGCTTTGGTGGAGAATAAAATAGTATCGGAATTACTGAAGGAATCTGGAACTACACAAATACCTGAAGAACAAACCGTCCAAGATGAGAATAATTTAAACAGTTTGATATTAGAAGTAATACATAAAGACCCAGAAAATAATAAAATTGAATTAGGAGAATATGATGTAGGTTTTAATGGACTTCTACAAAAAGTAAATCAAAACTATTCCACGACATCTAATACTAACATCAAAGAAATAAGAACAAATGATATCGAATATTCTAATACGATTCTGAAGGAAATAGCAGAAAATAATGCAGAAAAAACTGATCTATGCCTAGAGAATACTGTAATAAATGCCAAAGAAAATAAGAATTCTAATTTGCAAAGAATGCCTCTTCTTAAAATTCGTTCAAAATCTGCAATATCTCCAGTATTTAAAAAACATATATATTGGCCTGGACCTGTTTCTAATACGTCTAAAAGACACCCAAAAGAGCCAACTCCTTCCGCTATATCTTCACAAAGTTGGAGAAACATCATTAATAACAAGGAAAATAAAAAGATTGAAGAATTAGAAGCAAAGAGGAAAAGAAAAGAAAAAAGGCAAATGAATCAAGAAGTAAAGAAAAGGAAAACTATGAAGAAGACGAACAAAGAAACTGATTCTGACCAATACGAAACTCAGTTATTTGATAATAAAATGTGTTCAGTTTGTATGGAGCAATTAGATAGCGATGTAGAGGAAGATGACTTAAGAAACGTTGGTTGTGACTTCTGTCCTAGATGGTATCATATGAAATGTACCATATTTTATGGTCACTCTTATATTGATATTGCTAATGAAGAATTTCAATGCGATTTTTGTTAGTATACATATATAGTATATAATATATTCTTTTTTTCATAGAAGAATTACTTTTATTTTAATGTTGTAGTATTATTTCCATAAGTATTATTTCTTACCAAAGCAAATGTAATTTTCCTTTATAACATGTTACAATAATTATAAATATATTTTATGCGATCTATTAGTTTAGTTTTATTTAAAATAATGCATAATTACCATCACGAAATGTAGGCTGACTATTAGATACTATGTGGCTGACTAATAAATTTTGGTGGCTGGGTACTGGTGATTTTGGAACTGTTAATTAAATTACTCTGTATATTCATTATTGTAAATAATTTATGAACGACAACACATCATAAAGATTTTTTAACATTATTAGTTGCGATGTACATAGCAGAAAATTTTAATAACAATGATGTGTAAATAATAATAAATGTTTTATGGAATCCCATCGTTAAGTGGCTGACTATTGGGTAATTCACCCTATATATATATATATATATATATATATATATATATATATATATATACTATAAATAATTGAGTGAATTATAATTAATTAATATATTAATATTAGTTCAATATTTTATAATTATCTATATAAAGTTTAAAAATTATAAAAGGGCAGGTTTATAATATAGTGAATTTTCGTGGGCAGATGAAAATTCTTATGAAGTAATTAATTTCAATTGAAACTAATTAGAATTTATTGAACTATGGGAACTAACCGCAAAAAATGATTCACTCATTTGTTTTAAATAGAAAAAAAAATAAGATTTTTCTTATATTTAAGTGGATTTTATTTTAAATATAAAATGGGAGTTAATTGAAACTTATTGTTGTAAGATTGGTTAATTTAACTTATTTTAACTTATAATTTTAACTTATAATGTATTTTTATATAACAAATTTAAAATATTAATTTCATTATTACAATATCCTTGTTATTAAAAAAGCAACTTACAGTTATTATCCTATTGTTGGGTTTTACAACGGATTAATAAATAATGCTATAATATACGCCTAATACTTGGCTGGCGGCAAAATGTCCCGGCGGCAAAACGGCCGTGGCAAAATGTCAGGCGGCAAAACGTCCCGGTCCCATTAAACTATGGTTTGTATAAGTTTGTTGCGACTTCGTAGTAAAAATCTGTTGTTATAAATTATTTATGTTGTTATGAAATTATGAAACATAACAAATGATATATCAATGGATAGAGGCTTTAGTGCACTTTGCACTGAAGTATGTGTCATTGTTGTGACATTGATATAACAATTGTTATAAGCAATCAAACTCTGTTTGTAGCAGTTTGTTGCGATTTTGTCGTAAATATCTGTTGTTATAAATTATTTATGCTGTTATGAAATTATGAAACATAACAAATGATATAACAATGGATAGAGGCTTTACTGCACTTTGCACTGAAGTATGTGTCATTGTTGTGACATTGATATAACAATTGTTATCAACAATCAAACTTTAGTTTTGATAGATTTTATGCTCTGTTACACTTTTATATGAAGTGTTGTATATCATTGTAACCGCCGTTAAAAGATCTTTAATTTGATGTATATATGAGCATGATACGCAAAGTAGTTCGCGAGATAACCGAAAATGTAAAATCTCATAATGTTGTACATATGAAACAAGCTGTGAGCTAGCGTACCGACACGCTTAAAACCAAATTCGGCGAGTTAGGACTTTGTTTTCGCGCGCTCGGAGAGTATATAAACGGCGAAAAATCTATATATTTTATCAGTTATTCAGTTGCGTAGGCTGAATAAATTGTCTTCAAAGAACCGTAGCAAGTGCTACTTTAATAAATCCAGAGTTTAGCAAATTGTGTGTATACTTTCACCCTGATCCCTACACCGCGAGTTACTCGGAAACACCGTTTGGCGCCCGATCCGTATCACGCCAAACGAGCAGCTATTTTCCCGAAGAAAATACGTTGCAGTATATTTGGCTTATATTAAAATTATTTTAATAAACAGAAACGGTTTATAGTAAAAACTTAAATATAAACCTACCTATGTACGAATGCATTGTCTATAATTTGTGTCAGTACACTCAATTTGGTACTTTATTTTTGATAAAAGTAACTGAAAACAATCTTCGTCCATTCTAAGAAAATTTTGAAAAGAACACTTGTCATTCATCCTTAATTCCTTATGAACAAATGTCAAAGCTCCTATTTCATTTACTTCGTTTCTTCTTTTTAACCATTCTTTGCTCCATAACTTTTTCTTTTTTTAATTTTCGTTGCTTCGTTTAAAAGGGCTAACCCTCCTAAAATTATTATAGTTTCTTCTTCTGAACTACTTGTGTCGCTCATGCGTATATATAAAAATAATTCATATACATATATATTTCGCGCTCAATATTAATAAGCTTAACCAACATATGAAAGTAAAATTTTTCATCATATTTTTATGATGAGTGTTGTTGTGAATGAGAACAAATTATTTTGATCAAAATAATTTGTTCAAAAAATTTTGCTCAAATTTTTTTGACCAAATGATTGGTGTGAACTGGTATATATAATTTATTTAAAAAATGCAATAAAACAAAAAAAATAACATCATCTGAAAGTGATAAATGAATGGTGTACAAATTTTTATATTTTTTAATTATGAAATTTTAAGAATAATAATTATTTATTAACATAAATAAAGACGACAAAATATAATATTTTCTAATATGTAGGTGACTTCGAACGGACTGATTAATGACACAAACTGCAACTGCAAAGGGGGTAAAGGTCATTGTAAACATGCAACTGCAATTTGCATTTACGTAAATGAGGAGAATACGCGATCAAAAACTGATAACCCGTTATTATTATGGAATCAGGCATCAAAATCAGTCTTGGAAAAATACCATAAGGCAGCAAGAATTGAAAAGTTTTATGTACCAACCAGTGAAAGAAGACATGAACAAATTTATGTATTTAACGATGTTCAAAATATTCGTCCTGAATTTTTATCTGAAAATATTTCACAGAACGTTATTGTGAATAAAGAGGTTGAGTATGAAAGTACGAAAGAAGTTAGACAGGAAAAACAACGAGCAGAAGAGGAAAAATTAATGAAACTTTTAAAAGAATTATACAGTATTCAAATTGCCAATGCATTTAATTATTGTGTTTTAAAGTCGAAAAATACTGGCAATTTAAAGATCTCGTTTAGTAGAAAAAACACGTATTTGGAAAACGAGTTTTATAAATCAAATGTAATTGTTGATGATTTGCTGGTTATCAGCGAAGCAGTCACAACGTTCAACGTGGCACAGAGAACGATTTCTAAGAATTACTGCTAGCAGTGAAGCTCATAGAATAAAGACCAGAGTATCCAAATTTGAAAAATTAGCTTCAGATTTCTGCAATGAAAAGAGTAACGCATATTCTACTCCGGCCTTGCGTTATGGATTTAAGATGGAAAAAGAAGCAAGAAGAAGCAAGAAATTGAACTAATTATTTCATTCAAACAACCGTTTTTGGCTTGTAGCCCCGAAGGCATGGTTCACAATGAAAATGGTTTCGAGCTCCTTGAAATTAAGTGCCCTCACTCATGTCGGGATGAGGAAATTGTGATTTACGATGAACAAGTTTCACCTGTACCGTATTTGCAATTTCATGAAGATAGGTATATTCAATTAAAAAAAAATGACAAATATTATACTCAAGTGCAAATTTCGTTGTACATACTTGGCCTTTCGATATGTCACTTCTTTGTTTACTCGCGAAAACAACAAATTCACATAATATTTTCACATTCAATTCCTTTATTGGTTGCAGCTTCCTGTATTCCTGCTATCCATGTTTTGTTAGGTCTTCCTTCCTCTTGGCCGTTTTCCTATATCTCTCGTTTCAAACGTTCTTTTTGTTGTTCTGTTTGTATCTTGACGTATTACGTGCCCGTGCCATCTTAGTTAAGTTTCATATATCTTATCCAATACTGGCTCTTCGTATTTAGCTCTTCTCTAAATATATTATTATTATTATAACATAATTTATTGAATTTAAATTTGATTCACTTAGAAAATGTTTCAAATTCGTTTTATAGAAGAATAATTTATTTTAAATGGCAATAACTTATTAGCGAATAAATTTTTAATTGTATAGGTTCTTAAATGTTTTGTTATTTCATTTAGGCTTTTACCTAAATACCGTATTATAAAAGTACATTAATTGTTTATGTTGTAAATGTACGTTATGTTCATTGTAAAATACTATGTATGATATACTTGTTAATTAAACAAAATTAATAATAATATTGGATTTTATTAAAAAATTATTATTATTAATTAAAATTACACAATTTAAAACTTATTAGTCCTATTTATTATCATTTTTCGTTTACATATTTTCTTGACAATTTTATATTTACTTTTATTATTTGTTTCATTTATTTCACATATTTATTTATATATCAGTATATTTATTATTATAATAACCGCTAAATAAATATTTTTCTGCGGGATTGCTGTACAAGAAGTATTTTTATCATTTTCATATTTGATTTGACAGTTTTCAATATTTCAACAAAAAAAATATTCATGCGCCACTTCGATTTATATGTTTTTTGTGACATTTTGACATTTTTGATATTTTTAACATTTTTTTAATATAATAATAATAATAACTAGGAAACCCGTGACCCTTAAAGGGTCACGTTTAAAGTCGAAAATAGTAACAAACACAACACAAAGACACAGTATATAAATATAAAATAAATAGAGGGCGCGCGCACGCGCGCGTCCCGTAGAAAGTATTACGTAAATATAATAATAATATATTAAAAATTTTTGATTTAAGCTCTTCTTTTTTATCCGACGAAAGATTCGAATATTCCATCTTCATTCTCTTGGCATTTTTATTGCCGTTTATATTAGATTTTGCTCATTTGGGCATCATACAAAATTTTTATAATACAACAATATCAATGAAATGTACTTTTTCCTCTTATTTTAATGAAAAAAATCTAAATATATGCACTGATATATGTAAAAAAATGTACTTGCAATATATTGTGACAGCTGTTTATTTATTTATTTCATTCATTTTTTTCATAGCTATCTAAGTTTATTTTTGACATTTGCATTATAAACATAGTTTTTCAAATTTTTGAGAACCAAGATGAAATCGTAGAAAGATGAAACTTGCTTATTCTCAAATAGGAAATGAACCAATTTAAATGACACCACTCCCATCAAAATCGGTTCAGGGGCTTAGGAGGAGATGCAGCAGAAACATACATACAAACATACAAACATTTGTCAATTAGAGAGATGAATATAAACTTTATTTAGTTCATTGCTATACAAACACAGTATAAAAGTGATATATCTGAAATTTTCTTACATCTAATATTACGATCTATTATAAACGTGCATATATCAATATAATATGAGTATATTTATTATCATAATAAACGTCATTACAATATTATACATTGCATTTTTATGTTTTATATGTTTTTTTGTATGCAGAAAACAAGAACAAATATTTTGTGTTCATTTGATGGAACAAATTTTAATATAAATTTGGCGCCACATATTAATGGCGGCGCATCGGCCGAACTTTACCTATAGTATCTCTATACCGGGTTGGCGTATAAAGGTCCTTATAAAATAACAGAAATCCACAATAATCAAAATGTAACTATAAAAATTAAAAACAAATTTACTAGGGTACATACTAATAGAATTAAAATAGCATATCTTGTTACAGATGGCGCTTTCAAATATATTATTTACTTTTTAATGTAGGCAAAAGTCTCACATATTCTATTTTACGATGTAATATACATTTTTATTTGAATACTTCCTGTTTTGCTAAATGCTGCTGACGAGAATATTTTAATAAATATTACATATTTTATTATTAGATGTGGATTTTACAATCCAGAGACGGCGGCGTTCTTCCTAGGGAACAGGAAGAAACTGCAAAAGGGCAAGCACGGCGATTTGCGATTGGTAAACATATATTATGAATAATATTGTTTTTACAATTAAATTTTAACCTTTTTTGCAGCATAATGCAACTTTACGCACACTATTCAAATTGCGTTATGAGTCGTCAGACTCCGAATAAAATAATTCAGTTTTTTGATAAGAATAGTGGTATTACGCATAAACTTGTAGAGCTTGCTACTGTACCAGATGAGAAAGCTAGCACAATTTGTACGCTATTAATAAGAACATTAGAAAATCTAAATTTAAGAAATAAATGTATAACTTTTACGAGTGACAACTGCAATACAAATTTCGGTGGCGTCAATAGGAATGGCAACAATAATGTATATCAAAATTTAAAAAAAGAGGATACGACGTTCAAACAGTTTGTTATAGGAAAGAGCAACCGTCAAAGAACATTAGATAAAGCTCTCTTTCAATTCCAATAACTTCTTCAGAAGTTCTTAACCCATTTAGCGCCAAAGGTGCGTATACGCACTATTTTACTTTTATGTTTTTAAAAAGTAGTTGAGGTTTCATTATTTGATTTTTGATGTATCCCGGTACTATAGAAAGCCTTCTAGACTAAATAAAATTTAAATATGCAAATATTATTTTCTAATTCTAAAATTCTACATATTATTACAAGTTGGTCATATTGACATTAATTTCGGTATCGTTTTTGAAATGGAGTCAAAAGCTGTAGAAAATTAGTAGTTCTGGGTTTTTTCATATTTGTATACACTTTATAGTTGAGTGTTATCTAATAATGCAAAATTGTACATATTTTTCATTTTAGTGTTATTTACCGCCATTTGAACATAATGGTGCGTTTACGCACCTTTGGCGCAATACGTATAATATGCCACTGCGTTACTTTTGCAGGTTGATTCTTGTCTGTGCTGTTACAGTTGTGTGATCCTACTGCATGCATTTAGTCTACAGTTATTTGCGGTGCTGTGTAGATATTCGTGTTACAGTTTTGTGTCATTTTCTAGTATATTACATAACTCTTGTACCTTCAATTTTACATTATCCTGTAGAGCTCAAATCGATAAAAGGTAAGTTACATATACTTATAAATTACTAAATTGCATTGACACAATTGAATCTTTTAGAAAGGTTATAATGTCGTGAAATGATAAGAGACCACTAACTCTTCAAGAACTGACAGCTCTTTTAGAAGAAGATAATGACGTTGCAGTGTATGTGCCGCCTGTTGTTGACGAGTTAACCGATGAAGAAGATGTTGACGAAGATGAACTGATGACAGAAACTTCACCAATAGATGCAGCAGGTACATTTGAAGTTTATTTACATGGCGAGAGAAATGTTAACTCTCAGTCAGACGCTGCAACAGAAGTAATTCCTACAAAAAGATCAAAAGCATCCAAAACAACAAAATATGTACCGAAATGGGTGAAAAAAAGCCAGTATTTACAACGACACCAATTTCTGTGGAGGAGGCAAACAAAGAAACTATAGAGGCTAGCTTAGGTGGAAAATCTCCATTAGAGATTTTTTATTTATTCTTCGACGATGAATTGCTATCCAAAATTATTGATTATTCACAAAATATGCACTCGACAACAATCGTCACGACTTCACACTTAACATTTCATCATTTAAGCGATTTATTGCTATTCTAATTTTATCAGGATACCATACCTTGCCCCGGATGGATATGTATTGGTCAAAAGACGAAGACAAAGGCCTTACAATAGTCAGAAAAGCAATGAATCTTAATAGATTTAGACAAATCAAACGAAATTTGCATGTGTCTGACAATAAATTATTAGACAAGAATGACAAATTTGCAAAACTTAGACCCCTTTTTGATGAAATAAACAAGAGAAATTTGTAGTTCGGGATATTTTCCCATAATCTTTCGATTCCGCTAAAATGTTCATCAGAGGGAAACCTGTAAGTTTCGGATTTAAGCTTTGGTGTTTATACAGTTCTGGTGGTTATTTGTTCAAATTCCTTCCCTATGCTGGCGCAAATCCAAATACTGAGAAACCTGAGTTTGGGGTAGGAGCTCAAGTCGTTATGGAGTTACTCGAGGTTGTTACTAATCCCAAAGAACATAAAGTTTTTTTTGATAACTTTTTTCCTCTTACAATTTATTCAGTTTACTGACAGAAAAGGGATATTTTGCTACAGGCACTGTACGAGAATACAGACTTCCTGAATGTCTTCTACAAAATACTAAGGAAATGGGTAAAAGAGAAAGAGGTTCGTTTGATTGTGTTTTTGATAAACGAACTGAAACTGCAGTTGTTAGATGGAACGACAATTCCGTTGTAACAACAATCAGTAATCAAACATCTATTTTTCCAACGGTAAATACCAAAAGATATAGCCGAAGGCAAAAGAAGGATACTTCTGTAATCCAGCCTCTAATGATCAGCGAATACAACGAGAATATGCGGGGAGTAGATTTGCATGACAATGGCATAGTAAATTATAGAATAAGAATACGTGGTAAGAAATGGTGGTGGCCGCTATTTATCAATGTTATTGACAGTGCCGTAGTAAATGCTTGGAAAATATACAGAATAGCAAACAACAGTAAAATGGATCAATTAGAATTCAAGTCTTACTTGGTTCTTGCCATGATAAAAAGTGAAGAAAAGTCGAATGACGCTGAAGAGAACGAAAAACGGGATTCAGATAATACTGAGCTAAACCTACCTTCGGGATCAAATCCAAACAAAGGTCGTCCATCGCACATCGCTGCGATAACATTGGACACGTTATTGTGGAAAGTGAAAAAAAGGCAAGACAAAGGTGTAGACTTTGCAAAAGCCACACAATTTTCTTATGCAGGAAATGCAATGTCCATTTGCACTCTAAATGTTTTGAAACTTTTCACAAGAAACCTTATTAATAATTATTGTGATTTAGTATACCTTTCTTTGCCAAAGGTGCGTAAACGCACCATTTATTAATTAGTATAGATAAGAACTTTTTTATACTTTTTTTTTAGATTTAGTCTTTCTGATGTACATTTGTTACAAAAATATAAAAATTTTGTTCCTATGGTGTTTAATTTTACCCTTAGCCGTTAATGGGTTAATGAAAAATTAAAGAATGAATATCGTGATCTTTACTCAAACAAACGCGTGGTAATGATGGTCAGTAACTACCCTTGGATAGTAAAGGATTATAATGCCAATGTTTTTTGTGGATAAGACGGACATGATAAGTTTTCGATGTTTGCTGCTTTGTGGTACATTGCTGAAACCACTTCCTAACTTTTTTTAAAAAAACAGTAAAAAATTATGGTACATTTTTTTTGTTTCCTAAGCGGTATTTAGTCTATTCCGCAGCATGAAATTTGAACCATTCTAAAATTCAAAATGCTGTCTTGAAAGGATTATAGATAGTTTAGCAAAAAAGCCGGCCACACCAATTTGCGTTTACCCCCATATCACTGTATCTTTAACCCAATTGAAGTAATGTGGTATCAAATACAATTTGAAAAAATAATGTGTCACCAAGTGCAACTGTTATGTTGATACGAACAGAAACTAATAAAATAGGAAAATCACAATGGAAAAACTGCATTTAACATATCATAAAAGAATAGAAGATATATGTAAACGCCGGATCGCATACTCAACCATTATTCACGTCAATGAATCTGACAACAGTTTTTCAGACGATAATTATTATATGACAGATTGACGTTAATTTTTTAACTTGAAATTTTGACACGTGGATAATATGTCTCCTGGGGAAACCCACCATAAAAAAGAAGTGTCAACGGGGTGAAAACACTACCTCTTGAACCGGGATTTTGTACGTTTCAAAAATCGGGCTACGAAAACAACCTGGAAGAGGTTAAATGCGATGGTGAAGCGAGAAGTCATACAATTTAAGTAACATTACTGGGGAAAATCTTGTTTGGTGCTCGACCCGAAGAACAGTGAGCTATTTTGGAAGAAATTTGAAATATTAATTGGTCAAAAAAGCCAAAGCAACGAAGTTCATCACAAAAACCACCAAGCAACCACTCCAGCGGAAAAAGCAAACTACTTGAGACGCATAATAACTGACACTCTGAATAGTTTCCTGAAATTCAGAACATGGTGAATCAAATGAGGCTACGTAACAACCTAATCCGATCACTTGGAGGCCGATTTGGAGGGTGTAGCCGTTCAATTGTTAACATACAGAATGGTTGTAGGTATACTGGCCGACTTCAGAGCGGTAATACTCGCCGGTGCCCCAAAGCAAACGCTAGAAACACTTTTTCGTTTAGAAAGAAAACTTATCCGTTATATTTACTACAACCAAGTCCCCAATTTTCCGAATGCACAAGTGAACAAGCTTACTAAAAAAATACTATTGCCGGACCGATTAAATCATCTACTGCAGGGGTGTCAAACTCGCGGGCCGAGATGAACATTTTTGCGGCCCAGTCAATATATCCGACGCAAAGTAAAAATAAAATAGAAATGTGAATTAGAAATGAAACTTTAAACTATACGGACATTTTAGATTGTACGCGCGAAAATGTAAAATTCTAATTGGATGAAATGGAGTCCGTTTCACACTAAGCTATCAATGGCAAATTGCTACGCATCAGCTGATACACCTAACCTAATAAGACGTAGTTATACATACGCTATCTTACAAGTGGTTATGATTATTGCTTAATTTATATTACGCTTATTGATTTGTGCAGTTATTCTCTGTTTGGTAAGTTAATATTCAAGACAAAACATTGATATTGTAATTAAAACGTTTTATTATTTTCTGTTAACAATTGCTTATTTATTTCAGCCCTTTGTATTCAGTATGTCTATATCAAAGCCAAGTGGTAGTAAAACTAAACGAAAAATCGCCGACGAACATCGAATATTCCAAGTAAAATGGGAATTGGAATATTTTTGCTGTGAAGTAAATGGTAAAATAATATATTTGATTTGCAATAGTACCATTAATGTACCGAAGTTATATAATATTAAACGTCATTACGAAAAACATCAATCAAAATATGATAATTACGAAGGATTAATGAGACAAGAGAAGTTGAAAGAGCTCAAGTTCGGTATGAAAAAACAACAGTCAATATTTAGTAAAGTATTGCAAGAAAATGAAAAGGCGCTACATGCAAGTTACGTCTTGTCCGAGTTGATAGCTAAACACTCGTAGCCTTTTACTGAAGGTGATTTCATCAAGAAATGTCTAATTAAAGCTGCAGAAATTGTTTATCCTGTAAATTCGAAGGCTTTTCAAACAATTTCTTTGTCTCGAAATACAGTTGCGGAAAGAATTACAGACTTGGCCGCCAATTTGAGAGATCAGATCAAAGCAAAATCATCTAGTTTTGAAAGTTTTTCCATCGCCTGTGATAAGAGTACGGACATTGGTGGCATAGCTCAATTAGCTGTGTTTCTTCGTGCTTGCGACAAGGATTTAACCATTTTTGAGGAATTATTGGAGCTAATACCGATGCATGGTACTACTACAGGACATGATATATTTAATAGTGTTTTTGAACTTCTGCCAAAATACAATCTACCTCTATCAAAATTAAATTCTGTAGCTACAGATGGCGCTCCTTCCATGACCGGAAAAAACAACGGCTTCGTAGCATTACTACAACAAAAACTTAGTGAAATTCACGGTTCAAAAATTCATCATACGCATTGCATTATACATCAAGAAGTACTATGCACAAAGGTAATCAAAATAGAGAATGTTTTGTCATATATAAAAAAAGTTATAAATTTTATAAGATCTCGAGGCTTAAATCAACGACAATTCACTGCTTTCTTAAGTGAATTAGATAGTACATATTCAGGTTTATCCTACTATAGCGAGGTACGTTGTTTATCTTGCTCCAAGGTTCTCAAACAATTCTGGGATTTGAAAGAACAAATATGTAAGTTTTTACAGACTAAAAATCAAGATACAAGCTTGTTCTCCGATCAAATATGGTTGCAAGATTTATCTTGTATGGTTGATATAACCAAACTCTTATCCGATTTAAATTTATTGTTACAAAGCAAGGATCAGATCATTACGAACATTTTTGACATAATTAAAGCATTCAAATGTAAACTATTTCTTTGGGAAAGGCAACTGAAAAATGAAGATTTAACGCACTTTCCAACGTGCAACAAGAACAAATGTAGTTCAGATAATACTACATTGTATCAAAAATACGCAGAAAAAATTTCAAATCTTAGAACAGAATTTGAAACAAGGTTTAAAGATTTTAATTCTTTGGAAGACAAATTTTGTTTGTTTTCTTCAATTTTCTCAATAAATATAGACTCAGTACCCAGTAATATGCAAATGGAAGTGACTGAGATTCAGTGCAACTCAAATTTGAAGGCAAAATTCATTGAAGTGGGTGTGCCTAAATTTTACAAATATTTACCGGCAAGATTTGAAAATTCTCGAAAATTCGCATATGATATTATTTCCATGTTTGGAAGTACTTATCAGTGCGAGCAATTATTTTCTGTTATGAATGGAAATAAATCTCCTGTCCGAAACTGTATTAATAACGCTCACGTTGGGCCAATAAAATTTATCCCGAAATAGGAAAGATAGTAGCAGAGAAGAGATGGCAAGTATCAGGACGTAAACAATAATTTAACTTTATATATGTTTATCACAATGTACTATTCAAAATAAAAATATTTGTTTCGATGAACATTGATTTTTTTTTGCGGCCCACCTAAACCTAAGCATTGTTTATTTGGCCCATGTTAACTTTTGAGTTTGACACCCCTGATCTACAAGTATGTTTTGTCTGCCGTTGCTTGGATAGAAGATCAGTTTCCATCAACAAGCTGTAGTTTGACCCGTCCACTACAATCACCCGGAAGCCGAAAACAAAATACCCATATCTCCCCGCAACATTGCTTCAAAAATTCAGAACCCGCTGCCAATTAGTACTAATTGTTATTTAAGTAATAATAATATTTAATTAATCGCGCATATATTATCTAATTTTTGGAATAATTAGTTAATAGTATTAGTTAAATTTAAATTTTTCCGCTTTATTTGAACATAGCCATTAAATGTTATAAATAAATTAAAACATTTGTTTATTAAAAACTTCTATTATAAAACCATTCTATATTATATTCATTTTATAAATTTATTAATAATAAATTGATTATGTTCGTAAATTAAACGATATATATAATTATTACAAAATAAATACAGAAACAAATTTGAATTGAGTCTGACTTTGTAGCTAATTTCCCTTAGTTAATTATTTGATATTCAATCTGTACTTGAAAGTACCCCTATTGTTCTTTAGAAAGTGTAGCGTAAGTGTAGTGAAAAGTGACATTGACCAATTTAATAAAAACAGTCAGTCACATATTCCCAAAGTGAAAATAAAAGTTTTTGTAGTCTATTTATTAATGTTGTTTTACACAATTTACAATGTATTCTTGTTTCCGTTTTTTTTTTTTTTTTTTTTAAATACAAGTACAGTCGAACTTCCGTAACTCGAACTTCTGTAAGTCGAAGTTTTCTATATCTCGAATTTATAAAAAAAACTATGCGTTAGGAGTATATTACATATACAAAATTACTTCTCTATCTCGAATTTCTTTAAGTCGAATTTTATGTTCCCAACTTCCATAAATCGAAGAAATTTACAATTTATTTTTCTTATAATAACGTAATTTGTGGTCATTTGTGGCCTTTCCATTTAACGAGCATATTAAAAGCATATTAAGGGATTATCGCAGGTAATAACTATACCTTTATTACCGGCGATAATCCCAGTATACTGTATACAGCGTAGGTAAATTCTTGGCAATAGCCCGTCATAATACTGATAATCTCTTTCTTAGTAAAATTAAGAGACAATACTTTCTCAACAAGCTTTTAAGTTAAAAATAAGTAAAGAAAACTATAAATATCAGAAATGTTTATTTGTAAAATTAGTCTTTCTTCTTTAACGCAGTTGTGAACATGGGTGACCGAAAAAGAAAACAAAAAACGCTATCATTGTCAGACAAAGTTAAATTAATCAGTGAAATCGATAAAGGTGTGAAGAAGAAGAAGGAAATTGCCGTGGACTTTGGAATTCCTCCAAGTACACTGTCTACGATTTTTAAAAATAAAGAAAATATTTTAAAAGAAGCCGAAAATGGTGTCATAGCTGACCGGAAGCGATTTAAATCTTGTGTTTATAAAGATGTCGATGAAGCTATGTTTGAGTGGTTTAAAATCATACGTGAACAAAATATTCCGATTTCTGGTCCTCTTATTAGAGAAAAAGCTCTATATTTTGCCAAATCTTTGGACCATACAGACTTTGTAGCAAGTGTGGGTTGGCTAGATAAATTTAAAAAAAGACATAATATTGTTCAAAAATCTATATGTGGAGAAAGTGCAGATATTGATATAAGTGAATGTGATAAGTGGCAAACCGATATTTTACCGGTACTTTTAGAGCAATATGACGAAAAAGACATTTTCAACGCAGACGAGACAAGCTTGTTCTTCAAATGTTTACCAAATAAAACACTAACTTTTAAAAATGAAAAGTGTACAGGTGGAAAACACAGTAAGGAAAGAATTACCATTATGCTAGGAGCCAATATGTGTGGTACAGAAAAATTGAAGCCTCTGGTTATTGGTAAATCAAAAAATCCGCGTTGTTTCAAAGGGAAACATTTTTTACCAATAATCTACAGAAATAACAAAAAAGCTTGGATGACAAGTGAACTATACGAAGAATGGCTTTCAAATTTAGATAAAAAAATTACTGCCGAAAAACGAAAAATTTTATTATTCGTCGACAATTGTCCATCGCATCCGAAAATAACAAAACAATTAAAATCAATTCGAGTTGCTTTTTTTCCGCCAAATTTAACTTCGAAGTTGCAGCCTATGGACCAGGGTATTATTAAAAATGTAAAACAGCATTATAGAAGGCGAATTTTACAAAAAACGTTACTTGCATTAGAAGATAAATCTGACAGTCAAATTACTCTCTGGGATTCCATTACAAATTTATCGAAGGCATGGAATCTCGATGTTACACATGTAACAATCAAAAATTGTTTTAGAAAAGCTGGTTTTCTAATACAAAATAATATGGAATGGGAGGAAGAGGACGATCTACCACTATCGGAGTTAAAGACCCTATTTGATGATTACCAGATAAAAACACAAGGCAACGCGATAACGGTAGATGAATATTTATCTGTAGATGACGATGCAATTACAGCAGAATACCCAACAGACATAGACATTTTAGAAAAATTTCAAAAAAACCAAGACGAATGCAATGATGTACCATCCGACACTGATACCGACAATACGCCAATAGATGATCCAACTCCACCAACAAATAAAGAAATGCGCCAAATTATTAGTAAGTGCAGTGACTATTTGTGTGCAAAAGAAACTGTTCCCGAGCAAGTGTATCGTGCATTACAAACATTAGAAAATTACATTGACAACGATTATTATCTTGCTGTAAAGCAAAAAAAAATTACGGACTTTTTTATAAAATAAATGTAAAATGTATAATAACTATAGATATAAATACAAATGTACATATGTATATGTTTTGTAGTTTTTTCTTTGTTAGATTAATATGTTATGTGCAATATAGCCTGAATAAATTCATTTGAAAAATATATGTTTTTATTTTGTACCACGTTAATTATTTCCAAAACAGATAAATATATAATAACAATAAAAAAAATAATTTTTTTTTATTTCTATAACTCGAATTTTCTATAACTCGAATTTTTTTTCGTGAACTATGGAGATTCGAGTTACGGAAGTTCGACTGTATATGTAAATGGCATGTGCTGCAAAAGGGCATAAGCCCTATAACAAAACGCAAAATTAGTTAAAAATTTGTTAACATTTATGTACTAATAAACATTGAATAAACATTATTTGAATTGAAATGACAAAACCTGTTCACTGGTTCAACAAGAACCAGCAACAGACAAATCTGTTCAAGTAATAAAGCAAGTTGTTAAAGTATTTTAGAAAGTTCTCTGTTTTTTCAAAAAACTAAATCATATTTAATTCAACAACGTTGACGGAAAACTCTAATTTGTATAATTATATTAGTAGTGCTAGTATTTCTGAGTATAGCGAAAATATTCCGTTTAATGAGACGAGAAAATAATAATGTTTCTTATATACAAAGTGTATATGTCCCTCTTAATGTTATTTTATGTAGTAAAGATCAAGTGGATATATTAAAATGTATCATTTCTAAAAACAACTGCTCAATTTTACATTTAGACGCAGCAACTGCTTCAATAGTCAGACCACCAGCAAGTGAAAATAAAAAAAAAAGAGTTTATTATTACAATGGTGTAGTCCAATTAGAAAATAAAATTATTTGCTCTTTATTAGATATGATTAGTACACAACATGATCATGTATCAATTGGTAACTGATTAACAAAATTTAAGTATTTTGCTATACAAGAACGCATCAAACAACCACCATTTAACTTAGTTGTTACTGATTTCAATTTTGCAATTATAAAATTTTGGTCGGACTATTGTGATTTTTAAATTTGAGTTTTTAATATGTAACTGAGAAGACAGAAAATAAACCAGCTTATGAAAATTGCATTCCAATAATTATTATGTTATACATATTTCATAAAAATAGTGTGTAATAATATCAATAAATTATTAGACAAAATATTTAAAAATCTGTTGTAGATACTCTTCTAATAATTGAAACAGACTTAACGCAAAAACCAAAGACTCGCGCTGAAGCTAGAAGTCTCATAGACAAATTGGAACGACTTGAAACAACGCTTATGATAGAACTGTAGGGATTTGTTTTAAATCGTTTAATTAAATAAAAAAAAAAACAGATGCAAAGAGTTGACATCGATCTCAATTCTGTAATCGGAATATATGACTCTCTCATTGAACTTTTTAAATAAAATCGAGACAACTTCGAGTATTTCGAGGAAAAATCTATAATACTGTCAACTGTTGAATCGTACGAAGCTGATCAAAGAAACAAAAAAAAAACGGAAACTGCGATGT
This sequence comes from Clivina fossor, assembly GCA_963966155.1. Classification (NCBI taxonomy): domain Eukaryota; kingdom Metazoa; phylum Arthropoda; class Insecta; order Coleoptera; family Carabidae; genus Clivina; species Clivina fossor. The sequence continues at coordinate 32,397,756 of OZ014551.1, read as the reverse complement.
GATAAATCAAGAGACAATGAACTGAAACACACTGGACAAAATAACTTTCAACTCTACACTTTTTTAGTTATGGAATAGTTGCGGAAATGGAAAAAAAAACGAAAAGCATTTATATTTCAGGTTATGGCTAAGCTTAAAACATTGTCTCTAATGGAACTGGAAAAAGCAGGAGAACAGTTGCTCTTATTTGATCCAAGAATCAAGCCAACTAACCCAATTTCTTTATGTAAATGGCTGCGAAAAGAAGAACTGGACTTCATTTATCCAAACGTGGATATTGTACTGCGGCATCAAATTGCTCCGGAGAGCGTACCTTCTCTTGTTTAAAACGAGTAAAAAATTATTTACGTTCCACGATGGCGACAAATCAAAGATATAACTCCAAACGTATTAGTGATTGATCTGCATTGATCATGTATATTTGGTTCTTTTTTATGGGATTTCTCCCACTTTCCCATTTAGTCAATCAAAATGATAGGACTAGAAGTTTAGCTACATCAGGGGTTTATTTTCAACCCCTGAGCAACATTTTCATCTATAACACTAATTATATTCTGACATTTAGTCTCGATAATCCTAGTGCTTTTGCTCATGAAAGTTTACAAAAACCGAGAATTAAAATAACTCCCAGACCCCGATCCAAAAGATTCTTAGACCATGGCGTACTTCCATTTGTGGGGTGGATTCAACAAAAACTTATAGGAGTGGCGACGACATTCGACCTTGATGACTTGAAAGTTCAGAGATCTAACAGAATACATGAACGGAATTAGGAATTTAACTATTATTAATTCATTAGGAATTACAAGCCTCATAGGAGATGTGCAGGAATTACATGACAAAGCCAATGATATGTCATTTAGAGTTCGCTCGTCTTATACACAATTAGAGAAGGCTCTAAAAGCATTAAGTACAGATGTTAAAAAGATAGAAAAGGACATTTCACTAGTTGTGGATTACATCAACTCAGCCATGAATTACACACAGCACCTTCACTACTTTGATCAATTAAGGAGTGAATATTTTCTCTCTTTAGAATCATGTCGTAATGAGTTTATCCCGGAAAACTTGGTTAATAAATTACAATTAAGAGATAAATTACTTGAAGTGACTCAACTCATAAAAAATTCACCTTATGAGTTGAGTATTCAATTGAGTGAAATAGACTGGTACTATGCGTTCAAACTGAGCTACTGCAAGGAGTTTGATGAGAAATTAATACTCATGATTTCAATTCCTTTGCGTAATAAAAATTTGAACATTGTTTCAATGGAAAAGTTAATCCCAACACCGATTAGACTCAATAATTCGACATATTATATTTCCGACTTACAACCCTCTCTAGTTGTCTCCACATCAGACTCAATTTCACTCGTACAATCCTTTCAAAAGAACTGTCTCTCAGAGAATAATTTGGAATTATCTGATTGTCTAATCAAGATCCATCAATCCGAGGTGTATCCAGAGGGATCTTGCCTTGCAACAATACGGGCAGGAAAAACAATACATCTATATAAAAAGAATTGTCAACTGAAGGAAGAAACTCAACGCCACAGCAGTTGGATCCAGGTCAATTCTACACATTGGATTTATTCCGGACCAGAACTCCGAGTTGAATTGACTTGTTTCCAACAGAAAGTCCAGCAATACCTGGAGGTAGGGTGAGAATCAAATTCCAATCTTGTTTCTATTCCATGTAACTGTTGGATCCAAAATGGCCTCATTACATCATCCCCATCGTATACTTCCTGTTTGAATAACATTCATCCTGTTTTGATAAATTTATATCCTTATCATTACATTCCATATGATGAGTTAAAAATCTCCCCTTACAATCTTGAGTCTACATTCGAGTTCGATGAGTCAATAGCGTCAATCAATCAAACCTTTAACCTTCACAATTACTCTTCTGACTTGAAACTTATTGAGAAATATTTACCAATGGTTAAAAGAACTGTTCCAGTGATTGAATGGACGTCTCCCTATCACAATATATGGACATACATCACATACTCAGTTTTGATAATAGTGGTGGTTCTCATCATCTGTTGCTGTCTCCCTCGTCTCAAATCATTTCTCACTGGATTCTCATTCCTAGCTCTTCCAAATCAGGTTAAGGCGGAGGGAATTCCTCAATGGGTCGAAGTGTCGTATGACCTTCTTTTGTTTCTCCTAGTTATTGTAGGTATCACAATTATTATGATCCAGATAAGACGAGTGCTCTCTCGACTACAATGCCACCATATCTCCACTCTTACATTGAAAAATTCATTTGGATCACATTGTGATCTGATTCTTATTGATGGATCAATGTCATTATCAATAGGTTTGAAGCATCTTAGTGGTCTCGGACACCTGTATCTCGATAAAGTAAACATTGGGTATGTTGAAATCTCAGGTGGAGTTTTGGAGGCCCGAGAATTTGATGATGTAGAAGATCTAGCCGGGGGACGGGTTTCAATTAATGGATCATACCCAATATCCAAGCAATTGTCTGTTCCAAAAACAAGAGCATGTATCCGGGGGTACATACCAATCGGGTCCCGCGGTTGAGTTTTAATCCCTCACCAAAATTTTATGGACGGCTATCGGGTCCCGGTTAGGTTTCTGAGAAAGGTATTAGGGGCTTAAAAGTTAAAGCGCGCAGGTAAGGATACTGACTGCCGCATCTCTGTAATCTGCTTCGCCAGTAGAAATAAGAAATTAAATTTCGTTTCAATTACGGACAGCACAATAGTTTCATTATCCGAATACTTTACTTAAGTTGTACTTAGGTATATGAATAATGCGGGTGTTAGACTATTGCTGATTGCTGGTAAATCCAGAATAACAAGTTTTGTAATCCTGGAATTTCCAAAATCCCATTATCCCCTGTAATTTTGTGACCAAATGAATAAGTATAAATATATTGATAATTTTTCGATCATTCATATTTTGTTCGCTGTTGATGGTGTAACATACGTTCAAAATTTATATCTTTTGGTTAACTGTGTGATATACTTCCATCATGAATTCAGAAGATGTGTGTGATATGTTAAGTCAACAAGAAAAGCCGCTTTTGGTTATAGATAATTACAAGTATAATTTTCACAAAATGCTTACGGGAAACGTTAAACGCTGGGTATGCTCTAATCGAAAGTGTAAGTCATATCTAAAAACTGGTACGTCCAACAATGTCATATTGGAACATAGTGATGGACACAATCACCAACCAATTAACATATGTAAATTAAATCGACAGAAAATTAGTAATAGTTTAAAAAGGCGCGCAGTGGATGACATATGTGAGAGGCCAATGAAAATGTTGCATCGAGTGTTGCAGAACGAGGATACTCAAACTTTGTCTGTAGACGATGTTGGCCGTATAAGACAAAATATTTACCGAACTAGAAAGAAGATAATGCCAAATATACCTTCAAATCAACAAGATGTGCATGAAGTCTTAAATAGTCTTAAAATAATCACCAACGAAGGAGAGAATTTTTTGCTTAGAAATGAACCAAGAAAAAATTTCATAGCATTTTCGACGAAAAAAAATTTGGAATTTTTAAGTACATTATCTACTTTCTATGTTGATGGGACTTTTCGCTGCTGCACCAAATTTTTCTACCAACTGTTTACCGTCCACGGAATTATTAATGAAAATTACATTCCTCTTGCATTTTTTTTACTTCCTAACAAAAGAACAGAAACATATGAGATGGTGTTTAGCTGTTTGAGGGAAGAATGTGGAAAACTTAACTGTAAGTTTAATCCCAGAACAATATATATCGATTTTGAAAGAAGCATCCACAATGCTGCTCACAGGATTTTCCCAATCGCAGAGGTAAAAGGCTGTCGATTTCATCTTGGACAATCTTGGTAAGTTCATTGAATATTATTTTATTATTAAAAGGTAGATAACAAGTAATTTAATTCACAGTTAGATAAATAGTTATCATATTGAATGATTAAAGGAAGTTCTACTTTTCATATAGAATTAACCGAGTATATAGAACAGAAAAATTTCTCTAAACACTTTGATACGTTATTAGTGTCCGAAATTTCATAAAACTCTATTATTGAAGAAAAAAATGTAATATCTTGATTATAGTTAGTTCCACACATCGGCGGAAAAGTATAACACATTTTTGTTCTATCGTTACTATAACTTCTAGTTTTATTTTGTCTATCTTGTTTTGTTTCCGTAAAGTTTAGCACGTGCTATTTAAATGGGATTTTTTTTTCCGGATTTATAGGTGGCGAAAAATTCAGGCACTTGGATTAACAGCAGAATATTCCAAAGACACTGATACAGGAATGTACCTCCGATATGTGTTTGGACTACCATTCCTAGATCCAGCAGCAGTTGGCGAATGCTTTGCTATCGATTTTGGCGAAATTTTACCAAGGAATCAAGAAATGCAAAAATTTGCTGATTATTTGGTGGAAACGTACATATCTGAAGAAGCGGAATTTCCGCCTGAAATGTGGGCTGAAAATAGTTCATCCCTGCAGCGAACGACAAACGCCTGCGAATCGTTTCATGCGAGATTCAATTCATTATTTTATACTAAGCACCCAAATATTTATTTATTTTTAGACGTGTTAAAAAGTATTCAAATAGACACATACATTAAAATTCGCAGCGCGAGTTTGCCAAAAAAAGTGTATCGGCGAGCAGTAATAAAAAAAAAAGAATTTTTGGATAGTAGAATATTGCTGCTGAAACAGAAAATTATCACTAATTTTGAATTTGTTCAATCTATAGCAAATAAATACAGACCAGTAATGTAATATTAATGTTTATATTTGATGTGTATTATATGTATATATTTATTATTTAATTATGACGTAACTTACAGTTTAATAATAAAAATATGTTCATTACGCCTTTTTTTATTTAATACACCCTCGCCTTGATTGCATTAAAAAATAATATGGTCTTCATTTTTTAGAAACTACAAGTTTGTGTCATATCGCTCATTTCTTGAAATTGAACCCGTAAAAAAATTATTCTCTATACCACAGGTTTTATTTTATTTTATTTTCATCTGATTGTTAATTTAAATGAACACTTATTTTCTGTCTGTAAAATAATTAAAATTTAGTATATCTAGACCTTTAAAAACTAAAAAACTGATATTTTTCTGAAAAACGTGTTTGCAAATAATACTAAGTTTAATTCCAATAAAATCAGAAAAAAATATTCTATTTTATAGCATTAGCGTATTGATTGAGCCAGTATATTTATATATTTTTGATCAGTATATTAAATAAATTTGCAGTATGTGTATTAAAATATCTAAATTATTTAAACTACACGCAGTCTCAGTATAATATAGCCATATGTATAGTAAGCAACCGAAGAACCTTTTTATAATCCCTTAATCTGCTGGGGCAGGCCAGGGTCTTGACCGGGACCCAATTGATGTACGTAAGTTTGGGATTTTAAACCGCCGGACCCAATAGCTATGTCCCGATATTTTCAATGTAAAAATAAAATTTTCAATTTTTATAAATACTTAAAAATTAAATTAATTTCCCTAATATCTTCAATATTATACTCTAATTATAAGCTATTTAAGTTCTTAAATAAATATTAATATAAATACTACAATTAATCATAAAACAACTAGAATTAAATAAATTTTTATATTATTATTTTGTAAAAATTGAATAAAAACAGAGTTATTTTTTATTAATTTATAAAACCCTTGCCCTCCAAAATATTCATTTCATCCTTGATCAAAATAATGTCAATATTTTTAATTTTAATAAAGCAATATTTACTTACTTTTATATATTTGTTCAGCACCTTTATTATTGCTTCACAGGTCTCAATAACAATCTTTCCAAGTGTTTGAGCAGCAATCGCTGTTTCAAATTTTAAACCCTCAAAGGTAAGTCCAGATGCAAGGTACCTTAAAGTAGCAAACAACCTTTGCTTGGGTGATATTGCGTCTCTCAATATCGTGTCTTCTTTTTGTATAAATGGTGTGACCATACACAATAATTCACCAAAAATAATAGGGTCCATTCGTAAATAATTTTTATAGTCTTGTGGTGAACTCAACTGAAGTTCTTTCAAGAGATTTTCGTGGCTAAAAAGACACCGTTTCCTTAACCAATCCTTCATCCAGACTCTCTGCTTTCTTTTTCTTTTTTTTACACTATCATCCGAAGCAACAGCAATTATAATAGCTAAACAGGCTGCGTTATCAGACGACATGTTTTGTACGTACACGAGTACACGATAAAAGCAACTGAAGTTTGCATAAAACCGCGTTCAAATGTATGGGCTGCCTTGTTTGCACAACGACCTGTTGTGCAATACCAGTTTGCGCAATTTGTTTGCAGGTGTATGGGCCCTATTACAGATGTATTAGATACCTAAATGGGAAGAGTATCTTGCCTACTTTGCCCTACATAATAAATGCGAAGGTCAAAAATACTTTGTCTGGTTGCGCCCTTTAAATTATAGCTACCCTTTTTTATTCTTTGCGTTAACAAATCTTGTTTACTATGTATATATATACAGTGTGTCCCAGGATTGATGTTACAAGAGGTGTAATGGACTGAAATTTTTTGAATTTCATTTCAAGATTCTGGAATTAAGCCCTGCTTGGCGTGAAACGAATTTTAAGAATTTTTTCGTTTTTTGAAAAACAAAATGGCCGTGACGGTGAAGCAAAAACTATTTTCTTTTCAGGTAAAGTACCCTTTTTGTTTAGGATACGACAAAATTTTATTAAGAAAAGTTGTTTATAATGACAAATCATGGCCGTATACCAAACTTCAGGACGATCTACCTACTTTCATTAAACTGTGTAAACAGACAGTTTTGTAAGTTAAATTTGTTGTAAATAATATTTGTTTCGTTCAATGGTCTACAAATAAAAATTTTAATAAATTAATAGATACCTACAATTTATTTTGTTCAATCTAAAACAGACAGTTTAATGAAAGTAGGTAGATCGTCCTGAAGTTTGGTATACGGCCATGATTTGTCATTATAAACAACTTTTATTAATAAAATTTTGTCGTATCCTAAACAAAAAGGGTACTTTACCTGAAAAGAAAATAGTTCTTGTTTCACCGTCACGGCCATTTTGTTTTTCAAAAAACGAAAAAATTCTTAAAATTCGTTTCACGCCAGCAGGGCTTAATTCCAGAATCTTGAAATGAAATTCAAAAAATTTTAGTCCATTACACCTCTTGTAACATCAATCCTGGGACACACTGTACATATATATATATATATATATATATATATATATATATATATATACAGGGTGTTCGTTCGCTTGGTTGATATAGGGCAATAACATGGGATTTCGATAATATGCAGAATACTACTTTCTGAAGTAAAATTCAAAGAAATACTTAGAATACTTTTCGATAAGGAATAAAAAGTTATATAATTTGGTTTTAGTTTTAATTTGCTAGCATGTACCGTTTGGGCGCTAGAATTTTTTTTAAATGTTTTTTAGAATTTTAAATAATTTTTCCTGCTAAATCAATATGAGTTAGAGAAAAAAGTTACTTAGCTATTATGTAGCTAATTTTTTTCTCAATTTTACTGAATTTTTTCAGATTTTTTTGAGCAAATTTTGAAGAAAGTCTTTTTTTCGAAATAAGACTATAGACTATAGCTACATAATAAATAAGTAACTTTTTTTCTCTAACTCATTCTTGTTTGGCAGAAAAAATTATTGAAAATTAATATATTTTGCATTTTAATTTTTTATTTTCGCTTGGGAGCAGCATAATAGCAAGTTTCGTCCAGCGCAATTTTTCAAATACATTTTAAAAGTAAACATTAAAAAGATATTATAAATTTGTTTAAAAGTTATTTAGGAAAAAAAAAATTATAATACAGTAATACTGTACATTTATAATATTTAAAATACTTACATTTATAATACAGTAATACTGTACCTTTGTTATGATCCAACATTTATAATATTTATGAAAAATGAATTATATATTTGAAAAAATCTTTTTTTTTTCTAAATAACGTTTAAGCCAATTTATTATATCTTTTTAATCTTTACTTTTAAAATGTATTTGAAAAATTGCGCTCGACGAAACTTGCTATTATGCTGCTCCCAAGCGGAGGAGTTTGGCAAAACGGAACCCCATTGATCAGCTATCGACCGAGGTTAAAAAATATAAAATGCTATTAAAAAGTAGGGGTTGGTGGTAAGAGGGTAAAAATTTAGTACTAAATGTATTTTTTAATGGCACACCATAAAAAAATAACCAAAAAAAAATTTGTCCAAAAAATGAAAAACATTTTTTTAGGGTGAGCCACTCTTAACCCTTAGGGGTATAAAAATTAGTTATAAACCTATTCTCATACCTACTAAATATACCTATAAAATTTCGTCAAAATCGGTCAAGCCGTTTCGGAGGAGTATAAACACTAAAACTGTGACACAAGAATTTTATATATTAGATATATTTATATATATATATGTACATATATATATATATATATATATATATATATATATATATATATATATGCAGTAACGTTTATTATAACTTTTATTTAAGCTCAAATTCTACTCTCATTAACTAATATTCAGTATTGTTACCTAGAGTTTAAACAATATATGACTAAAACTTTTTATTTTAATATAATAAGCTCTGAAAGATTTCTACCATACTATGTTAAGATGTATCTTTTAAAGTTTGATTAACTTTAATCAATAAATCAAAATTTATATTTTTCAGGACATTGCAGTCATGTTATGGGTTTGAAATATTTCATAAATTCTCTATCAGATCCATCAGCTTATCTAGTCGAAGGAGAACATATGGGTTACTGGACAACATCAGAGTAAGTGTATGTATAATATACGGAGTGGTAACTGTTCGTATCGGTTATAGAAATTTATTATTATTGTAGAGTATAGAATTCTGCATCTAAATTAATAAACTTAATTTATTTTAGATGTTTTGTAACAGTAGAAATTAGTAGCATATTCCGATATGAAACTATGGTTACATTGGGGTAAAAAAATTCAGTATCGTTTTTCAATTTACCAAAGTACCTATATTTTAAAATGCGTTGACCTTGAAAATATCAAAAAGTATACAGTGTAAGTTTAAAATAAAGTTTAATAGTGAACTTATTTTGATTTATTCTAAGTTTTGTTGTATAAATTTTTTATAATCGGCTGGTTGCACTCAGTAGAATTTATCATTTTAAGGCGAATAATCGAAAAATTATATAAAAACAATGGCATAGCATATTTTTTGTAATTTAAAATGTATTACAGTATTTTTATTAAAAATTCGGAAAAATAAGGATTTTTGCGACCCACGTGTTTTACTTTCTGTGACTGACTTTGTGAAATTTTTTTTTATACTAATTATTATTAATTACGCGTTGTGAAGACAAGCATAAATTTTGACATAACAGATATAGGCAACACTGTTTTGTTTTTACTGCAAGAGGCGCTGAATACTTTATTTTAACATTAAAATTTAAAAAATTTATTTTCTTATTTATTATAAATAATTTTTCTTTGAAACATGTATTTGCGTAATTAGTTTAAAGAAATTTAAAAAAAATGTGTAACTATCCCATTACTACAATAACCTTACAATAACCCACATGACCAAAAACATAATGGTTGACATCTGTCAGTCGCAATAAATATTATAAATTTTGAATATGCGTGCACAATGCCACAGTTAATCAGAAAAACTGCAAATTTCTCTGTTGACTAATAACCAAATTTTTTAGTTACCGAAATGCTACCAATTCCTGAAAAAAAAATACCATAGTGTATTTGGTTTTATTTCGAAATATACTATAGATATGATACTATCGAAAACTATCTCAACAATAACAATAGCCTTAGAAACAAAAAAACAAATATTTGTCATTTTATCTATCAAAATAATTTTGTTATTATTTCTGCTCAGGACCACAAATACTTATATAAAATACAAATTTTATTTATTTCCAAGTATAATAATAGATAATACAAAAATATTTATAAACCGATAAATCACTTGACCCGTAACACGTATATATACCTATACAGTGTCTTCATAAATGTTTCTAACAGTAACATAATATGCAACCAACTATATAACTATCCTGTCAATTTTTTTTTTCCAGTTACAATAAGAGAAAGTTTTCAAGAGAAAATCGCTATAAAATTCATTTTTATTTTTTTAATGAAAGTAAAAAAGAACGTATTGGCCATTAATAAATAGCAAATGGAAATTGTCAAAATTTTATTCTTTCCTAACTGTGACTAATAAAAACTGTTTATTTCTTTCGAATTAAAAACTATAATGAAGGAAACTGTCAGAGTCATACCCTGTTTGATTTTCCGTAGCGTGCAATTTTGAGCTTTTGTGAACACTTAAATCAAATTCCGCATGATTATGACCATTTCTAATCGTTTGAAATTGTTCCATGAACAAAGTTAAAGCTGGCCCATTTTATAAACATCTTATACGATTATATTCAAAATTATATCATGTTTATAATATTAAATATTTTTGTTGTAGGGCGAAAGGAGATTATTTTTTTCGTACGTTCTAAATTAACAGAAAAGTTAATATTATAATATTATGGATGTATAAATATAATATAATGTATAAACTATTGAAATAAAATATTCGTATAAATTTAGTTTTTATTATTGATAGTTGTGTATTCATAATGCAGATATAAGAAATCTATATTATAATTAATGTGTAAAATGGGCAGTGTTGGGATTTATCTAGATAATTTCATCTAAATAATTCATCTAGATAAAAAATCGTTGTCATATATCTTATTTAGATAAATTTAAAATTCTGTATCTATTATTTTACTTAGATTAATTTTATCATAATCTATTGTCAAATAATCTACATAAATTGCCGAATAGAATAAAATTTATTGTACTTTCCAATACATTCGTAATTGTTTACGTGAAAAAACAAGTTCGGTCACTTTTATGTAATTTTAAAATCAATCAACCAAATAATTATTATCGAATTTAAAATAGTAATAATAATATTATTTTTTAGTAAATATTTTAATTTTCACTTAATCGCTAATATTCAATTTGGAAATTTTAATAAATTTGGGAAAATGTATTAGGTTCGACGAAATTCGAACCAGGGACCTCTTGCTTTCGCGGCAAATGTTCTGTCCACTAGATCACGTATCCACGACAAAACAAACACATTTTTCAATTATATTGTGTTTGACACAATAAAATTGGAAAAATGTGTTTGTTTCTATTATGAAATATAAATATAATTTTAAATTATCATTTTTTCCTTTAATTTTGTGAAGTGTAAATCAGGTTTTTTTTTGTCGTTTTTATTTTATTTTATTTAACTTTCGTTAAATTAACTAAAGTATATAACTTGCTTATTTTTTTTAAAGAGTTTGTCAACAAAATACAGTCAATATTTTTTAAAGTTATTTTTGCTATTTTATACATATTGATTTTTAATTACCATTTTTTCCTTTAATCAGGGTTTTTTGTAGTTTTTATTTTATTTTATTTGACTTATGTCAAATTAACTAAAGTAAGAAACTTTATTATTTCTTTAAAGGGTTTATCAAAAAAATACAGTCAATACTTTTTTTACAGTTATTTTTGCTATTTAATACATATTGATTTTCAATACACTGCTCAAAAAATTAGGGGAACACTTTTTTCGAAACTTGTAACTTTTTAAATAATAGTTCTAGGCAAATCAAATTTGGTATACTTCAGCGGCATATATTTAACTAAAAAAAATTATAAAAACAATGTTACAACTCTCAGTTACCTCTAAGTTACACTTAAAAATGTAAATTAATAACGCGAAACAAAATGGAAACGACTGTCCTAGTATCGATGACAGTCGGGTTTTCTGTGGATTGGTGAGGTTTAATACAGTGTATGCCTAAGGTGACTAGATTTTAACATTGGTAAAGCGGGACACCATTGACCGGTGGGGGGGGGGGGTTTCTTGATTAAAAATTTGGTCTATATGGAGCAAAAAAAATTTTCATAGAAGCCAAAAATGGTATTGTAATATATTTTTTTTAAGTTTCAACATAAGTACAATTTACAAATATAATTAATAAAAAAAATATGTATAGTATTATTTTATTATTTGGCATATTTCTCATTGGAGTGATTTTTTTTTAGTAGATTGCTGTCGTTTAAAAGGTCATAAAATTTTTCACAAGTATTTATTAAATTATATTTCACACATAACATGGCTTTTAAAGTCTCAACACTTAATTATGATTTTTCTGATGACCACACTTTATTTACCGTAGAAAAAACGCGTTCAATCGCAGCGCGTATTCCACAATAATTTTTAGTGCATTATTGTATGGTTTGTTTCAAAATGATGAAATATTTCTAACCATTTGTTCCCTACTCTGATTTTTGCTGATGCCTAAGATTTAACCTTTTCCTTGTCAATATATTTTTTTAATAATAATACTACATTAAAACATTATAAAATTAACAAAAATAATATAAAACTCGTATCCTGGCTAAATAGCCACATGGCCGCCGAAATCCGTATATTCTCTTCCCGTTTCCAAACTTGTCGGGCATTCTTTCCAAAAATCGGGACTTTTTAAAAACGCCGCGGGACGCGGGACAAATTGTTAAAAATCGGGACTGTTCCGCCAAAAGCGGGACGTGTGGTCACCTTATGTATGCCCTCCACGAGCACGAATCACTTTCTCACACCTGCGCTGCACGCTTCGCACTGGTCTACGAAGAGATTCTTGGGGTATGCTTCCCATTCCTCAATCAGGGCTTGTGTCAGTTCCTGTATGGTTAGTGGTGGATTATGGCACTTGCGAACACGTCGGTCTAGCTGATCCCACACTTGTTCAATAAGATTAAGGTCAGGACTTAACGGCGGCCATTCCATGACCTGAATTCCACATTCTTGTAAAAAGTTTCTGGTGATGCTGGAGGTATGTGGCTTTGCATTGTCCTGCATTAGTATAAAATTTTTACCGACGCCATATGCAGCAGGCATCACATGGTCCTCCAAGATGTTTTCGATGTAATTTATGGCATTTAGTCTACCAGGAACCACAACAAGATCAGTTCTGTTGTCTATACTGATTCCAGCAGTAGCGGCTGCGTAGCGTTCACCAGGACGTCTATATACACGTACTCGACCGTCGCAACGAGTTAAACGAAATCTGGACTTGTCTGTAAACAGTACAGGCGTCCAGTGACAAAGTTGCCAATCTCTGTGATCCAGAGCAAACCTCATTCGCGCTGCTTTGTGATGCTGCGTAAGACATGATGCGCGAACAGGTTTTCCTGGTTTAAATTAAAAAATATGACTGCCATAATCGCTTCAATGCATTAAAATAGACCTCCAGTCCTATATACCGAATTCTAATTATGTTGCCCACAAAATAAAAGTTGCGGCAATGTTTCTCTCCCGTTCTACAAATGACATATATATTCGTAATAACAAAATTTAAAAAATATTTATATTTACGTTGAACAAAGTTTCATAAAACAAATATCTGAACTTAGGAGGTTACATTTAATTGTTATATTCAGACAGGTAGTACAAATACAAAAAGCCGAATTTAAATATTGAATATATTCATTTAATAGAACATATTTATTAATTACGTAATTACAAAATATACATATTATAATAAAAATTAAGTATTTAAATTTCAATACTTTTTTTTTTAATATTATTATTTTAGTATTAAAAAATATATAATATATATTTAATTTAATAATATATAAATAAAAACTGATCGGCCAATCGGGTTTCGAACCTTTTATAACATTATGTAGCGGCAAAATAGCTATGTGCAAAAAGGAACTTGGTAAAGATTAGTGTACAATAAACTGATACAACCAAAAGACAAATTCGTAAAACTTATTATATTCAAATTTATTTTATTGACTCATAAAACATTTTTCAAGCGTTAGTCGAAAACTAATAAGTTGTATAATTCAACCTTCTCCGAAGACAAACTTTCCCAGTTTCGCAGAATAGGTAAATATTCCAGAAAGATCCAACAAGTTGAGTTTAAGTAATTCATCTATGATTGGTCGTCCAACCATCATAAATCGTCCCTGGTCAGTCTTCTCCAGGGGGTTCAACAGGGACGACCGGGATGGCGCACTCAATGATAAACAGGCATGACCATGTGACGTCATAAAACAGATACTTACCTCCGCGACCGCTCTGCTTGCTTTCGTGTGGCGCTACTGTACATTTTTGAATTTTGCGCATTTATTTAAATTTAAATTTCAAATTAATACAAAGTTTACATTTAATATATAAAACTTTATTAACATACAAAGTTCAGTGTTACAGTACAAAAATACAAAAAAAAAAATAAATATAAATATAAAAATATAAAATATAATATAATGTAATATTAGCTTTGTTCGCGGAACACATCCCGAACTAGTTCCGAACAAGTACGCATGCGCAATGTAAATTCGGTCGTTCGCGGTAAGAAAATTACATGTTCTGAACAAAAAGTTCTGCGTTCGCGGAATACAATTATTTCATTCGGAATTAGTTCCGAACGTATTCGACATATCCCAGGATTTTACTAAGGATTTCTGATCCACACATGCGCACTGCGCATTATATGATTGTGAAAGTTGATCAGCAATAGTTTATACGTCAATTTCGAACGTTTTAGGTTAGATTTGTGTTTGAAAAGGACAAGTTATTTACTATTATGCACGGAATAAACAAGAACAGCTGATATCTAAAATGAAATTTGTCAAATAACGGTATTGGCAAAGCTCACTCTATGATCGAACAATTTAATTAAAAGTAATGTTTATTTAACGTTCGCGGAAATATAAAATCCTGAATAAATTCAGAATCGGACATGCGCATTAGATTGATCCTAAAGACATTCCGAACAGGTTCCGAATTAATTCGGAATTGCTACCGCGAACAAAGCTAATATATATATATATATATATATATATATATATATATATATATATATATATATATATATATATATATATATGATATATATATATATATATATATATATATATATATATACAAATATAAATTGCACATTTTACAAATAAATAAATAACAACTTGAAAATACTCATTATTAAAGTTAAGTTATGGTACTTGATTTATGAAATAGTTGATGTATTCCGATCTCAATAAAAAAAATTTTTTTTTTTTAAAAATTACCAATAAATTTTATAATTTCTTATTATCTCACCAATCATTGGTTAAGTAAATGGATGCAATTTTTTTGCTAAAAAATTCTGTTTTATAAAGTTAATAAAAACCTGTACACACGTATGAATGTAAAATAAATAAGAGGAAAAAATTATATATGATCTTTTTAAAAATTATTTCTACAAGACACTTGATCTCATAATAAAAATATGTTTCTTATAACGGATTTCTTCAATCTAAAAACTCGTATAGTTAAAGGTGCATGCATATCGATAGAAAATAATATTGCATGTTACAATTGAAAAAGATATTGTTAAATCATATGTTTTCGCAATAGTAATATTTAATAGAATACCAAAACGTTTTATAGAATAGAATAATATAATTCAAGTAATTTATAGCAAACATAATTGACACGATTGTCTCAAACAAACATCATAATAAACAACTTTCTGAAAGATTTTTAATATTTTAAATTTGCCACATCTCATCTTATGATAAGTTCCCTGTGTTTGTTGGGCGACTACAATTAATTTCATTCATTCAATTTATTTAACAAAATAATTGATATGAATATAAACGGTGTATATAATAAGAAAATATTTTTTATGTTTATAGTAAATATAGAATTATTATTCCTTCTTTACTCATATGTTCAAATTTTATTTATGATTTTATGCATTATGCATTGTTCGATTAAAATGAAAATATAAAATATAGAGCAAAAAAATAGATAATTCATATTTTTCATTTAGTGGTTACAATATAACCTTACCATAAATAATATAAAAAAATTCCGGATTTGGAAACCGACATTTCCTTTGATTCTGGTACTGGACGCAAGACGGTACACAATAAGAATATTGGATCTATAAAAAAATATTATACATTACAAAATTGCCATAAGATACATACAGGGTATTAATTTCAATAGCTTTTTTATTCATATGCAGTAATAAAATGTTTAACTTACCTTCCTAAATATCAAATAATATTCATAAAAGAAAGCCGTGTACGAAAGCGCCCAATTATCGTCAGTAACCAAACATAAATCAGTTGAAAATCCAAATCAAGTACCAAAAACACAGCCAATGATAAACCAAATTATCCAGTATTCCAAATCCAATTTGATAATCGCAAATAAAGGCAGGGTCCAAATATTTTAAAAAAAGTATCACGATCGCAAAACTCATTTCGCGCAATAAAGACAAAATTAAGAATAAAATGATATTTTGTTTTCCAACATGTACATATATTTTCTACCAAGGTCGTTCCTGTTTCTACCTGATAAATTTTAGACATTTCTAAACAAAAATCGTCTTCAAATCTTAATTGTTTTAATTAATTTAATTAATTAGTTTAATTAAGCTAGTGACATCTAACGAGTACAAAATCATTTAAAAAACTTGGCACGCCATCTGTTGATCGCGGAGGTAAGTTTTGTACGGTTCGTGTTCTGCTATTCAAGTGAAAACTCCCGGTCCTCCCTGGGGTTCAAGTTGAATAGTACGTTGAATAGAGCGTAAGCGATATAGTTAATCTATGAATAGTACATTTCAAACATTTGTAATGTTTACCCGATTCGCTATACCACCACTGTCGCGCTAGTCGAAATACTACTGCGCATGTCAAACATGCGTATTTCGTAGTGCTCTATGGTCGTGATCGTGTCAAGGCAAGGTTAAGCAGCCATTTTTATTGTTATTGCTACTTTTATCGTCAAAGTGTCAATATCGTGTTATTGTTACTTTAGTTTTTCTCTGTGTTTTTCAAAGAGTTTCAGAAAGTTATCGTGTTTGTAGTGGACATTTTAGTGACAATTGCAAAAACACCGGTACAAATCGTTTGGAACTTTATTCTGTTCCGTCCGTACGAGTACCAGGTAATTATTTTCTTAAAATTAGGTATTTAAAATTTAGAAAAACAAAATACGATTTATTGAACTTTAGAATTATATTTTACTAATATTTTGTATATATTTTTTAGGATTTGATGGTGAATCTAACTTTACGAATTCTTTCCAATTTCCATCACATCGTGATGATCTGACATCGGAGATGCCTGAGAATGGTTAGTAAAGCACTATCTTATAATTTTTTAAAATAAATATGTAGAAAGTACGTGTGTAATTTATTAGATTTCAATTAATTTTGGTAATATTTGAATTTTTAAATTATTTTAATTTATTTTTTATTATTAATATTAATCTGTTATTTTTATTTCATTTTAATCGTTATCTATTGTCAGTCCTTTCGCGATCGTCGATCAAGCAATTTAATATCTGTTCCGTTTGTATATCTTTTCTGTATCTGTATTCTGTGTGTTGGCAATATAATTATCTGTGTATTACTGCGAGTTTGATTTACGCATGCAACTCTAAAATTACTTTTCGAAAAAATAATATAGTCGAAATAATACTTAGCAAAATTTAAATTTTAATGCACATAAAAGAAAATAGCACGCCACTGCACTGCTTCAAATAGTTCAGTCATTTTATTTATGAAGGGTGGGGGGACACAACTGTTTGTTGTGAGAAGCCCAAGCCATTTCCTTTAGCTGTCTCAGCTGTCTATCTGTTTCATTCAGGGTGCAGTGTGTGAACGTTTTTGCTAAACTGTTTTTGTTATAGTATTCTTCACGAACATTTTCCTGACTTCTAAATTGGTACCATAAAATATAACAATAGAGAAACCCGCAAATGCGGTTTTCTTCAAAATATTGAAGCTGTAAAATTTTACCTGCTAAATAGCGTTACAAGAATGTACATTATCGGACTGTATTACTGGAATCTGTGAAATTGTAATATTTCAGAGACGTACTACTATAATTGCTGCAGATATTTTTAAAATATTTAAGTCAATTGATTTAAAAATTAATCTTATTTTTACATACAATTTTGGAGAATATTATTATAAAAATTATTTGAATAGCAGATTTCCAAGACTACCCTTGTTCGCTTCTTTGTTGGCTTTCCGTTTTTTATAATGGACATAACAGTTTTTTTACACACTTTTGTTAAAGTTGCTGTTTTTAATAGAGCACTGTTTGCATCGAACTCTGCCAAAAGTCCCGAATACACATTTAGTACAATCTGTTGTCCATGTTCATGTAAATATGGTCTAAATGTATTTATTGAAATTTCATTTTCCTCACTATCACTAACAAAATTTAAATTTTCATTTTCAGAACAAACATCACTCTCCCACGGTCTAAACATTTTATAAAAATGTTTTATTAAATTTCACTTTTACCTCTGTATACTGAAACGGTTATATTGGTAATGATTAAAATATTGAGTTATTGGCGTTATACTGTTATTATTTTATGTCCACGCCAATTTTCGTGAAATTTCGTTATAGTTGCAAAAGGGCATTTTATCTATTTCAAACAAATTAAGTACCGTTATACCGTTATTATTTCATGTCCTCACCAATTTTCGTAGAATTTCGTTATTATTGCAATAAGGCATGTAATGTATTTCAAACAAATTAAGTAGGTACGGCTCTTGTATCTGCATAAGTTGTAAATCACCGGTTTAACATTCGATAATCCTCAACCCATTATGCGTACGCTTATATGCATCTAAAGTTCACGTACACTTAGAGCTATTTTCGTTTGCTATACTTTTTCTTTTGTGTGGGTGCTGCATTGTTAAATTTATGGATCTTATTTAAACGTTAGGAATTTGAGCTTGAAAACTACTATACCAGTAAATTTTAGTTTTAAACTGTAAGTAGTTTTTGTTTTGTTGTATATTATATTGTTTTTATTAGTGTTATTCAACATCCTCGATTATTATAAATATAATATGTTTTAATAATCATTTGATTCTGTTTTATATAAAAATTGTTTTTTTTTTAAATTTTTACCTTGTTTTACAATACTGTCATATTTTTACATATAAATTAATAATTATATTTTAATAATTGTTATAAATGAGAAAAGTCAGGACATTTATATTGCAATTGCATTTGAAATTAATGCTTGTTAATTATGATTTCAAAAATCTAATAAAATAAAACTAAAAGCATTCTGATGAAACAACTTTTAATTTAAACACGTATTTATTTTAAATTCAATATCCTGGCTTTCTCATTTATTTCACTGTTTATACATGTAAAGTAAGACAGGCCAGCAACAGATGGTAGCAGCGAAAGAGATTCAAGTGTCAAATCGAGAAATGCACGTGTGTGTAGAATAGAACAAAAAAATATCGTTAATTATACAAATAATAATAAATAAAAAGGTGTTATTACATAACTGAAATACCCACAAACACAACAATACAATAATTGAAATATAATTATTAATTTATATGTAAAAATATGACAGTATGACAAGGTAAAAATCAAAAAATATAAGTTTTTGAAGTATTTATTTGGTATCACAATAAAATTTATTATGATTTAATAGCAGTGGCTGATACTATAAGCTCGGTTTTAAGACAATGCAACTGTTTTAATACTAGTACTAAACAAATGTTTTAAAACACTTTAGAAATCCAGTTTGTAGTACCAGTCACTGTATCATTTGTTTTGGATGACTATTTACAACATTGTTATTCCTGGAATAAGTACATTGATAGTACTTTGCATCCTTTTAAAGTTTATTACAATTTGGTATTAGTGATAGGATGCACGTTTTCATCGTTTACGCTCCGGCAACGGGGATTTGTACAAGTTTGACTTTATAAGAAATTTTGCCCGGGTTTTTTTATATATCCATATTGAAATTTAATTTAGTACGTTAAACATTTATGAATTAAACCTATTTTGTTATTTCAGAATCAGAATATTGTATTAACAATGCAGCCGGAGGAATCAAAATTAAAGATTAATGTAACTGGAGATAGAACTATGAATAAAAAAAAAACTGACACGAGCATATGTGCAAGGAGTTTAATAACAGTACAAATTTTGTGATCACCTACAAGTAAAATTGTAATTCAAATAGAAAGGTAAACTATTTCAATTATTAAATATAGTAAAATTTTGATGTATGAATGGCTTATATAAAAGTGTTCATATGATCCATGTTTGTCAACTTCTGTAGAGATTGTTTGGTTCGAGTTTATTTTAAGTATATTTATCCAAATATAAAGCATTTTCGGTTCGCTTAAGCTGATTTGGTTTTGATTAGCGGAGCGGTTTGCAAAACGACATAATAATGACGAATTCTTTGGTGTTTTATGTTTGGTTTGAAAATATTGTTATTTTCTTGTTATAGTTAGTGAAAGTTATTACTTATTGTTATTATTATTTTCATAAACTGTAAGTACTTACAGCTCTACTAATCAGAAAAAAGACTGATTGTTTAGAATTTATTTTAAATAGGTACCTATATTTTTTTATCAATTTCACACGAATACATAATTGATTTTGTTTCCTTCCTGAAGCAAGTGCCTTACTCGCCACACCCCTTGCACGGCTCAGGAAATTATTCTAACATTAGAAAAGACATTTTGGTAAATCATATTTTCTGCAGTTAAATACAATTCGTATTTTCATTAAAAGTATAGAAAGTTCATAATTAAATTATAAAGAAATACAATTTTATTTTTAAATTTATATTTACAGAAAATTATACAACTTTAGGACATGTTAAAATTCTCTATTTGACCGCAAAGCAATGACGTCCAATAATTAGACGTTGAACAATTTTTACTGTATTAGAAATTTTAATTATTCTGTTACCCGTACTTTTATTTTATAATGTCAAACAAGAATGAATTAAATCTATTTGGATTTTTCAGAATCGGATCAAGGAGTTAAAAAAATCTATCGAAAAAATCTAATTTAAAGATGGATTTATCTGGCGAAATAAGAAGTAAGTGATGATGAAGATGGAATTAAGAAATTTGAATCGGAAAGAAAATGATACGAGTATTCAGTAACAGTGCGAATTCTGTGATCAGCGTTAACTGAAGTAAGTAGTTATTTAAATAAAGGTAAATTATTTCAAGTGAATGTAGTCATTACTTCGATGTATCGATCATTTATTAAATTATCATCTTGTTTTAGTAAAACAATTAACAAAAATTGATTACATAAAGGTGTTAATATGATTCATATTTGTAAACTTTTATACAGGTTTTTTGATAGATCGATGTTATAGAGGAAATTAATTAAATTATAGTATTTAACAAAGTATCACGGTTTTCTAGATAATTTTCTTTTATTTTATTTATTTGTTGAAAATAATTAATGTACTACTTTGAAATCTTAAGACATGTTAAAATACTCTATTTTTGCTATAAAGTGATGATATTTAATAAATAGCAGGTTTTAATTGCGTTTATAAATATACGCTACAAGATATAAAACAATATTTTTATTAATAATTTCAATACTAACAGCTGTAGCTTCTAATATTATTATTATATCTTATTATTATAATTTTATTATAGCAATAATTAACAATAAAAGTTACTTTTGTTTATCATAATTAAACGAGTTAGGCTAACTGTATTAAGACAACTAATAAATTGTTTCCAAATATATGTCGTCAGCTTGGATCAGAATTAACCTATCCCCATTTTTTTTTTAGTTTTGAGTGCAGAAAGTTTTTTGTTATCATTTATATGATGAATATATTCAAAATAAGTACAGAAAGTTTATCATTAAATTACAAATAAAGAAAATTTTAGTTTAAAAATAATACTTCCATAAAATAGTTTAATTTTTAAACACATTAAAAGTTCTGCAATTGTCGACAATGGGACATAAGTTTTACTGTATAAGAAATTTAAATTGTCCGTTAAATGCTAAACATTAAGAATTAAATTTATTTTGTGTTTTCAGAATTGGAAGATGGGAGTTAACAAATCATTCGAAAGAATCAGTTTGAATTGAAGAATGAGTTGAGTTTACCTGGCGACATAAGATTCAAGTCACGATGAAGGTAGAAATATGAAAAAAGCCACGGACATAATATGCAGAGGGCTCAATTTCGTGATCAGCTTTAACGTTTCAGTCACTTATAGAAAGGTAAATTATTTCAATTGATTAAATATAGTGAATCTTCGACGTTTTTGTTATTTATAGAATCACATTATCTGAATGAATAAAACAGAATAAAACTATGAAATATTTGGAAGAATCTTTAATGAAATGAATCATATAAAGTGAAGTAAAGATTGTTAGTCGTTAAGTTGTGATACTTCGTATTAGAATAATTAAGTTTAAAAATTCATTTTATTTAATATTTGTAGTTACTGCAGTTTTGAGAAACGTGTGTCGAAACTGCAGTCACTACAATTATTAAATAAACAAAACCTTCAAAGTTAATCAAGTGATTTATTTTTATACAGAAGTGTTTATATTATGTACAGGGTATTTAATTTTTGATGTGTAATCTTCAAATAATAATACTTTATTAATTAGCTTTACGCTAGTATAAATACTGTACACATACAAATTTACAATAGAAATTTACAATAGAAACACAATAAAATATTATACATCAGAAAAACAATTGACAAGACATTTTGTAGTCATCTACATACCTCTAAGCAATAACACTACTTTATATTTAAATTCTTTAACAGATTTTACATTTTTAATCTCATTTGGTAAATTATTATACATATTTATACCTTCATTAAATATGGACAATGATGTTTTTGACATATTGTTTGTCTAGTGGGGTAATTATGCACATCAGAAACATATGTTATGTTATTATGTAGATATGCAGGTAATTTGTGTGTTAACATTTTATGTATAAATAGCAATACATTTAATTTTACAAAATTTTTAATACTGAGCCAGCCTAGTATTTCCAGCATACTGTTGATGCTAGTATACTTTCCACATTTTAATATTATTCGCATGGCTTTATTTTGCAGTTTTTGCAAAGTTTCTATATTTGTATTGGAACACATAAATAAAATTGTAGAACAGTACGAAAAATGTGGAAGAATAATTGTATTGTAAATAAGTAACGTACTCCATGAAGATAAATGAACGGCAATTCTGGATAAATAATTAATTTTTTTAGCAATTTTTTTACCTATATGTTGAATATATATATCAAATTTTAATTTATTATCAATGATCTATATTAATATAGTTAGCTGAAAACCATGTAGCTTTTTTGTGCTTCAACTTATCTAGAAAAATTGAATGCTGTCAATCAATCAATTGAAATATAAGTATATAAAAATTTGAAATAAATCATTGATTTAATTTTATTTGGTATTTTCAAAAATTTTGGTATAAAACAATATATCTCGTACATATTTTAATAACATTCAATGTGTTATGTATATAACTTCAACAAAATTTAAAAAACGTTAAATTGGATATATTTTATCGTTTTGAAATTTGATTGCTTTTTTATTTTACCATTCCTTTCTATATTATATATTTTATTATATTTATATCTATCTGACAAGATCATTCGATTTGTCTCGGAAACTTGCAATACAAAGACACCTACATTATTTTTAATTATTTTTAATAATACAGAAATTTATAAATGTGATGTCATGTTGTATAAAGTTTCTATTTTTTTCAATTCTACATGAAAAACATTTTTATTATATAAAAAAAGGAAATTAATAAAAATATTTAGTGCTGAAATCGGTAAACTACGGCCCACGTGACCTGCAAAAATACTTGTGATAATCCACTAAAAGTTTATATAAGTAACACTGAAACCACATTTCGAATATTGTCTTTGTTTTAATTAATAACTATACAAGTATTATTTCTAAAAAAAAAACATTCTGTTTGAAGTAATTTTATTGTAAAAAGTGACTCTTTAATTTGTTCTTTTGTAATTACTTCTTTAGTATTAGAAAAAGAAATATTTCAAATAAAAGTTCTTTACTTTTTCAGAATATACAAAGCAAATTGTCTAGAATTATAATAAAATAAAACTGATTTCAGTTATAGTTCTGTATTAATATTTATTAATAATCGACGGTTTGACGAACTCAACGTACGTCTTTATTAGGAAATAATTATTTAAATAAAACAAATTTAATATACCATATTTTTAACATGGACTAAAAAGTATAAAATAGTTTCTCCTAGCCTCATACAGAAAACCGTGGAGCAACGACAGCTACTCCCTACACTCCTCACTATTATCTATTGCATGCGCCCCACGTTTATCTGTATAGGGGCTAGCAGAAACTATTTTGTACTTTTTAGTCCGTGTCAAAAAGTGGTATATTAAATTTTTTATTTAAATAATTTTTTTCCTGCTTTTTTAATTTTATTTAACTTTAATTTAATTAGTTATAATTAATTAAGTTAATATTTCTAATATTATTAATTAGTTGATATTGCATTGTCATCCATTTCTGAGCTATGTTTGAGGATTCAAGTATCTAGCTCATCGGGAAGTTTGTTTAAAATCGATTTCAAAATTTGTACCGAACAAACAAATAGGAAAAAAAAAGCGAGTTAATAAAAACGTGTTAAAAAGATACAAATGACATTTACAGTAAATAACAGAACATAGAAAAAAGTTACTAGGTAACAAAATAAATAACTAGATCTTAAAATTTTTATAAATTTTTAATTTATGGAAGCCAAATTTTATTTAACTCAGTGCCTCAACAGTGATTGTTAATATTGATGGATCTTCCAATTGTTACAGTATCTTCTAGTTTTACAACATAAAGATATTGTAACGTAACGCATGTTGAGCAATAGCAGATTTATTTGAATGATTTGGACGTATTGACTTCTTGGCTTCCATTAATTAAAAATGTATAAAAAATGTATGATTTAGTTACTTGTTTTGTTACCTAGTAACTTGCTTCTATGTTCTGTTATTTACTGTAAATATCATTTGTATCATTTTGAGTTCGTCGAAACGTTGATTATTATTAAATATTAATACAGAACTAGAATCTAAAGCCGTTTTATTTTTATATAATGAGTTCTGAAAGATTTTTTACTATGAAAAAAGTATCAGTTTGCATATGTTCATTAAAAAAATCATAAACAGCATGTCTGTCAGTTAAGAAATAAAATTTTGCACATAAATTGTCAAAGATTTCAGATATGTGCTAGTTTTTGTTTTAATAGATCATAAATATTTAGATTGTCTATCAAAAGTAATAATAGTCTGTAAATTTGCAATAATCATAAGTTACTTATTTCAAATGAAATATTTTATATCTTTTTATGTCGTGAGAAGCTATTTTTAAATTCTTTTAATTTTATTATATTGGCAGCTTGGAGCAGAACTTTTTTTAGCTAGTGTTTATATAGTAAATATTTTCACATAAACCGGATAAGTCGACATTAACTTATTATAGGGGATGGGGTTACTTCTCTAATGAAAATATATATCACAATATGAAAAAAAAATGGAGATATGTTAGTACTGCTCCAAGCTAACAATATGCAATTGATATTTTCTTTCAATAAAAAATGAAATAAAAAACATTGAAAAATATGAAGTTGAATACTATCATGCTTATCTGTACAATAGAAAATATTTTTACTTGATACATCTTTTTTTTTTATTTTTAATATTGAAAAAGTAATTGAAAACGAAAGCACTAAAAACTCACTAAGTATAAAGAAAAATCAATATTGGTTATTTTTGGGTTTATTACTCTAGAATGTTGTACATGTAAAAAAATAAATGTTTAGATTTGCATATTTCAAAACAAAGTAAGTAATTTGAAGTACCGTTATATAAAATTATTTATAAATTTGTTGTGAAATCGGACGTCGCTGTTAAGTGTAAACAATATATAGACCATTTATATGAAAAGATATAGGACATATACTGCGAGTATTATGGGGGGTGGTGGGGATCAGTATAATTAGATATGCTATTCGTTAAATGATTAAAATATACATTTTTAATGTATGTTTTTGTCAAATATATATTTTAAAACTGGTGTATAGTGTAATTTTAAAGATTATACAAAATAAAAAAATTTGTTATAATATAAAGTAAATTTAAATAATACAGATGTAAAAATTACATATGCAGTTTACTAATAATTTATGCAGAATCATGTTCGTTTTACACAACAAAAATTAAAAATAAATAAACTAAATTCAAATTTGTCATTATTAATGCTTGCCCAAGATACTTATTTATGCCATAATAATACTTAATTTAATTGCAATATTAATCATATTAACTTTTTTCTGAGTCAGAAATCATATTTTTCAAATTCACACAACTTCATTAATAATCATCGGAATAATGGCATGAATTTTGGACTACTGAAAAGCATATTTCATTAGCTTTTGGTGATTATATTGAAATATTTTTAAAGTAATATTGTATTCTATGCTATTTGATAGGAAAACACTACAACTTATAAATTGAATTCACACTTCTTTATTTTACAAAATTCGAATACAAAAAACAATAACGTCAATAAACAGACTGACTGTTGCTAGAGCAACGACACTCAGTAGTGATGCCAACTAACTGGAAAATAAAGTAACATGTCAAACATAACATTTCTTCCCCCTTTTCCAGTTGAATTAAATAAGCATTGGTTATTTGTTTTGTGATGGAGAAAATCGTAAAGGCGCGCGTCGAATTCGTCCTGTTCTGCGTGGAAACCCGGGACTGGAAGCTTCGGATGAGATTGCTCTTTCGGAACTGCCCGAAGACTCCGGTGATTCAGGCGTCGTTGGTGACCTAAATAATTCGGGTCTGAACCTCTTCGGTGTTGACGCTATCGATGGTTCAACGGGTGTCGCCACTTGTTGTCGAGCGATTTTTGGTGTTGAGGGAGCGATCACTCGTGGTCGAGTGACTCTAGGTGTTGAGGGAGCGATTGCCGTCTGCTCATGAAATCGGACTCTTTTCGGAGGTCTTGGTGTCTCCGGATCTGGTCAACATGTCTTTTACATCGTTTTCCCAAGTAATCGATTTCATAATGTAGGTCCCCCTGGCGAGTAATGATGGTACCAGGAACCCATTTGCTCATGCGTGGATTGCCTGAGACAAAGTAAATAGACTGGTCTAAATTCACTCGGTGTTTTTAATATTGTGCATTTTAAAAGAAATTAATATTAAGAACTTTTATATTCTAAATTTTGTCAGTGTTTTGACAAATATTGTGATTTTGTTATTTTATTTATCAATTCAAGTGCAGAACTGATACATTTATGTGCGACATTTATAAACTTATAAAGTGCTATGGTCTCCCTTCAGCGTCTACAGCAATTATGTTGCAGTTACACTAAGTTTTATTTTAATTTAAATTTAATTTTAATTTATTGTTGTGTGTTTTTAAATTTATAAATTTTAAGTAATTAATAATAACGACGCGGTATATTGAATACATTAAAGAAATTTAAGTCTGAAACCAAAAGATGTTTAGTAATTATAATGTTATAAATAATAGTAGTTTACCGCTACCTCGTAGGATAGCGTAGGTTGTGTAAAGTACATATTGCAATTTTTTTTATTGCAATTGTATACGTGTTTATGTGAAAGGGACAATTTATATGTTTTTATCATTGTATTGTTGATAAAAATTCAAAGTACCTGTTTGATAGTTTTGTGATAAAATTCGTGTACATTTTTGGATATTACATTTTGGATATTGTAAAAATGGCACACTGTGCATACAAAAATTGCTTAAATTCGAAGAAATTATGTCCAAATATGACATTTTTTTATTTTCTTTCAAAAGCTGGTGATTCCCGTCTACAAACGTGGATTGAAAATAGTGGAAATATAAATCTCATAGACTTGAATAATGTACAATTGAGAAACAAATGTATTTGTGAAAATACCTGAATTTATTATGTCAAGTGGATCTAACAAACGAAATCTATTGGTAAAGCAAGCTGTTCCTTTTAAATATAACAATATAACAGAAGAATGTGCATCTTCCTCACCGGTAAAATATCAACTAAAAAGACCGACAAAAGTGTATTTCAATCCCCTTATAAATAGTATATTAGACGAACAAATTAAAGTAGATGATATAAAATTTGTAACTCCTGAAAAACAAAACAAGATCCAGAATGAATAGGAAACAAAAATGAAACCTAAAAGTTTATTTAATCATACATCAACTAAATCAATTAGTCATGTAAATTTAAATTTACGAAACCGAATTGTACAACAATCAAAATTATTAAAAAAATTAAAAATTCAAAACAAAATTAAAAGCAAAATTTTAAAAAAATCTGTTATTACGAAAATTCATAACTCGGATATATCAACTGATGCTATAGTACTAGCCCGAATGATAAACCAACACAAAAATAGACAACAATGGACACAACAAGAAAAAATTCTTGCATTGTCGTATTATTATAAACCACCGTCACTCTACAAACATATGATTTACAAATCAAAAATTTCGCTACCTGCTCCTCGTACAATTAGGTTGTGGCTTAAAATTTATCAATTAAATACAGGCATCAACACAATTCTTATTTCAAAATTTAAAATTAAAATTAAAAATATGGACATTTCTGAGAAACAGTGTGTATTACTTTTTGATGAACTTTCTATTAAAAGATCGTGTTGGAATATAATGAATCTCAACATTTAATTGAAGGATTTCAGGATTTAGGAGTTGAATTAGGAAGAAGTAAAAAAATTGCAGATTATGGTATTGTTTTTATGGTTAGGGGCTTCAGAATTGGAAACAGCCATTATCATATTATGTTAGTGAAGGTCTTATAAAAGGTGATTTATTAGCGAAATTAATCGAGGAAAACATTAAAGTGTGTTTAAATAGTGGTCTTCAGGTGCGCAGTATTGTGTGTGATCAGGGTGCAAACAGTCGAAAAGCTTATAAGTTATTAAATATATCAACTGAAAAGCCATTTTTTTATTTAGATAGTTATAAAATATTTGCAATTTACGACACTCCTCATTTAATAAAATCCATAAGAAACAATTTAATGGCAAGCGATATTTTTGTGAATGACGATCGAGTTTTGTGGAATGATATTGTTGCAACTTATAATTTAGATAAAAGTGGTAAATTAGCAACATTTCTGACAAATATCACAGAAAGACATATTCATCCACGTGCTTTCGATAAAATGTCAGTAAAACGGGCGACGCAAATATTTAGCAGGAAAATATCCACAGCAGTTGCGACAGCCGCAAAAATAGGATCCTTGAATACTAATTCGGCCATAAATACGTCCAATTTTATTAAAAATATTAACGACATATTTGATGCTCTTAACAGTCGAGTTTTATTAGACAAAAATGTATTTAAAAATACACTAATCGAAGAAAATATATTAGTAAAAACAACCTTAGTGGAAGCAATTAATTTATTAAAAAATTGTAAAATATATAATAAAAATAATATAGAAAAAAAGAATATATATTGCTTCATTGGCTTGCTGCAAACTGTAACTGCAACTTTACAGTTATTCGAAGACATGAAATCAGAAAATTATAAATTTCTTCTAACTTGTAGACTTCAACAAGACCCGTTGGAAAATCTATTTTCTGTAATACGAAGTAGAGGAGGGTACAATCCTAATCCTACAACAAAATCTTTGCGTCAGTCTCTACAACAAAATATGCACATAAGATTATTATGTACGCCATCAGAAACAAGTAATTGTGAACCCGATTTAGATGAGCAGCTTATTTTATCGAATAAAAGTTTTAATATGAAAGAAATTATTGAAGATTGTGTCGGATTAGAATCAGAAGAAATTAGTGAAGTAGAAGAACAATTAATTGAACCTGAAGAAGACACAATATCTACTTTTGAAATGAACAGTATTGTTTATTAAATTTCAAGTTAAAATTAAAATATGAAATAATTTCTTAAATTAATAATAAGTTTGAAAACTGGTTATCACAGTCCAACGAATGTTATGAGCATAAAATATACTTAATAGATATGTTAATAAAAGCCACTTTATATAAAAAGTTATCTCTGTATTCAAAAACTTTAAAATATGCTAAAATAGAGAAAAATTATCAGAGAAAATTTAACATTTTAGGAAATATATAATATTACTATACGATAAATAAAATAAATACTATATATATTTATTTTAACATGAATTATTTTATCAATGTAATTTTTATTTAAAATGTCAAAAATTAATTATTTTTTTATCAAATAGAAAATTTTCTAATTTAATTAATTTTTTATCAGAAAAAAAATTTAATTTAATTATTTTTTATAAAAAAAAAAAAACTATTCTAATTTAATAATTTTCAGTCAAGTTAAAAAGTTGTAATTTATTGATGTCAATTATATGTTTTTTACAAATATTTCGCAACAGAGATCATATATTTCGAAAAATTTATTTAATAAAAATTACTGAAAAAGTTATAACTCATAACTTTTATTTGTAACATTTTTCGATACAGCAAATTTTTTTTTATATTAATGTATATCATTTTTAAATACGCTAACATTATGAGTTCTGAAAAACTATTAATTCATTAATATAAACTGTGACAATACTTATTAAAAATATTTGGTTTGTGGTCCAGGGTCGTATCTACATTTTCGTATGACACTAAAGTTATATTGAATGACGTTTTATGAGTTTATGATATTTGAACACATTTTACTTATAATCGCAATTATTGCACTGAATTTTGTAAATTTGAGAATCTGGCGAAGGGTTTCTATTAATTAGTTTATTGTTAACTAGATTGTTTTATTGTGTTTTTATTATAGAGGTCTGCTTGTAGGTATTCGTCGGCGTAGATGTCTGATGAGAAGATAGATTGGTATGATTGAGAATGTTTTGTGTGAACGCAAGTTTTCTAGTAGTAGAAATAAAAGAATATGCATGAGAAGTATTATTAATGCGGACGAGACAAAGGTTGTTGTCTGGATAAGAATGTTTGGCGAAAGTTGGTTTCTGGTTGAATGAAAAGAGTTTGTACCACAACCTTATGAGTACATGGCGTGATTTTTTTTGTATGTATATATGTATAGATAAAATTTTTAAAAACGATAAATTTTGGTATGATATGGTGTAGGAAAAATTACAATTTTTTTTAGCTGTTTAGCGGTTTAGACGTTCGTGTTCCTCATAAAAAGGGCTACATCTTGTATTTGCGACTTTTTTTACATAAAATACAACCCTAGAAAACATGACTTTTATACGAAAAATATAGTATTTTAATTTTTTTTTTGTTTTAAAAAATTCTGTAACTGTCAAAACGGGTAAAATACTCTTGAAAATAATTGTACGTATACTCTAAAGTCTTTAGAATATTATACTGTTACTAATAATTCGGTTAAAACGAGTTAACTACATGAAAACATTTTTTTTTCACAATTATATAAAAAGGTTTTTACCGTTTTGAGGTTATAGTTACGGACTAGAAATTTAAAAAGCATTTGAAGCTTGTTTTTTACTAGTTTTTAAGGGGTCAAAAGCTACGGCAAGTTAAAATTCGTCTAGGGCCTATTCCCTATGCTTATCCTGCTACCCCCCTCTATCAAATTGTGCAACTTAGGTTTGGTAAACAGATAAAAATGACAAGGATTAAATTAAAAAATTTGGTAGGCATTTCCAAATGGGATGATTATAGATTTTTAACACGTGTAAGAAATTTAATATGAATTATATATATATAATATATATATATATAATTATATTTATTTATTTAAATAAGCTAATGTTAATAATAGGGCCTTCTATTTATAGTAAAATTGCCTTCATTTGAAACTGTGCATCGAGGATTCACTATACAATAGAATTATCTTAAAAAGTTGTATTATAATGTTGTTTATATTATTTATAGGTGAAGCCGAATGGGAGTCTGAGAAATCTATACACGCCTTGAGCGGTAATGAAACCTGTTTTGTCGACGTCGTCGGGATGGATGCGTATTTGATGATACCCGACCTGAAGATCCATGGTGCTCATATACGTGGTTTGACCGGTGGAGTGCAAGATATCATCTATTCTGGGCATGGGGTATGTGTCTGGTGTCGTGACAGCGTTGAGTTGCCGATAATCGATACACATGCGAGTTCCTCCCCCTGGCTTTGGCACGAGTACAACGGGTGCGGCCCAGGCACTTTCGCATTCCTCAATTATCCCGGTTTTCAAGAGGGTGTCTATCTCGTTGTGTAGTAGCTTCTGGCGGTTGGGTGTCTGTCCCTGTCTCGATACGGTGAACAGCATGGGGCGTTGGTGGCCCATGTGATTCAAAGCGATCTTGAAATTCATTCAGTAGTTGTGCCAGCTGTTTTCTCTGCTGATCGTCCAAAGTCTGGGCCTCGTCGTTTAGACGTAAGTCCAGAGGTTCCGTGTTCATGGCTGCTATGTGGGTGCTGGTGAACAAAGAATTTTCTTCGTCCGTTAAACTGCGTTCCCACTCCATGTCAACCGCCATCTTGGCGTCGAGCCACATGTAAGTTGAGCGGGATTCACACGGCTGGGCAATCGGTGGTTTGTCTGGAAGATCGACTAGGTCGTAACTGGGACCGTATCCTGCTGCGAGGTTGGAGTCGTGGTCCATCTTCATGGTAACTTCTGGCGAAACCCATGGAGATACCGGTTTAGGCATCTTAGCTGCGAGCAGTGCTGCTTCGACCTCAGCGTCCGAGGGGCTCGTGTGGAGGTCTCCTTTTTCTACAGCGAATCCGTGCGCCTTATGCCGGTTGTCACCGTAATACCACTGTTGCTGCTGGAAATCGAGCACCAGTCCTCCGGATATGATAAAATCGATTCCAAGTAGCGTCTTAGCGTGAGGAGCATCCGGTACCGTCATAAATGTTGTGGTGATGCTCCTGCCTTCAAGCGTTACTGGGACCGAGACCAGCTTCACCGATTGTTGCCTGGTTTTCCCATCTGCCAGCGTAATTAGCCTAGTTTCAGTTCGTACTGGAGTTCCCTTTTCCTTGATGGCCAAAAAAAGTTCTGGACTAGCCAGGCTAGTACGTGCACCTGTGTCCAAGTAGGCCGCCTCCTGTTTCCCGCAGACTTGAATGTTCAGTACGGGGCGCGCTGGAATACGAGCGTCTATGAAATACATCGGTGTGGCACTGGTGGTGGCTTTGCTTTGACATGTCGGGCAGTTTCGTTTAAACACCCCCGGTTTGCCACAACCGTAGCACGCGATGTCGTTCTTCTTTTCGCTGCTTTCATCTTTTGCCTTTTTCCGACATTCTTCCGCCGTGTGACCTAATTTCTTACAGTAACCGCATCGGGCTCGCGTTTTTTCTTGAGTTACGGGCTTGGAGTCGTTGTAGTCTTTCTTCGCCTGTCTGGACTCTTCTCTGCTTGCCTCGATCGGCCTTGCTGCTTTGATTAGGTCTTTAAAAGTTCTTACTGCATCCCTCGCAATCCTGTCACGGATAGACTTGTGTAGTAGCCCGTACACGAAATCTAGCTGGAGAGCTTCCGTGTCCAGCGGGCTTACTCTGGATAAGAGAGCACGCTTCTCGGTGATGAAAGCTCCAGTTGGTGTATTTATGTTTTGAGCGGTTCTAAACACCTCCATGTAAATTTCATGTGCCGGTGGAGTGGGTGAAAACTCTTCGCGGATCATGGTCTTTGCTTCCTCCCATGTGGTTGCTTCGTTTTTCACGCCCAGCCTCCAAGTATTGGCGTTGCCGATGAGCAACATCTGCAAACCTTTGACGGCATTTGCGTCGGAGATGCCCTCATCAGATTTATAGCAGTCCGCGCTGGTAAGGAAGTCCTCTACTGCCTCGTAGCTCCGAGTCCCGTCAAAGCAAGCGCTGCACTGCGTGAAATGTTTTGGTGTTGGTGCTGCTTGAAGCCGTTGCAGAAGCTGTTCTAATAGTTCTGCTGGGATAGCCATGGCGCGAGTTTGACTGCGTGTTCGCGGTATGATGCAGAGTGATAAGACAGTCTCTGAGTGTTTTTAGTTCGGCCTCTAGTTTGGGCGCCAATGTAACAAGAAGTTTTTATTGAAATTTATCAATATACAGTTTCTTGAAGTTTACAATACACATAGATATATATATATATATATATATATATATATATATATATATAAAATAGTTTGTAAAAGTTTATTTAAAATAGTTTATATGAACTCGGGGCACTACACTCGCGTAATCACTACACTCGACTTGCAGCACGTGTATCGCGAAAACTAGACGGGAGTGTAGTTCAAACCCTTTGAACGTACACTACACTGTACTCGACTCACGGCACTGTATCGCAGAACCTTGGCGGGGTGTAGTTCAAACCCTTTGAACGTACACGACGCTAACCTCGGTATTGTCGCGACTCCTTAGGTCTCAGTCCAACTAGTCAAACAGTCCAAACCCTTTGAACGTTACAAGAGCTAGTTGGTTGAGAGCGTAAGGAACTCTGTCTCTCGATGGCCAGGGCCAGCCCTTATAAGGGGCTCACAGTGGGTAGCTTGGGTGGGAGATGGCCTCGTGGTGGGGGTGTAGTTGCTGTCCGATGGGGTGAGTAATGCTAGCGGGGGTGGGTAGCGCTAGTGGCGCTAACGGAGAGGGTAGTACGGCGCGCGGTCTAACTAAGGGTTGCGCGACGGACCAGAGCTGCGCTACAAACGTTAAATTATTAATTAAATTAAATAATAGTGAATAAGACACATTTATTTGAAAGGTAAACAAATATTTTAATAGGTAATAAAATATACATTTTAAAGAAAATACATTATAAAAGAGTTGTCATATTAATATTATATGTATTATCATTAATAAATTGAACAAAATTTTGTTCAGCTCATTATCCGGTTTCTTTTTCTAAACTTGGTATGTTTTCGTATTCACGGGTAGTAGATGAAATATTTTCAATTTTAATACCACTTTCTGGCGAGTTTGTGTATTTGCATGACATATGTTTTTTAAGATTGCTCATTATGGAGAATGTCAAACTAGGGCGTTAGAATATTTCAACAAACGTTCGGGGACGTTGCGCATTATTTAGTTCTGAGTGTTAGGGTTTATATAATCGGGTAAAGTGGTGTTGTTATCGTGTTTAAGAAGTAAGTGTCGTTCGTAGTTGTTCGTAGTACTATTTGGTTGTGAAAAGTAACAAGTATTGAGGGCATTGAAAAGGTTTTTGGCCGGTGTGAGTTAAAATATAACGATCGTGTGATAATATTTATGGAAATTTTAGGTGAGAGTATGGGCAGTTTACTTGATTTGAAGCGAGGTAATAAGTTGATTTTTTGTCTGTGCTGGTTGTTGATATTTTGTTTTCCGATCTGAAATGTAAAGAGAAATTTGTTATTATGTATTTACATAGTTTTGCAAATACAGTAAATGTTAATTAATATTGGGAGTTTAAGTTTTTGACAATAATAAGCTATTGATTATAATATTTAAAAGAAATATAAATATTTATTGATTAAGAATATGCAGAAATATAACGTAAATAAATTTGCTACAAACCAAATAATTTAGAAATAAATATATCTAACATTGTGTCAATTAAATATGAAAATAAATATATAATGCAGCTTGTGCAAGTGTCAAACGAATGTCTGTTTACGTTTAACTAACGAGTCGGTCGGCAGTTGGCGAAAATAATAAGTAAACACATAAACGGAGGATTTCTCGAGCCGAACTCGGGTATTCCCCGAGGCGAACGTCTGCACGGTGCAGCCACGGTCAGCCACGGATAATCCGCGCACGGATGATATTTTAAAAATGCCGCACGAAGAATCCGCTGCCCGGATAATGCGCGCACGGTTAATCGGGGTTTTACTGTATTATTATTCGTATGGATTTATTTCTAACACAGCTGTGCGCACTAATATTTATTTATGAGAGTATGTTAGCTTGGGCAAGACTCGCTGAATGTTTACTATTTACTGCCTTTTCTCATTCCAATTGCTCTCTTATATCAAGCTACAACCAACCAGAAAAATATTTTAACTTTTAGAATATGGTATAAAAATTTTGTGTAAACATTTCAATTTGTTAGATTTTGATACTAATAATACTGCCGTCCCGAAAGCGAAACGGCCGTATTTTAAAGGTTAAGCACATATCGTATTATTATTTTTTTTTGTAAATATGAATATACCATGGTGTATAATGGGCGTGAAAAACGGGAAAAGAGGTAATTATACGGGAAATTTATTTCAACTTTCCGTTATACACCCTGTATACTTTTCATGCATATATATGTTTAAAATGGGGGCTTTCTCATAAATTTTTATTATTCTGTATTTCCTTTGTTAAGTTGGTGTTCTTTTGTCGATGTTTACGCTTTGGACAAGAAAGTGTCAGATACGATTTAAAATGAAATAGTATTTTGTGTTTGCGAATTGTCTTTTACTGTTATTTTTTCTCTCTCTATTTATGACAATATTTAGAAAACTGATTTGATTTCAATTTTTATATTTTATAATATACGTTTACGTAATCTCTAAATGAAAACTACTGATATTAATTCAGTGATATAATGTTGATGTAAACGTGAGTTGCACAATTTTGTTGGGGACCAGTCAGAATCGTTATATGTAAATAAACTAAACTGTTGGTATATTGGTCGTATTGTTTATTCTTTAAGTTTTTTACAGACTGCTTTAATCACAAGAAGATCCAGCCGTTTATGTATGTTTATGTTTGCAAGTTACATTTGAACTCGTTTGTTATATACACAACTATTTAAGATAAACTAAATTACCAGTTGAATTTGTTCGGCATCTGAAATACGGTTTTAGACAAAGTAAATTACCAGTAGACAGTCATTTTGGACATTTATCAATTAAAATTATGGTTGTATATGTTATCAGGTTTTTTCGTGATATAAAATAACTAGAAAAATTTGATATCGATTAGTTTAAAGTGATTTTATTTGGTTTCGTCTAGTTTCGATTTGTAATAATCTCATTATAACCCTGCGTGGAATCATTAAATGCTGAATATAATATTGAAGAAAGATCTACGCTTATTTATCCGCAGGAACGGATTAGGCACATGCAAAAATGCCGCTCGAATGAAAATAGTACTAATTTAGTTTTTGAATGTGATTTCATCATACACAATTATATTATAATATAGTTTATTATTATATTTAAATTATAAAGCTTTTTTTATATAAATTTACTATTTCTTACGACTACACTAATACCTTCAGATGCCACAATTTTTGCGACGCGTCTTTTCCAGCGAAAAATCGTTGATGATTTTAGATAAATTTAATTTCTGCAAAAATCAGTCTTCAGTGCAGAGCATAACTAATACGAGTGTTTGCAAGGGGTACTGAGTGAGACCACAGGATTCATGATCTTTTGGCATTGTATTGCCGCAACTGCAGTTCTTTCCAAGTCTGCTGCATTGTGGATTAAGACCTTAACTTTAGTGAGTGTATCTTGATAATTAGCTGAATTTATATTTTCAACGGCTGGGAGAGGAGAGGCTATGTCTTGATCCATCATTTCTTCCTCATGAGTTGACTCACCTTCATCAACAGTGCTCAGAAGAGTGCCATTAGCTTCGATGACTGCTTCTACTTGAATAGTGGGTGACTTGGATATTGCACGAGGGATAAGACGAGTTACTGGAGAACGGTCGGGAGAAACATGCCCCGTCTTCATGGAGACTTCCCGGGATCGCTTTCGCTGATGGTGACCTGAGTGTGGTAAAATAGGTTGAATGTTAATTAATCAAAAGAGGAAAAATATTTTTTAGTTTTTATCACTTACGTTTAGGGGCTTCACCTTTCGACGGGCGATCACTATTATCACCACTGGAAGACGAGGAATTTCGACGACGTCTCTTCTTTTCTTGTTTTTTCTAGGATCTGGCTTATCATCATCATCACCATCGGAATCTGAAAATTCAAAGTCGGAGTCCTCCACCGTCTTAGCCTCCTCGTCCTCACCCCCTTTAGATGCGGCAGCGAGGAAGTTTGCCATCAGATTCGTCAACCCTGATTTTTGTAGCACATCTCTCAATTGCTTTTCTTCTTCCATTAGACTGGCGAGATTCGACTCGCCTTGAGCGAGGACTGTCTTATACTGCGACACTAGGGAGTCAATATTCGCAGAAGAGGTGACCCTTGTCTTATTGTTGGGTCCGATGCCTCTGTAATTCTTCATGGAGGCATTTCCTCCAACTTCAATTATGAGGCACACAGCGAGATAAGACAGATTGGGAATCGATGAACCGGCTCCGGCAATCTTATATCCCAGAAAAACATCGTCTTCTATTGCTTTAAGAATCTGTCGAAACATTATAAATTCAGACCTTAAGGCAGGATCCCTTTTGATTACGGCATTCCACGGGAAAGTCCTAAAATTCCCAATCGCATTCGCTATGTTAACGATGGGGGTTAGACCTCTGTAGGCCATGAATGACACCATGGGCCTAACGACTACGTTCTCTACCGTGTTTACTAACGTCGATAGGTTTGTTGTAATATACTCGATTGAGCTCTTGTTGGTATCGAGGTGAGTAGACACCATCTTCCAGACTTCTACAATTAGGGCTGAGGAGATATCTGACTGAACCAAGCCCTGTTGGCCGCATGAGTCGGAGAAGGATTTTACCCTTCTAGTAACGTAAGAGTCATTAATAGAATGACCTTTGATCAAAGCCATTAGGAACACCATTATTGAAGACTCTAAATCGTATTTCACATGGATGTATTCAACAGCACAACAGATCAAAATAATGTTGTCAATTTGATCATGCGTTAAAGTGTCCAAATCTTTTTTGGAGACAAACGTCGTCCATAGACCCTTCAATTCTTCGTCACCATACATTAGACCTTGAACTTGTTCACTAATGTATTTGTGAACTAAATCAAGAGCAGGTTCAGAAAGTACTGAAGAGAAGAGAGAGGACAATCCAGGCAAGCCTTTCCGAATTATGGCATAAAGGCTACCTTCAACGTCCTTTTTGTTCCTCCAACCACCGATATCACAAAGGAGATCCATTACACAAACAGCACTTGTGAGTTCAGGTTGGCCAGTGGGATTGTCCACACGGGCGCATGCGAATAGATAACTTAATATCACATCACGACTCGCGAAAATCTTTGCGTCGTGGGTTATATTAAGACGGATCCCCTTATATTGGTGGTGCATGCCAAAAGTGTAATCAGGCACCACTTTTTCAGCAAAGAACTCCACCCACCCTTCGGGAACAGTATACTGAATTTTACTTTCTCTAGCCTCGTTTTTTAATAATTTTGTGGTATCTCGCGCCTTTTTCTTCTTTTCCAAACAACTTTTTTTCCAGTTTAAAAGAGATGACATGGTTGAAAATAAACCAAACACGAATACACAATCTCAGCTTTAAAACATTAACAACTTATGTTGTTAGTGTAATGGTTTTTTAAATGAACTTTATAATGCTTATCAATTATTTAATATTGAGTCTGAATCACATCAAACCTTATTGATGACGAATTAAATGGTTAATTAATAGTTAAAGATTATAAGATAATGAAATTATAATGATTATATTAGAATAAGAGTATATATCACTTAATTAATGACCTTTGGAATCCGGATACATGCTCTTGTTTTTGGAACAGACAATTGCTTGGATATTGGGTATGATCCATTAATTGAAACCCGTCCCCCGGCTAGATCTTCTACATCATCAAATTCTCGGGCCTCCAAAACTCCACCTGAGATTTCAACATACCCAATGTTTACTTTATCGAGATACAGGTGTCCGAGACCACTAAGATGCTTCAAACCTATTGATAATGACATTGATCCATCAATAAGAATCAGATCACAATGTGATCCAAATGAATTTTTCAATGGAAGAGTGGAGATATGGTGGCATTGTAGTCGAGAGAGCACTCGTCTTATCTGGATCATAATAATTGTGATACCTACAATAACTAGGAGAAACAAAAGAAGGTCATACGACACTTCGACCCATTGAGGAATTCCCTCCGCCTTAACCTGATTTGGAAGAGCTAGGAATGAGAATCCAGTGAGAAATGATTTGAGACGAGGGAGACAGCAACAGATGATGAGAACCACCACTATTATCAAAACTGAGTATGTGATGTATGTCCATATATTGTGATAGGGAGACGTCCATTCAATCACTGGAACAGTTCTTTTAACCATTGGTAAATATTTCTCAATAAGTTTCAAGTCAGAAGAGTAATTGTGAAGGTTAAAGGTTTGATTGATTGACGCTATTGACTCATCGAACTCGAATGTAGACTCAAGATTGTAAGGGGAGATTTTTAACTCATCATATGGAATGTAATGATAAGGATATAAATTTATCAAAACAGGATGAATGTTATTCAAACAGGAAGTATACGATGGGGATGATGTAATGAGGCCATTTTGGATCCAACAGTTACATGGAATAGAAACAAGATTGGAATTTGATTCTCACCCTACCTCCAGGTATTGCTGGATTTTCTGTTGGAAACAAGTCAATTCAACTCGGAGTTCTGGTCCGGAATAAATCCAATGTGTAGAATTGACCTGGATCCAACTGCTGTGGCGTTGAGTTTCTTCCTTCAGTTGACAATTCTTTTTATATAGATGTATTGTTTTTCCTGCCCGTATTGTTGCAAGGCAAGATCCCTCTGGATACACCTCGGATTGATGGATCTTGATTAGACAATCAGATAATTCCAAATTATTCTCTGAGAGACAGTTCTTTTGAAAGGATTGTACGAGTGAAATTGAGTCTGATGTGGAGACAACTAGAGAGGGTTGTAAGTCGGAAATATAATATGTCGAATTATTGAGTCTAATCGGTGTTGGGATTAACTTTTCCATTGAAACAATGTTCAAATTTTTATTACGCAAAGGAATTGAAATCATGAGTATTAATTTCTCATCAAACTCCTTGCAGTAGCTCAGTTTGAACGCATAGTACCAGTCTATTTCACTCAATTGAATACTCAACTCATAAGGTGAATTTTTTATGAGTTGAGTCACTTCAAGTAATTTCTCTCTTAATTGTAATTTATTAACCAAGTTTTCCGGGATAAACTCATTACGACATGATTCTAAAGAGAGAAAATATTCACTCCTTAATTGATCAAAGTAGTGAAGGTGCTGTGTGTAATTCATGGCTGAGTTGATGTAATCCACAACTAGTGAAATGTCTTTTTCTATCTTTTTAACATCTGTACTTAATGCTTTTAGAGCCTTCTCAGCTTTAAAACATTAACAACTTATGTTGTTAGTGTAATGGTTTTTTAAATGAACTTTATAATGCTTATCAATTATTTAATATTGAGTCTGAATCACATCAAACCTTATTGATGACGAATTAAATGGTTAATTAATAGTTAAAGATTATAAGATAATGAAATTATAATGATTATATTAGAATAAGAGTATATATCACTTAATTAATGACCTTTGGAATCCGGATACATGCTCTTGTTTTTGGAACAGACAATTGCTTGGATATTGGGTATGATCCATTAATTGAAACCCGTCCCCCGGCTAGATCTTCTACATCATCAAATTCTCGGGCCTCCAAAACTCCACCTGAGATTTCAACATACCCAATGTTTACTTTATCGAGATACAGGTGTCCGAGACCACTAAGATGCTTCAAACCTATTGATAATGACATTGATCCATCAATAAGAATCAGATCACAATGTGATCCAAATGAATTTTTCAATGGAAGAGTGGAGATATGGTGGCATTGTAGTCGAGAGAGCACTCGTCTTATCTGGATCATAATAATTGTGATACCTACAATAACTAGGAGAAACAAAAGAAGGTCATACGACACTTCGACCCATTGAGGAATTCCCTCCGCCTTAACCTGATTTGGAAGAGCTAGGAATGAGAATCCAGTGAGAAATGATTTGAGACGAGGGAGACAGCAACAGATGATGAGAACCACCACTATTATCAAAACTGAGTATGTGATGTATGTCCATATATTGTGATAGGGAGACGTCCATTCAATCACTGGAACAGTTCTTTTAACCATTGGTAAATATTTCTCAATAAGTTTCAAGTCAGAAGAGTAATTGTGAAGGTTAAAGGTTTGATTGATTGACGCTATTGACTCATCGAACTCGAATGTAGACTCAAGATTGTAAGGGGAGATTTTTAACTCATCATATGGAATGTAATGATAAGGATATAAATTTATCAAAACAGGATGAATGTTATTCAAACAGGAAGTATACGATGGGGATGATGTAATGAGGCCATTTTGGATCCAACAGTTACATGGAATAGAAACAAGATTGGAATTTGATTCTCACCCTACCTCCAGGTATTGCTGGATTTTCTGTTGGAAACAAGTCAATTCAACTCGGAGTTCTGGTCCGGAATAAATCCAATGTGTAGAATTGACCTGGATCCAACTGCTGTGGCGTTGAGTTTCTTCCTTCAGTTGACAATTCTTTTTATATAGATGTATTGTTTTTCCTGCCCGTATTGTTGCAAGGCAAGATCCCTCTGGATACACCTCGGATTGATGGATCTTGATTAGACAATCAGATAATTCCAAATTATTCTCTGAGAGACAGTTCTTTTGAAAGGATTGTACGAGTGAAATTGAGTCTGATGTGGAGACAACTAGAGAGGGTTGTAAGTCGGAAATATAATATGTCGAATTATTGAGTCTAATCGGTGTTGGGATTAACTTTTCCATTGAAACAATGTTCAAATTTTTATTACGCAAAGGAATTGAAATCATGAGTATTAATTTCTCATCAAACTCCTTGCAGTAGCTCAGTTTGAACGCATAGTACCAGTCTATTTCACTCAATTGAATACTCAACTCATAAGGTGAATTTTTTATGAGTTGAGTCACTTCAAGTAATTTCTCTCTTAATTGTAATTTATTAACCAAGTTTTCCGGGATAAACTCATTACGACATGATTCTAAAGAGAGAAAATATTCACTCCTTAATTGATCAAAGTAGTGAAGGTGCTGTGTGTAATTCATGGCTGAGTTGATGTAATCCACAACTAGTGAAATGTCTTTTTCTATCTTTTTAACAT
This sequence comes from Clivina fossor, assembly GCA_963966155.1. Taxonomy (NCBI): domain Eukaryota; kingdom Metazoa; phylum Arthropoda; class Insecta; order Coleoptera; family Carabidae; genus Clivina; species Clivina fossor. The sequence continues at coordinate 32,354,743 of OZ014551.1, read as the reverse complement.
CTGTACTTAATGCTTTTAGAGCCTTCTCAGCTTTAAAACATTAACAACTTATGTTGTTAGTGTAATGGTTTTTTAAATGAACTTTATAATGCTTATCAATTATTTAATATTGAGTCTGAATCACATCAAACCTTATTGATGACGAATTAAATGGTTAATTAATAGTTAAAGATTATAAGATAATGAAATTATAATGATTATATTAGAATAAGAGTATATATCACTTAATTAATGACCTTTGGAATCCGGATACCGGGACATAGCTATTGGGTCCGGCGGTTTAAAATCCCAAACTTACGTACATCAATTGGGTCCCGGTCAAGACCCTGGCCTGCCCCAGCAGATTAAGGGATTATAAAAAGGTTCTTCGGTTGCTTACTATACATATGGCTATATTATACTGAGACTGCGTGTAGTTTAAATAATTTAGATATTTTAATACACATACTGCAAATTTATTTAATATACTGATCAAAAATATATAAATATACTGGCTCAATCAATACGCTAATGCTATAAAATAGAATATTTTTTTCTGATTTTATTGGAATTAAACTTAGTATTATTTGCAAACACGTTTTTCAGAAAAATATCAGTTTTTTAGTTTTTAAAGGTCTAGATATACTAAATTTTAATTATTTTACAGACAGAAAATAAGTGTTCATTTAAATTAACAATCAGATGAAAATAAAATAAAATAAAACCTGTGGTATAGAGAATAATTTTTTTACGGGTTCAATTTCAAGAAATGAGCGATATGACACAAACTTGTAGTTTCTAAAAAATGAAGACCATATTATTTTTTAATGCAATCAAGGCGAGGGTGTATTAAATAAAAAAAGGCGTAATGAACATATTTTTATTATTAAACTGTAAGTTACGTCATAATTAAATAATAAATATATACATATAATACACATCAAATATAAACATTAATATTACATTACTGGTCTGTATTTATTTGCTATAGATTGAACAAATTCAAAATTAGTGATAATTTTCTGTTTCAGCAGCAATATTCTACTATCCAAAAATTCTTTTTTTTTTATTACTGCTCGCCGATACACTTTTTTTGGCAAACTCGCGCTGCGAATTTTAATGTATGTGTCTATTTGAATACTTTTTAACACGTCTAAAAATAAATAAATATTTGGGTGCTTAGTATAAAATAATGAATTGAATCTCGCATGAAACGATTCGCAGGCGTTTGTCGTTCGCTGCAGGGATGAACTATTTTCAGCCCACATTTCAGGCGGAAATTCCGCTTCTTCAGATATGTACGTTTCCACCAAATAATCAGCAAATTTTTGCATTTCTTGATTCCTTGGTAAAATTTCGCCAAAATCGATAGCAAAGCATTCGCCAACTGCTGCTGGATCTAGGAATGGTAGTCCAAACACATATCGGAGGTACATTCCTGTATCAGTGTCTTTGGAATATTCTGCTGTTAATCCAAGTGCCTGAATTTTTCGCCACCTATAAATCCGGAAAAAAAAATCCCATTTAAATAGCACGTGCTAAACTTTACGGAAACAAAACAAGATAGACAAAATAAAACTAGAAGTTATAGTAACGATAGAACAAAAATGTGTTATACTTTTCCGCCGATGTGTGGAACTAACTATAATCAAGATATTACATTTTTTTCTTCAATAATAGAGTTTTATGAAATTTCGGACACTAATAACGTATCAAAGTGTTTAGAGAAATTTTTCTGTTCTATATACTCGGTTAATTCTATATGAAAAGTAGAACTTCCTTTAATCATTCAATATGATAACTATTTATCTAACTGTGAATTAAATTACTTGTTATCTACCTTTTAATAATAAAATAATATTCAATGAACTTACCAAGATTGTCCAAGATGAAATCGACAGCCTTTTACCTCTGCGATTGGGAAAATCCTGTGAGCAGCATTGTGGATGCTTCTTTCAAAATCGATATATATTGTTCTGGGATTAAACTTACAGTTAAGTTTTCCACATTCTTCCCTCAAACAGCTAAACACCATCTCATATGTTTCTGTTCTTTTGTTAGGAAGTAAAAAAAATGCAAGAGGAATGTAATTTTCATTAATAATTCCGTGGACGGTAAACAGTTGGTAGAAAAATTTGGTGCAGCAGCGAAAAGTCCCATCAACATAGAAAGTAGATAATGTACTTAAAAATTCCAAATTTTTTTTCGTCGAAAATGCTATGAAATTTTTTCTTGGTTCATTTCTAAGCAAAAAATTCTCTCCTTCGTTGGTGATTATTTTAAGACTATTTAAGACTTCATGCACATCTTGTTGATTTGAAGGTATATTTGGCATTATCTTCTTTCTAGTTCGGTAAATATTTTGTCTTATACGGCCAACATCGTCTACAGACAAAGTTTGAGTATCCTCGTTCTGCAACACTCGATGCAACATTTTCATTGGCCTCTCACATATGTCATCCACTGCGCGCCTTTTTAAACTATTACTAATTTTCTGTCGATTTAATTTACATATGTTAATTGGTTGGTGATTGTGTCCATCACTATGTTCCAATATGACATTGTTGGACGTACCAGTTTTTAGATATGACTTACACTTTCGATTAGAGCATACCCAGCGTTTAACGTTTCCCGTAAGCATTTTGTGAAAATTATACTTGTAATTATCTATAACCAAAAGCGGCTTTTCTTGTTGACTTAACATATCACACACATCTTCTGAATTCATGATGGAAGTATATCACACAGTTAACCAAAAGATATAAATTTTGAAGGTATGTTACACCATCAACAGCGAACAAAATATGAATGATCGAAAAATTATCAATATATTTATACTTATTCATTTGGTCACAAAATTACAGGGGATAATGGGATTTTGGAAATTCCAGGATTACAAAACTTGTTATTCTGGATTTACCAGCAATCAGCAATAGTCTAACACCCGCATTATTCATATACCTAAGTACAACTTAAGTAAAGTATTCGGATAATGAAACTATTGTGCTGTCCGTAATTGAAACGAAATTTAATTTCTTATTTCTACTGGCGAAGCAGATTACAGAGATGCGGCAGTCAGTATCCTTACCTGCGCGCTTTAACTTTTAAGCCCCTAATACCTTTCTCAGAAACCTAACCGGGACCCGATAGCCGTCCATAAAATTTTGGTGAGGGATTAAAACTCAACCGCGGGACCCGATTGGTATGTACCCGAAAATATAATGTTTTATTTTAAACTATATAAATAGAAATATAAACGGAATTTAACCGCTAAAGAAAAAAGTTAGCAGCTTTCTCTTGTTCAGTATTTCTTTAATTAGAATAATTATTCAATGATATCATTAACAGTGATAAGCCTCTATTTTGGCTTTAATTAATTAAATAAGGGTGAATTTCACCAAATTTTTAGGTCGAAACTAAATGTAATAATTTACTTCTTATTTAAGATAAATTGATTAATCAATACCTTTTGAATGCAAATCAAATATTATAATTAACTATTATCCTAATTTGCTCAATTTAAAGCCCCTTGCTTTATTACAAAAAATACAAATATGAAATGAAAAATAATATAAATTAAATATTGAAATGAAGTAGTTGTCGAGGTACTTATTGGAATTGGGTGTCTGAGAGTAGATCCGCTACTACAGAATATTGTACTGGTGCATTTTCTAATGTAGTTACCTGTACTGGGGTTAGAGGATATGAATAAGGTTGGCTATTATTTGAATGTGAGGATGATGCGTAATAGGATGACATTGCAGAGGGGGAACGTGACATTGGTTCATTTATACTGACGGAATTTCTATGCAAGGTTCCCAAGCGTCCTTCATATAAGATATCATTGATTGCTTTCTTGGCATGAATTTGCTGAACCGACGATAGCTTCATGAATTCCAGTGCCCAACTTTTTGCTAAAACTTCCACCTCGCTATTAGATTGACGAAGATGTTCGCAAGCCATCTTCAATAGCTCATTTCGTTTTTCAGATTCCTCAGAAGCAGTTGTTCGTTGTCGTTTTTTTGCTCGACGTATTACAGGAGTATCCGGTGCATTTATTTCTTCAGGTGCATCTGTTTCTTCAGGTGCATCTGTTTCTTCAGGTGTATTTCTTATTTGGGCCGTATTTGTTTCTTGGCTACTTATGTCTTGGAATGGATCCTGCAAAAAATTAAACATTGTAGAACAATTATATAAAAACACTAATGACAGCATGTTTCTTTTTCAGCTCCCACAAAGTGAAAATGAATGGAAAAGTGTGGCTAAAGATTTTGAGACGAAGTGGAATTTTCCTCATTGTCTTGGGGCAATAGACGGTAAACATGTGAACATATTTAAGCCCCCTGGAACAGGCTCATATTATTTCAACTACAAGCATTCATTTAGCATTGTCCTAATGGGAATCGTAAATGCAAATTATGAATTTTTGATGGTTGATGTGGGTACAAATGGACGAGTTTCTGATGGTGGGGTGTTTTCTAATACAGTATTTTATAAAAAAAACTTGTAGAAAATGACCTGTGCATTCCTGCACCAGAAAATTTACCATCAACCAATATTAAAATGCCTTATGTTTTCGTAGCGGATGATGCGTTTCCACTTATGGAGAATTTAATGAAACCATTTAGCAACAGAAACCTCACCGACGAAGAAAGAATTTATAACTACAGAGTGTCACGGAGTCGCCGAATAATTGAAAATGCGTTTGGAATACTGGCTTCCCGGTTCAGAATTCTATTAAATCAAATTAACCTATGCCCAGAAAAGACTGTTATCATAATATTGACATGTTGCTACTTGCATAACTTTTTGCGACATAAAAAAGTAGAAGCTTATTACCAAGGCGGTGTAGATGTTGAAAATATAAATACTGGAGAGTTTGCAAATGCTGATTGGAGAGCAGACCCCACATTACTTACACTACAGCCAGTCCAAGGAAGAAACAGTACAATCACAGCAAAACAAATAAGGACACAGTTTTGTAATTATTTTAATAGTGTTGGAAGTGTTCCATGGCAGAACAACATATTTCACTAGGGCTGGGCGATATTGAAATTTCAGTATCAATATTTAATATTCAAAAAATATCGATAATATCGATATATCGATATTATCGATATAGCGATATTATCGGTATATCAATATATCGATAAATTGATATATCAATATATCGATAATTTTTATTTTTAATATCAATTATCGATATATCAATAAATTATCGATATATCGAGATTTTTTCCCCAGATATATTGGACTATATTGGAATTTCAGTATCAATATTTGATATTAAAAAAATATCGATACATCGAAAAATCGATATATCGAAATATCGATATATCGATTTATCGATATATCAATTTATCGATATCGATATATCGATAAACTGATATATCGATAAATTGATATATCGATAAACCGATATATTGATAATTCGATATATCGGTAACTTTTATTTTTAATATCAATTATAAATATATCGATAAATTATCGATATATCGAAATTTTTTCCCAGCCCTATATTTCACCAATAAATTGTTAATCAATTTTTCTGTCAAGTATTTGTGTTTGATAAAAATATCTAGTGTTTTAGCATTGTATACAAACGATTTATTTTTGCTTTTTAAAATCGCAGTATGTATATGTAATTATTTTTTGTCAAAATAAATCAGAATAACAAAATTTAAGTATAAATTGTTTACTTACTGTGCCTTCATTTTCGATCTCATGGAATGAGTCACTCATGCTGGAGGTTCCTGGTATTTGAATTTCTTGATCTCTCAAAAAATCTAGTTCCTTGAAGTACCATAAGCTTGGTTCGTAAATACTTTCACTTCCTGTTCCAGATTTATAACTTGCAATTACTTTTTTTAATTCTCTCCGATAGGCACAGCGTAAAACATTAATTTTCTTCCGTACCATTTCTCTATCGGCATTAGGTTCGACCTCCTTCAATTTTTCAATTAGCTTTTCATAAGCTAAGTTCTTCAAATTTCTATTTTTGTAGGCGTCACATTTTATCTTCCAAACTTCTGGCAACGACCGATATAAAGCCATAAATTCGCTCAAAAATTCTCTACTGTTTAGATTAGCCATTTTAAAAATACTAGCTTCTTCAAACAAGCGTCAAAAGAAACTACAGTTTGCACAATGTATCGCAACAAAGTCCATACACTATGCAGTTAGTTGCGCAACGCCGCCCGTTTGTGCAATTAAATTCAAACATGTTTGAATTTCTGCATCGCGTTGCGCAGCACGTCAAACAACAACATACACTATACAACTGTTTGCACAACAGCCCCTGTTGTGCAATATGTTTGCAAGTGTATGGGGCCTATTATACTCCCATTGTAAATGTGCTCTTTTTATGAACCGGTTTCATTATTTGTTCTATTTGTTAGCAATAATTTAAATAACCAAATCTTTCATGTGCATGAATGTTCCCTAAACAATAAACAACTAACCTTTCGACCTAACTTATGTTGCAGTAAACCACACTACATTTTTCACGTACATGAAATTATTACTATGGATTGGGCAAAATTTTGTTTACGAAATGAATAGTAATTTCAAGATTACCGTCCAAGCAAAACATGATTGTTTTATACACGTATCTTGTTTATATTAACGCTCAGCATATATGACTAGTTGTTAATAGCGGTGTAACTACAAATTGTATACACACCAAAAAAATAAAAATGCCCTCCCTTATATATACACAATTCGTAAAAAGGACGATTTTTTAAACATTACTGTAGTAGCTATATAATTTTCAATAATATAATGGGATCTAAAAGTATTTTTTTTTACTTTATTCAGTTTTCAAATTTCATAAAAAGTCAGATAGGTAATATTTTGGCTAATTATCGCAGCGTTGCGAACTATTGGCAATATAGTGGATCTGTGTAGAATTGTATTTAAAATTTATACTACAACCATCTAGTAAAGAACATCCTGGTTGTGGGTGAATTCCATTGTTTGGCCAGAAATCAGCTGTACCACAAGGGAGTAGAGTACCGAAGGTGCCTGCCGATGAATGGATTATTTCTACAAATGATGCATCACTGGGTTCTATATGTCTAAGTCCAAATAACGGTCCAGCTGGATCAATACCTAAAAGTTATTTCAATTGTGTATAATAAAAAAAATATTTGGAAATTGGGAATAAAGATTACATTAATAAAAAACACATTATGATACCAATTGTTACAGTAGATAAAGTTACAAATATATCTACAGTAGAACCCCGATTATCCGTGCGCGCATTATCCGGGCGGCGGATTCTTCGTGCGGCATTTTTAAAATGCCATCCGTGCGCGGATTATCCGTGGCTGACGGCCAGAAGTTGGCGCATGAACGCTGAATGCACCGTGCAGGCGTTTGCCTCGGGAAATACCCGAGTTCGGCTCGAAAAATTCTCCGTTTATGTGTTTACTTATTATTTTAGCCAACTGCCGACCGACTCGTTAGTTAAACGTAAACAGACATTCGTTTGACACAATTGTTTGAATAAATTATTAAAATAAAATGAGGTCTTTGGATTATCCGTGTTTTCGATTATCCGGCGAAGGCTCGGTCCCGGCTGGCCCGGATAATCGAGGTTCTACTGTATTTGTTTTATGTTGATATAGTTAGAAAACAAAAACATTCTGTAAAGGCAACAAACACATTACATACATATTAAGCACATATTAAGTACGTACATAATAGCTTATACTATAAGCACGGTTTTAATTGATACAGATTTTTAAGACAAAGCAATCTTCATAAAATCCTAGACTAAACAAAATAAATGAAACATCCAAAAACGAATATGTATTAGTAGTCATTGTTTTTATTTTAATATAGGTACTTTATACTTTGCTTTTAAAATGAAACTTTTATTTCAAAGGCAATATAAACAATCAATTAAAATACACTTAAACATTTTCAATAATAGCGAGCAATTTAAATAGGTTTTGTCAATATTGTGTTTTTCAAATTAACTTTACTTCATAAATTTATGAAAACTCGTTAATAACTCAAAAAGAGAATTAAGTTTGCACCTGAATTACTATTAAAAAATATTTTAAAGTAAAAATATTACAATTTGGAAAAAATGAAATAGAATATATACAAGATAACACAATTAAATAATTTTATTATTTTTAAATTGAATAAAATATTACCGTAGTTTTTTCTTAGTTAAACTTTCAAAAAAGTCGTTACATAACTTTCAATAGATAATAATGCATAGGTACCGTATATAGTGGCAAATGTTTCCGATTTATTGTTAAATGTAAATAGATTTGATTAACTTCAATTTAGAAAAGCAATATTTCGCTGATATTGGTAACATTAATCTTAAAAAAGTGATATTTTTTATTTAAATTTATGTCGTCTAGATTATTTGAACAAATGAAATAGGGTCATCCCAAATTTTTTAAAAAAATTATAAAGAAATACAAAGTCATTTTTAAAATATTTTTTATATAAAATAATTACTGAACTTTGAAATTTTAGATATATTAAAAATCTTCGTTTTGCCATTAAAGAGTTTATAATGGTATCGTACTTTATATATATATATATATATATATATATATATATATATATATATATATATACATATGGAAGTAAACAGTAAGATAAAAAATAATATTAGAATTTCATCATAACTATAAATAATAAAACAATAACTCTTTAACATCGTAATATAGTAGAAAAAAAAAGTTGTATAAGTGCTTCAAAATATTAGGTTGGCTTAGGATAGGTTAAGGTTGTTTAGTTATGTTATTCAATATAATCATGATGCGCTTATGCAACATATGATGTTCACGTCAAAATAATCAAATCCAGGGCCGTATTTAGGTTCTGTAGGGCCCTAGGCTGAACCTGTGGTGCGGACCCTTACGAGGGGGGGGTTGTGATTTTATAATTTTAAATAAACATGTTAGGAAAATGCAAGATAAAAAAGGAATGAAACAAACAAGTAAATTTTACTTATATTTATTTAATTGAAATAGAGTATTTAAAAAAAAAATAAATAATAAACTTAGAAATGAAAATATCAAATAATCTTAGTGGCTAATTGGTTTTGCGCTAACACTTAGTACTAATGAAGCTGTATGTACTAGTGAAGTGTATTGTCACTGGTTGCAAGTCGGGTTATTCTGTTTTATAAAAATTTAAGTAAAATACTTAAAAGGTTATTGATTAAATAATTATTTACTTTAAATTTGAAACGTGTGGTGCGGGCCCCTTTGTGGTGCGGGCCCATAGGCTGCAGCCTATGTAGCCTATGCTTAAATACGGCCCTGATCAAATCAATAGTAATCAAAGCAAAATATATACACCCTTCGTGTGTAGGTATGAAATGATTAGTGCCCAGTCGGTATATCCCGATTAGTGTTCGGCCGCACCTTGGCTACTGAAACGGATTGATTGTAAGGGTGTTGTGCCCAATGCGCATACGCCCCCGTACAGATATAAAATCCCATACAAATTTTTGACCCAATGCAGATTTCTGAGGCCCATAAAGATTGTCCTGAAAAATTGTGACCGTGAATTTTTAATACCTGTTTAAAACGAAAAGCGTGGGGCGCAATGACAGCTACTCTCTGCACTACTTACTATTATTATTTTAAATCTTACAAGAATTGTCATAGCTATTAAAAATTCACAATCACAAATTATCAGAACAATCTGCATGGGGTCAGGATTCTGTATAGGGTTATAGATCTGTATGAAGCAAAGAAACATTATTTTATACTTTTTAGTTATTATATTATGAATTCTATTATTAATTAATTAATACGCTTGCCCTGGTACTTTAACCGACTCTGATTTTATACGTTTTTCATATTAAATTAAATTATTTTTTTAAATCCTCGTAATATGTTACAAATAATTTAATTATAAAATACAAAATTAATTTTACAGTAACTATTAATTAATATGTTTTCAATCATTTGTAATGGGTTAGACAATGTTTCAAACTGACATAGAAATATTTTACCAATAATACGAGGTAATTTTTCAACAAGACCTCTAGCAGTAAATCCAGCAAGTTGTGCACCAAGGCTGAATCCAATAAACTGCGTATTGCTTAAGCATTCACATTGACTGAAGAAATCATTAAAGAATAATTGTAGTGGATTTGCTGTTAACAAAAATAAGAACATTAATTATTATAATTGTAAAATAAACATTATAAAATAAAATGCACGCCGCTTAATATGATCTTATTGGATCTTGATAACCATGATAACCATGATAACAAACAGATTGTTAATAATACTTAGAAAACATAGATCAGTATTGACTAGAAATATGTATGTAATTAAATTATGCAAAAAAAATTATAAAATCTTAAATAAACATAATATTATAAAAATTAAATTTAAAAATAAATGTGTAATTATTTCGCATAAATTTACAACTTCGGTTTATGTTATCAATTTTTTCTTAGAATTGTGTTTGTCCACGAGCAATAACCGTGTTCGGTGCAGTTTAACTGGGCATTCGGTAAAGGGACCCTTAATCTGGGTATTCCAGTTGGGCATTTTAATCCCTTAGAGCAGTGATTCTCAACCACTGGTCCGGCGGACTGGCACTGGTCCACGGAGAAATTTTACCGGTCCGCGCAGAATTTTTAACTGTATATTTCAAAAAAAATTCTTGTCCAAAGAATAACAAAACATTTAAATTTATACTAACTTTGGTATTAAGGAAATCACTTTGAAAAGCTAAACGTCAACTAAACATCCCTCCTTGAAATTAGTTCAGATATTATGTTAAAAAATAAAATAAATAAATAAATAATAAAATAAAATAAATAAATAAAATAATAAAATAAATAAATAAAATAAATAAATATGTGATTTTTATTTATTTGAATGTTTTCTTCAATCTAACATAAATTTTGTACTAAAAATGGAAATTTTTAGAAAATATAATAATTTTTCATCGAAGTAGTAATACCTATTTATAAAAACTTACTAAAATTTTCAATAATATTTAAGTGTTTTACCAATTTTAAATAATAATTCTAATAAAAAATTTCAATTAAAAAATACCTAAAAAAATTATTGTTTTATATTTTTAACTCAAAATTTGTATAGAAGCCTAAAAAATATATTAAAATTTTTTTCAAAATTTTTACAAATAAAGTATAAGAATTTATTTTTTATAATTGTTTAATTTTGCCTTTACCGAAAGTGATGTCAATATTTCCGCCTAATGCCAAGTACCAAATATTCCCATAATAATAGGTTGCACCAAACAAATAATATAAATATAATTCAGACTTTTTAACGGTCACTGTATCAATGTAATTAATAAAAATAAACTTACCCATGTAAGTGACATTTGCTACTGACGAAACATATGATGGAGGAACTTTTATCATCGTATTTAAAGTATCATCACCCCATTGTTGTACTAAAGGACCATATGCTAGCACAATTAAATTTATGGGTTGTGAAAGTAATGCTGTAAAAGTATTTCTTTTATTCTGTTGAAATTGTCATAAAATAAATATATTATTTAAACATACGGGGTACAACCAAATTCAATGATTGTGCAGGACGTGAATCTAGTTGAAATGGATCACTCGACCAACCATGAAAGAAAAATATAGTTGGCAGAGTTATATCAAATGTGGATTCTTGTAGCATAGAAGATGCCCTTGAGAATGGAAATACTTTTCGATCATTGATAGACGGTCTGCGAAATGTAATTAAATTTTCAAACGATTTAAAAGATTAAAATATAATTATAATAAACGATAAAATGGTAAGTTTTTAGAGTGTACGTTTTGTTCTACAAGAGATTTGAAAATATTAAATGGTAATTTGAAAAATTAGTAAATAATAGAAAATTTTACACTGCGCTATTTACAGTATTTTTGAAAGTTGTTATTAACGATTTAACAAAACAAAACAAAGATAAAATTTTAAGATGGCGTTAGCTACTAGTAACAGGAAGCCGTAGTATAATTTGTTTGTTTTTAGATTATTAAGCAAAACATTGATATGGAGAAATCAGAGAAAGAGAGAGAGAAAGAGAGAGTTCTTTTTTTAACAAATCAAGTAACAAAAAACTATTTATATTTTAAATGTACATAATAAATATATATACTTTACTATATAATATCAGGAAGACCGAGTTTTGCTTGTTCAGGAAGGGCTGGATTCCTTAAATAGTTAATAACTGTTCATTTAATAGTAAAGAATACATATTATGATAATACATATTATGAAATAACTATATTATTCTTATATAAAAAAATTAAAATATATATATATATATATATATAAGTTTGTTTTTTTTTGATTTTTTGGTTTTTATTTTTTTTCTCAAAAACTATGAGGTATAGGAAAATAAGCATGACATGGAAAAATGGGGAATAATGAGTATGATAATTGAGTGAAAAAACCATTATTCTACAATGCATCGTTTAGTAGAAAAAACTGAATTTTTTATTTGGGATTTTTTCAAAACAAAACTTTTTTCAAAATTTGCTCAAAAAAATCTGAAAAAATTCAGTAAAATAGAAAAAAAAAATTAGCTACATAATAGCTAAGTAACTTTTTTCTCAAACTCATGCTGGTTTGGCAGGAAAAATTATTAAAAATTCTAAAAAACATTTTAGAATTTTTGATGCATTGTAGAATAATGGTTTCTTCACTCAATTATCATACTCATTATTCCCCATTTTTCCATATCATGCTTATTTTCCTATAATCTCATAGTTTTTGAGAAAAAAAAATAAAAACCAAAAAATCAAAAAAAAATTCTAGCGCCCAAACGGCACATGCTAGCAAATTAAAACTAAAACCAAATAATAGAACCTTTTATGTCCTATTGAAAAGCATTGTAAGTAATTCTTCGAATTTTACTCGAGAAAGTAGTATATCGCAATTTATCGAAATTACATGTTAAACGCCCATACGAACTTGACGAACAAACATTAATAACTTGTTTATGTAACTAAATAATATGGTTTAATATTTTTCGATTAAAATCCGAGCAATTTATTTGCAAATTATTGGTATTGGTAAATAATATGTAATTTTCATAAAAATTAAATCGTTAAAATGTTACCAATTAAAAATTTAATCATAATATTTATAACAGTTTTTTTTTTGTATAACATAATAACAACATTTTTTTAATCTATTTATCTTGTTACCTAGAACTTTATTCAATGTTTTGTTTGTTTATTATTTATGTCATTTGTATATTTTTTTCCTCATCATGATATACGGAGATTATATCGAAACGTCGAATTTTTAAATATTAAATATATTTATTTTAATACTAAATAACCGCTTGAAAAATTTGTAGAGTAATATGACGGTGCTTTATTCAAAGTAATTTTTATTTTTTAATATTTTAAACAAATATGTAGTAAAACAAAACTAGATGAATGTGTAAGTTATAAAATACCGAAAATTAAATTACAATTTGTAAATTGGTTTTTAATTATTAAATAAAATATTAGTGCGGATAGATATAATATTGATTGCTACGGGTAGATGCTAACTTCTCATAGGTCAAATCATGTTAGAAAATTTATATTTATTACAAAGGTGACAATATTATAAAATAATAAGGAAACATTATGTAAAATTCAAATTTTCGACTAAATTTAATTTTGAATTTTGTGCTGAAAATACATATTAATTTAAAATTTCATTCTAATCAAGTTTTTAATTTTTCAAATAACTTAAAAATTTATATTTTAGTATGAAATAAATAACTGAATATTTTTAAAATATCTAAATATATATATATGCATATTTTTTTGATAAAAATATTATTTATATCAAAAAAAAAAACGATATTTGCCATGTCTTAATAAATGTTATGGGAAAATATTTTAATATTTCTATGTAAACAAATTAAAATATTTTCCAAAAGCAAAAATATATAATATAATATAATACAGTTGGTATATTTTATTTCTCTAAACTTAATCTCTGAAACATATTTAAATAATAAATTTAGTTAAATATTTCAATTAATTGTGTTTTTATATTATTATCATTTGCTTTGAAACAGAACACAGAGTTATAAAAGATATTTTAAGTAGGATATCCGTATAATTTTTTTTTTAAATTATGAGTTAAACTTATTTTATTATTTAATTATAGTGAATTTTAATATAAGTCACAAATTCATATGATTTAACTTTGCAACGAAATTTATATTTACATAAATGAAAATTTTGAATTAAAATAAAAAAGCTATTGTTAATGAAGAATGTACAAAATGTTTAATTTTTATTATCACTGATAATTTATTATATTTTTTAAATTAAATTTCTTGTTTAAAGCATATAGAAACATATAGAACCATGGTATTGGAAAAACTCAATTAAGAAAAAGAAAAAAATATATAAATAAACACTAACAAAATGAAAATTAATCAATATGCAACAAAAGTTTAAAAATAATCTTAGCTAAGTTTTGCACTAAAGTGATAAGGTTGTTAAAATGTGTTTGCATTTTATATATGAAGATTATTGAAAATTCTTACCCGGTGAAATACATAAAATGTATATAAGGCGTTAATTTATCAGAATCATATTGACATTTCACGTTGATAATAATTGTAATTGCAAACATAAAATTTAAAGTTACAAAACGCATTTTTTTTCAAATTTAGATAAAAACCAAGAGTGTGTAACCCTAAATTTGGCTTCTGTGTAAATTAAATTAATAAAGTCACTAATGCGGGTGTTACATATGTATGTACTTTTATTCTATTACATAGTATGCAAAATCAAGTCATTATAATTAAAAAAAAATAATAATAACTATTTAATAAAACGAAACAAAGATAAAATTCTAAGATGGCGTAAGCTATTAAAAACTGGAAACCGTACTAAATTCGTTTATTTTTAGGTTGTTAAGCAAAATATTGATATGGAGAAATCAGAGTGAGTATTTCTTTTTTTAAAAAAATCAACTAGCAAAAACTATTTAAATTTTAAATGTACATAATAAATATGTATACTTTAGTATATAATATCAATTTTCGTTTTTTCACGAAGGACTGGATTCCTTACATAGTTAATAGTAAAGTATATTATGATACATAATATAAGTGTTTACTCTTTTCTCACATTATTTGTTTGATTTTATTTCGAATTTAAACCCCTTTGAATTAACTATATTATTGTTATATAAAAAATTAAAAAGAATATATATATATATATATATATATATGTATATATATTGTTGTTTTTTTGATTTTCCGGCGTACAGTTCTTTTTTCTTTATTTTGCGACGCGTTTCGATCTTGCGATCATTATCAAGTACGTTGATCGCAAGATCGAAACGCGTCGCAAAATAAAAAAAAAAACTGTACACCGGAAAATCAAAAAAAAAATAACAATATGAATATACAAGTTCAGGAAAACAAAATCAAAATAAATTAAAATATATATATATATATAAATTGTATTACATTTTGTCATATTACCATAAAAATAAATCTGGTAATATTTCGGCTGCATACCAAATAGGCGCGATCCCTTATAATCCCTTGCAACAGGAAAGGTGGGCGACAAGTACCAAAAACCGTGTCTTTTAGGCGCGGTACCCTTTTAATCCTCAGTCGCATGTCTCTTTTCAAATAGTTATATATTAAGCAGGATAAGTTTTGTACAACTAATATGTTACAAATACGCGCCGGTTACAAAATAATTGAATTATAATTTCTAATTTAGTTTGTGATGCATTTTTTCTGGTCTTATTTTAGTTTGTGCTACCTATATATTTTTTTATTTCAATAATTTTTACTTTATAATCTCTATATCATTTGTATGTTTTATTTTTGCAATTGTTATAGTCAAGATTTGATTATATTATCATACAATATATGATATTTATTTTTTCTACCATGATCTAATTTTAGTTTGCGCAATATATTTTTTTTTATTTCGACAATGTTAATTTTTTTAATTACAATATTATTTGTATGTTGCTACACAATGTTTATTTTGTTTTTTGTTACTGACTAGAATTGATTATATAATTACATAATATTAAATAACTGCGTTTATTTTTGCGAATGTACACATTTTTAATTGTAAATTTTTCCAATTCCTATTTTATACCTGACCTACAGACTATGTCTATACCTGAGCACTGATAGGGATTATAGCGGTTATTCGCGCCTATTTGGTATTGCGGATTAACGCTACCTGAAATCGCGCCCATTTAGCATGCACCGAATATTTCCATGATGATCATATGACAGCAATGTGTCAAACATGAATTTCAAAATAATTTTTTTATTATAAATTATTTTTGCTAAAATTAAGACTTATTTTATTTGATTTTTTGCACCCGAAAATATAGATTCATTACATTTCATCAAAATTGTTAAAAAATATGAGTAAGTATACAAAAGTTTCTCATTTACTAGTTGTATACAAAAACATCCTGTACTATAAAATAAGCAATTTTATATAGGTATATGTTTTCAAATTTGTTATTGACACATTTCTATAGATTTTAATCAAATATGGTAAAACTACTTTTTCGGATGCAGTGGCGTAGCGAGCATAACTGGCGCCCGGGGCACGATACCTTTTTGGCGCCCCCCGCCCTCCGAATAACATATAGTAATATAATATTTAGAATATCATCGTCAACAGTCAAAACACAAAGAAAAAAATTTTGACGTTAAATTTTTTTTTGTGGTATTGGAGCTATCGATTATTCTGAATTGGCGGTATTAATTATGTATGCATACAGTGCTAATTTGGAATAAATTCAGTAAATCACAGATCTATTTATATTTTGAAAAATGCTCGGACACGTCGATTAGTATTTTAAGTTGAGGCATTGTTCATGAAAAAAAAATTAGTATACAATCTGTCCCAAATTTGAGATACAACGTGATCACTAATTTGTTTAAATTGCGTATTTTGTTTTTTATTGCGTATTTTTAAAGTACATATCAAGTTATTCGTAACTGCCAAATTTTTAATTTTTATTCTTTGTCATTTACAAAAAATTACACAGAAAATTAATTTTAGTTGGAAAATAATATTCTCGCAAAGCGAGAATGGAGCTAGTCGAATGTGGTTTGATTTTATAAGCTAGTTTTTCGACTAGCTAAAATAGAAGATTAGAAGTGTATATGGGTAAATCCATATATAGACCACTTTGATATTATCACATAAATGATAAGAAATAAGAATAAAAAAAATTTTCACCGAAAGTTGGCAACATTAAATTTTGCTAATATATAATATTATAGGCGCTAAGGGTATCTTCTGTAAAAATTTCATTAAAATCGGA
Organism: Clivina fossor; assembly: GCA_963966155.1. Classification (NCBI taxonomy): domain Eukaryota; kingdom Metazoa; phylum Arthropoda; class Insecta; order Coleoptera; family Carabidae; genus Clivina; species Clivina fossor. Next base: position 32,337,467 of record OZ014551.1, on the reverse strand, counting down.
TAAATAATGCGGGCATAACAAATTTTTAGAAAATTATTAATTTTTTTTTCGGAAAGTTGGCAACATCGTATTTTAATAAAATTATAATTTATGTGGGCACTAGAAGAAACTTTTCTGAAAATTTGATTAAAATCGGATAAATAATGTAGTCACAATAAATTTTTAATATTTTAGTAATTTTTTTCTCAATAAGTTGGCAACACTGTATTTTGTTAAAATTGCATAATTTATGCGGGCACCAGGAGAATCTTTAGTGAAAATTTGATTAAAATTGGTTAAATAACGTGGTCATAATAAATTTTTAAAAATTTTAGTAATTTTTTTCTCAGAAAGTTGGCAGCACTGTACTTTGTTGAAATTATCTAATTTATATGGATACCAGAAGAATCTTTTGTGAAAATTTGAACAAAATCGGTTAAACAACATGGTCGTAATAAATTTTTAAAAATTTTAGTAATTTTTTTCTCGGAAAGTTGGCAACACTGCGGTCTGAAAATTGAACTTAATTTTTTATTTGGTATGAACTATCTAATTGCCAAGTTTCAGCTTTTTACGAGCTTTCCTTCATACTTATAATTAACACTCGTATTTATCGTATTTTTTGGACACGGCCGGCCAGCCAGCCAGTCAGCCAGCCGTATTGACGATTTTATAAGCTAGTCTTTTCGACTAGCTAATAATAAGAAATTACATTAATAGTTTACATATTTCAATAAATGCTCAAAATGCTGTCCATTCACTATCTGACAGTACCCTAAACGGGATTGAAACTCGTTTTGAACATTTCTAATTAAACCTACACTCATTTCTTATAAAAAAATTTAAAAAAAATTATAATAAAAATTTGAAATTTGGCAGTTACGAATAATTTGATATGCACTTTAAAAATACGCAGTAAAATATTTAAATAAAAAAAAATTTTTAATATAGCACGTTTTTAAAACGGATTAAAAAGTAAAAAACTAATTTCTCTCCTAGTATTATCTATTGCATGCGCCCCACGTTTTTCGAGGAGAGAAATTATTTTTTTACTTTTTAGTCCGTTTTAAAAACCTGCTATATTAAAAATATTTTTTTTTTATTTAAATATTTTTTTAAATATTAATATTAAGGTAGAAAGTGGCGAATATTATATTGCACTTATGTCACTATTGTCACTGATGTCACTGATGTCACTAATGTCACTAATTATGTCACTATTATGTTTAGCGCCCACTAAACTATAGCTAAGCGTAAACACTAACTGCTGAATAAATAGATCAATTTCCAATTTTATTTTATTGTTAAGTATATGTATAACCTTTTACAATCGCAGTAGCATTTTTCTGCGTTTCCGTAGTATAAGCATATCGGCACGTATAGAAAAAAATTATTACTCCAGCAAGATAATCTAATTGGTCAATTTTCTATTGAGGGGAAAGTGGGGTGCCCAGAGCACCAGAAAACAAGCGGAAATAAATAAACATTTCCCAAAGCAATAAAACTTTGGGACAAAATGTATATTTTTGAATATTTATAAATAATCTGACGCAGTCTTCTGTTTGCGACTACTATTTAAATAACAGAATATTTTTGAAGATCTCTAGCAGTAGTTAACTATAGTTAATAAAGAAATACATAAAATGCGCAAATACAGAGGAAATTGTTTCCAGATGTGTTACTTTTATTGGTGACTTACAATAGCAGATACCTAGCTGACCGACTAAACGATAGCAAAAAGGGTCTGGTCTACTCACAGCACGGTTGTGGAACCGAATGAATGCCGACAAAGACAAAAAATTGCCTTTGCATTTTTAGGTTTGCTCGAAGAATAACAAAATAATGTTAAATTTTACGATATTTTTACAGTACGATTCAAAACAATTGACAAAAAAATTTTTTTTTTAAATTTTAATTTTTCGGAAAATCCTCTTTGTTTTGGGGACCATTTGGCGCCCCTCTGCGAGTGGCGCCCGGGGCATGATAGACCCCCTTGCCCCCCCCTCGCTACGCCACTGTTCGGATGCGCGTAAAAGTGATTTAACTAGATCCTGATAACTCATTTACAATTAAAAAACCTAATTTTAAATTTTGTTTTTGGCACAACAAATATATTGACATTGCTGTCGTATAGTATATAGTTCAACCACCATGGAAATATTAGTAATTTTATTTCCATGGCAACCAATCAAAATTCAAAATATTTCGTAATAATAATTATTAACTATTTAAGTAATCTAATATATTTTTAACGTACGATGTTTTATCTAATATTATTGTATAATATAAAATTTTTTCCTAAATAACGTAATTGAAATATTTTTGCTATAATTAGATAACAGTATATTCTATCTATCATTAGTTTTGTACAAATTAATTTTTGTCAATAAATAAATTCGTGAATAAAATTTAAAATGCCATACATTTTTTTTTAATATTAATTGTTCTACGTATTTAAAAAAGATTAATAATTTGTTTGTGTAACTAAATAATATGATTTAATATTTTTCGATTAAAATTCGACCAATTTATTTGCAAATTATTGGTATTGGTAAATAATATGTAATTTTCATACAAATTAAATCGTTAATATGTTAGGAGTATTAATTAAAAATTTAATCATAATATTAATGATATCCTTTTTTTATATAACATAGTAACAACATTTGTCTTTAAATTTATTTACTTTGTTACCTAGTAACTTGATTCTATGTTTTGTTTGTTTGTTATTTATGTCATTTGTATATTTTTCCTGATGATGATATACACAGATGATATACCCATATATATATATATACTGGGTGTCCCATTTTAATCCGCCACCTGCAATAACTTTAAAATCGTGCTTCGCACAAAAAAACGTTCCGGATAAAAAGTAAATGGTTTCGAGGGAGACATCTGATGCAGGGACCCTTGCTCCTCTTGGACCCCCTGGTGGGCGGGAACGGGGGGCAATTTTGAAATGGAACCTCTTATTTTTTATTGCAGATTCGGATAGACCATTAAAAAATATGTAAATTTTATTTTGGGTTTTTTTTATCTTTGATAGATGGCGCTGCAAACAGCATTTTTTTCTCAGTTTATCAGTCTTTAATTTGAAAAAAAAGTTGTAACTAAGTACGATATTTAAGTTCTTCTCAGTTCTTAGGGAAGGGAGGGGGGCCAAGGTCACTGAATCAAATATCCTCTCGAAACCATTACTTTAAAGTTATCCCCCTCAAAACCATTAACTTAAAGTTAATAGTTTCGAGGGGGATATCTGATGCAGTGACCCTTACTCCCCCTCCACCCACAGAACTGAAAAAAACTTAAATATCGTACTTAGTTACACCTTTTTTTCAAATTGAAGACTGATAAACTGATAAAAAAAATTCTGTTTGCAGCGCCATCTATCAAAGATAAAAAAAAGTCTTAAAATAAAATTTATATACTTTTTAATGGTCTATCCAAATCTGCAATAAAAAATAGGGAGTTCTATTTAAGATTTCAAAGTTGCCCCCCGTTACCGCCCCCCAGGGGGTCTAAAAGGAGCAAGAGTCCCTGCATCAGATGTCCCCCTCAAAACCATTTACTTTTTATCCGATACATTTTTTTGTCCGATGCACGATTTTAAAGTTATTGTAAGTGGCGGATTAAAATGGGACACGACACCCAGTATATATATATATATATATATATATATATATATATATATATATATATATATATGTATACCTATATATATATATATTAGGGTGTCCGTTATTTTAAATTAAATTAAATCCCAAGAGTGCAGCTTATGTTTAACTTTAAATATCTCGAAAAACAGTGACTTTATCGTTACAAAGGAAGAGTATGTTTTTTACACAGCAAGTATTGGAGAATCAAAAAATTGTGCTAAAATGACAATTCCGCCAGTGGCGTAGAATTTAGGAAGGATCAACCTCCCACTTGCCCCTGTTGTACGCCACTGGCAGTAGCCAGAAACTTTTATTTAACATAATTTAGTATGGTGTACGGTAACTACATTTCCTGCCAAGTATGATAAGGATACGTCAAATAGTTTTAAAGTACTGGGCAAAAATCGTTTTTAAATTTTTATATAAAACACCCTGTAGCTCAGTAAGGAGCCACATTTTATCTCAGTGATTTGCATTAAATCTTCATATTCTGAGCCCAGGATATTCCAGTTAAAATTAGGAATAGTTATTCTGTTACATCCTGTATAATATTTTTTAATATATTTCAAATAACTTAAAAATTTATATTTTAGTGTGAAATGTGAAATAAATAATTGAATATTTTTTTTATAATATTTAAATATACAGGATGATTCAAAATTAGTGAATCAAACTGAAACGATAGATTCCTCATGTCAAAAGAAGACAAAATGTCTCTTCGAGCATATGTACTTAACCAAACGGTTACCGAAATACATGCTGTTGCTTGTTGCAAAAGCGAAATAATTATTATTTCGCTTTTACAACAAGCAACAGCCTGTATCTCGGTAACCGTTTGATTAAGTACACATGTTCGTAGAGACAATGGCCTGTACTACAAGCCTTGTTTTTGGGTATACTAAGAACGCTGTATTTGGGTATTTTTGGTTATATTAAAAATTCGTACTACAAGCCTTGTTTTTGTATGTATATAATTATATACAAATCGCTAGAATTTACCGTCATATAAATTATATAACACGTAAAGTTAATTGTTAAAAGTTTAATAAATAATACAGAATAAGCAAAATAATTAAAGATGTAACTTCTTTCTGATTTTATAAGTGTGTAGTTAAACTAGAAATGTTGCACCATTTGTGTGAATTTTTGAATACAATATATTACTTTATCGTTATTGTGGTCTATCCAAATACTTTTGAAAGCAACTGTAAAATTATATGCATTTTCAATCTTCTATTAATGGCAAGTAAATAAGTCATGAAAAATATAATCATACGTTACATTATATTAATGAAAATAAATAAAATAATTTATATTTTAAATATATTTCTAATTTAAATATAGGCGGTGACTACTCTTCTTACTGATTTCACAAGTAAGTTTTGCATTTAATCATTGGCGTAGGAACTACAAAGTTTTTAGTGAATTTATCAACTAGTCATTAAAATGAAATATACACTTTTTTTAGCAGCATTATTTTTAAATTATTTCAGTAACTTGTATTTTTTGTTCCTAAAAATAATATAGTAAATATAATGCTCATAAATAAAATTTTATTTTATTGCATACAGAAGTAAAAATTAACCCGCCACTGCTTATGGTTCAGCCATTTTGTTGGTAGTTTTGCAAGACAAGATGCAAGTGTTGTTTTGGTTTGTTCGTCGCCACGCTGTTGAATGCTGCATGTAAAAGCTATTTTCTTTAGTTCAGTTCGTATTATTTCTACAGTTTGTAGTGGATATTTATGTTAAACTGGTTTGTTACTCGAGAATTTCAATTTTTAACTGTAAGTATTCTTTTGTTTTGTAATATATTTTTCTGTAGTTATAAAAACAATATTCTCAGGGACGTTTGTTTGATATTACGTAGCTGCTGTAATATTCATTTCTAGCAAATTCTGTGTTATACAAAAGTATTATGTTTTTTTTATTTTTTTTTCTTATATATTTTTCATTTATAAAGTGATAATTATTTTTGAATTATTGTACAAATGAGAAAGTCACTTAACATTGATAATATTGATACTGCAAATGAATTTAAAACAAATACGTATTTAACATTGAAGTGTACGATTTTAATTTTATTAGTTTTATTTTCTAATTATAATTAATAAACTACAAGTTAATTTTTTCGTTTCGAATTCACATACTTTTAGCTTTGAAGTTGCTAACTGTTATTTGTTGGTTAAATTTCTTTACTAGATACAAATTGTAATAATTGATAGTTCAGAACAGACATATAGTTATTTTCTAAAATGATATAATTTTCAGAACTATTTAAGTATTTGATATTACTGTTCAACAAAATATATTATCACTGATTATAAAATCTGCCATGCGACAAGAACTTAACTAATTAAGTAAAATAGTTGTGGTGGCTGGCGGCCACCACTATATATAAATTTATATGCAGTGCGGGAATTTGTACCGACTTGCACAAATTAGTAATTAATACACAAGAGCGGGGCGAGATCCAGTTTGCCATTAACTCTTGATTAATTTCGCAAGGAAATAAAGTACGTTTACTAGACGAGGGTGTATTTTGCTTGCTTTATCTATGCCGATACTTCCATTTGTTTAACAGTATGTTGTTTAAGAGCCCTGTTTATTCAGTTTTTCTCATTTACGCTTCGGCAGCAGATCTCTGCGCAGGTTTTACTTTAAAAGAAATTTCAATCTTGTTTTTATCGGGCTGTTGTATATATGTATTCATATTTTAAATTTATTTTAGAATGTTGAACATTTATAAATGATGTCTATATTGTGTTTTCAGAATCAGAATACGGGGTTAATAAATCAATCGAAAGAATCAAACTGAAAGATGTTGATCCTAGCGACACAAAATGATGCAAGTGATGAAGAAGATAGATATGAAATTTGAATAGAAAAGAAAATGATACCAGTAAAACATGCTTATGGACTTAATAATTTTGCAAATTATGTGAAATGGAACTCATAGTAAAATAGAAAGGTAAATTATTTTAATTAATTAAATATAGTGGAACTCTATTTCGTTTAATTATTTAGATTATTCAGATTCTTGTTTTAATAATACAGTCGATGTAATAGACGATGTTATTTGGAAAGTAGTATTATAAATAGTGTTACAATTTTTAAAATATAATTTTTTACGAATAATCAATGCAATTACTTGTTTAATTCAGTAGTTGTTGATATCTTTAAAAAAATATTTTTGGTAAATTATTAATATACCATATAAATACGAAATGTATTTAATTGTAAGAAGTACTTAATTTAAGTACTTCCTACAATTAAATATATTTCGTATTTTTATTAAAAAGTCAAAGTATAACATTAAATTATAGCGAAATACAGTTTTATTTTCAAATTTATGCGTAAGAAAATAATGTTAAAATGCTCTATTTTTGTCGCAAAGTAATGACATTTAGAAAGCTTGGCAGTTTGGATATTTTATCTGCTAGAAATGCTAATAATTACAATTACAAATATTCAAAATGAAAATAAGTAAGTTGAAGGTTTTGATTACGTGTATACATGTGCGCCATGACATATAAAACATTATTGATATTATAATTTTATTATCACTGTAGTTTATAATAAAAGTAACTTTTAATCAACATCATTTAAACGAGTTCGGTTAACTGTATTCTAATAGTTAACAGATTGTTTTTAAGTACATATTTAAACACATTATTAACTGGTATTACAATGCAACAACATAAGACCAGGACTAAAACAAATGAACTAAAATATAAAAATTTATCCAATAACCGAGCTAACGGCTATTACTACAAGTAAGGTTTTTGAGTGTTTTAGTTAATTTATTTTGCCCTGTCCATATGATAATTACATTGTTTTAAAACTGAGCTTGTAGTAGTTTCAACCATTGTGTTATACTCTGCCAATTTTTCGCATTCATATAATCCGCTTAATCAGTATACATATATATATCGCAATTCTAAAACATTTCTACACATATCATTTTCGTATGCCAAAAATGTCATTTTAAAATAATGTAAGTTTTAATAATGAAAAAACCAACTTATCTTTAGCGGCATTGATAGTACTAATTGAATTTAATACAAATAAATATTTAACATTGAAGTAACTTTACTCACATATTTTAGTTTTATTCAACATTATAATTAGCAACCTAGGATTTTTCTTTGTTTCCAATTCGTATACTATTATTTTTTAAGTAGCTGGCTGTTGATAAATTAAATTTCTTTGTTACATAATAATTGTAAAAATCCTCAACTTTGTGACTAGAATATTTAAACTTCACAAAAAGTTGTAATATGTATCGAGAAAAAAATACTAATTGTTATTGTAGAAATGATGACACCTACAAAATTAAGTGAAACCATAGTGAGTATTTGAAGTAAAAGATTTGTTCATATTTGCAATTGTATTACTGAAAAATAATTTAAAAAAAGCATTTGTATCAACTTCTGGTTAAAGTTGATAGCATGATATGATAATGTTGTTTTTTGTATAAAGGGTTTTGAATAATGATTGGTTAATATTTCAGCTATTATTAGCAATCACATATCACACAATAATTGATAACAATAACTGTATAAGAAATTTGATTGATATTTAAATTGATTTTATGATGTCAGTTAAATCTATTTTGTGTTTTCAGACTCGGAACATGCAGCTACCAAATCAAACGAGAGAATCACATTTAAAAATGAGTTAATTTGGCGACGAAATATAGAAATATGAATTTGGAACAACGAGTATAATATGCTACGAGCTCAATATCAGTACGAAATCTGTGATCGGATTTAATTTGAACCCTTATTAAAGTAGAAGGTAAATGATTTCAATTAATATATTAGTGAACATAGAAAACATCTTTTAGAACTCATTATATTGAAAAACTGAAATGACGGCACGAATTTAAATAAAATTTGGCTTCCTTTAGTTAAAAATTTTACAATATATTTACTTGCATTTGTTTCCTGGTAACTTGCTTCTATATTTTGTTTGTTTAATATTAATGTCATTTGTATATTTTTTCCTGATATTAATAATATACCTAAAGTAAATCGAAATATTGAATTTTAACTAAAATTATACAGAACATCTAGAGCTTTTTTAAATTTTAAATATAGTTAATCTCCGGTGAATAGATAAGTCATTTTACATTTCTGTTTTAATAGAACAGTTAACAAAAATGGAATATGTAAAAAAATATTGATCCATTCTGTACTAAACTGTAAAAAAATGTTGCCATTTTACATTAAAATCATAGTGAAAACAATACATATTATTCCAGTAAAACGATGGTTCACATTAATTTTAAGTAAAATAATCAATTTACCATGCTATATATGTTTTTTTACCGAAAAATAAAATAATTACATAAAATACGTATTTTATAAATAATTATAAAATGTAAAAATTTTTCTTTGACGTCTGTAAATTTACATATTAAACTGGTGTAAATAAGTTGCCCCAAGTTTTTATATAAAATTACCGTTTTTTTTACATTGCATGTACACTGTAAAAAAATCCGGTAATTTTCATTAAAAGCTGGAGCATCTGATTTAAACCAGTTTAATATGTAAAGTTACAGTCGTCAGTATTTTTACAAAATGTATGTAATATTATTTAGATATTTTAAAGAAAATTTTTATATTATATAAATATAAATTACGTATATTATGTAAGTAATTACTTACTTTTTCTGTAAAAAACATATATAATATGGTAAATTAATTATTTTACTTAAAATTACAAAATTATATTATTTTTACAGAAAATTTATGTAAATCATCGTTTTTCTGAAATGATATGTATTTTTTTTTTGCTACGGCTTTTATGTAAAATAGAACTAGAACATGGTATTTTAGAAAGTGGTACTGTTTATTTATTTTTTGCAAATTATCACAATTTATTCTTTTAATTATTATTTGTTAATATCTTTAAAAAGCATTTTCTTTTGTAAATTAAGTACTTTTTGCAATTATATGCAATTCGTAATTTGATTATAAATTCAGAAAATTTATTATTATAAAGAAATAAATTTTATTTTTAAAATTATAGTGTAATTTTGAAACCCTAGACATGTCAATGTCAATGTAAATTTAAAACTGCTTAATTTGAATAATCTTATGAATTAAATATATTGATGTATATGTATTTATTATTGTTTTAATTACAATGAAATTGACAAGCCCAGTAAAGACAGTGCTAGTTAGACTAGATTGTGAAATCACAATGAAAATTTGTTGAATGACACAGTTTAGAATATTTCTATTCATTCTTGTGGCTTTTTATAAAATTTTATTCTTCGTATGAATTTAGAATATAAAAAATGAATTTAAACTTAAAAATTTTAATATTTTTAAACTATTTTTATTCACGAAAATAAAATGAAAAATTTTCACTGAATATATATCATATATTGATTATATATGATGCGCGTTTTGTTAATTCTTTTTATTTATGAAAAAATGAGCTGCACGTCATATTATTGGCACTATATTTATTGCTACTTTATTAAAATATAAAACAAAAATTGTAAATTTTTAAATTTAATTTCTAATAACATATTGAAAAAAAGAGCTATGATTGGTTTATTTTTAAGAATAAAGTTATATGCAGTGGAACTTGTACAGAGCCCTGTTACCAACACATATTTATTTTAGGACGTTAAACATTTATGAATTCAATGTATTTTGTTTTTGTTAGAAATAGAACATGGAGTTAAGAAATCTATCGAATCGAAAAGATCAATTGAGTTTATTTGGCGACATAAGATACAAGTGATATATCATGAAGATAGATATACGAAATGCTAGGAGTTCAGAAACCGTACGAATTCTGCATTTAGCTTTAAATGGAAATATAATTAGTATAAAAAGGTAAATTATTTCAATTAATTAAGTATAATGAAATCTCGATTTATTAATCATTTGTTCAATCACATTATCGTTTGAATAAAACAAAAGTCTGTGTAATATTTAAAAGAATCTTGAATTATATGAATCATGTAAAAGTATTTATATGTACAGAGTATTTAATTTTCGATAACTTATGAAGAAAAATAAATTGGTCCAATTAAATATTTATTCTAATAAGAGTCTCTGATCGTATAATTTTGAGCTTTTGTAAACAAAGAAAATTTAAACTGTGCATTCTTCTAACAAGTTTTTTTATTATCAGGGGTTCTTGTTAAAACAAACCTAATATCTTTAATGGTTTTTCAAATTAATCGCTAAAACTGTAAATTGGTAGATTTTTATTTTCGATTATAATTTTTTTTATCTATTGAAGAAAAGTTTTGTAGATATTGCAATGGCGATTTTAGTATAATAATTAATTTATTTTACTTATAGTTTTAAAGATATAATGCAAGCATTAGGAATAGCTTATAAGCTTTTACTGCTTTTACTGCTTATATGCAGTAAAACCCCGCTTAGCGCTGTTTCGGTTTAACGCTGTTTTTTCGGAATAGTGTATGCAGCTGAATTTAGCCACTGTAACGGAAATTTTGCACCAATTTATTGAAAATGACACTGATTTTGATAGGAGTTCAAAATACAAACGACATTAGATACCTTCTTGATAAAAAGGCAGAAAATTGGAAATGCAGAATCATCTGAATGATCTCAAACATAAATGGTGACTTAGAATTTTATTTACATATTTTTATATACCGGGTGTTCGTTCGTCAAGTTCGTATGGGCGTTTAACATGTAATTTCGATAAATTGCGATATACTACTTTCTCGAGTTAAATTCGAAAAAAGTTTTTTAGAATTTTCAATAATTTTTCCTGCCAAACCAGAATAAGTTAAAAAAAAAAAGTTACTTAGCTATTATGTAGCTAATTTGTTTCTCTATGTTACTGAATTTTTCAGATTTTTTTGAGAAAATTTTGAAAAATCTTATTTTGAAAAAATCCCAATGGTACCCTTGTCAAATTTTCGAAAATTCAGTTTTTATTTTTTAATTTTTCACTAAATTATCGTACTCATTTTTCAGCATTTTTCCATATCATGCTTATTTTCCTAGACCTCATAATTTTTGAGAAAAAAAATTAAAAAAAAATTCTAGCGCCCAAATGGCACATGCTAGCAAATTAAACTAAAACCAAATTATAGAACTTTTTATTGTCTATCAAAAAGTATTCTAAGTATTTCTCCGAATTTAACTCGAGAAAGGAGTATATCGCACATTATCGAATTTGAATGTTAAACGCCCATACGAACTTAACGAACGAACACCCGGTCATAAAAAATATATTTAATGAACTTAAGTGACAACTTAAGTGAACTCGTTTAACGCTGTTTTGTATAACGTTCTACTTTGATGGAACGTAACCCCCGTATTTATATTAAATTTTTAACTAATGACAACAATTTTCAATGAAACATATTTCAAACTAGAAATTAAAAATGTCAAAAATTATATGAGTGACAATGTTCTTACAATGAAGTGTAGTGTAATTGTACAATTGTCATAAATATTGTTCCTGATGATGGCCTCAGAGAGGTCGAAATATTGAACCATATTTTACTAAAATAAAATAAAACTATTGACTGATTCCCGAGTAGTTGTTTTATTCTTATTTTTTAATAGAGGCATTGTAAAATTATTTGGAATGTTATAATAATTATTTCCTCATTTTATTTGTTTTGTAATACGTTTTTATTAACTCACTTTCTTTCTTGTTTGTTTGTCTGTTCGGTACAAATTTTGCAATCGATTTTAAATTAACTTCCCGATGAGCTAGTGACTTGAAACTTTAAACATATCTCAGAACTGGATGATAATGCAATATTAACTAATTAATTAATTAATAATATTGTAAATATTAAATTAAAGTTAATTAACTTGATTATAATTATATAATTATAATTAATGAAATTATAATTATTAAATTATAATTATTAAATTATAATTAATAAAATTAATTAATTAGGTTAAAGTTAAACAAGATTAAAAAGCAGAAAATAATTTTAAATAAATAAAATAATATACCACGTTTTTAACACGGACTAAAAAGTATAAAATAATTTCTCCTAGACCCATACAGATTTATATCCCTATGCAGAAAAACGTGGAGTTCATGCAATAGATAATAGTTAGAAGTGTAGGGAGTAGCTGTCATTGCCCCACGGTTTTTTGTATTGGTGTTCACCAATGTGGTTATGTTTATTTGATATTAAACTCACACACAATATTTATTTAATAGTTTATTGATATAATATAAGTACAATATTCAATTTAAACAGGTGATACGATTATATTAATACAATTTTCTTTATTATCTTAACTAGAAAGCTACCTACGTATGTTTGTTGCAAATACTCGAGCGCGCGTGTTGTTAGTTATATTTTGTGTTGCATGTCTTTTTTCGGCGCGTTGACAACTTATTTTTTTCCTTTTTATTTTCCTTAGGAGATGTCGCCACATATACATGGATTGCTGGACTTTTGTCGCTTCGAGTTATGATGAACCACACACAATCGTCTACTTCTGTCAATTTTTTCTCATCAATTTTTGAATTGTAAGTTTCTTTATGTATGCATTTATATTAAATGATGTATGTAAGTTTATATGAAAAAAAAGAAGAAAAATGAGGTATACGACCTATGTTAGATCAGACTTACGGTGGAGACGTCAGAACAGAGTTATGTCGTAAGTCGAGAACTATTTGTATAACCTGTTTCATTTATTTATTTTCAACCATTTTATCACTTCTTATTTCCTAATATTTCCATTGTCTCAGGAAAAAAGTGTTCTATAGATTGATGATATTTAAATGGTCTTTCTTGGAAGAATGTTATTGTGTTGTATGATTACTGCTTATTTGAAATATTGGCAGATTTTATTTTTCATTTTGTCGCATTGAAAGAATTGTTAGACCAATCGATGTAATCGATTTTTTTTGTATATTGAGTTTGATGCAAATGATTTGGAATTATTATGATAAAATTAAAACATTTTATTTTAAAAAATGCAAACATTTTATCAAATTTATTTGGATATATAATCACGATTTAGCAGAAAATGTATGCTTCTGGAATTGAACATATGTTCATAAATGTTAAAGCTATTTTCTACCATTTTTTACATTGTATTTTACATATAATCATTGTGGTTCTTCTGTGAGAATGGAAAGCTATGAAAAAACGTGCTCGTGTCAAATACCGGACATACGTTTTGACAACAGTCAGTTGTTAAATATAAAGGCAAATACTATTTTGTATGTAATTAATATCTTGGAGTTGTTTTGAACGAGAATATTTAATTTTTTATATCAGTGTAAAATATGGCTTTTTGCTATCTAAAGTTTTTAAAATAATTTTGTCGTTATTTGGATTTGGTCCATGTTTTTTCATGTAACAGTTTAACTGAGTAAATGTTTTGCATGTAATGAGATTTTCATCATTTCCTATATCTGTCAGTGCGGTTGTCTGGTAGTTACCAATTTTTACTAATTTAAATCGAGCTCGATTTTAAAATTGGTTTTAACTAATACACGTTTTAAAACAATTCAACTGCTATAGGAACAGTTTTAAACAAATGAACTAAAACATCATAAAACTGAGCTCATAATACCAGCAATTATTTTTGGGTTTGGTTTTAGTTGCTAAGCAAGCATTTGACGATTGTTTCTTTTCCGTTTCTTTATTCGGAAATTTCGAAGCCATGTGACCGAATCTGCTACAGTTGAAGTATTTGATTTACAATTAACTGATTTATATTCTGGATTTCCACAATTGAAACAACGAATTGTTTTCTTTAATCTTTGTCCGTTTTTATTTTTGGCATAATTTTTTTGTGTTGTTACCTTTCGCGGAAAGGAAATTGATGTTCTTGCGTCGTTTCTGGTTTTAATTTTGCTAGAAATTTTAAACGTTGATTTAAAATTATTTATAAATGATGCTCCGTACAAAATTATTTTGTTATTTGAGTTATTGGTTATGCCATTAATTATGTACTGACATAGAGCTTCGTTTTAAATTTTTCCTCTGCTGACTAATTTCTTCATAGAGAGAAAATAATTTTGAAAATTATCCAAAAAATCTAAATCAATAATAAAATGAAAAATTAACGATAAAGTATTTAATAAACAGTTTATAAATAATCAAAGCGTGGAAACATATTTTGTGACTTTTTTTTAATAAAATTATACAATGTATTTATAATGTACAAGAGCAAAAATTATTTTTTCCTTTCCAACTTTGCGGCGCAAAACACAACACAAACAATTTGTTTTTCTTGTTTTTTAGATTTTTTCTGCTCGATGCAAAACATTAAGAAAATAATAGCACTGCATGGATGTTTTCGCGGTTAACAGGGCAGGTTTTTGTTTCTTTCAAAAGTCCACTTGCCTCTTCGTGTAAGGCGACGTTTTCTGCGAATTCTTCAACACCTACAATTTACCAAATACTTTGTTATAACCCACAGCACCTGACAATATTTATGTTGTCAGCATTAATGTTATGGTAACATATATTTTTGGTAGTATTAAGTTGTTGATACTACCTGAGGTTGACCGGAGTTCGTTCTTGATAATTCGACAGAAAAAGACGTTAAGTGTTTAGTAACCCGGATTTATTGTATGAGGTATCTAATAACTACATGTTTACAGTAACAAGGTTGAGATCAGTCTGTCCTTCCTCTCTCAAACTAACTACCACCAGAACGCTGAAGAATAAAGCTATTTCAGCACTTTTAATGAGTGGGCCGTATTTATTATTGATAAGGTAACAAATTTCGAGAACTAAATGAATTTGATAACAAGAGTGGCGTGACTTAGAGTTGAAAAACAGGATGTGATCTCATAAACAAAATATTAAAATATAAAACAATTATAACAACATTTATAATATTCCAAGAACAAAAATAATAAAATATAAAGTAAAATATTGAGATATACATATTTGATAGTTTTATAATTAATTCTATACAACTAAAATATATGACTTTACAACAACTTAATTTGGATGAAACCAGCGTCAGGTGTTTTTGCGATCGCTACTTGACTTAAATCACATGTTGCCGGACATTTCTGTTTATTCCATTTTCGCTAAAAGTAGGAAATGACAATCGGTTGTGTATTTGTTGCCGAACCTCTCAAAAATACCAAATCACGTTTGGGTAGTGATTCGTAAGTCAATAATTTTGCTGTGTAGCGTCTGTCAAAATTCGTTGCGCTAAGTTCATAGCGGCGGCGCGGCGTCTACATTATCAGTACATGACATATAGTCAACACAATTAGTTAGTGCACTTATTGAAACTATTGTAAAAATCAGTTTCACCTGCATGCTGAAGAAGAACTATTACTTTTAATGTAGAATCGAACCAAAAAAACAGTTAATTTTCTGGGAACGAAAACCGGAACAGTTATTTTACATCTGTTCACAACAGACTCTGTTAGCTGATATGGATCACAAGTACTTTTCTGGCGGACAACTATTGAGATTATCGGTTTCAGCTGACTCAATTGCTTTATGGACGGCACGTCTCGAGGAAAAACGTTAATACTTATAGAATGTTTCATACTCTTTGTTTAGCACAGGACGAATAAAATTGTTAAACTGTTTTTATTATACATTATCAGAAAACCTGCTGTGGTCACTACACAACTTTTCCAAAAATATGAACTTTTTTTCTTTTTATATAAAACATTAAGAAATATTTGAATTTATATTTTTTTTATATTGCAACCTAATACATACAGCTAGTCACAAAAGTGTTCGTCCACCTTCGTTGCATACATCGTTTATGCGTAAAATGGTCTAATGAATACTAGAATAAATATACCAAATTCATTCTAAAATCGTTTATTATTACTTAATACAATCATGTAAAAATATTAAGCAAACGTGGGTTAGTTTTGGTATTACATTAAAAATTAAAACATATTGTAGAAAATTCTGCTCACAAAAATATTCGTCCACTAATCGGTTAGGTTAGGTTAATAAAGACGATGGCATAAAGCAACTGTTTTAAGATTATCTCAATATCTAGTTGGATAACCTTTACGTTTGATTACCACTTTTAGCCTATCTGGCATAGATTTAACTAGACTACTAGTTACATTAGGGTTGATCTTCTGCCATTCTTTTCTGATTTTGTCTTTTAAATCACTCATCATCTTCAATCTTTGTAAACAGTTGAAAATTTTGTTTTGGTATTTTTTTCGCATCTTGTGTCATTTTTTTAAATTTTGTATATAATGTCATACAAATAATATTGTCTTCCTCATTTTCTTTATCATTTTGCTTGTTATTTAAAATATATTTCTTCAGAGTTTCACAAGTTTTAGATATATTTCTTTCTGCTTGCGATTCACAGGGTTCGTTTATAACTTGGCCGACAATTCCATCTTCCCTTCTTCTTTTTGCTGGAGCGTCTTCATTTGAAGTACGTGGCTCCGGAGAAGTGAATTCCAAAACAACTTTCTGAAAGATTTTTAATATTTGAAATATATCAAAATTTACCACATAACATCTCATCTTATGATAAGTTCCTTGTGTTTGTTGCGCGACTACAATTAATTTCATTCATTCAATTTAACAAAATAATTGATATGAATATAAATGGTGTATATAATAACAAAATATTTTTTATGTTTATAGTAAATGTAGAAATATTATTCGTTCTTTAATCACATTTTCGATTTGTATATATGATTTTATACATCATACGTGATGTATTGTTTGATTAAAATGAAAGTATAAAATATAGAGCAAAAAGTAGATTTTTCATTTAGTGGTTACAATAAAACCTAATATCAGTCAGTCAGTCATTCAGTGAGTCAGTCAGTCACTTTATTTTTTGAACCACTAATAAATTCAAATATTATGTTAAAATTTACACTGAATACATTCAATATGGTCCTAGAACTCTGACATGTACAATCTGGTTCTGTTTAGCGCCAAACTTTTTACTTTATTTCATGTTTTGTTTGCCTTTTTAAGTTCTTTTAGGGACCTGTATTTCTCTACACGACCAGCCCAGTTCCATTTAGGTAGTTTAGTTTGAAGCTATGCCAGTTTATAATGTGTTAAATGTCGTAGGACTTTATTTAAAATAGTTTATGAAAGAATATAATTTTAAGATATTTTTTTTGGTTATTTTCCAAGTTTTGCGACCATGTTTAACATTATTTCTGACAAAATTAAATTATATTGAAATTACACATTTCTTTGTACTTATCTATTGCCTTCATAATCTAATTCTATGAAATATTGGGTTCCTGTACTAATTTTTACCAAATAATACAGAACGTATAAACAAATAAATGTGTGACCAGTGTCGCTACAAGTCGCCAACAGAAGTATTCCCATAGAAAACAAATATAATAAGACCTCTGCTTTTTCTGATAAATTCAAGAGTCAGTGTGAAAAATATATGTCGACTGCAAACGGATTTACCTCTTATGGTGAACTGAAGAGTCATTCCGGAGAAAACAAGTCGGTAGTATATTCGGGTTTCAGATAAATCACTGCCTTATATGATGAATTCAAAAGTCAGCCAGGAGTATATTTTGGTTGCAGATAAAGCACTGTCTATAGATAATTACAATATACAGGGTCCGCCAAGGGAATCTGACGAGTTTTGGTATTAAACTACACGGTTATGTAACAAGATATTTATTTTCACATACAAGTAATCGATAGTATATTACATGCCATTTTATTTATGGAAAACAATGTCGCTTAAGTGACGTCCTTCACCGCGTACACACTGTTCCAAGCGGTTTTGCAAATTGTTCATTACTCGGTCTAGCATATTCATAGGAATTGCATGAATTTCATTGCGAATGTTTTCTTTTAATTCCTGAATTGTGTGCGGTCTATTTAAATACACCTTGCTCTTCAGGTAACCCCATAGCCAAAAATCACAAACGGTCAGGTCGGGAGACCGTGCCGGCCAAGGAACATCCCCATTCCGCGAAATTACTGCTGCTGGAAACAATTCTTGTAATCGAGCTATTGACACTCGTGCTGTGTGAGCTGTTGCTCCATCCTGTTGGAACCATACAGTATCCATATCAATGTTTCGTCGACGAAGCTCTGGTTCCAAAAAGTTATTCAACAGTTCCACATATCGTTGCGAATTGACCGTGACTGCATTTCCGAGACCATCTTCAAAAAAATACGGACCAATTATACCGAATCGCGCCACTCCGCACCATACAGTTACCTTGCGGCTATGCAGAGGTCGTTGATGGAGCTGTCTGGGATTTTCGGAACTCCAATAACGAAAATTTTGTTTGTTTACACATCCAGATAACTCAAAATGCGCTTCATCGGACATAATTAAGCCATTAAAGTCATTGTCAGCAAAAAGGTCTAGAAGTCGATTGCAACAATTCACACGATTTACAAAGTCTTGGGCAGTCAGTTCTTGAACAGTTGCTAACTTATATGGGTGGAAATTTAAATCCTTATGCAAAATACGCCGTACTGTTGTTTCGGAAATTCTTAAAGCGCTTGCTTGTCGATTAACTGAACGACGTGGACTTCGTTGGATGGCTATTCTCACCCTCTCAACATTTGCTGGTGTTCGAACAGTGCGTCGCATTCCTGGTGGCTTAACCTTCATTGCAGACGCACGTTGACGAAAATTTTGAACCCATAATTTAATTGTGTTACGGCATGGAACACTACCATGACGTCCAATGTTGAAATGCGTGCGAAATAAACGCTGTGTCGCGATCACCGAATCACTATTTTTAAAATACGTTTCGATAACGAATGCGCGATGTTCACTACGCCACGCTTCCATGATTACTGCAATGGCAACTACTAACGATGTTATTCCCCCACTAACCGCTATTCAACGAAGTACAGTGGCTTCGTACTATACATGTTAAAAACATCAGGTTCCCTTGGCGGACCCTGTATAATACTCAGGAGCTAATAAAGAAGATACTAATGAAGAAAAATGTGGGAATTGTGAAGATGACCTAAAACAAAACAAAAATTACTTTTACGTCTACATAGATTATTATTTATTTACTTAGAGTTTACTTGCGTTTCGTATGCTTTAACGATTTATTGTAACGATCAATCGCTAGTCGTTGTATAGGATCTAGATAAGCATGAATACGTCTGTCTTGTCCAGTTAAGTATCTATTTATACGTTTACACCAAACGAAAATAGAAAACTTAACTGTAAACTTAACAAACGTATCCGCAATATCGTGATCCTTACAATTAAGTCCTGTCAAGTCAACAGTCGCTTTCACGTGCCGGATAATTTTTTTTCCAACGTCGTTGTCATGTCCAATTTGTGGCAGTAGAGTAAAAGTTGTGTCAATCAGTACCTTAGTCAAATACATAAATTTAGTTCTGGGTCTCGTAAGTCCGTTTACAGTTAATTCCTTAATTTGTATAAGGCTATGTTCCGGCAATGTCTCCCCCGAAAGTAAAAGTTCCGTACAAGTAGAACACGTTCGCGCGCGAGTCAGTTTAAGGATTCGGCGAGCCACAAAACCTGCCACGTAAGCAGTAGGTGGTACAGACCACTGCCTCCTCCTCTGTTCCTGGTCCGGAGTAATAGTTAGGGTCTCGTCAGTTTCAGTACTGGAATTCGACGAAATTAAAACTTTTCTATTAAGAAAACTTTTTAATTGCGCAAATGAAACATCGTCATCATCATCACTACAGTTCGATCCGGCAGAATGAGCTGACATAAAATTGTTCACACTTAAAGTTCGGAAAGACGAAATAAATGATGCAACTGTAGGATTTCTGTTACTAAATGACTTCGAATACTTCCGAAAAAATTTTCTAATGGATCCTGGTTTAGTGCCCTCAAATCAAGAGTACTAAATCCAAGAGCCACGAGAGAATTCCACAGATATGCAATGCCATTTAATGTAACAATCCAATTTGTGAGAGAATGTGGAAGTTCACTATCCTTGCGCAAGGCTCCGGATTCCCTACCACTTCTCTGCACAAATTTCATAGATCCCAAAATTAATTTTGCCTTATTCCAAAACTCCCAATGATCCGAATTACATGAAAGCTTTTTTCTCAAAGATCGAGCATAATGATCAACGTCACGAGATCCATTCACACTATCAAAAAGATTATCTAAGAACTGAACTAATTTGGCCGTTCCCTCAGCACTACGTTTTAGTCCATGGGGCTGTTCGCAATTTTCAGGAGGCATTTCAGTAAGCAAATTTGTTATTCCCGCATAAACCGAAAGACTGAACACTTTGGCGGCATGCCGCACGCTCATCTTTCTAATTTTATGCGGGATAACACACTCCTCCGTCAATGCCGGACACCTGGAAACTGCAAAAGTCCCATCGTAATTGTAAAATTGTACAATGTCTGTCCACGATGCTCGGTACCGTACATTGTCTAGGGAAAATTCTAAGTCCTTTGTCAGTAAGTTGTTTCTCATTTCTTTCAATAAATGGGGTGGATCGTACAATGTCACAATTCCCTTCCCTTCGAATTCAAAACATTCGGGCCGAAAGTCCCTCCCCTGACGAAAACATAAAGCCCGGGTTTCTCGTCGCAAGTTCTCTATAGCAGCCATGTTCGTTCTTCCCTGGTCACAAATGGTCGCCACCACGTTGAAGTTTGCCGATGTCGCAGATCTGAGAACTTCCTTGATGCAGCGCATCAAGGAAGGAGTATCAGTTGTTGCACCAACAAACATAAACGCATATGGTAGCTTCCATCGTGGAGTACAGAGTCCACGAAGCATAAACACCAGAGCATGCTCCGCAAAACCGGATTTATGTATCGTTCCAAAATTTTGAAAACCCCAAATAATGTCTTCGTCCACGTTATAAGTCAAGTGTGATTGAATCGCTACCTCATCAAATATCAAAACGCAAGTCCGACGCTTTACTGGCTCATTCTTCATCAATTCCCGCATATGCGCTTCCAACGGAATGTTTATCCCTGGCTTAAATGGCGTTTGTTTCAGTAGCCGCCTCAGGGTTGACACACTAGGTAGTGCAAAATATTTCTCCATGTACCGGTAAGCCCTATTATGAATAAAATAAGTATTATACATTATGCACAAAAATGTCGCAATAATTCTTACTCAGACGACAAATTAAAACAAACAACAACATACTCTAAAACCATAATTACTATAATATCCCCAAACAAATACGATAACACTGAAAAAATAATTACCCTCGCATGCTTTTTAGCATGGATACTGCCAAGATTTTTTCGTCCAGAGTAAAACGTCGCCCTCGTTTCTTTTTCCTAGCCTCACGGACTTGACATAGAAGAAACGTTTGGGCAGCACGATTAAGAGGCTGTAGGATTTTTTCCATTATTTCTGGATCGCGATCCTCTGCAGCCCTCGCAGCCTTCTCGATGCTGAGACGTTTTACTCTTTTACTCTGTGCCACAGTTTTTCGCTCCATCACCTTTAGCCGCTGGTAAATTTGACGAGCAGCCGGAGACAACTCGGCCACTCGGCGAATATTTATTTTATGCAAAATACCTGAAAAAAGTAATTATTATTAAATAGTGCTTATAAATTTTATATTTAGACAAATTAGCAAAAATATTGTATTATGTAAAAGAAAATATGAAATAGTACTTAAACGTAACAGTTAATACAATTATAATTAATGTGGTTCTCTGGTGGAATTAACGCCCTCGTAACCACCCCAGAATTACTTGGCCGTCTTCTTCGGCGGGCGTCCTCTACGCCGGATCGGAGGGATGGGCCGTTGCGTCTCCACGTCTGACGCGACGAACGGGGTTAATGCTGATGCATGGTAGCGTCCGATTACGATCGTAGGCGCTTCGGTGGCTGCGACATCGTACACCGCCCCTAGTCTTCGGACAACGGAATACGGTTCATCTCGACGTGGCACGAACTTTGACGTTACGCCCTTTTCCGCGTTGCTCAGCACGTGCGTTTCTACCAGCAACAGGTATCCAGGTTTATGCTGGGGCCCGTCCCGTCGTTTTCGGTCCGCGTACGATTTCCGCGTCCAGCATCTGCGGGTGACCTCAGTCTACGTCCGAACGTCAAATATTCCGGCGACGCATTTGTAGACTGGCACACGACTGTATTCATGGCAGAGCGATTCGCCGGCAGCTTCTCGTCCCAACTGGCGTGGTCGGTTTCGACGGTGATCGGCGCCGACATCTTGTATGTTGGCAACGCGATTGGAGCGCTGTCTCCGATATCAATCCGATGCTCCGCGTATGGCGTCGGTCCCGTGGCTGCTTCAAATGCCACCTGGTGCTGCTGCAACAATACGTTGAGCTGGTTGCGCTGTATAGCGTCCAGCGATACCCCCTCATCAGCTCGCAAACCTTCGATTGACTGGACGGCGAGCTTGTGGCAATCGAGCTGTTCGAATATTAGATCGTGCTGCGTACCTGGTGCATCCGCAAAACACCAAGTGCGCTGCGAAACATTGGGAACTATGCCGGCATCGCCGATGACGTCGATGCCCAGCAAAGTTTTACTTGTGTTGGCGCGCGGCAAATACAAGAAGGTGGTCGTTACCGATCGCGACAAAATCTTCACTTCCACTTCCGCCATAAGCGCGACTTCGATGCGTTCCGTGCCGTCAGCTAACGCCGTCTTGATCGTAACGGCGTCAAAGTGCTGGCCATTGCGCTGCAGGACTTTGTACAGCGAACGGCTGGCAATACTTTGCTGTGCGGCGCTATCGATATAGCCGGTGCCCTGTACGTCAGCTATCGAAATATTTAGTAGCGGCCGCGCGCGTGGCTGGACGACCGTCTTACCTGCGGCGGTTTCCAGCGCACAGAATCCGGCAGACTCGACAGCTACCGTAGGCGAAACCGGACTACACTTAGGGCACTTGCTGCGTACCACTCCGGGATTACCGCAACCGTAGCATGTAATGGCTGGCCGTGCATTCTCTTGGTGATCTCGCTGAATGCGCATACTAGATTCTTCACGACGGCTGGTGTCAATAAAAGTCTACCAAAATCGAATACCAAAACCACAGCCAATATTAAAGAATATACATATATTATAAACCAAATTATCCAAATCCAAATCGAAAATCAAAATGAGAAGTAGGGTCCAAATATTTAAAAAAAACGATTAAAATCGCAAAACTCAAAACTATCAAAATCGCACAACGAAGGCAAAATTAAGAATAAAATAATATTTCGTTTTCCAACATGTACATATATTTTCTACCAAGGTCGTCCCTGTTTCTACCTGATAAATTTTTTACATTTTTAGAGAAAAATCGTCTTGAAATATTAATTGCTTTAATTAATTTAATTAATTAGTTTAATTAAGCTGGTTCACTTCCCCCTTTTTTTTAGAGTCGTATCTGTCTTTTTCTTCGAAGCCAGCCGTCAATTTTGTTGTAAGGACGTAAACGTCTCGTTTATCCCTAAATCTTACAATGAGTATATCTTTATTGCGAACAAAACAAGACTGGTACTTTTCCAAAGGAAGCTGAGTTACTTCTTTTGGTACTCCTCGTTTTACGTTGATGGTAACAGTCACATATGTATTTTTACTCAAGAGAAATTGGGCTAAACGTACGGACAAATACCAGTTATCTAATATGACTTCTGTATCTTCATTCAATAAATTTTGCATCAGAAACACCTCAACTCTGTCAGACATAGATAGCCTGTCTGTACCTAATATGTGGGGTATGTCGTAAATATCTTTCCCAATATATAGTGCAAAATTGAACGTATAGCCTCTAAATCTGGAGTCATTTGGACACAGACAAAAAGTTTTATCCCAAACCTTGATCTTTTAGTTTTGATGTATTGCTTGAAATGCAACCGGCCTTTATATAACATCAAGCATTCATCTATTGCAAATATTTTTCCGGGATCAATAATTAGCGTTGTATTTTCACGAATATATGCAAAAAACATTGCAACACGCGACAGAGGATTTTGTGCATTTGCGGCACGTGGAGAGCTGAATTTTAAAAACTTCAAAATTGAATAAAACCTGAAAAGAATAAATTATACCTCTTTACAAAGTAAAACGCTGTATAAATGTACTTGTCTCTACACATTATATCAGCCGAGAATACGGGTAGGTCCTCCTAATATATAAGCTTTTTTCTTGTAGTTATGCATTTCGGGAAGATGATTCAACCCCATCAACAGCAAGAGCGATATAAAAACGTACATTTCAGTTGGGCACGCTCATTGGTCCATTGGCAAAGAAAGTACACAATTTTAGGAGAAATAAATGCCTCGAAACATTCCCTTATAGATAGTGCACTATTAATATCAATTACTGGGTGAATGTCGTATTCGTATGTACAGTTAAGCCAAGCAATCAAGTCTCTTGGGTAGGCGTGGTTTGGTGTTTCTGTATTCTAGAGGTACACTCAGTGTCAATAGTACTTTGGCGGTAAAAAACGTGTATTTGGAAGTTTATTATTTTTTCTTATTTACCTACATTGTTATATAAATTTGTTAAAACTGTTAAAAGAAAATTTAGTAGACAAGTACTAGAATTAGATTTGACAAGGAAATCAATAAGAAAATCTTATTTTTATTTTAGATAAACTCTGTCTACTATTATTAATTGCGTAAAAATTTTTTTAAAAAAAGCCAAAAGAACAAATATTTTTTATAAATCACTATAAAAGTTATTAATTAATTACTACAGAAAGATAATTTTTGTAAACAAAAGAAAATAACACAACATTTTATATAAATTACAAAAAATTGTATATTTAAAACTAATTAAACACTATCGTCGTCACTAGATTCCTCTTCACTGATTTGAGAATCTTCATCTGATGAACCAGTGTTTACCGTGAAACATAAACTTTCTACAGCTTCTTCTAGCAACCCATCACGTTGCCACATTTCTTCTTCTAACTGCTTAACATGTTTCTAGTGTTGATTCCAATTCGAAGGACCTATCTCTAAAAATGCATTTTTCACTAATTTTTCAATTTCCACCACACCACTTTGATTAACGTTATTCATGGCAACCTTATGTTTAGTCAAACTCCATATCATTTCTGTTGGATTGAGTTCGCAATGGTAAGGTGGAAGGCGCAGTACTGTGTGACCATGTTGTTTCAACAGTTCATCAACGTAATATGCCTTCGTGTGATTTAATCGCTTTACTAACCCCAATAGTTCAGCCTTTCACATGTCGTTGGTTGTTGACACTCCGTTACTGTCTAACCATTCCCCTCATACTTTCTTTACATGTGGACTGTGTTGGTGATTTGTTAATTTGTTCACCATGGTAAGGAGCATTGTCCATAACGACAATTCCATTTGGTGGTAAATTTGGGATGAACTGAGTTTCCAACTATCTCATAAAATTATTATGGTTCATGTCATAGTGGCAATCTCTAGATTTGCTTTTTGAATTAAAGATGAGAAGTGCATTATCAACGAAGCCATACGATCCACCTTCATGAACAATTATATATCTCTAGCCGGTTCGGTCAGTTTTATAAACACCATGTTCGTCTTCTGCTTGCCAGCACTTATTGGCTCCATAAGATGGATGGATATAAGTTTCGTCTAAAAATGTCACTGACCTCCTATTTTCTCCTAAAGCATCATTTTCTCTTATTTTTCGTAAATAGCGAGAACGCCACGCAACAATGTCGTTACGTTCCATCAATAAGTTTCTTTTATTGTGGCATTTTCTGTATTTAAAGCCGATTTGTAATAAATATATTCTTAGTGTTTTTTTAACCCCCCCCCACCACCAACGTAGCTAATCTTCTCCTTCATTTTATTAACTAAAATGTTAATCGTAGAAACCTTTTTATCTATTGTACAAACTTTGTGAACAGTTCTCTTCAAAACGCCTAAATCAAAATCATCCAAAGTTATTTTGTTGGAACCCTCACTTCGTCGTTTCTTTGAAGGAGATCTCAAAATCCCACCATCGGCAAGTTTAGCTTCACTCTTACAAACTTACAATAAGTATTTGTTTCAGAACAACTTTAATAAAATACAAATTACCTAATTTTTGTTATAAATTTTATTGATTTCCCAGCCGTTGCCGCAGCTAGTTCTGTAGTCTTTTCCAAAGCAAATATCCACATACCAGCAGCTTTTTGTCGATCGAAGAAATCCATGAGATTTTTAATAATATTCCTGGCTTCGGAATGGAAACTTTTTTACTTTTACTTGCCATAGCGATAAAAGTGGTTAAAAGAAATGGATTCTATAAATAAATACATAAAATAAAGCGTGTCCCAACCAGAGCGCCGGATTTAATTTTAAAGAAAAACACATTTATTTTTTGAATTAAGCAAATATTTTTATTTCAACATCAGGCAAATGGTCACCACGAAACCTGTGACACAGGGTTATTCTTTTGTTCAAATTTTGAATAACGTTTTCGCATAAATGTAGCTGTATTTCACCAATAACGCGCCGTAGTTCCTCTTTAAGATGTTCAACTGTTTCAGGCTTATTCGCATACACCTTTTCCTTCACATAGCCCCCAAAGAAAAAAGTCCATCGGCGTTAGATCGCACGATCTTGGTGGCCAATGTTGATCGCCAAATCGAGAAATGACACGACCTGGAAACTTGGTCTGCAGTAACACCATTGTTTCACGTGCTGTGCTACCTATTTATTTTCACTGGCCTATATAGGCGCAGGAAAAGCTTGCTTTGACTTCGGCAAGGCCACGGCTAACTTTCAGTGGAGACGGGGGGATTTGTTCTCAATTCCGTGATATGCTATAATATGGGCGCCAGTGACTTAATGCCGATATATAGCCTGCCAGAAACCTAAATCACAAAGTCCAGTCCAAGGAAGCGGTAGAGATGCGATGCTGGTGTGATGTTGCCTATTGTTGCTTGGATGAGAGCCTAATGAGTATATTGAAAATAGGGGAGACCAACCGAATAATACTCGACATTGAATTTAACGAATATTTAATGAAAATAGATAATTATGAACAAAACAATTGTAATAATTTACAACGAATAATAATAATAGTAAATAATAGTAAATGCTATGATTAGATATTATATCACAACCAAAACTGCGTTTTACTTATTAATATAAATACTGCAATGAGCATAGATGTGATTTAAAATGCGAATTATCTCAGTGAGCAAATAATTATAAAACAACGTGCGATACAAACTGTAAATATTGAACCGAATGAATACGAGCAGGTGACGCGCCTTATATCGAAAGAAAATACAATATAATAGTCCCTAATTAACCCTAATTGGATCCAACTAGTTCACATATAATAAGACACAGCTTACTACAATAATAGTTCATTCAAATTATTCTCGAAAATACTGATATCAATAATCGCAATATCTATAATTCGTCTTAACGATTATTTCAAACTGATAATTAAACGTTATCCAACGTAGCCAAAATATAATGTAATTGAATATAATAAATTGTTGAGTAAACAACGATATAATATCAATCAGCAATTACTTGAACCAAAAACTCTAATATAATCAAATATAACAAAATAAATTAAGTTAAACATTCTTAAATAGCTTAAACGTTACTACAAAATCACCAAAAACATTATTCTCAATACTAAACGTATATAATATACTTAATATACGATACAGTTCGTAATTAACCGATATGTAAGTTATATGCCCATGTACGATCAATAAAAGAAGAATAAACGTTATGCTGATTGCTATTACACACAAGTAAAATTATCTTATCTGTATAATACGTGTCGAACGAAGGCTGTCCGCATCAGTTGAATCTTCAGATCGGAGATGATGAAACAATTGGATCGGAGAAGATTTCTCGTACAATTCCACAGTAAATAGTCCAACTGCGCTCTCACGGTATGAATTAAGTTGTACAGCAATCGTCAAATGTGCTCCAATATCGTATAGAATTGTAATATCAAAATAAAAGATATACCAAATCGACAATAAAACGAAGAAAGAAAGGCCTAGAAATCGAGATGAAAATTAACACAAAGAAAATACCTCGTGGTCGTACATTACCTTCGATGAAATGCGGCCTTATTAGAATAATTCTGTGTATTTCATCCGGTAAAACCGATTGCAATAATATTGCGAGATTTAAAATGCAACATATAATCCGTTTGACGAATAAAAATCCAATTTCAACCAAACTATTGCTTCCAAAATTGCGCTGCATTCCAATCACACAGAACATTTGACTAATACTGACCGAAGAACGACCTTCACACAATAGCTACTTGAGCGCATAAAATTCGCGCAACACGCGTGAGCAACCCACGTTACATACAAGAATCGCTAATGTCGAAAAATAACGTAACAGCTGTGTGGCAGGTCGCACCGTCTTGTTGGAAATACATGTCCTCCACATTAATTACATCCAATTCGTGCCACAAAAACTCCGTTAACATTTCGCGATACCGCACACCATTAACGGTTAGCGCATTTTCAAAGAAATACGGCCCAATCACTCCGCCAGCCCAAAATGCGCACAAAACAGTTACTCCCGGTGGATGCATTGGTTGTTCGAGTATCACATGAGGATTTTCAGCACCCCAAATCCGACAGTTTTGCTTATTTACGTATCCGTCGAGTTGAAAATGTGCCTTATCTGAAAAAATGATTTTCATCGAAAAATCCGCATTAATTTCATGATGTTCCAACACCCAATCAGCAAATCCACGGCGCTGGTCATGGTCCTTTGGCTTGACTTCTTGCACCAATTGAAACTTGTACGCGTGCAAATGCAGATCTTTTAACAAAATTCGTTGCATAGTGCTTCTGGAAATGTTTAATTCTTGACCACGATGCCGAATGGAAGTTCCTGGATTTTCGGCCACAGATTCCCTTACTGTGGCTATATTTTCGATTGACCGACAAGGACGACGACGAACAATGGTCTTCTGATCAGCGTAAATTTGATCTAAAATTTTGTAATTAAACGCCTCACTGTCGGAAATCATGATTTTGGTTTGTTTATTTAAGTAATATGTAATTTTCTGCTTATATTTTAATTTATCATCTTCACGTAAATCATTATTGCTATCTATTGTAGTGTAAATGTCAGTTAAATTACGATATATGAAGGCCTGAGAATCATAGGGGTATAAGTTACATTTTCTTATATTCGAGTAAATCAATTTGTTTGTTTTTTTTTTATATTGATGAAAAAAATAAAGATTTAACTTTTATTAATATCTAACACTTTATTAATTATGTTGAAAAAGTGTCCAACAAATGTTTTTGTAATAACCATATTTTCAAAAATTAACAAAATTATACACTTATCTCCCTTTGACTTACAATACAAAAATTGTTAGGTTTTTATACCTCTCTGACTTTAATCATTTTAATAAATTTGACTGAGTCAACTCATTGACATATTTTTAAATAATAATAATAGGTAAATTTAAATAAAGTTCCACTTTGTTTGAAAAGTGCAATTTATTATTCTAGATGTATACAAATGTATTATTAACCTTTTTCTTCATCTGACTGATAACTATCACTAAAATCAACTCTTTCATCTGATGATTCTTGTATCTCAATCCCTTTACTTTCATAAGCAGTTTTTTTCGGACGACCACGTGGTTTAGGAGCGGCGTCGTAATCACAAATTGTATTTTCGATAATATTTCTGTAAAATGTATTATGAACAGGCGGAACAAATTGCAATAATACCTGAAGGTCTCTGGCTTTCGCTTGTTTTATTTTAATTGGTTCGTTTCTAAGTAAAGGCAATTCTTTTGGAATAGGTAGTTTTGCTTTTCCATTCATATCTATTTTTCTAAATTCCGTACCTTCGTTTAGCGTCTCCTTAAAATATAGTACTTTTGCATCCGTTTTTCTAAATTGCATCCAACGTATGTGTAAACAATTTACTTTATTTTTCTCTGTATCTGTTTTACGGTTTATTATACATGACTTTATGCATTCAGTAGAAACAAAGTCTTTCCTTTCCATTTTAATTACATGAAAATTTTTGCGCGCTTTCTGTACTAAATTCATCCACTCCTCAGGCACGAATATATATTGAGGTTTTGTTTTTGCCTTCTCGATATGGGCGAAATCTGTGTCATTTTCCAAGTAAATGTGCCCAGAAACTAAAAATTTATGATCAATTATTTCTATATTCGTATTGGCAACAATAAAAAACCACATCATTGATACAAAAATATTTCTATTTTGACCCCCACAGGAATCACTGTATGCAATAATTTGTTTGGTGTCCGGAGGTAGATTTTTAACATAATTTAGTAAACATGATGCCACTTCCGATGCACCTCTGGAAGCAATATCTCTAGCTATATCAGTCTTTTTAGCATCTCGAGCGCCTTTTGCCTTTCGTAAATGTATTTCTTTTTCAATTAATAATTTACGCTTAACTTCTTCTATCTCTTCCGCTTTTATTTTATTTTCCAGCTTATCACACGTATTGCAAGTATCGCTTCGCAATTTGTAGAATGACAAATTAAACTGGGTATTAAAAATTTTACGGTAGATACTCTCGGTAACGCAAGCAAAATTTTCTTCTTTGCATTTCTCTTTGTATAAATAATACATCTTACTGACATTTAAATCAGGACATAAGTACTTTCTGTGTGGGGCATCATTTCTTGAATAATGGCTTCTAAACTTCGGGAATGAATTTATGTGGTCTCGTATTTTTTGTACTGCTTCCTCTGTAGTCTTATTACCGGGTTCATGTCTACCTCTTTGATTAGTTATTGGCAAACCAGGTATTGGCTCCAGTTTATAAGCTGCATTTGTAAACCGTTTATTATTTATGTGCAATGTTTGTAGAAAAAATTCTTTGCATACACGTCTTTTGTCTAGGTAAATTTGTGTTGATCTTTTTTTCTTATTCTTTGATGTTTTTTTTTGTGTCGTCTAGAAGAGACAATTTGGACACAGGTTTTTATGAAGTCACTTTGCCTTTCCCAATTACCGATTTTCCAATAATGTTCATTAATTTGCAATGTCGTTACATTTATAACGACATTGATGTTCATATGGTATTACAGTTTTTGCCGGAACAACTTTTCCTTTTGTAGAAATATATGTTTGGCCAGAATTTCGCAACGATTTACGCTTGTTCGCCTTCCAATTTTCTGCTGATCTTTTTCTTTTAAGAGATTTAATTTTCGGTGCAGTATGTGACTGATAAAATTGTTATGAATTAATAAATAATTCAAAAAATTCTACAATAAAAACGTACATTTTCCCGTCTCTGAAGTCTGCTCTAGAACTCCGTTTACAGTAGAATTATCAATGTCACTTGAATCCTCTGGAAAGCAAATATACTTATGAATTGAAAGTCATTTGGGTATAAGTGATTTTTGTTGATGTTTTTTGTCATATATATTTTTTTTACATTATACCATATTCATTAATATATATAATCGACTAAATTGAAGCCAGAATTTTTTCAATAATTTTTGAGTAGTTTTAACTCTATTTTACAACAAAAATAATTTCCCATAAACATCTAATGTATTTGTTGGTTATAACTCACCTTCATTAGGAACATAATTTTTGTCGTCATTTGAAAGATCTAAGGACAAATTGTCACTATTACAGTCAGTATAGCTGTTATTTGTTCCGTTGTTGTCCTTATCACGTGTAAATATCGACATTTTCTTCGAAAAATCACATATACTATGCGAACTGTCCTCCATTATGTCACTTGTACCCATATGACAATCAACGAGTAAGTAGTTTGGCCCGTTTGTACTTATACTTTCTCAAACTAGATGGCAGCACGTGACGTAATGCACTTAAATCCATGTGACTAAGAGATTTGTGTCCATTATATTCGAAAATGTACTTAACTCATTTTTACATAAAATGTCACTTATACCCCTATGATTCTCAGGTCTTCATATGCTATTTTTAAAAAAATTTAAATTGAAGTTTTTATATGAAAAATTATGACCTAAGGCTAACAAGCAGCAGACATTTTGATCGATATGGACATTTGTTAACCCTTATAAAGCTAAGCTAAAAAACTTACATAAACGGCCAAAGGGGTACACATGTACCCCAGCGCTTTTACGCTATGTGTATGTATTGTAAGTTAATATGTAGTTAATTTTTTTGTTAAGTACATGTTCTAATGACTTAAGGAAACAAAGTGTTTATCTTGTTCTAATTGTTTAATGATTAAAACATTACAACAATAAGAAAAAACTTAGCCTACAACATTTTGACATTCACTTCAAACTGTTTGTTTTTTAGATTGCTCTGTACACACAAATTTTATTTTTTTTGTTATAAATAATTAACAAAACAAGGTGGAAAATTGCCGGTTTTAGAAAATGTAGGTAATAGCTTGCACTACACATTACTGAAACGACAGCATCTACAATTAATTCATCTTAAAGAAATACCACAAAACATTCACTTCGGGTGCATTTGTACCCCTTTTAGCCTTACGAGGTTTAAATTAACTATCCAGTTGTTGTAATACTTTTTAAATTCATTCATGTAACTGAATTCATCTTTGACTAAATTATTATATTTTCTATTGATAGATACGAAATGACTATTTTTATACATGTAATAGTTTCTATTAGCATTAATCAAATTGTAATTATAAATTTCAAAAGGTAAATTACTCATGAGATAAGCGATTAAATTGTCTTTCCTGTGTTTAAAACATCTTAATGTATAATAAGATTCAGTTATTTCAAAGTCTAGTAATTTATAATTAGTTTGTTTTCTATTAATATATTGTCTAAAGTTAGGTATGATGCTATTGTGTCTACATTTTCTTAAAAACCAAATTTTATTTTTTAACCTTGCTATTTTAATCAATATGTCATTATATTGTTGAATGTTGATGTATATAAACCAACCAAAAATTAATTTAATATAGTGGAAGAAACCTCTTGATATCTTCATAATGTTAAATGGCTTTCAAATCCAACCCAAGTTGATGAAGCAAAAATGGTATGGTGATCCCTGACACTCGAAAACTAGTAGTTAAATGGCATATTAAGCCAGCCTAAATTGTTAAACAAATTGTATGATGATCCTTTTATATATAGTTTAATGAATAAATTGGCGATATGGATCGGATGAAATAATTTGAACATTGAATGTTTACTAATTTTATTGAACGTTTCGGCTAGAAATCCTAGCCATCTTCAACTATTAATTAATATATTAACTACATTAATACTATTACAATAATAATACAAGTAAAAAATATGTTAATTACATATTACCATGTTTAAAAATTTTTGAAAATCAGAAAGTCACATGTTTAGTTAAATATTTAAAATATTCTACATATTGTCGATAAATAGTGAAAATATAATATATTATGTCAATTAAAATATATTTTAAAACTTAATTAGTAAAATTAACATTTGTAGAAGTGTAGATGATCAAAATATAGAAAGATTAGAAAAAAAATTTGTTTTTGGTTATACGAAGACATGTTGTTTCCAGCGTTGTGTATGTAGAAATGTGAAAAGGAAATGATATAAACAACAGGAAAGATAACATACGCCATCAGTCTGTATTAAATTGAAATAAAATGGACCGCGCCAAAAAGGCGTAATTCAAAAAATTTCTGAATTTTTTACCTAAATCCTATAGTTTAGTACTTAATTTAAACATTTATCCAACCTAATTAATATTTATTTTAAGATTTTTTGAACCAAAAAATCTCATCTGTAGTTATTAATTACTCTTATTTCTAATTTTTTCTTCCAGCAAAACATTTCTTTTTCTCATTTCCAGCAATTTCTGTTTTGCAACTTCAAGTTTCTCTTTTTCTATCTTCAAGTGCTCTGCATGGTACTCTTGCTTGTCCTTCCTCATATTTTCTAGGATGCGGTTCCTATTAAGTATTGACTGCTGCTTCTGTTTTGGAGTGAAGTGACGGAGTGATGAAGCGAACTGACTGAGTGGTGTAATGGTTTCATTCATGCTAGCTTCCTCGACTCTATCTTCCATACCAAGTTCTTCTGTGTCTTCTGCACTGACACTTGGTGCTGCAATTGCTGCCGGTGCACTTATGGTTACGGTTTCTGCCGATAATAAAGATGCCGGGTGAATACTTCTCTTCTTCCGACAGATACGATC
The DNA here is from genome assembly GCA_963966155.1 of Clivina fossor. Classification (NCBI taxonomy): domain Eukaryota; kingdom Metazoa; phylum Arthropoda; class Insecta; order Coleoptera; family Carabidae; genus Clivina; species Clivina fossor. Next base: position 32,302,846 of record OZ014551.1, on the reverse strand, counting down.
CATTTCCTCGGCATATTCAAAATATTTCCGACCTCTGCTGGTTTTATTTTGATTATTGACATATTTTTTGTAGTCCCTTTCTATAACACGCCGCCTGTTTTCAGAATTTGCAGGAGTCATGTTGATCTTCCACAGACTATTGATGGCTTTTGCAATGACCTCATACAATTTCTTCATATTTCGTACCTCCATGGTACTTAGCTTAGATTATCTGATTAGCTTAGAAAATCTAATTTTCTTTTTATCGGCAAACTGAAATTAAAGAAATAATTATTTAATGTAGTATACAGTTAAAATAAGCAAACAGTAATCTTACCATTTTGTAGAGCTGACTGATTTTTTAGGTTAGTATTTAGAAACCATTTCTCGAAACGTTGCCGTACCGTATCACGACAAACATGCTTGCGAACCGTACTATTTGAATGTAAAAAACGTATACGGTTTGAGTGAGCATGCGCATTGAGGCAGTCACGCGAGTTTTTGCCGTAAACGTGAAACGTATACGGTTTGCACAAACTCTCTATTATCTAAGATACGTCTCATGATGTTGTTTTCTATTAACCATGTCTTTCAGCAAATCATGGTAATGAACCCGTGTTGGGAAGGTTTTAACCAACATTATTTTCCATGTCGCTCAATCATGGTCTTTGTGTGGTAGCGACTGGTACCTCTTTGCTTCTAAACTCTGTAGTTATATCCTTTTTCTACGACACTTTTACAGAATGCAAAAATTTAATCTCTATTTTTTTCACAAAAGAATACATACTCAGTATATTTAGTGAAAATTTAATATTATATATATATATATATATATATATATATATAATATATTGTAACGCCTCCTACGTCTCTTCGTCGCGACACTAGCTTGTCTCGCGATGTGATATTGCTTATTCGGGCGCCAGACACGCTTCCTGAAAAACCAGACTAGGAAGGGGGTTTGCCTGATAGCTCAGACGTCTCCCAGGGAAAATCAAAATTGTTTTTTTGATATTCCAGATTTTCCTCGTGTAATTGGAGTTATAGATTGCATGCACTCATATAAAAATACAATCCCCAGGTAAATTTAAATATACATATTTTATCTTTTAATTTTTATAAAATTACTATAATTTCATATTTAAGGTGGAGAAGATACTGAAATTTTTAGAAATCGAAAATCATATTTTTCTATAAATGTGCAAGCAATTTGTAATGTCAATTATGAATTTATAAATATTGTGGTACGATGGCCTGGTTCCGTACATGATGCTACTATTTTTAATAATAGTAGAATTCGAGCTGAATTTGAAGCAAATGTTTTTCCAAATTCATTATTACTTGGTAAAAGATTTTCCAACAATGAAAGTGTTTTATTTTTTTATCAAACTTTATTCTTATTTTAGGTGATAGTGGATATCCTACAAAGTAATATTTACTGACCCCGCTTTTAAATCCAGTAAATCATCCGCAGCGTTTGTATAATGAGGCACTAATGCGAACAAGAGTGAAAATAGAAAATACTTTTGGAATATGGAAAAGAAGGTTTCCTATATTAGCTTATGGATGTAGACTGAAATTAAATACTATTTTAAATGTAATTGTTGCTACTGCTGTGTTACAAAATATAGCTCGACAGCAAGGTGAAGCGTTACCACCTTTAGGAAGAGAACATGATGAGCATCGATTACAACAACTAATTCAACAAGGTCAAATACCGATGTTACCTCAACATCAACAAGAAAATGGTTTTCACATAAGAGATGAATTTATTGAAAATTATTTTAATAGATTATAGATTATAGATTGTAGAAAAATGTCTATAAAAATAAATAATATGTAAATGTAAATAAATAAGTTAATTTGAACAAATCTAGTAACTATATTGTATTCAAAAAAAATATATAATTCTAGCTTTAAAACATAAATAACATTCAGTTTTTGGCAAACAATTCTCGTTAAAATTAAAATAAATCTATATAATTATACATAGTTTTTAATGTTGAAAGCTTATGAATTTTCTATTTTTTTAATTTCATTTTCCTTTAATTTAATTTCTAATAACAAAAGTTGTTTTTTCGAATTAAACTCTTCAAGTTTCTGTTGCAATTTATTTTTTTTTAATTTCAATATCTAGTTCTAGTGAACGTAATTTCAATTCCCCTTCTTTTTCTTCAAATTCTTTCTTTTTTTCAAATTCATCATTTAAAAATTGTTTTTGTATGTTTGCAACTTCTAGTTTTACATTAGCAAGATTTGCATATTGCTCTGACAGATTTGTAGGTCTTCTTCTTTTTGTCCAGATGTCTTTTCCATTTTTTAATTTTGTGGATACAGGTTTAGTTAATGCTGTTGGTGTATATGAATTCCAAGATGGTAATTCTACATCTGAAGTTAAAATTTCATTATCCTATAAAATACAAAATTCTATTAATTCTATTCTTTACTAATTATCTGTAAGTTTACGCTTACAATTGATTCTATTACATATTCTGTTGTATCTTCAGATTCTTCTGCAGTTACATTATCTTGAGATGCTTCTACATTTACGTTATCTTCTAAAACCTCTTTAAAATTAGTACTTGTATTAACAGCACCGTCGCTGACAAATTTATTATTAAAACCATATACAGTTTTCTTGTTAAGCATCGATAAAGTCAAATCAAATGTAGGGTCAGAAGCTGTACAATTTTTTCCTCCTCCAGTTAATATTGTTTGCATGCGTTCGTCACTGGCTTGTTTTCTCGTTTTTTTCTTTAAATTTTCATAAAATTTTCTTTATGAATCTGTACCTCGGTGCGTATTCGGAGCCTGCGCGTTAAACTTGTTGGTTATTTTATTCCAAATTCTATCTTTTTCTTTACAGGCTACTGTATCCGTTTTTTTACATTCTATTATATTTTTATAATTAGTTATTATATTCAGAAGTAAAACTTTCTCGTCCGATGTAAAATTTTCACTTCTCGTTCTTTTTTTGTCAGACATAATATATAAAATATAATCACAGATAAATATAAAACTAATCTAAACTAACCAACTTAACTGTCAGATTCAAAATTCCAAATGAAACTAACATAATAAATGCAAAAGTCACTAAATTAGTCACTAGATGTTCTTTTTTTTATTGACGTACAGCGCACTTAGTTAAGCTATGATGTATTATGCATGGTGCAACAGGTTAAAAAATATAAGCTTAGTTTTGCTTAATCCTGGTTTAGTTATTTGCACGTGACAACAGAATACGTATCCTCTTATTATTCTTACATATTTCGCTAGCGATGTGTGCTAGCGCCTTGCGCATTCGTAGGGTGAATTACCCAATAGTCAGCCACTTAACGATGGGATTCCATAAAACATTTATTATTATTTACACATCATTGTTATTAAAATTTTCTGCTATGTACATCGCAACTAATAATGTTAAAAAATCTTTATGATGTGTTGTCGTTCATAAATTATTTACAATAATGAATATACAGAGTAATTTAATTAACAGTTCCAAAATCACCAGTACCCAGCCACCAAAATTTATTAGTCAGCCACATAGTATCTAATAGTCAGCCTACATTTCGTGATGGTAATTATGCATTATTTTAAATAAAACTAAACTAATAGATCGCATAAAATATATTTATAATTATTGTAACATGTTATAAAGGAAAATTACATTTGCTTTGGTAAGAAATAATACTTATGGAAATAATACTACAACATTAAAATAAAAGTAATTCTTCTATGAAAAAAAGAATATATTATATACTATATATGTATACTAACAAAAATCGCATTGAAATTCTTCATTAGCAATATCAATATAAGAGTGACCATAAAATATGGTACATTTCATAATTATGATACCATCTAGGACAGAAGTCACAACCAACGTTTCTTAAGTCATCTTCCTCTACATCGCTATCTAATTGCTCCATACAAACTGAACACATTTTATTATCAAATAACTGAGTTTCGTATTGGTCAGAATCAGTTTCTTTGTTCGTCTTCTTCATAGTTTTCCTTTTCTTTACTTCTTGATTCATTTGCCTTTTTTCTTTTCTTTTCCTCTTTGCTTCTAATTCTTCAATCTTTTTATTTTCCTTGTTATTAATGATGTTTCTCCAACTTTGTGAAGATATAGCGGAAGGAGTTGGCTCTTTTGGGTGTCTTTTAGACGTATTAGAAACAGGTCCAGGCCAATATATATGTTTTTTAAATACTGGAGATATTGCAGATTTTGAACGAATTTTAAGAAGAGGCATTCTTTGCAAATTAGAATTCTTATTTTCTTTGGCATTTATTACAGTATTCTCTAGGCATAGATCAGTTTTTTCTGCATTATTTTCTGCTATTTCCTTCAGAATCGTATTAGAATATTCGATATCATTTGTTCTTATTTCTTTGATGTTAGTATTAGATGTCGTGGAATAGTTTTGATTTACTTTTTGTAGAAGTCCATTAAAACCTACATCATATTCTCCTAATTCAATTTTATTATTTTCTGGGTCTTTATGTATTACTTCTAATATCAAACTGTTTAAATTATTCTCATCTTGGACGGTTTGTTCTTCAGGTATTTGTGTAGTTCCAGATTCCTTCAGTAATTCCGATACTATTTTATTCTCCACCAAAGCAGATACTGCTCCAGTTTCTACCCCTGCCAAATCAGATACTGCTTCAGTCTCTACGCCTACTAAATCAAATAATGTCATCAATTCAGGTGTTATGTTTGTCTCTAGATTTTGTACTGAATTATGTTGCGTTAATTTTTCTTTTCGAATTTCCTGTAAAATTATATTTGTATCTATTCCTCTATTTAATAAATTGGGTTTAATTTTGTTTAAGACAGTTTCAGCGATGTCAAAATGACTTGCAGGAAAAACTTCGGAGAGTTCCGCGTGTACGTTTTTGTTCAATAATTCTAATTGATTTTGTATGCATTTACTGTAATCAACAGCATCAGCATTAAAAGGATATAGTCCACATTTACGAAATCCATTTTTTATTATTCGTGGCAACTCAGAATTCTTTAGTACTGTAGCTAATAAAGGACAAAAGGTAGATTTTGTCAAAACTGTATTGATGTTTTCAGGTAAGACTAGCCAATTTCGGACGGTTTTCTTCCAGTCTGTTTTTAATGGCTTAAAAACACTAACATCCGCTGGTTGCATGATATGGGTTGTGTTAGGTGGTAACGCATATAAAATGATGTCGTTTTCGCTACAGAAATTACTTAGTTCCATTGTCAGGTGCGTCCGATGCCCATCAACTAATAGAAGAACTGGTTTCTTAATATTTTTGCTTTCAAGCCAATTATTTATCCCATTTACGACATATTCATAAAATGTATCACTTTTCATCCAACCTGAATCGGAACGTCCAAGAAACCACTCTTCTGGCATGCTATTGACTTCATCTTTAGGTGGTCTTATGTACGGGAATACAACCATTGGTGGAAGTGTTTCCCCATTCGCAGTGAATACTAATAAAACCGTAATGGTTTCTTTGTCGTTGCCTTTATGAATTTCATACACATTCTTCCACCCTTTGGGAGCTATTACCTTTCCAGTTTTTGGACAAATACAAAAACTTGTTTCGTCCCCGTTAAGAATCCTTGTAGGATCTTGAAGTATATCTTCATGATTGTGTAGTTTTAAGTAGTTTTCTAAGTCACGGAACCATTTCTTTATAAATTCTTTTGTAATTATAGCTCGTCCCTTTGTTATACTTTCTGGCCCTCTATGAACAAGTTCTGAATGTCGCTTTAAAAAACTATAATACCACTTTTTTCCAGGACGATCGTTTTTGAATGGATTTTTTCTATTATCATCCTTAATAATTTGTTGCACAGTATTCAGTAAGTCGTCTTTTTTTCGAGCAAATCCACATTTAGCTAAGTTTATTAACCATTCTTTTAAAAGATCTTCTTCAGCTCCGCTAAGAATTGTCTCAGGACCCATTCGTCGAGGGCCTTCAGGTACTCGTCCATGCAATCTATCTTGTAGTGTTTCCCGCGGTACACCATATTCGCGACTTGCTTGTCGAATACTTAATGTACCTCCACGTATTGCAAGTAATGCATTTTTTAATGCTTCTTCTTCATATCGATGAATCGGCCTTCTACATTCTGCCTTAGTCTTCATTTTAATTATTTTTGTTCTGTTATCTATAATAAAATACATAATTTGCTTGTGTTTCGCATACGGCTGACTATAGAATTTTCGGTTTCCTTAGTTCAGCCGTCTACTAGAAAAGTAGGCTGACTACTGGGTTATTGAATTATATAGATACTATTCTACATAGCAATCAAGACCATATTCATATACTATCTTAAATGATAAATTTGAATTCAAATTAAATATACTATGAAATTCCAGAAGTCGGCCGGAGATGGCTGTCTACTGAATTTTACACTGTATTCATGATCCAGTAGTCAGCCTCATGTTTTTTTTATTAAATCATGCTTTTTTAGAATAATTTTTATATTTATTTTATTTCTTTTGAATCTAAATAACCATGCAGTTAGTTTTCCCATTTTATGTAGGCATTAGACAAAGATACACACCTTTTCAATCAGCAACTCCACAGATACGGTTCTAACACTATTTCGCCATTTTGCATTAAATGTTTGGAAGTAGCATGCTTGCTAATAAAATTGTACTTCAACCTTTCATTCATAGATGTCGAAAGTGTATTTAAAATTTTAATAAAAGTAGGCTGACTACTCGGCAAGAGATATAATGCATACAAAGTTATGGGTATTTTTACTATTTCAGTAAATTAATAGAAATGGCTGACTACTGGGAAAGGCTGAGAATAGGAGCCCTCACCCTATACTGTAACCTTCAACTATGTTTTTGTCAAGTGACGTTTATTTTTGTGACTAGGTTAATTTGCTATTTGTTATGATTTGACACAATGTGGTTACGATTTACGTATGCTTTTCAAATGGAAATGAACGAACACGAGAAATACTAGAGTGATTTGTCCATAAATATCAATTGTTCGTTTAAACGACTATACGGTAAGTTATATCTTAACCGTATTTATGCATCGTTCATGTCAATTTATATTTTCCAGGTATTTGTGTCGTAGAGTAATCCGAAACGTCACACACTCCCGTTACTTCCGAAGAGAAAAATACGTGGAGTAATACACGTATTTTTCTACTGACACTGGCACTACACTAACTGAAACCTCACGTATTATGCACTAGCGGCGTCGACGTCGTTTCCGCTTGTGTGGCGCATTGGGGTTAATCATGGTTACTCAAATTAGTCCGCCACCGGGTCGCGGGACCAGACAGCAACTTCGTCTGTATGTTGGGGTTGGTACGGTGGCCGTCCCGCTCTCGACCGGGGTGAGCCATGCGGGATCGGCTTCTGGTTTGGGGGCCTTTGTACTGGCCGGCTTGGGGCTGAGTACGTGCGAACGTACCGCGTTGTTTGATGGGCTGGCGAGCCGTTCCAGGGGCGGTACGCGCGTTCGCTGGTGCTGTGGCGTTCGGGGGGTGAGAGGCGTGTGCGGGCCTGGCGGTGTCGTTCAGACAGTGGGTGAGATGCGCGGCCGGTGGCTTTGTGCGTCCACCACCGGGATTCGGGGCGTTATCGGCCGTTCGCGGGTGGCTGGCAGCGGCGACGTATCGCAGTCGATCCACTCCCCGCGCTCTGGCGACGGCGTACGTTCCCTCGCGAGTTGAGCCTGGGTGGGGTTGGTGGTGTCGACTGGATCTATCCGCTGCGTGGGGCGCCGCAGCTGAGCCATTGCTGGTGAAATGGGGTTGATCCGTAGCGGCCGGCGTACTCGTACCACCACGTTGCTCAGCACGCGTATGTGTGGCCGGGTTGTCGGCGGTGGGCCGGGTGGTCGCATCGCCAGGATCGGCTTGGGTCGGCTGGGGACTGCTGTCGCCTTCTCCCGTAATTGCATCTTCCTGTAAGAACGCTTTCAGATCTTTGATATGAATATTTTTTACCTTTACGCCTTTTTTGTTGCAGATATCGTATACTACTCTAGATATTTTTTTCTGAACCGTTCACGGACCCGAATAACGTGAACAGAGTTTATTCGTGATTCCTTTTTCGGCGGATGACAGCTTATGTTCTCTGCGGAGCACTAGATCCCCTAGATTGTAATCTATGGATCGTCGACGTGCGTTGTAATGCCAACTCTGGTTCGTGGCTGCCCGTGCGATATTGATTTGTGCTAAGTCCTGTGCCTCCGCGAGGACCCTGATTCTGTCTGGATTGCTTAAGCTGCTGCTGTCTGATTATCCAGTTGTTCCGTCGGGTGGAGGATTGAGTTGCGTCAGTATTTCTATTTCCCGACCAAAATACAGGTAAGCGGCCGAGTAGCCGGTGGAGCTATGCTTGCTGCTGTTGATTGCGAGCATAAAATCTGGCAACAACACGTGCTATTGTTTATGATTTTGCTCGCAGAACTGCGCGATCATGGGTTTGAGCACGCGATGGATCCGTTCCACCGGATGTGCCTGTGGTGTATAATAATAATAATATTTATTTTTGCATAATACCATAGATACAGTTTTGCTTCGTCATATACAATATACATGTTTGCAATAATTATAATAAATTTAATATAAAAAAATATATATATATATATATAAAACGACATATGCCAATTAATCTTAATGTTGTTAAATTTATGTCCAATGAGATTATTCTTTTAACGAAATACAGAGGAACAATACATAAATAATATGACAAATAAATATCAAACATCAAACAACAATCAAAATGATAAAACTAAAACTTATTCTAATGACAATATAATAAAAATTTAGTACAAGTCAATATTTAAAAATTCTTCTATTTTATAAAAGCTATGTTGCAAAAGAATTTGCTTAATTTCTAATTTAAATTTTTTATCATCTAGTTTTTTAATACGTTCAGGTATTTTGTTGTATAATGTAATACAGTTGTACTTAGGTCCCGTTTTAAATTTGCTTGAATTATGCTTAGGAACTACTAATTTGTTATTTTCTCTAGTATTATATGAATGTACATTATTATTTTTGGTAAACGAATCAATGTGAGTTTTAGCATACAGAACACAGTTTAAAATATATAATGAAGCCAAAGTTAGAATTCCAAGTTTTTTAAATAATGGCTTGCAATGATCCCTAACATTTGCTTTTGCAATTATCCTTACAACTCTTTTTTGATTTAGAAATAATCTATTCCTCTCAGTGCTCCAGTACCACATCATGATACCGTAATTCAAAATTGACTGAAACAGACTGAAATAGGCTATACGTAATATATTAATTTCAACCTGTCTCGATAAATTATTAAATAAAAAAATTAATTTAGCAGTTTTATTTGTTATATTAAGAACATGGTCGTCCCATTTTAGTTTAGAATCTATCAAAATTCCAAGAAATCTTGAACAGGCATTTTCATCTTTTTAACCGGAAAAGGTAATAATTTTAGTTTTTTCTTCATTGAGATGAAGCAAATTATTGTTAAACCAATTACTTGCGTCTTGTAATATATTTTTGCACAATGTTAAGTTGTCTTCATTTTTACAACATTCAATGAATAATGTCGTATCATCGGCAAACAATGTAGGTTTACACATATTTAAATAATTTGGTAAATCATTTATGTAAATAATAAAAAGTAGAGGACCTATAACAGATCCTTGTGGAACTCCATGATTTGCACGGTTATAATTAGATTTTATGTTGTTTACAATTACACATTGTTGTCTATTATCTAAATAAGATGCTAGCAATTTATTTACATTACCTCTAATACCATAAAGATCTAATTTGTTTCTCAAAATTTTATGACAAATACAGTCGAAGGCTTTTGTTAAGTCACAGAGCACTAAATTAGGCAATAGTCCCATATTCAATGAATTAAAAATTTCATTTGTAACTTTAACTAAAGCTTTATTTGTCGATTTGTTTTTTCTGAATCCAAACTGACAGTCAGACAATATTTGATTTATGTGACAAAATGAGATTATTCTATCTTTTAATATTATTTCAATTAATTTGGAAAACCAGGGTACTAATGAAAGTGGTCTGTAATTTGATAGAACATTTTTATCACCAGTTTTAAACAGCGGTATAACTTTACTTAGTTTTAAAACATCAGGAAAAATGCCTGTTTCAAAAATTTCATTTATTAAAATTAATAGTGGATCAGCAATACTAAACATACTTGTTTTAATTAACCAACTAGTTATATCATATATATCGGGATTCGTTGAAGCACTGAGTGAATTTATTGCTTTAATTAATTCTTCGTAAGTTACTGAAGTTAAATACATTGATTCACAAACAAAAGTAGTACCATTTAAGTGATTTGATGTGGTTTTGTTATTAATTGCAATTTTGTTGTGAATTTCATTTGCAATATTGCAAAAGTAATTATTAAATTCATCAGATGTTACAGGCGTTAGACTATTTTTATTGTTATCGCTTCTTAGATTATTTATCATATTCCATGCGGTTTTTTGCATATTATTTGAATTAAGTAATAGATTATTATTATAAGTTATTTTTTCTTTGTTTAATTGATTTTTATATTCATTTTTATGGTTTTTAATAATATTGTTTAGTTCAGGAATGTTATATTGCTTTTGTATATCTTTAAGAAAAAATATAAAGTCTCTTTTTCTACGTACTTCTTCTGTAAACCAGCTCTTTTGTTTTACTGTATCTATTTTTAATTTGTAAGTTGCAGCATCTTTACATGATAAAAAAATGTTTAAAAATTTATCAAACTTGTTGTTGATATCGTCATTATTTAAAACAAATGACCAATCTTGATTTTGCAAATTTAAGTTAAAATTACTGCTGTTTATTTTATTTATAACACGTTTTTTTTTTTGTATTAATATCATTTTTTTGTCCAAAATTAAAATTAAACAGCAATGCTGAATTATCGGCAATACCATTCACAATATTTATCTTATAATTATTTGTGGTTATGTTTGTAAAAATATTATCAATACATGTAGCAGATTGATTTGTGATTCTGGTATAATCTGTAGTTGTAATATGCAAACCGTAGCTGGTAAACAGATGCTGTACATTTAAAGAGATATTATTTATAGTGTGAAAATGAATATTGAAATCACCGCAAATAATTATTTTATTATTGCTTTTAGTCAATACAGTCAATAGAATCTCAAGTTTATCTAAAAATATATTTATGTCACCTTTACCTGATCTGTATAGGCTAATTATTATTAAATTTTGTTTTTCTAATTTAACTCCAGTAACTTCAAAATCCTGCTCAATGGAATAGCTTTTAATGGAATCTAAGGAAGTTGTTTTAATATTGCAATTTGCAAATATTGCTACACCGCCATGTTCTTTATTAGTCCTGCAAAAAAAAACTAGCAACATAATAATTATTTAATGTATTGTAAATAATTTCATTATTTTTTAACCAGTGTTCTGCAATGCATAAAACGTCACAATCATTTAGATAATCTAATAATAATTCTAGTTCTGTTAATTTATTTCTTAGGCACTGTACATTTAGAAATAAAACTTTATTTGATAAGCTTTGCGAATTTATATCTACAATATCTGGATTTACACTTTGGTTTTTTCTACATTGATTTTGTCTAAAAAATCAGCATTATTTTTTTACTTTTGTGACATTATACGAAATTTATATCTTGCAAATTCGATACCAGTTGGCCAAAATGTAGGATTATACAGGTTTTCCTTTAGGCTAATGTCCGCACCAATCTTAAAACATTTATAAGTTGTTTTTGTTTTCACTTCTTCCACGACAAACTCACTTTTATTTAATTTTGTATTTACTTCTAAATAATTTAAGATAGTTTCACTTGAAACCGTATTTTTTATTTTTGAAATGAAAAGCCACAATTTCTTATTTGTTGCTGCAAATTCAGTGTTCAAATTCCCTGTGCCTGAAGCTCTCTTTTTATTTTTCTTCTTGTTGACAACAGTTTGAAAATCATCATCCATTTTTGATTTTGTTGCATTATTTATTGGTACATTAGTTGTTACGTTTCGTTCAGTGGGCGGGATTTCTTTAAGTTTATTTTGAGTTTTATTGGTTTTTGTTACATTGTTAATTGTAGCTAATTGTGCAGTACTAGCTGTTACTTGATTATATGTTTTTGTAGTTTTTGTAGGTTCGTTAGAATTCTCTACAGTATTTTGTTTCATCAAGTTTGGTGTTTTTGTAGTTTTTGTAGGTTCGTTAGAATTCTCTACAGTAATTTGTTTTATCAAGTTTGGTGACTTAACTACTGGCGACATCTGGTTGTCTACGTTTGATAAAATTTGTTGATTTATCGGCTGAGTAGTGTCAGCAGTTTGCAAATTTTTACTTTTTAGTGAATTGACTTCTTGGGTTAATACAGATAAAGTATTAAAAAGAACATCAATTTTGGTTAATATCTTGTGGAAAATAGGCGCTTCTGTTTTGGACTTACTATCGGTGTTAATTAAATATCCACGATGGTCGTATAGTACACATTCACAACTATCACACATCCACTTTAGATTTTTCGGACAACTTGAGATAGCGTTGTAATCCTTTCTTCCAAGTTTCACACATGAAATATGGTACGTAAATTACACAAACCACTACATTTCACTATTAATTCCTCGGACTTTACATTATTCTTACAATAATTGCAAGACACACTAGTCATATGAGCTACTTGATTCGCCATTTTTTTATGCAATTCTATTTAGCTGTCATTTCATATCCAAGATGGAAGTTACATCCAGCCACAGAAACTGGTATATGGTATATGGTGGCGTACGATGGTTTTTGATGGTCCGATTGATGAATTCGGAGCCATTGTCGGTGATCAGCACTCGTGAACAGTCAAAACGGCAGATTACCAGTTCCCTTAGCGCCAAGATAATCGAACTGGCCGTGGCTCGGCGCAGGGGCCGACACTCAATCCACTTCGTCAAACGATCTTGAAATACAATAACATATTGATACCCCTTGACCGGATGTGGAAGTGCCCCGTGACGTCGGCTGCAACCGTAGTCCACGGCTGGCCGATCTTGGGGGTCCCATCTGCCCGGCTTGTCCACGTTGGTCGGCTTTGAAACGTTGGCAACTGACACACTGCCGAACGTAAGAGGATGCTTCTTGAAACATACCTGGCCAATAATACAGCAGCGCCAGTCAAGCCAGCGTCTTGGCTACCCCCAGGTAGCCTGCTGTTGCTGCGTCGTGATTTTCGGCTAAAACTTGCCGTCGTTGTTCCGTCGGTATGCACCGCTTCCACTCGCGCTGTGGTTCGATTTAAGCAACTTACAAATAACTAGTATAAAACTTAACCGTTGTGAAAATTCTATAGACGGTTCGTACTTCGCAGAACACACTCTCTCCTGTAGAAATAACGTTGAGATGCGTGGAATGCTCTAGGCCAAGACCACGCATAATAATAAACCCAAGGGGGTTCCTAGCACCCCATTTTAAACAGAAATTACGTATTAATAACTCAATACAACAAATATGAAACGGATACGCCGTAATAATTTCGATCACAAACTAAATGTAAATTACACAAATAAAATCCACGATCGAATGTGGAGATTCGTAGCGCAAATGATTGAGAAAAAAACACTCATTTATAAAAGTTACTTTAAATAAATTACCCGAACAATGAACAAGCCACACGTGCTTGCTCATTGTAGAATTCATAAATCACGAAATTTAGAAAATATTAATCACGAAATCAAGAAATAATATTATCAACAACTCACCAAATTAATAATCAATGAAATTCAACCAAATTCTGAACAAAATAATGACTGATGGTCCAAATAAAAGAAGATTAAAAAATCTTACCAAAATACACGATGTGTCGTTATCAATCACTTGCGCCAGAATGAATAAAAAAATCAGCCCTGCTTCCGTAATTCGCCCCAAGGCCAAGCCCCGAGCGGCACTAGACTACGTGAATCAATTATGCACGCGAATTTTAAAACGCTGTCACAATCACAAAATGACGGTAACAAATAAATTTGTTACAATATATATATATATATATATATATTCTTATATAATTATATATATACATTTACTATTATTTCTGTATTCATATAGCGGCAACACTGCCAGACTTTTGCATAACACAACGTCAAAGAAATGTACCGTAAAGGATCTCAGGTCAAATGATATTCCAAAGAATTATATACTCCGGAATTCTTAATGCCCTTAATATGAACGGAGTAATTAATGGAAATAAAATTTTCCTATAATTATTTCAATTTTGGACAAAGAAAAATAATTACAATATTCGAAGTACAAATAAACAAATGTTTGATAATAAAGTAAATAAAAACAATTTTAAAATGCTGCTTATTAAAAAAATTATTTTACATATATAATACATACATTAGCCGCAAAATGAAACTCTACCATATACACGAATATAATCATCGACTATTTTATTTGGTCGCTGGTCTTTTTTTTTTATTATTTTTTTTATTAATAATTTTAATAAAATGCCGCACCATAATATGGCATAATGTTACAACAATATTTTGTTTTAATTAACTTTCATGCAGTAAACATGGTAATATTTATTTCAAAATTTTGTATAAATATATTATACAAAGAAGATATTATGTTTAAGGCATTTACATATTCCGGAATCATTTTAAAAATTTCATCTCGGTGGCTATCAATTTTGCTTTTTTTTTGTATTACGCGCGTATACTAATAATTTTTTTTTAATCTTTTAGCCATACTAAAGCGTGAGTGTCCGTACATGTATCCGTATTATAGAAATATTTACATGTCTGACAATTACGCTGTAATGGTTTGCGACCAATAAAGCCGGCAATATACGCTGACGTATAAAAACGTATTTTTTGCAAATTATTGCTAATTACTTGTTCAAGGGCTTGTGTGGCAGGAGAAAGGATGGGTTCGTTTGAGGACGTGGCGATTGTGGATTGTTGGGCAACTGTAAAAAACGGGGAGAGAAGGAAATTCAAGGCAGCGAGATAAATTCCACCATCATTCTTACAGTTTGATTCTTTTGAATTTTTTTAATGTTTTATTAATAATTGTTGCTTTAAAAGCAGAATCAAACTTTGAGCATGTGGGGTTGCTATTTTGTCCGCACAAACCCCTAGTTACAGCACAATAATTTTCCAAAAATCTTGGTTTAAATATTTAGTTTATAAACATTTTAAACAAAGAGCTTTCAGACGACCCCAGAGAACTAGAAATAGATACTTTTCAAATAATTTTACATGTCAAAAATAGATTTTGATTTAATGTGTGACTGGTTTAGATAAATTTGTTTTCGTGGCATTTGCGTACTGTTTGTTATAAGACTCGACGATTTGTAAAACATATTGTGTTTGTTCCTCATTGCAAGTGAGTCTATTGTTGTACTCAGTTATGAGTTTCACAGCTCTTTCAGCGACGTCATTGACAACATTTAAATTTTTTAGAATTTGCAACCCCGATTGATAATTTTTGTCGGATTCCCATTCAGAAATTTTAATATCGAAAAAAGATGTATTAATATTGAAATGATTAAATAAGGCCATTGATTAAGCATTTATGAAAAAATCAATATCTTTATTCAAAATGAATTTAAAATCCTGTAGCATTACAGAGAATCTTTTCGGCAGAGCCTCATTTTCATTGACCAGAAAATCTTCATTTCTGCCAAAAATGCCAAAAATGCCAAAGCAGCTGTTTCTGGTGCCAAATATCAAAGATGATTTGACATTTTTTTGATTGTCATCTTGGATATTGTGGAATTAATGTCATTATACGAATGTAAGCGTTTTAAGATACGTAAATTGTGGTGAGGAGCAGAGATTGCATTTGGAGCTGTAAACCACGCTCTCACATACACAAGTACGATAAATAAACAAATTTGGGTTACAGCTGTTTTTTTCAGAATTGCTTAAATTAAATTGGTCGGAAAATAAAAAGATCTTTAAACAATAGATAGCTCTACTCATCCAACGAGCACGAGAAACAGCACCTGGTTGATAAAATCGCACATTTTCTGGAGCTTTCCCAATGAAAATAAGACTTAGTAAGAGTAATTCTCTATAATCGTCCCGAGATTGGTGTTCTGATTTCATTATTTTATCAACAAACATATATATATATATATATATATATATATATATATATATATATATATATATATATATATATATATATATATATATATATATATACATATATATATATATATATATATATATATATATACATATATATATATATATATATATATATATATATATATATATATATATATATCTTCCACGTGATCTTTTAATACAGCAGAAATTGAGTCATCTTCTAGTCCGGTTTTGTATATATTTTTGGCAATATTTGGCCAGCTGAATTGGAATCTTTTGAACAAGAGAATATCAGGACCACTTGAACTTGGCATTAGAGCATCAAACACTCCAGACAGCACCAACTCAAAGATGTGATGGCGACACGGGAGATACAGTAGATCTTTTTCAAGCTTTTGTTCCAAGAGCGTTGCAACACCTTTTCTCGAACCTAAGTTAGAAGCAGTGGTGTCCCAACAAATAGCTTTCACTGAATCCGATAGTCCCTACTCCAGAAGAATCTATAATTGAACATAAGAAATAAAACAGTTTAATTTAAATAAGGATAAAAACACCAGTTTAATTAAGATATATGTTGTCATAACTAAAATTCATGATTTTTTAATTTATTTTTTATTTATATATGGCATATCTTACATGTTTCTATAAAAGAAAGCGACCTTTTTACAATACCTCAATGTTAACATTTGCTTGCATCAATCCAGTTCCACTTTCCAACGACGGAATTGACCAAATTTTTTCAGTTTTTCCGGAAGATAAAACAATTGCTACACGATCAATTTTATCGGGAGCAAACAATTTTTGCAATAATTTCCCGTCCCAGTGTAAGACAAAGGCAGAGAGTTCGGATGATGAAAATATTTCCTTTATTTTTTCTGCGTATTTTTTACGTACACGTTGTCGGCAATCTCGGATTAATGTTTTATTTATAACGATTTCACTGAGATCTTGACCACATGCCTCGTCTACAGCAGATATGATTCGAACGGAATTTCGGTCAGACAATAGACACTTGTCTAGAGTAGCGACGAGTTTTTCAGTAATAATGTTGACAGAACCACGCCTTTTCTTTGGCTCTGATGGTACTTTCTCATATCTCAGTTCTTCCGAACATATACTACTACTACTGTTTGGCGTATCTGTTTGGCTACTTCCACTGGATGTCTCGAACTGAGCAACATTATTTGAAATAGATAGAGAATGTATCAATTAAATTACGAAAACTAGTTTAGATGTTTCATAAAAAGTATTTATAATTTTTTGTTCTAAAATGAGCAACTTTTCTTACCAACAGAACCTTTTTCTCTTTCCCTTTGTGCTGCTATACGCTTTTCACGAATGAAATGAATTTGCTCCTCTGTTAATTCTTTATCACAAATGGAGTAAAATTCGTTAATATATCCAATTCGACCAGGTTTCGTTTGATTTTCCAAAAATGTAAGTTTATCTTGGGTAATATCACTTAAAAGATTCGTCGAAACACAAACATCGAATATTAATTCAATATCCTGCTTAAACGCTAATTCCTTCTTGAAGAGCTTTTCTGCATTGATCGCCAATTTTCGTATAATTTTTTTATTTTTTCAACGCATCTTTGCAATGTTTGGGTTGGTATTTGAGCCTTTTCCCAAAACAACAAAACTTCTTTTGCAACTAAAGTTGCGCTAGAATGCAATGATAACTTCGATTTATCAATATAAAAGAACAATACTTTAAGAACTTGTTTTTTACTGGGTAATTTATTTCCAACGATTTGGCAATCAATATCTCCGATTAAAAATATATTTTCGCGACGATCAGAAATGTTGGAAATTCCAGACTTATTTCTCACCGAATCACGACAGTTTAGAGGTTACTTTTTGGTAAACATGGCAAAGTCATGTGGAAAGTTGCAGTGGAGCTCTGCGCAGACGGGCAGGCGCACTTTGCAGAGAAAAACGCGCGCCGCAGAGCGCCTTATTTAAATTTTCACATGCACTGACTTGTTGTTTCAGAATGGAAATGTTACTAGAACAAGTAGTACGTTCTGTAATATTAACAAGTGGTACACTTGCTCCATTAAAGCCACTAATATCTGAGCTGGGAATTAAAATCGATGTTCGATTAGAAAATCCCCATGTTATTACCAATCAACAAATTTACGTTAAAATTGTAAACAATGGACCGGATGGCGAACCACTAAATTCCAATTTTCAAAATCGAGATAATCCGAAATATGTTCGTTCGTTGGGAATGACTATATCGAATGTTTGTCGACAAATTCCACATGGTTTGTTGATATTTTTTCCATCTTATTTCGTATTATCGAAATGTCAAGAAAGTTGGAAAGCTTCCGGAATTTGGAACAACATCAACGAGATAAAAGTAGGTCGAATTTTTCGTATCCAGAAATGAATAATTTTACATTCGATTTATTCGTTTAATACTACAGATTTATGGTAACTAATTATTAGAAAAATTTGCTAATTTATGTATAATTAATAATTTAATAACAATTTTAATATATTTACAGAAATAGCATATAAAAAAAAATAATCAAATATTAAATTGTCAATATTTTCTTTGTTTATTATTATTTTGATTTTCAAAAAATATATATGTTGTTAATTGTTATGTATTAATTTCAGAATTTTTTTATGTGTGGTTTATTTGTAAGAAAATAATTTTCATCATTTTCCTTGAAAAATGCGATTTTCTTTTATTTCACACATATATTTTATTTGAAAAAAATTATGATTAATCTTTATTACAATTAACAACAAAAAATGATTATTAAATATTATGAACGTTAATTAATTTTTCAATTTTATAAATATCAGTTTTTAATAATTATTAAACAATAAATAAAAGTATTGGAAAAAGTTATTTTATGTTATCTGTAATATAAGAGTGCATGTGCACATGTGTTTTATATTTCTAATTATTATTTGAAAATGCAATTTTCATATTATAATCAATTAATTTTAATATCTGAATGATAAATGTTTGCTAAAAAATATATAATATAAGATACAGAACGTGGATTACCCATTAGATAGTTTTTTTTTTTTTTTTTTTTTTTTTACTAAAAACGCCTTTCCAAACTTGATTAATTAATATTTTTTGCATTTTATTTTTTTTATTTTCAATAATTTTTACAGCCAAATCAGAATGAGTTAGAGAAAAAAGTTACTTAGTTATTATGTAGCTAATTTTTTTCTCTATTTTACTGAATTTTTTCAGATTTTTTTGAGCAAATTTTGAAAAAATCCCAAGGGTGCAGCTTATGTTTAACTTTAAATATCTCGAAAAACAGTGACTTTATCGTTACAAAGGAAGAGTATGTTTTTTACACAGCAAGTATTGGAGAATCGAAAAATTGTGCTAAAATGACAATTCCGCCAGTGGCGTAGAATTTAGGAAGGATCAACCTCTCACTTGCCCCTGTTGTACGCCACTGGCAGTAGCCAGAAACTTTTATTTAACATAATTTAGTATGGTGTACGGTACCTACATTTCCTGCCAAGTATGATAAGGATACGTCAAATAGTTTTAAAGTACTGGGCAAAAATCGTTTTTAAATTTTTATATAAAACACCCTGTAGCTCAGTAAGGAGCCACATTTTATCTCAATGATTTGCATTAAATCTTCATATTCTGAGCCCAGGATACTCCAGTTAAAATTAGGAATAGTTATTCTGTTATATATACAGGATATATATATATATATATATATATATATATATATATATATATATATATATATATATATATTATATTATGACGTTTTTCTGAGTATTATTTTATTTATTTATTTATTAT
Organism: Clivina fossor; assembly: GCA_963966155.1. Taxonomy (NCBI): domain Eukaryota; kingdom Metazoa; phylum Arthropoda; class Insecta; order Coleoptera; family Carabidae; genus Clivina; species Clivina fossor. Next base: position 32,282,967 of record OZ014551.1, on the reverse strand, counting down.
TTATTTTGGCTCCTACCTGATTCCGCCATACAGCTCCGGCTACAGTTGGTTTGGTAGGCACTAGGGGTGGGTTTCAGAGGCGCCACTGAGATATAAAAAAATTTACAAGTATCTCAGAAACTCGAAGGCCAACGGTTAGGACAGACACAAGGAAACGATAATTTATTGGATAATGGCTTCAGTTTTGTTTATGGAATTATTTATTATGTATTTATTTTTTTTTTTTTTTTCTTGAAATGAAACTCAATTTGATGCAGCAGAATTGAATTTAAATAAATTTTATTTAGTTTAGTAATTTTCTCACAGAGTTTTTAAATTATTATATTGACTACAAATTGTTTAATTGATTTTTGGGCAACAAAATTATGTTTGATAGATCTTACGCTTATGGAAGTTACCGAGCAAGGTCCTAGCTAAGTCCTCTTCTTGTTGGAGTAGAAGGCTGAAGGCTTCCAGCCAGGACTGTGAGTTGGTACAGCTCGTGGACGACAAATATACGCTCAAGTGGTAAGGCTGATTTTTCGTAAAACGAGCGATTTAAATCCTCAGTGATCTAGTCACCTAATATTGGAACCGGAACGATTTTCCTGAGCCGTGTTTCGGATAGATCGATTTTTATCAGCGTACTTTGGCTTAACTGACTGAGGCTGGTTCCACCTGGAGACGACGACCAAACGACACAGCCCTAAACTGATCCTCCAGCTACAACTACCACCAACCCTGAAAAATCATATACAAACAACAGTATCCTTGCTACGACTGACAAAATTTTACACAAGATATAAATTAAGTTGCCCAATAAAATCACTGCTCATGAGCTTACAATGTTTTCTAAATTGAACAGAATAATAATGTAACTAAGTGAGAATGTCATACACAAACTATTTAAAATATTTAGCAAAAATACTAGTACAATTCAAATACAAAAAAATTACAATAATAGAAACAATAGTAAATCGCAAATAAGACAAATTGAGCAGAATAATTAATACAGTTTAAATACCAAAATGTTAATAATTTCATCAATATCAAACAATAAATAATTACCAACTATAATTTAACATTAGGGCAGATATCAAATAAATACAAGAATCGTTACAAAAACCAATGCTACTTACATTTTCTCTTTCTATGTGAAAATGCTGCCAACGGAGTGCTCCAAATCGAACTTCGCAGAATCTTATTAATTTTTAGATTGAAGCCAACAGCGGAAAAAAATCGACAACAAGAAAGCTGGCTTCAACACAATCTAAATACTCGAACATCAACTACAATAAATACAAATTAATAAGAAATGGCAAGATCTCAGCTAATGCTGCGCCAACAGCGAAGTTCGAACACAAGCTCTTTCACACAAAAAGGAATGACGTCACACACAGCACAGAATTTTCAAACAACAAAAAAATTATACAAAAAAATAGGAATTTTAACAGGAAGTAAAGACGGAAGGAAAAAGACTCGAGTCACAAAAATAGGATCACAAACACTACATGATTATGGCTCGGACTCCGGCTGTGCTAAAAACGATAGCAGAAAAAGCACGTTTTTTCATCATCAAAATTAACATACTCAAAATTACGAAATTAACTCAAATAAAACAAAAATATTAATCTCGATCACTAACACGAACATTATTAAATCATATTTTATCAATAAAAACCGAAATTAATAACGGATGACGAAAATAAAACAAGATATTAAATTCAAACTTACATATCCGATCTCAACACAACCGCAGCCAGTACCACAATGACTTGTTCATGCATAGTTTCCGGCAAGCTAGCGAACGCTCGTGACCTGACGTCATAGCCAAAAAAATAGTTTTGCGCGAAATTTGAACTTGCAATATTTAACCAAATTGTAACAATAAAAAATTGTTACACTCCCCTTTTTCCTCATAAAAACAAAAATTCGTAAGCGTCGTAATACAACATATCGTCACCGTACGATACATAGAGTCTTTCATCTTGAATTACACGTACGGCAACAATCAACAAACTAACCGAAGAATCAAAATAAAATTCGTACGCGTTCCAATACAACTATCGTCGCACGCGAGACATGGCACATAGCCCTGAGATTTACACGCGCTGCAACAATCAACAACTAACCGAAGAATCAAAACTATCGTCGCCCGCGAGACATGGCACATAGCCCCGAGATTTACACGCGGTACAACAATCAAAAAAAATACGAAGAGTGGCTCTCAAAAAGCCCGAATACTAGAACGCCGGTACGAAGAGAACGATAATTTTCGCCATCACTGCAACAAACAAGCCGAGGGCTACTACGCAGAGCGAAAACTCGTTCAAACAATACGCGAAGATCACGCTAACTCTCACCAAAATAATCAACCAAACCGCGAGAGAGCGCTAAACGAAAATACGGTAATTTTCGCCAACAAAATTAACTTACGACGAGAGAGGAACGACAGAGAGATTGCACAAAAACGGTTACTCGCGCTACTATGACAAAAAAATACGACACGAGAGAGCTAAACGATAAATGCAATAATTCACGCCCGAATAATATCAATACGATAATAGAGTTGCGAGAACGGAAACAGAGAGCGATAGCAAGAGAGGGTTATGAGGAGAGAGGGTGAGAGGAATGATGAGAAAAATGATGAGAGGAATGCTGAGAATGAAAGAGAGTCAGTTAAGTTCAAAAATTAAAATCTCTAAATTCTCTTGACAAAATTATACTGAAGATTACGCACGCGATAGCTTTAAAATTATAACGAATAAACAGCGTCGCTAAACCGTCAGAGGAAGGTTGGATAAAGCAAAAGTGTGTATCATACCCAAAAGATCATGCAACTTAGATTTACAGCACCGTGCATCCAATTCAGCAGGCAAACATAAAGCGGTTTGAACAAGCGAGGCACCCTCCAACTCCAACTGCAATAACCCCGTCAAGACTGTCCTCAAATCTGCGATCGTACCAGTGTTATCAGCATTCCGGATAGACAATTCATATATAATTTCCTCATCGGAAAGATGCTCAAGACAGAATGGTAAATTGGCCATAATAACAGAAAAATATAATATTAATACAAGAAAATATACGGTGTGTAGCAATGGTTTTACAACAGAATATAACAATAATTTTCTTATACACTAAAATCGAATAATAAGTAACAACTATACTGAATAATTAGTAGCACTGATTTTTATAAGCAATACAACTCAAAACAAAACCATTAACCAATCTAAGGAAGGAATGATAGGATTTTTACCACACCTAATGAATAATTGTATGTCACGATTAAGTATAACCAAAATAAAATATAAAATTATGTGCAAAGCAACTAAACAAAGCAACTAAGCAAGGCCCCACGTTGGGCGCCAAAATATGTATGACGTTTTTCTGAGTATTATTTTATTTATTTATTTATTATTTATTTTGGCTCCTACCTGATTCCGCCATACAGCTCCGGCTACAGTTGGTTTGGTAGGCACTAGGGGTGGGTTTCAGAGGCGCCACTGAGATATAAAATAATTTACAAGTATCTCAGAAACTCGAAGGCCAACGGTTAGGACAGACACAAGGAAACGATAATTTATTGGATAATGGCTTCAGTTTTGTTTATGGAATTATTTATTATGTATTTATTTTTTTTTTTTTTTCTTGAAATGAAACTCAATTTGATGCAGCAGAATTGAATTTAAATAAATTTTATTTAGTTTAGTAATTTTCTCACAGAGTTTTTAAATTATTATATTGACTACAAATTGTTTAATTGATTTTTGGGCAACAAAATTATGATTGATAGATCTTACGCTTATGGAAGTTACCGAGCAAGGTCCTAGCTAAGTCCTCTTCTTGTTGGAGTAGAAGGCTGAAGGCTTCCAGCCAGGACTGTGAGTTGGTACAGCTCGTGGACGACAAATATACGCTCAAGTGGTAAGGCTGATTTTTCGTAAAACGAGCGATTTAAATCCTCAGTGATCTAGTCACCTAATATTGGAACCGGAACGATTTTCCTGAGCCGTGTTTCGGATAGATCGATTTTTATCAGCGTACTTTGGCTTAACTGACTGAGGCTGGTTCCACCTGGAGACGACGACCAAACGACACAGCCCTAAACTGATCCTCCAGCTACAACTACCACCAACCCTGAAAAATCATATACAAACAACAGTATCCTTGCTACGACTGACAAAATTTTACACAAGATATAAATTAAGTTGCCCAATAAAATCACTGCTCATGAGCTTACAATGTTTTCTAAATTGAACAGAATAATAATGTAACTAAGTGAGAATGTCATACACAAACTATTTAAAATATTTAGCAAAAATACTAGTACAATTCAAATACAAAAAAATTACAATAATAGAAACAATAGTAAATCGCAAATAAGACAAATTGAGCAGAATAATTAATACAGTTTAAATACCAAAATGTTAATAATTTCATCAATATCAAACAATAAATAATTACCAACTATAATTTAACATTAGGGCAGATATCAAATAAATACAAGAATCGTTACAAAAACCAATGCTACTTACATTTTCTCTTTCTATGTGAAAATGCTGCCAACGGAGTGCTCCAAATCGAACTTCGCAGAATCTTATTAATTTTTAGATTGAAGCCAACAGCGGAAAAAAATCGACAACAAGAAAGCTGGCTTCAACACAATCTAAATACTCGAACATCAACTACAATAAATACAAATTAATAAGAAATGGCAAGATCTCAGCTAATGCTGCGCCAACAGCGAAGTTCGAACACAAGCTCTTTCACACAAAAAGGAATGACGTCACACACAGCACAGAATTTTCAAACAACAAAAAAATTATACAAAAAAATGGGAATTTTAACAGGAAGTAAAGACGGAAGGAAAAAGACTCGAGTCACAAAAATAGGATCACAAACACTACATGATTATGGCTCGGACTCCGGCTGTGCTAAAAACGATAGCAGAAAAAGCACGTTTTTTCATCATCAAAATTAACATACTCAAAATTACGAAATTAACTCAAATAAAACAAAAATATTAATCTCGATCACTAACACGAACATTATTAAATCATATTTTATCAATAAAAACCGAAATTAATAACGGATGACGAAAATAAAACAAGATATTAAATTCAAACTTACATATCCGATCTCAACACAACCGCAGCCAGTACCACAATGACTTGTTCATGCATAGTTTCCGGCAAGCTAGCGAACGCTCGTGACCTGACGTCATAGCCAAAAAAATAGTTTTGCGCGAAATTTGAACTTGCAATATTTAACCAAATTGTAACAATAAAAAATTGTTACAATATATATATATATATATATATATATATATATATATATATATATATATATATACCTGAGAGAGTTTTTAGTGAATCTCCGACGTAATTTGGCAACTGATCTCCTTCAAACCATTTAAAATGGTACTGGTTGTTTTCTTGTACCCAACCATTATTCTCTGGTTGGTATATCGTTGGAATTTTCTTGTCAGCATTGTTCCAAATGCTAGATATGTAGTTTGCTCGCAGAAATTGCTGTAACAGCTCGGTTTTACAGGGTGGCAGACTGGTAGCATCAAAATTTCGCAATTTCTTACGGTCGAACGCTTCATTAATATCTGAGACCGTATACGTGTTGATGAACAGTTGAAACCGAGCAGCATCAACATCAATTATCTCACCAACATTGTATACCTCACATATAAATTGCTGTATAATATCAAAAGTGTTTTGTTGTTCATCATTATTTTCAAATAATTTACTGTCACCGAATTTGATGAAAGCTTTTTGATATTTTTTTGTTTTTGTTAATATTTTATAAGGTCTTAATTTTCCTTTTCTGAAAAATGCAGGATTATAATCACAACCTGTGATTGCATGAAATCCAGGCAAGCTCTTACAAATAGATTCTCCTAATTTTGCATGTATCTTTGTGAGGTTTACATACCTCAAGTTGTTTCCAGTACCTGTCAACATCCAAACAAGTGTATCGTTTTGTAGATGGTGCATATGACCAAGCATGATAGCAGCAATGTCAGTATCGATACTTCTGATCACTATATTCGCTTGATTGTTAATGCTACACGCATGATATATTATTTTGGTATCAGCTTCTTCATGTTCTGGACATGATAACACTTCTACAACCCTTGATACTATGCTGTTGGAGTCATTAACAACGAAAGAATGACATTGTTTAAAATTTATGTGAATGATTTTGTTACCAATAAACGGCACCATTTCATCACTGGCCCAATGCAAGATTTAAAGACGTGTAGCTTCTAAACCGAAAGTGCTATTAAAAAATGATGTAAATAAAAGTTGTAAGAAAAAAAAAAAAAAGATAAAATGCATATTTAAACCCAGTAGTGGCTAAAATCGATAATTAAAATATTGTTAGTTTTATAAGAAGTGAAAATTAGTATATATAAAATTTTATTTTTAATAATGAATCCGATTATGAAGTAACACTTCTCATTTTATTAATTTTATAATTTATATTTTATTTTGTTATTTTACAGCAAATACTTTCAATGATTATTCTAATATTAACACTAGATTTACCACACCAGTCAAAATGACTGGTTTTATAATTTCATTTTCAAATTCCTACTTAATCTCAATTTTTTTTTTTGAAACGATGCAATGACTTTTGTAGCGATACTTAATTGAATAATATTAGGCGGTCAGTTTTATTTTTTTATTCAAAATCAAAAAGTTTTTGATTATAATCGGTACTTATACCAAACCAGTCAAAATGACTGGTGCACTTTTCTATGTGATAGAATGAGTTTTGTGCATAATAATTTATAAATACTTTGTATATAATAAATTATAAATGCTGCGCAATTGTAGCACGATCAAAAAAAATGTTTGTGAGGGGTGGGGGGAGGAGCTAAATTGGCTACTTTGAGTGGTGTTGACTGTGACATTTTGTTGAGAATACTGGAAATAAACATTTCTTTGGATACCGAAATATTCAAAAATATATTGTAAGTATATTCTAAGTAAGAAAACTAAATACAGAGATAAATATTATCCTATTATTTATTATTTTCAATTTTTTTTATAATAATCGCCAGGCCCCAGAAATGTCTAAACGAAAGTTTTGGGAAAATATCACGGATATACCTATGGAATGTTCGGATGTTGAAAATAATGAGCTTTATGATATCGAAGACGAATTATCAGATACACAAAGTAATTCACACGTTAGGAACAATAAGCTTGTTGATATTGAGAGTAGTGATAGTGATATTTTTGATAAGAGCTATGAAGATGAGTCCAGCGACAGTGAATACGAAAATATTCCAAACATACGTAAAAGAAGATGTTTAGCATTGCCGTCCAGTACTAGTGACGAATATTATTATGTTTCAATTAACTACTAAATGAATTTATAAATAATAAATAATATTACAATTAACCTATAATTAAAGTAATTTATCATTTTTTAAAAATATATAAAAACGGAAGTCACACTATCCATTTTTCCTAAGACCAGTCATTTTGACTGGTGTCGGTAAATATAGGTAAGTCAAATTGTCGGTATATCTAGTGTTAAAGCAACTGTTTTAGTAATTGTCTGAAATATAATAAAAAAAGTTTTTTTGCATAATTGTTTTTATTTATTTTTTACCATGTTAATCTTACATAATTAATTATATAAAGTAATTTTAATATTTCCCACCAAAAATAAATACCATAGTTGTCAAATTACAATTTATAATCCAGAAAAATTAAATGATAACTTATTTTCAAGGCAAACCAAAGGCTATATTCAGACAGGTGGTGGGAATACAAAAAAGGATAATTTTACATTCGATTTATTCGTTTAATACTACATATTTATGGTAACCAATTATTAGAAAAATTAGCTAATTTATGTACAATTAATAATTTAATAACAATTTTTATATTCAGACAATTAACATATAAAAAAATTAATCAAATATATAATTGTCAATATTTTCTTTGTTTATTATTTTGATTGCCAAAAAATATATATGTTGTTAATTGTTATTATAGTACTTATGTATTAATTTCAGAATTTATTTATTTGTAGTTTATTTGTAAAAAAAATAATTTTCATCGTTTTCCTTGAAAAATGCGATTTTCTCTTATTTCACACATATTTTATTTGAAAAATATATGATTAATCTCTATTACAATTAACAACATATATATTTTTTGGAAATCAAAATAATAATAAACAAAGAAAATATTGACAATTTAATATTTGATTAATTTTTTTTATATGCTAATTCTGTCTGAATATAAAAATGGTTATTAAATTATTAATTGTACATAAATTAGCTATTTTTCTAATAATTAGTTACAATAAATATGTAGTATTAAACGAATAAATCGAATGTAAAATTATTCATTTTTGGATTCCCACCACCTGTCTGAAAATTGCCTTTTGTTTGCCTTGAAATGGCCTTAACTTAAATAATAAAATATCAAAAATAAAAAACAATTCTATAAATGTATGCTATAATGAATATATGTATCTGTCCAGAACTTTAACTTAAATAATAAAATATCCAAAATAAAAAACAATTCTATAAATCTATGTATCTAATTTTCGTTTCTTTCTACCGTAACTTGATGTTCCTGGAGTTCGTATGAGTGAAATAGGATTTTCTGGAATAGGTTGATTATTTTGTAGGGAAGAAGTACTGGTACTTGGTACTTTTGGCGGTCGGCCTCGTCTGCGGCGTGGTACTTGTTCTGTAACAGTAATATTTTCATTGGTTGGAATATTTGGTTTGAAGAAATTAACAAGAGCTTGTTTAAAATTTGAATTTTTCAATTCTTTCGCAAAATCACTGGGCCGAATTTGATTAGGTTCAGTTATGGTGTACTCCAATTGTGCAGATTCGAATCGCTGGGAACGTTCGTAATTTTTCATCGATGGTGTAAAGTACTGATCAAATATAACATCAACTCTTGACGCTTGCAATTGAGTAACCATTTGCAACATTTTTTTAGAAATGCTTCCAAATTTTTTTGGAACGTTTTTCATAGTGTGCAATATAAAGAAACCGTCAATTATTAGGACATCTACATAAGGTGGTGACTTATGCTGAACCTCTTTTTCCAAACACTTAATTAAGACAGATTTATTCGTCTTATAAATAGTACCATCTAAATGACACATGGACAAAGGCACTGTGGTAATTGGGTACGATAAAATTTTTGAAATATCTACGTTATAATCTATCGAAATTCCCAGTATACGTCCAAACAGATCTCGTTGTATTCTAACCTCTTGAAATGTACTACCTACTCGAATTTTCTTTTTTTTTCTCATAATCTTTCGTAAAATTATTAATAGGTGTTCTTTTAATAGATTTTTCAAATCTACTTATATCTGTAAGGCATTCAGAAATAAATATTTTCCGTAGACAATCACCATTGTTTTCAATATTAAGAAGAAATGTTTCTACCTGTTCAGATGCAGCTTTACCAGATGAAATGTTAATCAATTGATCTTTTGGTATTTTTAAACTGAAGGGATTAATAAATTGATCAAAGGTTGCAATAAATTCTCGTAATTGTTTGATATTTTTCTGAATATTGTGCTGATTTAAATCCGCTGAAACATCTTGGTGACATTGTAGTCCTAATTCTTGATAAACTTCACTAATTATCGTAGATCTGATATTGTGGTTTCGAGCCCACCGTTGGCGTGCCGAAATTGAATTGGTGAAGTGTATAACACCTGTAAGCCTTCTTGCAGCATCTGCATTTATAGTCTGCTCTAAAACCAGATCTATAGGTTGTTTTGAAAACGGCTTGGTTGTCCTTCTAATACCAAAGCAACCTTGTTTAAATCCTTCGTATAAGTCTGGATGGGTTTCTGCTACTTTCATCAAAATATTTCACAGTCCATCGAGCATAGTTCTGTTGATTACAGATAAAGAATAAATTTGTAATTTTAGGCAATACTGACTTGAAAAGTTCGAAATCTCCAGTGCGAATGCTTCGTGACATATGTAAGTACTGATGAATATGATTGATGTAAATCAAATAAAATTGTTGAGTTTTGCCAAACTCGCCATTGAGACTTTGTTGTTTGTAAATACTGTAATCATTCATCAATTCCTTCAGCTCTTTATTTTCTATATTAAATGATGATATTTAAAGTTTTGTAGTCTTTGAAGTTCCTGTATCATATCATCTGTTAATGTCGTGTTCTTAATTTGCAAGAAAGATTTGAAATGTAATATTTCCAATCCTAATATCATCAAAGGATGCAACCTTTTGCAGCGGTTGAAATGTTTTCCATCATGAAATCTATTCACAGAACCATTTGCTAGCAAACTACTTTCCACCATTACATTTGTTAAGCCACAGTCACGTATCACCTTACCAACTGCCTTAAAGTAAGCGATCATAATGTGAAATTGTCCTAAATGTATAAATAAATTATTAAATGCAGGTTTTTCCGTTGCTTGTATTTGTAGGAATACTTTCGCTATTGCCAAATCATATGTAACTTGTATTGATCACTGATTTAATTCATCAGCTATTTTTTTATATTGATGCATGGTTTCCAAAACTACCGAGTTATTAGTTGGCGAGGCATTGATGGGAGTTAAATAAGACATATGATGTTGCGGAGTTGCGGATACTTCACTATCATAAATCCAACAATTAAAACCAACCCACATAGGAACATCAGATAATTCCACCGCATGACTAATCATCCAGATATTATCTATTTCTGTGTACAAACGTAAATTTATAGGGAGTATATTTTCAATTTCATCAGCCGTCGATTCCAGATCACTAATCATTTTTGGTTTTTTTTGATATGGAATTTCCTCTAAAAATATGGCGTCGAAAGTTCTTCTTTTTCTTTTTTTTTGTGTGTGGTGAATTGCCTTCATTAATAGGAAACGGTGCTTCGGATATTCCTGATTCTTCGGATGTATTTAACTCAATGTTTTGATAAATAATTCCTACGGTGTCATCTTTCCACTCGTCGTTTCAACAAAACGGTCAAAATTATCATAAGCCACTCCAGTAAAAAGTTCAGGTGATTTTTTAATTTTTTCTGGGCATATACTAGACTTTCCAATAGAAGTATATGTGATTTCTGTTTCAAGTTCTTCGACACCTTGATAACTAATGCAGTGACCATATCTATTAATAATATCTATAATTTTTCTGCTGCTCCTTAAGCTCTTCAGAGTCATACCCAGCATAATGTGCTTTGATGTTTTTACTTGACCATTATGGACTCCATAAATAACATCTTGACAATAGGAGCGAACTTGACGAACACATTTTTGGCTACTTTTCCGTTTTTGATAACATCCACCAAGAAGAGTGAAGTAAAAGTCTAATAATTGTTGTGGCAATGAAACTTCACCTGCTATTAAATGTTGTGCTGAAATATTTTTGGCCGGTATTTTTTTCTTGTCTATGTCTAGTATTGTTTTTCGTAAAACTAATGCAGCTTTTTGTAAAACATTTTCTGATTGTAAATTTTCAAATATTGTAGCGTCTATTGCCTTCAGATAATTGGGTGCTAATATCTTTTTATTACGGATTGTAAAAAATTTAATGTCTTTAGAGAATATTTTAATTATTTTCTCTTCAAGATGGTGCGCGGTAAAAATAGCTTTCACTTCAATTGAATTTTCCTCAAAGATTCTGTTCAATGAATCAATATATAATTTATGTAAATACATCAATAAATAACAGCGCCCTATCTGGATTACGTCTTCCTCTATGATGCTACTAATTTCATTAAAAACTTTTTGGTGGTACTCTCGATGATGATGCCAATCACTTTTAACAGATATTTTTGTAGAAGAAGATATTTTATTATTGTAATTAATTCTACATTCGGTATGATAATATATTTTTGGGCCGACAAAATTTTCCAGTCTATTTATCAACACACTATACTCTTCTTTACCTACTATCTTAGGTATTACACCCGATTTAAATTGGTCTTTGTCAGCTTCATGAAGTGAAAGCATTTTTGATCGTAATTGTTTGGTTTTTCTATTACAAAATAAACAAACATTTTTACACGTATGAACACTAGTGTCACTTTGGATCGAACTATTTAAAGATTCTTCAAGTAAAAGTTGTGAATGAGATGGTTCTACGGTCAACTCAGGTAAAATCGATGTGGCTGAAGATGAATTATCTATAGATATACTTGCTTCTTTTTCTGTTTCTTTTTCTTTCTCTATTTCAACGGTTTCTTTGCAATTTTTAGATTCAGAAGTGAAATATTTTTTCATGAGTCCTGTAAATGATTTATAACACTCTCTGTGATAACCACTGTCCACATTCACTAGGTAAAATAATGTCCTTGTATTTGAGATTATGTATTTTTCGCAGTCTCAAAATTGATTGACATTTTTTCAATGTTTCTTTAGAAAACAATAATATTTTGCCGCTACTTTTTTTACAAATAACACAAATTAATTCGTATTTCATGATGATACTTTATCAAAACTGAATCACATTAATCTCTCTAATTGACAAATGTTTGTTTGTTTGTACGTTCATTTTTTTCATAGCTATCTAAAAGATATTTCAGGTTTAAAAAAATACAAATATTGTAAATATTATCTAGCATTTATTACATAATATATAAATATAGATACAAAAATACTTAATATTAAATTTCATATGTTTTAAATTTCGATAAACTTAAATTTTAAAACCATTTTTCAAGTCATATGTTGTCCTTCGGTGGATGAAACATATTAAAATTCACAAAGACAAATGTATAGAATAAATAAATATTGAATAATAATGTTTAATACTAAAGCAGTTACATGCAGTTTATAAGTTCATTCTCTCGCGACTGCAGCTGTATATGTTTGTCTAGCTAGGGGTTAGAACTGCCGAAACTGTCTGGCTACTGAGAAAACATCTTCTAATAGTTACCCAAGTAACATGTATAAAATTCAGCTTTTACACTATAACGAAAGTAGAGTTACAATTTATTGAAGTTTAAGGGTGTCTGGCAAGGGGTTGCCACGATGTTAAGTGTCTGGCAACGGACGACGTAATTTCTAATATTATTCTGAAGAAAATATATAAAAATTACGCTTTATTATTTGACAAAAGTAAGTTGGTATTTTATACACCTTTGCTACCTGTTACCTGCCAAAGCCTCGATGACCCAAACTTCATAGTAGCTTATCGTTCCTACCTGGTGTTGGGAGCATGCACTGAGAAACTTTCAGCTTTTATAAAATAAGGAAGGTCTGGCAGTCACCGGCTCTCGGTCTATTACAATTTGTTGCCAAATCAATTTTAGTTCTTTCGTGAATTTTCACTTCGCCAAATTCGCTAGAAGTTTCCCCCTCGTTAACAGTACTACAAGATGATTTCGAATCCAATCTAAGTTTATCCTGAAAGTACACAGAAAATGCTGCGTTGATTATTTTCAATTGATAAAAATGTTGTAGCAAAAGTTGGTGTTAGTCAGTTAAGATGGTTCGGACATGTTGAGCGAATGCGTCTAATGAACGTTTGCTGTTAAAAAGATTTATTTGAATGATTTTGATGGTATACGTTTGCAGGTGGACATCCGATGAGTAGTTGCAGTGGTATGATTGAGAGGGTGGCTTGCGTGAGCGAAAGTTTCCAAGTAGTAGGAATAAAAGAGCATGTATGAGAGAGGAATTATGAATGTGGTTGAAGCGAAAGTTGCTTGTTTGGATAGAAATGTTTGGAGGCGACTGATTTCTCGGGATGATGGAAAAGCGTTTGTGCCACATCCTGCTAGGGTATATGGCGTGATTGTGTATGTATGTATGACTATTTTTACAATTTAATTATTTTGTCCAGTATCTGTCTGGTCAAGATTGGTACGAGTTAGAGGCGACCCGAGCCGTTAATCAGGCGATTGGAAGAGTTATAAGACACCGATATGATTACGGAGCGATTCTATTGCTTGACAATCGTTTCAATTACCGGACGATTCAAAGTCATTTATCCGGTTGGATTCGGAATTGCATTTCAGTGGCGGCGAATTTTTCCGAAATTATTCGGGGACTCCGATCGTTTTTCGTTCAAGCCGTGCAATTTGTAAGTTATATATTAATATTTCTCCTTCAGTTGGAATTTTGTGATTGTACAAATAACATTTCGAGACTGATTATTTTGAAGAAACTGCATATAGTCGCGACAAGATAAAAAGATCGATGAGGCTATTTATACATACGGTATGTATACGCAATTGGCCATTTATACACACTAAAGCAAAACAAAAAAACCTAAACCAACCTACTAACCTAACCTACCTTAAATAGTCAATTGCGTAAAAATACTATATGTATAAATAGCCAATTGCGTATACATACCGTATGTATAAATAGCCACTTTCTAAAAAGATAGGTACGTCATAATCACGTGATAAAACTTAACAACATGAAACTCACTAATGAACAAAATTAATTTTATTCTATTCTACATAATAATGAACTAAATCTTCTTGAAACTATTTACGTATGTTGTTTTCATCAAATTAAAATGTAATATATACAAATATATCGTATATTTCTTATAATCCACAAACTGAAGCTATAGTTAGATGCCAAATTTGGATCACCGAAATGTCGTAACAAATGATATATTTCTACTCGCAGTGCATACTTTAATGTGTAATAAAAATAAAACATTAAACTCCAACAGCAGAAATGGTTTTTCGCTTGATGTGGTAATGTCAAGAGATAAATTACAATTCTTTAACAAATTGTCCGGATGTTCATCTTCATTCTTCTTTACCTTTACTATTTTATCTGGGTGTTTATCTTCAACATGTTGGAATAAATCAGTTTTCATTCCGATCCATTCGCATGAACATGATGGCATTACCGGACAAGTAATATAGTTAAATTTACAATGAATTTCATGTTTGGATTGATCATTAAAATGAATCATATTCGTACAACCATATTGTTGATTTTTGCAAGGAAACTTTAAAAGACCAGCCACTGCTTCATACTGGTGCAGACGGAAAATGGTTTGTTCATCTTCGAGACTGGAACATCGACCACAAATTACCTTCATTTCTGCGGTGAGATTTATCGGAGCAGTCGACAAATATCCATTGCATTTATAACATTTTAATTGCTCGAGAATTTCGGCTGGTACTTTCATTTTGGCCTAAACAAATTGAAAATTATAAACAGTTATTAATTATAATGCATTTTAACGCAAGATAAAAATGAAATTTAAAATAATACATTTACAAAAATCAATATAAATCAGCATTCGCTCACTTAATCCGAAACTGTATTGGACCTAAATTTCAATTGAATAAAAATTAATAAACTGATTTTTTACAAAAAATTTTGAGTGATAAGGTTAAATATTTATTATTATAGTAAATTAATAATAATTATTTCTATAAATAGAATTAATTCGTTAAAATATTAAATTACTTAAAAAAGTATTATGATGTTTGTATTAGTTATATTATGTTAACGTTAATTTTAATTTAATTTATTACAAACTTTGAGTGGGTCTACTGGCCCCAATTTTTATTTTGGTCCTAGATATATTATTTATTTAGTTTATTTAATAAGCAGTATGATAATGCATTTTCTATGTACCTAAATTTAACATTTTTGTAATAATTTTATTGCAAAATCAAGTTTGGAAAGGCGTTTTTAGTAAAAAAAAAAAAAAAAAACTATCTAATGGGTAATCCACGTTCTGTATCTTATATTATATATTTTTTAGCAAACATTTATCATTCAGATATTAAAATTAATTGATTATAATATGAAAATTGCATTTTCAAATAATAATTAGAAATATAAAGCACATGTGCACATGCACTCTTATATTACAGATAACATAAAATAACTTTTTCCAATACTTTTATTTATTGTTTAATAATTATTAAAAACTGATATTTATAAAATTGAAAAATTAATAATAATCATTTTTTCTTACCTTGCGATAAACAATTTCGAGTTTTTTGTGATGCACGTACGTGTTGGCAGAATATTGCCATATACTTGTAATCATCTTGTAATACTTGCTGGTTCACTCGCCACGCTGTTCTGAGTTGCACGCATGCGCTATTAAAATTTTAGTGGGGAAACGCGGGAAACGATGGTATTGAGTAGAGTTCACTGTGTAGGAGTGGGACCTCCATGGATTACTTCCATAAATTACTATTACTTGTAACAAACCATTTTCGGGACAAATGGTTTGTTCATAAAATCTAGTACATTTCCGCTAGAAACGCACATGTGTTAGAAATTATTTTAGAGACCGTCGAAGTACGAAACATAACAATTGATATATCAATGAATAGAAGCTTTAATGCACTTTGCATGAAAGTATGTGTCATTGTTGTGATATTGATATAACAATTGTTATTCGCAATCAAACGCTAGTTTGTATCAGTTTGGTGCGATTTGGTCATAATTATCTGTTGTTATAAATTATTTATGTTGTTATGAACTTATCAAACATAGCAAATGATATATCAATGGATAGAGGCTTTAGTGCACTTTGCACTGGAGTATGTGTCATTGTTGTGACATTGATATAACAATTGGTATAAGCAATCAAACTCTGTTTGTAGCAGTTTGTTGCGATTGTGTCATAAATATCTGTTGTTATAAATTATTTATCCTGTTATGGAATTATAAAATGTAACAAATGATATATCAATGGATAGAGGCTTTAGTGCACTTTGCACTGAAGTATGTGTCATTGTTGGGACATTGATATAGCAATTGTTATCAACAATCAAACTTTAGTTTTGATAGATTTTGTGTTCTGTTACACGTTTATATGAAGTGTTGTATACCATTGTAACCGCCGTTAAAAGATCTGTAATTTGATGTATATATGAGCACGATGCGCAAAGTAGTTCGCGAGATAACCGAAATATAAAATCTCATAATGCTATACATCCAAAACTAGCGTTGAGCGAGCGTATCGACACGTTCAAAACCAAACTCGGCGAGTTAAAACTTTGTTTTCGCGCGCTCAGAGAGTATATAAACCGCCGAGAAATCAATATAAAAGCAGTTCTTCAGTTGTGTAGGCTGAAGAAAGTTCTTCAGTTGTGTAGGCTGAAGCAACAACCCAGCGAGAACCGTAGCAAGGTAAGCCTCCGATCTTTTTACACTGATTGTTAATTTTGTTTGCTGCTTGAGCTGTACTAACCGAGTTGTACTGTCACACCGTTCGCGATTATTTGGTGACCTTCGCGAACCGTTTGAGTTTGTTTAGCATATCCTGGCGCGAAGTCAGGATCCGGTGACCTTCGCGAACCGTTTGAGTTTGTTTAGCATATCCTGGCGCGAAGTCAGGATCCGGTGACCTTCGCGAACCGTTTGAGTTTGTTTAGCATATCCTGGCGCGAAGTCAGGATCCGGTGACCTTCGCGAACCGTTTGAGTTTGTTTAGCATATCCTGGCGCGAAGTCAGGATCCGGTGACCTTCGCGAACCGTTTGAGTTTGTTTAGCATATCCTGGCGCGAAGTCAGGATCCGGTGACCTTCGCGAACCGTTTGAGTTTGTTTAGCATATCCTGGCGCGAAGTCAGGATCCGGTGACCTTCGCGATCCGTTTGAGTTTGTTTAGCATATCCTGGCGCGAAGTCAGGATCCGGTGACCTTCGCGATCCGTTTGAGTTGGTTTAGCATATCCTGGCGCGAAGTCAGGATCCGGTGACCTTCGCGAACCGTTTGAGTTTGTTTAGCATATCCTGGCGCGAAGTCAGGATCCGGTGACCTTCGCGATCCGTTTGAGTTTGTTTAGCATATCCTGGCGCGAAGTCAGGATCCGGTGACCTTCGCGATCCGTTTGAGTTTGTTTAGCATATCCTGGCGCGAAGTCAGGATCCGGTGACCTTCGCTGTCCGTTTGCGATTGTTTGTAATAACCTGGTACGAAGTCGGGTCCGCGGTATTCTCGTTGACCGTTTATTACGATTTCGCGGATTCTACGTCGTGTGTTATTGACAGACAACTCAATTTATGCATTATCCGAACTTCCGGTATAGCTAATCACAGACCCCACTGGTCTCCTACTACTGCACGTAAATTAACTGTTAACATCCTACACTGCTTTGCGCACGTAACACATGCTAACGCCTTGCACATAATATTAGTTGTATTTATTGATGCTGCTTTGACAATTATTCATTTTCTGTGTAATAAAACTGTTTACCTGCTTCTATAGTACTACTTTAATAAAACCAGAATTTAGCAAATTGTGTGTCTACTTTCACCCTGAACCCTACACCACGAGTTACCCGGAAACACCGTTTGGCGCCCGATCCGTATCACGCCAAACGAGCAGCTATTTTCCCAAAGAAAATACGTTGCAAATTTGGCGCCCGAACAGGGACTTAATTGACACACTACATGCCCGTGGAAAGATCTCCACCAGCATCACCAATGCCGGGAAACAGATAAACCCGCGACCAACCCGAAGGTCAGCTGGGTGTACGAACTTAGCAAGGAGGAACTACAAAAAGAGTTGGAAAAGTTTGGGCTGAGCACCGAAGGCAGGCAGGAAGACCTCCGCAGCCGGATGGTGGAGTTCGTTCGACGCGCCTGCCAAAGCCAAGAAGAAGCTACACCACCAGCTGCAATCCAGACTGAGTCGGCAGCAGTGCAAACCGAGTGCATCACAGTCCAAACCGAGACCGTCCCAATTCAAACCGAGCCACAACTGGAACGCCCTGGAAGATACGAGATGCCACGAACCGCGGTTCACATTTGTGAAACCGTGCGCAAGTGGAATGTACATTTTGAGGGTAAGACCGATCCAATTAGTTTTCTTGAAAGGCTAGCCGAATTACAGGAGAGTTACAATATTGCCAATGACCAACTGTTGTTAGCATTGCCAGAATTGCTCAAAGGCAGGGCCTTGGAATGGTATAGGAATCGCCGGCATGAATGGACCAATTGGGAAGGATTTCAGGTACATTTTACAGATACATACGTTCCGGAAGCCTACCACACGCGGATCGAAGAAGAAATTAGTCGCCGCGTACAACGAATTGGCGAAAAAGGTCTAGATTATGTCACTGAACTAGAAACCATGATGCGGAGGAGCACACGGTTGACACAAGAGCAACGAGTTTCGCGAGTATATAACAATTTACGACCGGAATATAGGCAGAGAATCCGGCGTCGCGATTTTTCAAATATTTCAGAACTACTTAAAGAAATTTACGAGTTCGAGGAGTTAGAGAAGGAACTAAAACCCGCGCGGAACTCGTTGGCCTCTGTGGCCACGGTGCAGACACCACGGCCTTCGATAAATAATGAAACACGGCGAAATCCCGTGGCAAACAATACACCTGTATGTTGGAGATGCGGCCAGTCCGGACATTTTAGGAATATGTGTGAAGCTCCGCGGAAGCTTTTTTGTTCCAGGTGTGGGAGACAAGGAGTGCTAAGCCGGGAGTGTAACTGTGTACCGCAGGCGGGAAACGCCAATCAGCCTGGACCGTAAGGGAGCCGGACCAGCTGGAAATATTACGACTCCCTCCCAAACAGAATTGCGGGATGTTATCCGTGGCAGTGTTGCAAGCGCAAGGACAAGACCGGATTATTGTACCAGTACAGCTGGGGCTGACAGAAACCTGGGCTCTTGTGGATACAGGGTCCACGTTCTCATACATTAGCGAGGATATCGCACAAGAACTGAATAGAGCGGGAATAAAGACGCAACCAGCTCCGGTCGGTCAGGCCCAGATGGCAGATGGAACACCCGCTAAAGTCTATGGAGAATCGATGGTAGGGTGTATTATACAAAATATACGTCACACGCTGGCGTTTTTACATTTAGCACAACTTTCGGTACCGGTATTACTCGGCATGGACGCTTTTCGGAAATTTTCCATGGTGGTTGAGACGACGTGTGAAGGGGTAGCCTGTATTGCGCGGCCACCTTTTGCAACCGCACTACGAATGATGCAAACAGAGCCGACGGAAGAACAAAAACTCCAAAGGTTTTTGAATACGGAATTACCATCATTTCAAAAATTACAGGGAGTAACGCCGATGGCAACACATCAAATACGGTTAAAGAACCCCACGCCAATTAAACAACGCTATCAACCTCGGAACCCGCGGATTCAGGCAATCATCAATGAGGAAGTGGAGCGCATGTTGAGCGAGGGAGTTATCGAAAAGTCGCAGAGTGCATGGAGTTCTCCGGCGGTGATTGTAAGAAAACAAGATGGCAAGCCCCGGTTCTGCATTGATTTCAGGAGATTGAACGAGGTATCGGAGAAGGATGCGTACCCATTACCTTATATTAATGGGATCCTTGAAAAACTCCGGCAAGCAAAGTATTTCTCAACGCTGGATCTGAAGCAGGGATATTGGCAGGTACCGTTGACGGAGGAAAGTAAGCCACTCACCGCATTCACCGTGCCCGGGAAAGGATTGTATCAGTTCTGCGTAATGCCATTCGGACTCCACGCAGCGCCGGCTACTTTCCAACGATTGCTGGATCGCGTCATCGGACCCGAAATGGAACCAAACGCTTTTGCTTATCTGGACGACATAGTAATAGCCAGTAATACCTTGGACGAACACTTGACGCATTTAAGAAAAGTGTTCCAACGACTACAAGAGGCAAATCTGCGCATCAACCCGGAGAAATGTCAATTTGGTAAGCAATCGATTAAATATTTAGGACATGTGATTACCAACGAAGGCATCCACACCGATCCGGAGAAAGTAACTGCCATCAGCAATATACCTCCGCCTACCAGCCTAAAGCAGCTACGACAATTCTTAGGGGCAGCATCTTGGTATCGACGGTTTGTCCCACAGTTCTCCAGGAAGGTAGGACCACTGACCCGGTTACTCAAGAAGGCGCAACGATGGACTTGGGGTACGGAGCAACAAGAGGCGTTCGACGGCCTGAAACAACAATTAACGAGTGCTCCAGTTTTGGCCTGCCCGGATTTTACCAAACCGTTCGTACTACAGACTGACGCGTCAGATAAAGGGCTAGGAGCCGCGCTCATTCAAGCGGATACAAACGGAGAACGAGTGATCGCCTATGCTAGCCGGACACTGACCGATCCCGAGAAAAATTATTCCGTAACCGAGAAGGAATGTTTGGCAATCGTTTGGGGAATTCAAAAGATGCGACATTATCTCGAAGGTTACCATTTTACCGTTATCACCGACCACCAAGCATTGAAATGGTTACAAGTAATCGAGAATCCCCCAGGACGACTCGCTCGGTGGGCCATGTTTTTACAACAATTTGATTTTGAAATCCAGTACCGAAAAGGCTCGTTGAATCAATTGGCAGATGCATTATCGAGACAGCCACTTGCAGCCAAACCCGAAGATAGTTCCGACGCGGAAATCTTTTTAGTAGCCGCCACCTGCAAGTGGTATGCAAAGAAGCAACGAGACGTTCTGGCACGACCCACCGACTTTCCAGACTTTGCCGTGAGAGATGGACACTTGTACCGACGTATCCACAACCCACGAAACCTAACGGAGGATGATGGAGCCAACGAGTGGAAACTCTGCATCCCAGAACCGACTCGAATACAGATTCTGAAAGAAAATCACGACCGACCGGAGGCCGGACACGCCGGAGTAGCAAAAACTGCCTCACGTATCGCCTTACGGTATTATTGGCCCGGTATGTTTCGCGATATCACGAAGTATGTCCGAAGCTGCCCGTCCTGTCAGAAATTCAAGCCATCGCAGCGTGGAATTGCGGGTCAGATGCACCCTCCAGAAATACGTGGACCCTGGGATACCGTAGCAGTTGACATTATGGGTCCGCTGCCCCGTTCAAAAAGTGGCCACATGTACTTATTAGTGTTACAAGACCGACTCACTAAATGGGTGGAATGCCGAGCACTCCGTAAAGCCACAGCCGCCACGATCACCAAAGGAATCCGAGAATTAGTAGTGACGCGGTACGGCTGCCCGAGAACAATCATTACCGACAACGGGACGGAATTCGACAATAAACTGCTGAGGCAAACTTTGGAGGCTATGGGTATCCGACAATTACTGACACCGCCCTATACACCTCAAGCTAACCCCGTAGAGCGGGTAAACCGAGTACTGAAAACGATGATCGCGCAATACTGCCAAGAGGATCAACGTACGTGGGACGAATTCTTGCCAGAATTAAGGCTGGCCATTAACTCCGCAAAACACGAGTCCACCAGTTACACTCCCGCATATCTCAACTTTGGTCGCGAATTGACGCTGCCGGGATTATTCCAGGAAATTCAACCGGAGGTACCGCTCAACACAAAGACAAATAAAATACCGGAAGAGATTTTAGCCCGTGTTAAGCGGCTAAACGAAATAAGGGAATTTGCGCGCATCCAGCTAGCTCGAGCATCAGACCGGCAGGGTCATTATTATAATTTACGGCGACGAGAATGGCAGTGTAGGGTAGGAGATCAGGTGATGCGGAGAGAACATCCTCTTTCCGACGCTGCCAAGGGATATGCTGCTAAGCTAGCACCAAAATTTTCTGGTCCATGGACCGTCATAAAGAAAAGGTCGCCGGTGGTATATGATTTGCGAGGAGAGCGTGGACGCATTCTCCATCGCATTCATATAAAAGACCTTAAGCCGGCTGTATAAAAATGCATACTAATTCCTTTTCTTGGTAGATGACAGGTGTAGAGAAAAGTGGAGCAACTGGCAATCCAGCCAAAACCACCGCCGGCCGGAATCAACCCCAATCGCCTCGGGCTCCGTGGCTCCCCGGGGAAGGCGACCGGAAACTCCGGAGGGTATTGAGCGAAATGTTTGGGCCTTACCCGCCGAACAAGTGGGAGACGCCGGTTTTGACGCCTCCATACCGGAGCCCATCTCCGGACGTACTACTAATTGGGACGTCACCCATCCCGATTAACTCCAGTTCCGAAGATGAGGCACCACCCGTCCGCCGGCCCTCCAAGAGGCGGGCTCCAAGCCCGGCTCCCGCCAGGAAACCACCACCAGCTGTGCGGGAACAGCAGTTGCTGCCCGCAACCCCTACGGCAACTCTCCAACAGCCCCTTTCCCCGCGTGTCAGGAAGCCCCCACCAGGTCGTTCCGGCCCCCGACGACACCGCCGAACTCCGCAAATCCGGCCAGTGTCGGGGCCACTTCTCAAGGCCCGGCGACCCGAAGCCTGCACCACAGCTGCCCGGGAGAAGATGCTGTTAGAGCTCTTCGGCAGCATATCTCCGGACTCCCCGGAGAGAACGCCAGATGTGCCGAGGCCCTCGTGCACTCTCCTGGAATATATTAATCACCCCGTATCTCCCCTGCCGCAGTCACCACCACCCCTCACCACACCGATCCTCACCCCTTCACTCTCCGCCGAACAGCTGCCACCGTCCCAGCCCGCTCCTGCCCTCGCTCGGGCGACTGTAGTGGAGCGAATCCTCTCCCGCTACGAGGGCACTCGGCCTAGAATATCGGACGCCGAGGCCCAGGCACTGATGCCCGAAGGATTTAAGCCATACAAAAAGTGCCGGATCCGAATTGCCGCACCAGACGGCAAACAACTGTGGTATACAATCCGAAGGGGCCGGGCTACCCACTAGTGTTTCGTTTCCCCCTCGACACGCTTGCCCCCCGTGCATCGCCCAAACGACGGACGCCCAGTGCGCGGTTTGTGGACGACAATACCCCGTGCATCGCCCAAACGACAGACGCCCAGTGCGCGGTTTGTGGACGAAGAGTGCTTCGCCTCAAGTGATCTAGCCGAAAGCTAGCAAGTTTTTTTTTGTGCGGTTTTTTTTTTTTTTCTCCCCGAAGTAACCGGGGGATGTAACAAACCATTTTCGGGACAAATGGTTTGTTCATAAAATCTAGTACATTTCCGCTAGAAACGCACATGTGTTAGAAATTATTTTAGAGACCGTCGAAGTACGAAACATAACAATTGATATATCAATGAATAGAAGCTTTAATGCACTTTGCATGAAAGTATGTGTCATTGTTGTGATATTGATATAACAATTGTTATTCGCAATCAAACGCTAGTTTGTATCAGTTTGGTGCGATTTGGTCATAATTATCTGTTGTTATAAATTATTTATGTTGTTATGAACTTATCAAACATAGCAAATGATATATCAATGGATAGAGGCTTTAGTGCACTTTGCACTGGAGTATGTGTCATTGTTGTGACATTGATATAACAATTGGTATAAGCAATCAAACTCTGTTTGTAGCAGTTTGTTGCGATTGTGTCATAAATATCTGTTGTTATAAATTATTTATCCTGTTATGGAATTATAAAATGTAACAAATGATATATGTAAGCATCGAAAATACATCTGACAGATTTTTGAAATGCGCGCCAGAAAGTGACTAGAGTGAAGTGAGAGAGGAAACACTAGATGGCAGTAGAGTAGGGAGAGATCTGTAATGTGAACGCAAGCCGATTAATAAAATAAATAATAAAGTGTATTATCCTGTTTTATTATAAAAATCCTTACAGAGAAAAATCAGAAGTGAGATTTACCGGGTTTCTGAAGGGTCAGAGCCTTGCGAAATCGATATATAGTGGCAAGTTTTCAGCCGGAAAACTTAGAATTGTGTAACGAATATTCGGTGAAAAAGCACGTGTTATCCAGTTACAAAAGTTGTGGTAATCGGACAGCACAAGAAAAAATGCCGAACGAAGATACAAGTAATAACGCTAGCAGTGAGCAAGCAATACTTATAACACCAGAAGCAATGCAAAATATAATATCAAGTGCTATAACCGCAGCGTTAGCACACATAAACATTAATGAACAACGTGGACAAAGAATGCCATTGTCAGAAATTTCTACGCAAATTCCAGCATTTAGTGGAAGTCATGATGAGGATATAGATAATTGGTTGTCGAGGGTAGACATCATTCAACTAAATCATCGATTGGAAGACACTACTGTACTGTTAATTGCAACAAACAAGCTAACGAAGAGAGCGAGAGAGTGGTACGATTCACAAGCAAACTTAGCACAGCTTCCATGGCAAGAATTGAAAACTAAATTAAAAGCAACTTTTAAATCAAATACCGATCGTTTAACACTTTTTGACAACATGCAAGCTAGAAAGTGGAAGCAGGGAGAACGAATCGAAGACTATTATTACGACAAAATGAAAATGTTAAATAAACTAAACGTGACTAGTGAAGATGCTATCTTACACATTATTCGTGGAATTGATAATTTGGTATTAAGAATTCAATTAAAAGGGCAAAAACTTCAAACACCTGAAGAACTGCTCGAAAATATGAAATCGTACGCTGATGAATTACCTCAAAGTACAAGTACTTATCACTTAAATAGACGTGAAAATAAACAGTTCCAGAGTGGAAACAACCGTCCGAAGAATATCAATAAACCAAACATACAGTGTTTTAACTGCAAAAAAACGGGGCATTACGCGTCAACATGTCCGGAAGCTAAACGTAGCAACAATTGCTTCAAATGCGGCGACATTGGTCATCAAGTAAAAGATTGTCCGAAGAGAAACGCAAGTATAAATTTAACTCAACCAATATCAAAACATATGTCTAATATCCAAATAAAGTTAAGCGGTAATACTTATAATGCGCTCGTAGACAGCGGAAGCATTACGAATGTGATGCGAGAAGAGATTGCTGAAGATTGTCGATTAAAATACGAAGAAAGTAATCAAATTTACACCGGTTTTGGAATGACCGACGTTCAAAGCAAGGAAAAAGTACGAACACAAATAAAAATAGGAAACGATAAATACGACATCAACTTTATCGTTATACCCAATTACGCAATATCACAAGACATTATTTTGGGTGAACCATTCTTTAATGATGCAAGTGTTACATTCGGTCCAAGTGGAATGAATATTTCTAAAGTCAAATCCGAAACACCATCGGAAGTAAACGAGATTCTGCAAATCGAAGTACAGCAAACTAGCCCAGACTATAATGTAAACCCGAACTTCAGTATGGCGCAGAAACATCAACTGGAACATATGGTAAGCCAGTACCAACAAAATTTATTAATTAAACCTGTTCTAGACAACGAGGACGTGGAGATGAAAATTCGACTGAGGAGCGAGACACCGATCGTTCATCGACCGAGACGTTTGGCACAGAACGAGTTGAAGCAAGTGCAAGAAATCGTCGATGATCTCCAGGAACGAGGTATCATTCGTCCAAGCAAGTCAGAATACTGCAGTCCAATTGTGTTAACAAGAAAGAAAAATGGTGAAGTTAGAATGTGTGTGGACTACCGAGCTTTAAATGCTATTACGGTAAAAGATCAATTTCCATTACCATTAATAGACGACTTTATAGATAAACTAAGAGATAAAAAGTTTTTTACTTTATTAGATTTAAAAAATGGTTTTAATCATATACGCATGGCAGAAAACTCTGTAAAATTTACATCTTTTGTGACACCTTTTGGTCAGTTTGAATATTTATATATGCCATATGGTTTGAGCAATGGTCCAGGAACATTCCAAAGATACATAAATAACGTATTTTCAGAATTTATAAGAAACAACGATATTCAAATTTATATTGATGATATAATGATAGCAACAAAAAGCGTAAAAGAAAATTTTGAAATCTTGGAACGTGTCCTTGATACTTGCAAAAGTAATTGTTTAAAATTAAGACTTGATAAATGTCAATTTGGTGTGACACGTATAGAATATTTAGGTTATGATATTAGTTTTAATTGTATACAACCAAATATAGGTAAAATCAAATCTGTAATTAAATATCCAGAGCCAAAGACGATACATGATGTACATAGCTTTCTAGGATTGAGCGGGTATTTTCGTAGATTTATTAAAGATTACGCAAGAGTTGCAAAACCTCTTAGCGATTTGTTACGTAAAAGTACGGGATTTAAATTCGGAAAGATAGAACGAGATTGTTTCGAATTGTTAAAGCTGAAGTTAAGTACTAAACCGATTCTTTCTATTTATAATCCAATCGCTAAAACGCAATTATTTACAGACGCGAGTAGTAAAGGTTTCGGAGCGATTTTAATGCAAACGGATGAAACTGATAAATACCATCCAGTATATTATTTCAGCGCGAAAACATCGGAAGACGAAGCCAAATATCATAGTTTCGAACTCGAAACTCTGGCAATAGTAAAAGCACTTCATAAATTTCGTACATATTTGCTAGGTATTGAGTTTACAATCATCACTGACTGTAATGCATTAAAACAGACACTTTCAAAGCGAGAAATATGTCCGCGTATTAATCGTTGGTCATTAGTTCTCCAAGAATTTAGTTATACGTTAGAACACAGAAAGTCCGAATTGATGAAACATGTAGATGCTCTTAGTCGGTATCCGGTTCAATTAATTCAATATGATTTGCTTGAATCACTTAAAAGAGAACAAGGTAATGATCCCGATATTCAAAATATTATTAATAAAGTTAACGCAGACAAATTACCTGAAAGAAACGATTATGACATTTTAAACGGTTTACTGTTTCGTAAAGTTTCGCGAAATCTACTAGTAGTTCCGCGAAATATGCGCAGGAATATAGTAAACGAATACCATGATAATAACGCGCATGTAGGTCATGAGAAAACGTTGGCAGCAATTCGCGATTATTATTGGTTCAGAGGTATGAATAAATACGTTAAACAATACATAAAAAATTGTTTGATCTGCATTCAATATAACAATAAATTGAAAAAAGATGGTTATATGAACATACCAGATCACGGCGATCGACCATTTAAAATTTTACACATCGATCATATAGGGCCATTGGAAAAAACAAAATCCGGTTCCAAATTTATATTAATTATAATAGACTCGTTTTCGAAATTTGTATTTTTACGAACTGCAAAGCAAACCGATAGTAACAGTGTGATAAAGTCGTTAACCGAAATCTTTTCGACTTTCGGAAATCCAAATATTATTATTAGCGATCGAGACACGGCCTTCACCTCAGCTAAATTCGAAGATTTTTGTACGCAACGAAAAATTAAACACGTAAAAATAGCCGTAAGTACACCGCGAGCTAACGGTCAGGTAGAACGGTACGTTCGAGTTACCAAGAATGCTTTAGCGAAATGCGCGACTTCGGAAAATTGGAATGAATCTCTAGAACTAATTCAGCTTAGTATTAACAATACCGTTCAGAAATCCGTTGGTGCCTCTCCTAGTAAGTTATTATTAGGGATTGATTTGAATTACTTAATAGATCAAGACATAAAATATTTAGTCAATCAGGTAAATGATTGTGAACCTGTGAATTTTGAGATGTTGAGACAGACTGCTATGGATAAAATGAAACAATCACAAAACTATAATAAAAATGTTTTTGATCAAAAGCGGAAACCTGCTGTTAGTTATAAAGTTGGTGATTACGTAGTTATAAAAAGACCACAAATATTATCAAGGGGTAGTACTGTCTTTGCACCAAAATTTAAGGGGCCATATATTGTTACTAAAGTCTTAGAACGCGACAGATATGTAGTTGAAGATATACCTGGATTTCAATATACTCAACGTTTTTATACAAGTATCTGTTCAGCTGAAAATATGAAACTATGGCCGCGTGAAGAAAATGATGTTATGAACACCAATTCTGATGTCGAGGACGACGATCCGGTCAGAATAGCCGAAGCTGTAAGCATCGAAAATACATCTGACAGATTTTTGAAATGCGCGCCAGAAAGTGACTAGAGTGAAGTGAGAGAGGAAACACTAGATGGCAGTAGAGTAGGGAGAGATCTGTAATGTGAACGCAAGCCGATTAATAAAATAAATAATAAAGTGTATTATCCTGTTTTATTATAAAAATCCTTACATATATCAATGGATAGAGGCTTTAGTGCACTTTGCACTGAAGTATGTGTCATTGTTGGGACATTGATATAGCAATTGTTATCAACAATCAAACTTTAGTTTTGATAGATTTTGTGTTCTGTTACACGTTTATATGAAGTGTTGTATACCATTGTAACCGCCGTTAAAAGATCTGTAATTTGATGTATATATGAGCACGATGCGCAAAGTAGTTCGCGAGATAACCGAAATATAAAATCTCATAATGCTATACATCCAAAACTAGCGTTGAGCGAGCGTATCGACACGTTCAAAACCAAACTCGGCGAGTTAAAACTTTGTTTTCGCGCGCTCAGAGAGTATATAAACCGCCGAGAAATCAATATAAAAGCAGTTCTTCAGTTGTGTAGGCTGAAGAAAGTTCTTCAGTTGTGTAGGCTGAAGCAACAACCCAGCGAGAACCGTAGCAAGGTAAGCCTCCGATCTTTTTACACTGATTGTTAATTTTGTTTGCTGCTTGAGCTGTACTAACCGAGTTGTACTGTCACACCGTTCGCGATTATTTGGTGACCTTCGCGAACCGTTTGAGTTTGTTTAGCATATCCTGGCGCGAAGTCAGGATCCGGTGACCTTCGCGAACCGTTTGAGTTTGTTTAGCATATCCTGGCGCGAAGTCAGGATCCGGTGACCTTCGCGAACCGTTTGAGTTTGTTTAGCATATCCTGGCGCGAAGTCAGGATCCGGTGACCTTCGCGAACCGTTTGAGTTTGTTTAGCATATCCTGGCGCGAAGTCAGGATCCGGTGACCTTCGCGAACCGTTTGAGTTTGTTTAGCATATCCTGGCGCGAAGTCAGGATCCGGTGACCTTCGCGATCCGTTTGAGTTTGTTTAGCATATCCTGGCGCGAAGTCAGGATCCGGTGACCTTCGCGATCCGTTTGAGTTGGTTTAGCATATCCTGGCGCGAAGTCAGGATCCGGTGACCTTCGCGAACCGTTTGAGTTTGTTTAGCATATCCTGGCGCGAAGTCAGGATCCGGTGACCTTCGCGATCCGTTTGAGTTTGTTTAGCATATCCTGGCGCGAAGTCAGGATCCGGTGACCTTCGCGATCCGTTTGAGTTTGTTTAGCATATCCTGGCGCGAAGTCAGGATCCGGTGACCTTCGCTGTCCGTTTGCGATTGTTTGTAATAACCTGGTACGAAGTCGGGTCCGCGGTATTCTCGTTGACCGTTTATTACGATTTCGCGGATTCTACGTCGTGTGTTATTGACAGACAACTCAATTTATGCATTATCCGAACTTCCGGTATAGCTAATCACAGACCCCACTGGTCTCCTACTACTGCACGTAAATTAACTGTTAACATCCTACACTGCTTTGCGCACGTAACACATGCTAACGCCTTGCACATAATATTAGTTGTATTTATTGATGCTGCTTTGACAATTATTCATTTTCTGTGTAATAAAACTGTTTACCTGCTTCTATAGTACTACTTTAATAAAACCAGAATTTAGCAAATTGTGTGTCTACTTTCACCCTGAACCCTACACCACGAGTTACCCGGAAACACCGTTTGGCGCCCGATCCGTATCACGCCAAACGAGCAGCTATTTTCCCAAAGAAAATACGTTGCATACTATACGCTATACAAAATAAATAAATAAATAAATACAAATATTGTAAATATCATTTAGCATTTATAATGTAAGTAGGTTGCAAAAGCTGGAATATTCGTAATATTTGCTACTACAGAAATTTGTTTTAATATCGCTGCAAATTCGACGAATTTAAAAAAAGAAATTAAAATAAAATTACTTAGTATATTATTTCAATTATATTATTATTATATTTATTTAAAACTCAAAATATTTTAAATAATTATGTGTGATTAGTGCTTCCATCTAGTGAAGGCATAATAAAACAGATAAAATGAATGAATAACTTCAGATTTATTTTGACAGCTAACACAAATTCAAATGTAACCTATCAGAGTATTATGATTTTTTTTCCTTGATATAAATAAATATGTATAGCAATAGTAACAGTTAATACAATTTAATTTAAATATTGAATTATTCAAGAAAAGAAACCCTTTTTTCTAAAGATTTCTACTAATAAAATGCTGACTAAAGAAGAATCTACGTATCGTCAATTAAACAAAAATGCATTTATGGAACGACAAATAACTTATAAAATATCTCAATGCAGGCCATACAGATTAAGTTTATTGTACAGTTTTAACTAGACAAATCGAATTCGTGTAGTTAAAATCATAGCGTGTGTTTATGTTTGTAAATTAAGAGTAATGTCTAGTTCAAGGTTTCGGAATGAGTATCATGGAGAGAGAAAAGTTTACAATTTTATGTTATGCTTCATGTGCAGGCGATGTTTGAGAATTCGCCATACCGTTGGTTGAGGAATGTTAAGTTCTATGCTTGCTCGTGATGTGGATTTCTTTGGGCTCCTTCCGTAAAGTGTACGATGTGCGTGGACGTCCCGTGCTTTTCCTTTTGCAGATGCAACCATCTTCTACAAATTTTCGATGCCACTCGTAAATTTGCTTATGACGCGGCGGTTGTTTATTAAATTGGCGGCGAAATGCACGTTGAACTTGAACAATGGACTCTAGTTTTGCTAATTGCAGCACACAAAATGCGGCCGTGATTGGAACTTATACCACCCCTCTATTTAAATTGTAAACTTTTCTCTTTCAATGACCGTAAGAATTATGTTTCTATCTTTTGTAGTTTGGAAGCATTAAATGTTTAAAATCTGTTCTTTCTTTTTGAATATCACATGTCATATCATATCATATCACATATAAAAATAAATTTTATTATATCAAAAAAAAAACAATATAAATTTTTCATAAAAACATCGATATTTGAATACGATTTGTAAACATTTAAGGCCTAAATAAATTTTCCTTTCTCGATCTAAATCGTTCATCTAAATAAAAAAAAAAGAAACGATACCCATTACCCATAAATCAATCATAACACAGTCAATCAATATTAAAAGATCAATTTACCAATTCTATAAAATTTCTCTATCAGTATTTGAATAATCCGGTTTAACTAATATTTTGTTTTCTTGACTGATGCTGATTGATCCATACTTAATCGCTTGTTTGAATTGATCAAATAAATTTTATTTCTTTCGTGAATTTTCACTTCGCCAAATTCGCTAGAAGTTTCCCCCTCGTTAACAGTACTACAAGATGATTTCGAATCCAATCTAAGTTTATCCTGAAAGTACACAGAAAATGCTGCGTTGATTATTTTCAATTGATAAAAATGTTGTAGCAAAAATTGGTGTTAGTCAGTTAAGATGGTTCGGACATGTTGAGCGAATGCGTCTAATGAACGTTTGCTGTTAAAAAGATTTATTTGAATGATTTTGATGGTATACGTTTGCAGGTGGACGTCCGATGAGTAGTTGCAGTGGTTTGATTGAGAGGGTGGCTTGCGTGAGCGAAAGTTTCCAAGTAGCAGGAATAAAGGAGCATGTATGAGAGGAATTATGAATGTGGATGAAGCGAAAGTTGCTTGTTTGGATAGGAATGTTTGGAGGCGACTGATTTCGGAATGATGAAAGGAGTTTGTGACACACCCTTTTGGATACATGGCGTGATTGTGTATGTATGTATGTATGATATATATTCCAGACTTTACACTCGCACTGTATAGTGGCGACAGGATAAAAAGATAGGGACGTCAACAATTTTTGTCACTAGGCAAATAACGTCACTCACTACTATTGATTATATGAACTTCTCGCGTACAGCAGACAAGGGCATTAATGGCCCATTATTTTCCTTTTCTTGTTCAAAATATGAAATTAAATTGCCAACTAACTGTTGACATATCGCCTAGACCATAGGTTCTCAACGTGGGCGATAACGCCCCCTTGTGGGCGTTTGAGATTTTCAGGGGGGCGGTAGAAATTCCAGCACAGTGAGGGCGAGGGCAGGTAAAAAAAATATAGTCTAAAAAGACAAAAAATAAACACGCTAATCACGTTCTAATAAAGTAAAGTAAACTTTAATATTGGTTAATTTTTGTTATTGTATGTATTGTAATCATCACACGTGATATATGCGAAAATTCACATATTTCGGTAGTTCGGTAAGTGGATGAAGATTAAATTGGATATGAAAAATTTTATTTTTTTCTTTGTATTAAAAAAATTTAAATCTTCCGATTTCACGTGAAATGTGTAATATATAAATACAGGTGAAGTTAATAAAATACTGTTAATGAAAAATAGCAAGAAAATATGTTTGTAGCAATAACAAGTTTTTATAAAATAACGCGATTTTTGCAATTGACAGTGCTTGTTCTAACTTGCTCAGTGTCTTCGGGGTATTCAGGAGTCAGCGAGTGAGCATACATGCGTCATGCATTGACAAGACTTAGCTGTGCAGACGGGAGTATAAACGAGTCACTGCATGTTTATCTTATTCCTGTCGAAGCGTGTTATATATCCAACCTATATAAAGGCAGTGATTGTTCATTTAATTTTCATTAGCAATATCGCGCGCAATTAATAACTGTGTTTTAAGAGTGGATTATTTACTCAAGTTTCCGTAAAATAAAAACCATGTCGGAAGCAAAAATGAAGAAGCGGCAGTATAGTGCGGATTATATTAAATACGGATTTATCGAAAATCCCACAAATGCATCATCGCCAATGTGCCTTATTTGTCAAAAAACATTTTCAAATGAAGCGATGAAGCCTTCTAGGCTTCATCAAAGATGAGAAAATATGTCAAGAGCTACTGTTTGCTACAAATTTGGAAACAGATACAAAAGGAGAAACCATATTTAACGCACTGGCAAAGTTTTGTGACGAAAAGGAAATTCCTTTTAATAATATTTTATCAGTTGCTACGGATGGCGCATCGGCTATGACAGGGCGTCACAAAGCGTGCTTAAAAAATAAAGTTCCTGACGTGCTAGCTGTGCATTGCGTAATTCATCGCCAGCGTTTAGTGGCGAAAAATCTGAGTGAACGCCATCACTGCAATATGTTATCAGAGCAGTTAACAAAATCAGAAGTAACTCGTTGAATGACAGATTATTCAGTCACCTTTGCATTACCAATGATGAAGATTTCAATCGATTGTTGCTTCACACAGAGGTGCGCTGGCTGTCAAAAGGTACTTGTTTGACTCGATTTTACAATCTGTTTGGGTCTGTGATAGAGTTCCTAGGAAGCAAAGACACAGAATTGCGCGACAACCTCATCTCATCAAAGAACGATATTGCGTACTTGACAGACCTGTATAAATTATTTAATGATGTAAATCTCCAACTTCAAGGCGACGCTTAAACTTAATTAAGACAAAAAATAGCTTTGCTGCTTTTGTATCTAAACTGCTATTATACAAAAGAAATATCGGCAGACGGGAATTCAACAACTTCCCAAATTTATCAGCAGTATCATTCAAGAACGACGACTTGCTTGTTTACTGTCAACATTTGGAAAACCTCCACAGTGATTTCAAGGAACGATTCCAGGATATTTTAAACATGGACATACCAGACTGGGTTTTGGATTCTTTTTCAAATGTCGACACAGTAGGATCATCCCAGTTAGAAGAAGAACTAATAGAACTGACGACAAATGAGGAATTTAAATTTAAAAATGGCTACCAAGAATTTTGGCTGCAGAAGCCGATTTCGCAACTGTATCCAGGATTATGGTCGATTGTCCAACGATTTTTGATAGCATTCCCATCGTCCTATTTAGCTGAACGTGGATTTAGTGCTGTAGCAACATTGGTAACTAAAAAGAGAAATCGGCTTCATGTTACTGACTTACGATTGTTTCTAAGTAAAATCGAGCCTGATATTAACAAACTCCTAAAAATGCATCAAATACAACCTTCTCATTAGATAAATAATTGTAAATACAATGTCTTCTGAATGTCAATAAAAATTCTTCTCAATATAATTAAGTATGCGTTTTAATTGTTCTCATTGAAACATTCTTCCTTAAACTCAGAAATAAGATAGGAGTCATATCCTATCTTACGACTATACAATATTACAGTGTAATTACATGTTTAAATATATCGTGGCAATAGCTGTTTCAGATTCGCGACAGATGGTAAGTAAACAAAATTGGGGGGCGCTAGAAAAAAAAATATTCTCAAAGTGGGCGGTGGGCAAAATAAGGTTGAGAACCTATGGCCTAGACCATATAGAAAAAATAAATAAGTTGACTTCGATAAAAACAATCCAATAATATACGATATATTGCAAATAATGCGGTCGGCGTTTAAA
Organism: Clivina fossor; assembly: GCA_963966155.1. Classification (NCBI taxonomy): domain Eukaryota; kingdom Metazoa; phylum Arthropoda; class Insecta; order Coleoptera; family Carabidae; genus Clivina; species Clivina fossor. Next base: position 32,247,920 of record OZ014551.1, on the reverse strand, counting down.
TTGAAAAGAGTTTGGATTCAAAACACAAATATCGTAAAAAATTATATTGGCCAATTAAAATCTCATACGGGATTTATCGGTTCTTACGGTGAAGCAACAGTAGTTTTAACTGATTTAAATGAGAAGGTTGTGAAAAACGATATGAAATTTGAAGATTTAAACTTGGAAGCCAATAATTTGCAACAAGCCGAAATTATTGAAGTAAAAGAAGATAGTTTTCCAGAAACAAATCTTCCAAATGTTTCAGCTTCAGCAAGTAAAACTAAACGTTCAAATTTTTGCAAAATTTGTAAAAATAAGAATAAGAAATACACTTGTAAACGTAAATTAAGAAATCATATGAAGTCACATGCAAATGTGAATGTGCTTGTAATTTCATGTTATATATGTAGTGAAGAATTTCTTGATCACTATAATTATAAAAAACATCTGAGTAGCAAACATGGAATAATGAAAAGATTATTTAGATCTACATATTAAATATCACGATAAAATATACACATTGAATGAAAAAACAGGTAAATATTGCTGTCTAACTTGTCAGTTTAATTTTAAATATCTATGGAATTTGAATGCACATGAATGTGAGAATTTCATGCACATGTGTGATATTTGCGGAAAAACATTAAGAAAAATAACCGTCATTGTCATGTCACATTTGATGATAATAAGTCGCAGCGCAGCCATTTTATGCAATGGATTCAAGACCATTTCAAGGTAACAATTATATAGAACCATCTAGTTCATTTACATTTACTCAAAATGTTCAGAGTCAACCAGGACAAATGACAAACAATGTAAATCATCCTATTTTCAATCGTCAACAAATTGTAACAGAACAATTAATTTCATTAAATAATATAACGCCAACGGGTATTACCTAAAGTTCTGACTTATACATTGGTTTATCATCTTTATGTTTATTTTTTGTTGTTAGGTTGTTTCCCAGGCATATCTGTTTATATTTACTGTCAACACCTTAATATGTTACCATAGCATTTTATTATTTCTATGCACTTGTCATATATTTATGTCATGTATTTACTTTTATAATTTTAACTCTGCCATTTGCCTGATGAAGGAAATAAATTTTTTCCGAAAGCTTGCACTTTGAATTGAGTTGTTTTTATTTTTGACTGAAAATCCCACGAAACTAATAATATATATATATATATATATATATATATATATATATATATATATATATATATACAGTCGATTCCGCTTAATTGGGACAGCCGCTTATTTGGGCCAAATCTCAAAGAACAGAAACCAAACCAAACAGTAAATTTACATGTTTAATTGGGACAACATTTCGCTTAATTGGGACAGTAAATTTAAGATCACAGTATATATTATGTTACAAATATGTATTCACAAGAAAAAATATTTACAAAAAATTTAATATGATACGCTTCATATCTTTTTGATTCACAACATGGAAAATTATATTTAAAAAACTAGCAAATATGTATCGATTAATTACATTAGTATCGCGTGCTGTGAACTTTTTTCCCAACACATTCATTCACGTATGAAGTACGGACCCACGCGCGCTCAAAGGTTAATGTTTACCCTCGCGTCGGCGTGGCGCGGCACCGGTCATTAAAGCTGTGAGAGTCTACCCTGCTGTCTCAATCGTTACGTATTCAGTTATGATTCAGTTACCACTACACCTCGCGCGTGGAAGGTTCGTTAAACTTACATTTTGTCGATTTTATTTAAAAAAAATTGACTTTTGCCAAGATGCCAAGAAGTGATATGACAGTTTCTAGTAAAATTGCTTTGCTGGATAAGTGTAGAACTGAAATGTTTCAAAAACAAAAGACAGCCTACACTTGACACATTTTTGAATTGAATTAAAAATGTATGTATTTATTTATTATTTTATTTTGGAATTTATTATTATTTTTTCTTAAAAGTATATATTTTTTTGGTTATATGTAGTTTATAGTTTTTTCCAAGAATTTATAAAATAAAATTATTGAAAGAAAAATATGGATTGCTTAATTTTATGTAAAATTCGGTTAATTGGGACAGTCGCTTAATTGGGACAAAATGCCCTAGTCCCGATGTGTCCCAATTAAGCGGAATCGACTGTATATATATATGAACTGTCAAGGTTTTCTTTCACATAAAGATGAAATTTCATATTTTATAAGTAATGCAAATTCAGTTTTATTATGTTTATCGGAAACATATACTACAAATGATATATAAACGATTGTGAACTTTGTATTAATAATGTACAGTATTAAAAATGTCTTTGATGTTTTTATAAAAAAATTATAAAATTATAAAAAAATATAAATTTTGGCAAAATCGGAAAACTAATAACTAATCCAGCTTAACTAATAATTATTTTGTTCTCTTGACTGATACTGATTGATCCATAATTAATAATCGCTTGTTTGAATTGGTCGTTGAATCATTACAATTTGTTGCCAAATCAATTTTAGTTCTTTCGTGAATTTTCACTTCGCCAAATTCGCTAGAAGTTTCCCCCTCGTTAACAGTACTACAAGATGATTTCGAATCCAATCTACGTTTATCCTGAAAGTACACAGAAAATGCTGCGTTGATTATTTTCAATTGATAAAAATGTTGTAGCAAAAGTTGGTGTTAGTCAGTTAAAATGGTTCGGACATGTTGAGCGAATGCGTCTAATGAACGTTTGCTGTTAAAAAGATTTATTTGAATGATTTTGATGGAATACGTTTGCAGGTATATATATATATATATATATATACATATATATATATATATATATATATATATATATATATATATATGAACTGTCAAGGTTTTCTTTCACATAAAGATGAAATTTCATATTTTATAAGTAATGCAAATTCAGTTTTGTTATGTTTGTCGGAAACACATACTACAAATGATATATAAACCATTGTGAACTTTGTATTAATAATTACAAGTTCATACGATCAGATTCTACTAGTCGGCACACGGGTGGTTTACTAATTTATACAAAAAATGAGCTAGAAGTAGAGACTTATGATTTTATTACATCACAAATGAATTTCTGGTTGATAGCTATTAAGATAAAATACTTAAAGACAGATTATTTGATAACTTTAATTTACATGGCGGTTAAACAACATGGCCGTAATAAATTTTTAAAAATTTTAGTAATTTTTTTCTCAGAAAGTTGGAAACACTATTTTTATTAAAATTACGAAATGTATGTGGGCACTAGGGGAATCTTTCCTAAAAATTTGATCAAAATCGGATAAGTAATGTAAAGACAATGAATTTTTAAAAATTTTAGTAATTTTTTTCTCGGTAAGTTGGCTACACTGTATTATATTAAAATTATGTAATTTATGTGGGCACTAGGGAATTCTTTCCTGAAAATTTGATCAAAATCGGATAAATAATGTAGCCGCAATGAATTTTTAAAAACTTTAGTAATTTTTTTCTCGGAAAGTTGGCATCACTGGAAAAAATAAAACCACATGACCATCTTGGGTACTAGACAAATTTATCCTGAAAATTTCATTAAAATCGGTTGAACAGTTTAGGAGGAGTTGCGGCCACAAAATTTTGACTTACGACCGAGCGAGCGAGCATACGACGCACATCCATACACCCACATAAACTAAGTTCAGATTCGTCATCTAGAGGCTATATGAAGGATTTCTATACATTTTTTTTTTTTTGAAAACTTTAGAGACACCGTACCAAACGCTATACCACTTTTCCTTGCAGTCAAAGTGGTAATAAGTTGTATTAAACGAATAAATTCAATATTAACTTTAACATGTTTTTTATTTGAACTACCTATCTGAATATAGCAATTAGAATCGTGTGAATTAACGTTAAATATGAACAGTCGCGACTATTTTAACAATTTAATTATTTACTAATTGATCGATTATTTTGTCCAGTATCTGTCTGGTCAAGATTGGTACGAGTTAAAGGCGACCCGAGCCGTTAATCAGGCGATTGGAAGAGTTAAAAGACACCGATATGATTACGGAGCGATTCTATTGCTTGACAATCGTTTCAATTACCGGACGATTCAAAGTCATTTATCCGGTTGGATTCGGAATTGCATTTCAGTGGCGGCAAATTTTTCCGAAATTATTCGGGGACTGCGATCGTTTTTCGTTCAAGCCGTGCAATTTGTAAGTTATATGTTAATATTTCTCCTTCAGTTGGAATTGTGTTTGTACAAATAACATTTCGAGACTGATTATTTTTGAAGAAACTGCATATAGTCGCGACAAGATAAAAAAAGATCGATGAGGCTATTTATACATGCGGTATGTATACGCAATTGGCTATTTATACATACTAAAACAAAACAAAAAAAAACCTAAACCAACCTACTAACCTAACCTACCTTAAATATCCAATTGCGTAAAAATACTGTATGTATAAATAGCCAATTGCGTATACATACCGTATGTATAAATAGCCACTTTCTAAAAAGATAGGTACGTCATAATCACGTGGTAAAACTTAACAACATGAAACTCACTAATGAACAAAATTAATTTTATTCTATTCTACATAATAATGAACTAAATCTTCTTGAAACTATTTACGTATGTTGTTTTCATCAAATTAAAATGTAATATATACAAATATATCGTATATTTCTTATAATCCACAAACTGAAGCTATAGTTAGATGCCAAATTTGGATCACCGAAATGTCGTAACAAATGATATATATTTCTACTCGCAGTGCATACTTTAATGTGTAATAAAAATAAAACATTAAACTCCAACAGCAGAAATGGTTTTTCGCTTGATGTGGTAATGTCAAGAGATAAATTACAAGAATTCTGTAACAAATTGTCCGGATGTTCATCTTCATTCTTCTTTACCTTTACTATTTTATCTGGGTGTTTATCTTCAACATGTTGGAATAAATCAGTTTTCATTCCGATCCATTCGCATGAACATGATGGCATTACCGGACAAGTAATATAGTTAAATTTACAATGAATTTCATGTTTGGATTGATCATTAAACTGAATCATATTCGTACAACCATATTGTTGATTTTTGCAAGGAAACTTTAAAAGACCAGCCACTGCTTCATACTGGTGCAGACAGAAAATGGTTTCTTCATCTTCGAGACTGGAACATCGACCACAAATTACCTTCATTTCTGCGGTGAGATTTATCGGAGCAGTCGACAAATATCCATTACATTTATAACATTTTAATTGCTCGAGAATTTCGGCTGGTACTTTCATTTTGGCCTAAACAAATTGAAAATTATAAACAGTTATTAATTATAATGCATTTTAACGCAAGATAAAAATGAAATTTAAAATAATACATTTACAAAAATCAATATAAATCAGCATTCGCTCACTTAATCCGAAACTGTATTGGACCCAAATTTCAATTGAATAAAAATTAATAAACTGATTTTTTACAAAAATTTTGAGTGATAAGTGTTATTTAAATGTAAGATACATAAAACATATTAATTGAACGCACCCTGTGCGTGGTGCCATCTTTTCTATCAGTAGCAATATATACGTAGTGTGCAAAGACAACAGACGCGTTTTCTTTATTTATCTACCTTTTCCAACAACATTTTCAACAGGTTATGAGCCCAGGGCGTTATTTTCTGGATAAACAGATAAATAAAGTGTCAGAGAACTTTGATCGTATATAGTTTTGTGTAAAAATTGATTCCGTGCATCGAAATTTCCTAGTTGTACAATAAACACCTGTTCAACAGGTTAAGGAAAAATGGCGGTAAACTATCTTGCTAGTATAGCAAAGTTACGCGGTCGCGATAACTATGAAGAGTGGGCATACGCCATAGAAAATTTTCTAATTTTAGAAGGTTTAAGTAAGTGCATTGACGGAACAGAAGCCGATACAACGCAAATAGCAAAAGCAAAAGCCAAAATTGTACTATCAATCGAGCCTGCATTATACGTTCATGTGAAAGATGCAACAACGGCAAAAGAAGTTTGGGACAGATTAAAGAACCTATACGAGAACAGTGGTTTCACGCGGAAAATAGGGCTTCTTCGAAATCTGATCTCATTGCGCCTAGAAAATTGCTCGTCAATGGAGGAATACGTGAACTCGGTCATTGTAGCATCGCAGAAACTCGAACGTACCGGCCAAAAACTCGATACAACCTTGGTTGGTAGCTTGTTGTTGGCGGGATTACCTGAGCGCTATGAACCAATGGTAATGGCGATCGAGCATAGCGGGATCGATATTACCACCGATATCGTCAAGACAAAACTTTTGGACATGCAGTCAGAGGGCAGCACGAACACGGCAAGTTCGTTTGTTGGCAAACCAAGCCACAGTAAACGTCAGAGTGACAGGAACCGTTCAGCAAGTGCAAAGTTAGTGAACCGTCAAGATAGAAGTGAAATCATCTGTTTCAAGTATAAACAAGCAGGACATTTCAAGTCAAAGTGCCCACAGTTGAATAAAAATCATAGTGAACAGTCAAAAAGAGCGTTTAATGCGGTATTTTTAAGCGGTAAATTTAAAAATACAGACTGGTATGTAGACTCTGGGGCAAGCAGACATTTAACTAGCAAACCTGATTGGTTGATAAACCATAGTGAACCAACACTAGGTGAAATTGTGGTTGCGAACAATACCATGTTAAACATAGTTAAGTGCGGTGATGTGGAAATAACCACAAAAGTAAACAATAAAAACACCGATATTTTAGTGCAAAACACACACTATGTACCAGGAATGGCTACAAATTTACTCTCGGTCAGTGAACTAATTAAAAACGGCAATACCGTAAATTTCGATAAAAATGGTTGCAGCATTTATAATAAACAAAAAACTTTAGTTGCTGTAGCTCCCTTAATAAACGGTGTATATAAAATCGAAATGGGATCAAATAGTGGTTTGTTTGTTGGAAATACCGTATCAGCAGAAACTTGGCACAGAAGACTCGGTCATATAAACTCGAATTATTTAAATAAAATGAGAGACGGGTTAGTGGATGGCATCAGTTTTAGTGGACAAACGAAACTGAACAAAACAAATTGCGAAATTGGTTGTGAAGGTAAACAAAGCAGAAAACCGTTTGATCATGCAGGTTCCAGAGCGGCAGGGTTGCTAGACGTTATTCACAGTGATCTAGCAGGGCCCATGGAAAATACATCGATAGGAGGGGCAAAATATTTTGTGCAATTTCAAGACGATTACAGCCGAATGGCATTCGTATATTTCTTGAAATCAAAGGATGAAACTTTTAATAAGTTCAAGGAATTTAAATGTTTAGTCGAAAAACAATTAGACTGAAAAATCAAAGCTCTACGTACGGATAACGGTCGTGAATATTGCGGAGCAGAGTTTCAAAATTATTTAAAAAATCAGGGCATTGTACATCAAAAAACAAATCCATATACTCCAGAACAAAATGGCCTCTCAGAAAGATTAAACCGAACTTTAGTCGAGAAAGCTCAATGTTTACTGTATGAAGCGAATATGGAAAAATGTTTTTGGGCTGAAGCAATAAACACAGCCACCTATTTACGAAACAGATCTGCAGTTTCCAATATTGATAAAACTCCATTTGAAATATTTTATGGCAAGAAACCAAACTTGAACCATGTGAGAATATTCGGAAGCACGGCCATGACGCATATCCCCAAGGAGAAACGAAGGAAATGGGATAAAAAATCCGAAAAGTTGTTATTAGTTGGCTTTTCTGAAACAACAAAAGGTTACAGATTATATAATCCGTCAACAAGACAAGTAACCATCAGCAGAGATGTCCAGATCATTAAAAAGCAAATGAAAATAAAATTTATATTCCCATCGAATCACAGAAAAACGAACAAAATAATGAAGTTGTTTCTTCGAACAACGAGATGGAAACAACAGAAGAAACAGATATTGAACATGAATCTGAATCGGAAGAAGATTCAAACTACGTTCCAGAAAACATAAACGTGCCAGTGCAAGAAAGCGTCAAACGGTCAAACAGGGAAAGAAAATTAAAGCAGTTTCCAGACTACGTCAGTTACTTCGCTTCGAAGAGTCAAGACCAGATATCACATTCAGTGGGAGATCCAGTGACAGTAAAAGAAGCACTTTCTGGTCCGAATAGTGAAAAGTGGGCGCAAGCCATGGCAAGTGAAATGAAAAGTTTTGATCAAAACAGTGCGTGGGATATAGTGGATCTGCCTCAAGATCATGTGCCTGTAAAGTGTAAGTGGGTGTTCAAAACCAAGACGAGCAGTGATAAAAGTATAATTTATAGAGCACGGTTAGTAGCTAAAGGTTTCAGTCAAAGACAGGGTATAGATTATGAAGAAACATTCTCACCAGTTATAAGGCATTCAACCTTGCGATTGCTGTTTGCTTTATCAGCACAATTAAATTTAAAAACAGTTCACTTAGATGTGGTTACAGCTTTTCTTAATGGAAAACTGGATGAGGATGTTTATATGGAAGTACCCGAAGGCTTTGACGGTGTAAATGTAAATAAAACAAACAGTGTATTAAAATTAAATCGTGCTATATATGGTTTAAAACAATCTGCTCGTGTATGGTATAAAGAAGTTGATTTGATTTTATCTAGTTTAAATTATAAAAAATGTAACAATGAGCAATGTGTTTTTGTAAAACACGAAGGTAATAATATAACCATAATCGGCGTGTATGTCGATGATTTCTTCATTTTTTCGAACTGTCCGCATGAAACAAATTTCTTAAAAAAACAGTTGTCTATGAAATTTAAAATAAAAAATTTAGGAGAAATTGAAAAATGTTTAGGAATGCGTGTTCGAATAAGTGAGGAACAAAATTTGGTTATGTTGGATCAGGAACAGTACATTGATCAAGTATTAAAAAGATTCAATATGAGCGAGTGCAAGTCACTAAGCACTCCTATTGAAAAAGATTTTGTTCATGATCAAACAGGACCAAAAAGTAATAAAAGTTATCCTTATCAGCAACTTATAGGTTGTTTAATGTACATATCGGTGTTAACTAGACCAGATATAACCTTTGCTGTAAATTTCTTAAGTCAATTCAATAATAATTACACAGAATATCACTGGAATTGTGCAAAAAGAATTTTAAGATATTTACAAGGCACAAAAGATTTGTGTATTAAATATAAAAAGGATAATATGAATGTTATAGGTTATGTTGACGCTGATTTTGCAGGTAATACAAGTGATAGAAAATCACACACCGGATTTGTATTTAAATTAGCAGGGGGAGCTATATCTTGGGAAAGTAACAAACAAAAAACTGTTGCTTTGAGCAGTACTGAGGCTGAATATATGGCAATAACTGAAGCCGCAAAAGAAGCAAAATTTTTGAAAATTTTGTTAAAGGAATTGTTAAATGAATCACAATGTATGTTGATTTTTAATGATAATCAAAGTGCCCAAAAATTAGCTCTAAATCCGGTATATCATAAAAGAACAAAGCATATTGATGTGCGCTACCATTTTATCAGGGAGGCTGTCGAAAATGAAATTGTTGAATTAAAATATATGCCTACAGATGAGATGATAGCGGACATTTTAACTAAACCTTTATATTCAGTAAAGCAGAAAAAGTTTTGTAACGATTTAGGTTTAACTAATGATTAATATGGTTTATGTAAGTGGGAGTGTTATTTAAATGTAAGATACATAAAACATATTAATTGAACGCACCCTGTGCGTGGTGCCAACTTTTCTATCAGTAGCAATATATACGTAGTGTGCAAAGACAACAAACGCGTTTTCTTTATTTATCTACCTTTTCCAACAACATTTTCAACAATAAGGTTAAATATTTATTATTATAGTAAATTAATAATAATTATTTCTATAAATAGAATTAATTCGTTAAAATATTAAATTACTTAAAAAAGTATTATGATGGTTGTATTAGTTATATTATGTTAACGTTAATTTTAATTTAATTTATTACAAACTTTGAGTGGGTCTACTGGCCCCAATTTTTATTTTGGTCCTAGATATATTATTTATTTAGTTAGCAGTATGATAATGCATTTTCTATGTACCTATATTTAACATTTTTGTAATAATTTTATTGCAAAATCAAGTTTGGAAAGGCGTTTTTAATAAAAAAAAAAAAAAAAAAAACGAACTAATGGGTAATCCACGTTCTGTATCTTATATTATATATTTTTTAGCAAACATTTATCATTCAGATATTAAAATTAATTGATTATAATATGAAAATTGCATTTTCAAATAATAATTAGAAATATAAAGCACATGTGCACATGCACTCTTATATTACACATAACATAAAATAACTTTTTCCAATACTTTTATTTATTGTTTAATAATTATTAAAAACTGATATTTATAAAATTGAAAAATTAATTAACGTTCATAATATTTAATAATCATTTTTTCTTACCTTGCAATAAACAATTTCGAGTTTTTTGTGATGCACGTACGTGTTGGCAGAATATTGCCATATACTTGTAATCATCTTGTAATACTTGCTGGTTCACTCGCCACGCTGTTCTGAGTTGCACGCATGCGCTATTAAAATTTTAGTGGGGAAACGCGGGAAACGATGGTATTGGGTAGAGTTCACTGTGTAGGAGTGGGACCTCCATGGATTACTTCCATAAATTACTATTACTATAATATACGCTATACAAAATAAATAAATACAAATATTGTAAATATCATTTAGCATTTATAATGTAAGTAGGTTGCAAAAGCTGGAATATTCGTAATATTTGCTACTACAGAAATTTGTTTTAATATCGCGGCAAATTCGACAAATTTAAAAAAAGAAATTAAAATAAAATTTTATGACACTAACCAAATCTTACGAATGATATGTGCTGAAAGTTGCAGTTTCCCGAAATTAAATGTACTTAGTATATTATTTCAATTTTATTATTATTATATTTATTTAAAACTCAAAATATTTTAAATAATTATGTGTGATTAGTGCTTCCATCTAGTGAAGGCATAATAAAACAGATAAAATGAATGAATAACTTCAGACTTATTTTGACAGCTAACACAAATTCAAATGTAACCTATCAGAGTATTATGATTTTTTTTTCCTTGATATAAATAAATATGTATAGCAATAATAACAGTTAATACAATTTAATTTAAATATTGAATTATTCAAGAAAAGAAACCCTTTTTTCTAAAGATTTCTACTAATAAAATGCTGACTAAAGAAGAATCTACGTATCGTCAATTAAACAAAAATGCATTTATGGAACGACAAATAACATATAAAATATCTCAATGCAGCCCATACAGATTAAGTTTATTGTACGGTTTTAATTACACATCGAAATCCTGCAGTTAAAAAATCATAGCGTGTGTTTATGTTTGAAAATTAAGAGGTTTCGGAATGAGTATGCAATGATAGAAATCTGTATAGCAGATTGATTTTTATCTGCGCAGTTAAAACGCAATATATTATTATAATATGATAAATGAGGTACAGTATTAAAAAAATTTTAATACTGTACCTCATTGAAATTTGGGTCCAATACAGTTTCGGATTAAGTGAGCGAATGCTGATTTATATTGATTTTTGTAAATGTATTATTTTAAATTTCATTTTTATCTTGCGTTAAAATGCATTATAATTAATAACTGTTTATTATAATTTTCAATTTGTTTAGGCCAAAATGAAAGTACCAGCCGAAATTCTCGAGCAATTAAAATGTTATAAATGTAATGGATATTTGTCGACTGCTCCGATAAATCTCACCGCAGAAATGAAGGTAATTTGTGGTCGATGTTCCAGTCTCGAAGATGAAGAAACCATTTTCTGTCTGCACCAGTATGAAGCAGTGGCTGGTCTTTTAAAGTTTCCTTGCAAAAATCAACAATATGGTTGTACGAATATGATTCAGTTTAATGATCAATCCAAACATGAAATTCATTGTAAATTTAACTATATTACTTGTCCGGTAATGCCATCATGTTCATGCGAATGGATCGGAATGAAAACTGATTTATTCCAACATGTTGAAGATAAACACCCAGATAAAATAGTAAAGGTAAAGAAGAATGAAGATGAACATCCGGACAATTTGTTACAGAATTCTTGTAATTTATCTCTTGACATTACCACATCAAGCGAAAAACCATTTCTGCTGTTGGAGTTTAATGTTTTATTTTTATTACACATTAAAGTATGCACTGCGAGTAGAAATATATATCATTTGTTACGACATTGCGGTGATCCAAATTTGGCATCTAACTATAGCTTCAGTTTGTGGATTATAAGAAATATACGATATATTTGTATATATTACATTTTAATTTGATGAAAACAACATACGTAAATAGTTTCAAGAAGATTTAGTTCATTATTATATAGAATAGAATAAAATTAATTTTGTTCATTAGTGAGTTTCATGTTGTTAAGTTTTATCACGTGATTATGACGTACCTATCTTTTTAGAAAGTGGCTATTTATACATACGGTATGTATACGCAATTGGCTATTTATACATACAGTATTTTTACGCAATTGGCTATTTAAGGTAGGTTAGGTTAGTAGGTTGGTTTAGGTTTTTTTTGTTTTGTTTTAGTATGTATAAATAGCCAATTGCGTATACATACCGCATGTATAAATAGCCTCATCGATCTTTTTTTATCTTGTCGCGACTATATGCAGTTTCTTCAAAAATAATCAGTCTCGAAATGTTATTTGTACAAACACAATTCCAACTGAAGGAGAAATATTAATATATAACTTACAAATTGCACGGCTTGAACGAAAAACGATCGCAGTCCCCGAATAATTTCGGAAAAATTTCCCGCCACTGAAATGCAATTCCGAATCCAACCGGATAATTGGCTTTGAATCGACGGGTAATTGAAACGATTGTCAAGCAATAGAATCGCTCCGTAATCATATCGGTGTCTTATAACTCTTCCAATCGCCTGATTAACGGCTCGGGTCGCCTTTAACTCGTACCAATCTTGACCAGACAGTTACTGGACAAAATAATCGATCAATTAGTAAATAATTAAATTGTTAAAATAGTCGCGACTGTTCGTATTTAACGTTAATTCACATGATTCTAATTGCTATATTCAGATAGGTAGTTCAAATACAAAACATGTTAAAGTTAATATTGAATTTATTGACGACGTTGCTGGAATCATGGTTGGCGATCAAACAACTACACGTGAAATCGTGATTCGTAGAAGAAATAATAATCACCAGTTCATTGCTGATACTCATATGACGCTCTCCAATATCCGCTTATTTTCTGGAAGGGACAAGATGGATATTGCATAAATATTAAATAACGCGATCCCGCAACAGGAGCCGAAACAAACAAGAACGTTAGTGCAATGCATTACTATGCGTATCAGTTGATGATTAGACGCGGTCAGGACAATATCATTCTACGATATCGTGAGCTTTGTCAACAATTCATGGTCGACATGTACGTGAAGATAGAGAGTGAACGACTACGATACTTGCGATATAATCAACAACAGCTGCGTGCGGAAGAATACATTCACTTGCGAGACGCTATTGTCAGCAACGCCGACGCCGCCGACATTGGTAACTCTGTCATTCTACCATCATCGTATATGAAATTATCTAAAAGGAAGCATAGCGATTTTTTGAAATTTGAAAAATTACAAAAATGGCAGCTTTCAAAAAAAAAGTTTCATTTTTTGTAAAATATTTCGGCATTCAAATGAATGTTCTTAAAAAATCTAAAAATCGTAAAAATCGTTAGTTGCTGACTGCAGAACCGCAATTACATGTCAGTGCATTCTGCAATCGTGCAAAATGATTGAGAAAGTATGTACTATATGTACTAATATATGCAAAAAAAACAACAATTGTTTTGTTAAATTACAAACAACGAAAATAGTTTTGTTGCGGCTGTATAAATAGTGTAAATTTCAGTGCTAAAGTTTGGATGAAGAAGCAGGAAGAAAAGTATATACAGCAAGAAAAGAAATGTTGATGGGAGTGGTGTCATTTTAATTGGTTCATTCCCTATTTGAGAATAGGCAAGTTTTATCTTTCTACGATTTCATCCTGCTTCTCAAAAATTTGAAAAATTATGTTTAATGCTAACCTGCAAATGTCAAATGACAGCGTAGTTGCGCAGCAACGCACAACGGAAAAGCTGCAGTTGCGCAGCAACGCGCGAAGAGAAAGTTATCTTTTAAATACTGAATTTTTGCGCAGTTTCGCAGCAACGCGCGACGGGAAAGCTAGTATATATATATATATATATATATATATATATATATATATATATATATACCTGCAAACGTATACCATCAAAATCATTCAAATAAATCTTTTTAACAGCAAACGTTCATTAGACGCATTCGCTCAACATGTCCGAACCATCTTAACTGACTAACACCAACTTTTGCTACAACATTTTTATCAATTGAAAATAATCAACGCAGCGTTTTCTGTGTACTTTCAGGATAAACTTAGATTGGATTCGAAATCATCTTGTAGTACTGTTAACGAGGGGGAAACTTCTAGCGAATTTGGCGAAGTGAAAATTCACGAAAGAACTAAAATTGATTTGGCAACAAATTGTAATAGACCGAGAGCCCGTGACTGCCAGACCTTCCTTATTTTATAAAAGCTGAAAGTTTCTCAGCGCATGCTCCCAACACCAGGTAGGAACGATAAGCTACTATGAAGTTTGGGTCATCGTGGCTTTGGCAGGTAACAGGTAGCAAAGGTGCATAAAATACCAACTTACTTTTGTCAAATAATAAAGCGTAATTTTTTATATGTTTTCTTCGGAATAATATTAGAAATTACGTCGTCCGTTGCCAGACACTTAACATCGTGGCAACCCCTTGCCAGACACCCTTAAACTTCAATAAATTGTAACTCTACTTTCGTTATAGTATAAAAGCTGAATTTTATACATGTTACTTGGGTAACTATTAGAAGATGTTTTCTCAGTAGCCAGACAGTTTCGGCAGTTCTAACCCCTAGCCAGACAAACATATACAGCTGCAGTCGCGAGAGAATGAACTTATAAACTGCATGTAACTGCTTTATTAAACATTATTATTCAATATTTATTTATTCTATACATTTGTCTTTGTGAATTTTAATATGTTTCATGTTTCATCCACCGAAGGACAACATATGACTTGAAAAATGGTTTTAAAATTTAGGTTTATCGAAATGTAAAACATATGAAATTTAATTTTAAGTATTTTTGTATCTATATTTATATATTATGTAATAAATGCTAAATAATATTTACAATATTTGTATTTTTTTTAAACCTGAAATATCTTTTAGATAGCTATGAAAAAAATGAACGCACAGACAAACAAACATTTGTCAATTAGAGAGATTAATGTGATTCAGTTTTGATAAAGTACTTACAAATTCCTTTACAATCTACATCAGTCGATAAAATTCGATCTAGCACTCCTGCTATCACAAATACTTATCCTCCTCAATATCACAATAAAGTTCAAAATACAGACAATTTGATTAATATTATTTTACATGTAACAACTACAATAATTAATAGCTTCATTCCAAATATCCCAGAAACACAAATAAATGAAAACAGTATAAAAAATGTAATTAGTAACGTTCTTAAAAATAATAATATACTCAGCAATATATAGCGAAATGCAGAGCAATAACACAAACTGTATTAATTACACTAATTTGAATATATCACAATGGAATGCTAGATCAATCACTGCAAACAAAAATCATTTAGAAATATTTTTGTATTTAAAATATATATCAATAACTTTAATATCTGAAACATGGTTAAATAAATTTCCGAATTTTAGTATAAAAGGTTACAAACTAGTACGCTCAGACAGATTGGATGGTCATGGTGGTTCAGCCATATTAATAAAAAATTATATCAATTATTCTGACATAATGATTCAAAATCCAAAACAATTTAATATTCAAATTAACGCTATTAAAATTAAAATCAATAATCAAAACATTGCTGTCTTATCTATGTATTGTAAACCAAAACACAACAAACTTTATAATGAGTGGACTCTATAATCCAACAAATAGAATGCCCTATGATACTATTAGGTGATGTTAACGCACATCACGTAAGCTGGGGATGTATATTTTATGATAAAGAAGGAAAAGAACCTATAGAAGCAATTGAAGATCAGAACTTGATAATTCTTTATGACGGAACAGTTCACGTTATGTTCGCATAATTTGGTCCAGTAAATAGAATGGAAAGTTGTAAAAGAGCCAATCGACACATTTGATCACCTGCCAATAATAATTGAAATAAATTTCACACAACAACCACTTTTTAAAATAATCCATCCTAAATCCAAATGGAACATGAAAAAAGCTAATCGGTCATTGTATGAAAATATTACTGCAAAACTAGCGGAAAAATATGTAACAGCTAATGACTTAAATGAAGATTATGACAAGTTTATTAATATAATAAAAACAGCAGCAAATACAACAATTCCCAAACAAACACCAAAAGTAATAAAAACTTTCAAAGCAAGACACTGGTGGTACAAAGAATGTGAAGAGGCAGAGAATAAGAAAAATTTAGCATACGAGAAATACAAATTCTTGGAATCGCGCCTTTACATCTAGTTGTGCAGGCAGAGGCAAGAATGGCTGCATACAGAGTAGCTTCCTATGGAACAAACTCGAGATATATCCTAAATACGGAAATTATGAGGGACATAAACAGAGATCCAACATTATGTCAGAATTCAGATCTTATGGTACCAAAAATTAATCTTGTTAAACCATTAAAAGTGGATATCTCACAGAGAATGGATTGGTCAAGCACAAAAAAACGTTTGAAAGGAGACATCTGGTTCACGGATGGATCTAAAACTGAACAAGGCACTGGAATGGGGGTATATAATGAACGAACAAATAATAGCATTAGCTTGGCTCTGGGACTTCAAAACTCTATATTCCAGGCAGAAACTTTTTCAATATATAAATGTAGCAAAATTGTACTACAGAGCCTTTCGGAATGCACAGATCAAAAAGATATCTGTATCTGTACAGATAGCCAAGCAGCTATTAATGCGCTTAAGGCTTACAGAACAAAGTCAAGAACAGTCTATCAATGCTTACAAGCACTGACAGAACTGGCAGAACACGCGACATTGTTACAAAAGTGATATTGGTGTGGGTGCCGGGTCATCAGGGTATTGGAGGCAACGAAATGGTTGACACTCTTGCAAAAGACGGTACTAGGATTAACCAAGATAATGCCTACATATTGTGCGGGTATCCCTATAAAACCGCAAAGAAATCAGTCACAGAATGGCTGCATAAAAACATACAGGAGAATGGATGAAAACTGCCGAACAAAGGCACACCAAGACATTTCTCCCGGATAGAATTAATCTAAACAATACAGATATTATTAATCTTAGTAAGAAGAGAACCCGAGATATGATGGGTATCTTGAGTGGACACTGCCATCTGGCTAAACACCAACATACACTGGGCTTAAAGGATAGCCCAATATGCAGAAAATGTGGAGACGCATTTGAAACACTTCTACACCTGATTTGCGACTGTGACTCTCTAGCTCAAAAAAGATACAACAAGTTTGGACTAGACGAGATAGAGAGAGATTCAGTGCATAAATTGCCATGGACTAAGATACTGGATTTCATAAGGGAGACAGGACTTCTTATATGAGATAGATCAAAGGGACAGTACAATAGGCCACTAGGCCGCAGTGCTCTGGAACTCAATGACACCAACCTTTCGCATAGATAGATAGGTAGATGATGTATAATTAAATTTTTATTGAATTATTGAATTTCTGCAAAGTAATTTAATTAATATAGTAAAAATATGAAACTTGAACCTAAAGCAATTTTATTTTAATTTAATTGATTTGGAGTATTTGAATTAGTAATTATGGTCACAATTACCACTTACAATTGAATGTATTACCAATTACAATTCCTTTCTCTTGAAAGAATACCAGTGAAGGCAGATAATAGTTTCTAATCTTTGTTTTCATCGTTTTATTCAAATAATTAATTATTAATTTTTTTTTTACATATTTCATTGTTTTACTTATCAGACGTACAAATTTTGTTCAATTTACTTAGTTTTATTTTATGACTTTATGAATCTTGTAATTTCACATTATATCACATTATAGTTGTATCATTATTCATGTAACTTTCCAATTCTCAAAAAAAAAAGAGCCTGTAAGTTCATGTTATTTATTTATTATATTGGAGGTAATTTTTATTCAATGTAGATTTTGTTTTTAATTATCAATGACCAGATGTGTGCATTGCAATACAATTCGTAGATAAAATATTTAATAATATAATTTGATAAAAACATCAAATATGGACGGACTAAACCCCTTAAATAATTAAAAATGTACACGTTCAATGGTTTAGAAAAAAATATATTGACAGTTTTGAAATGTTGTCCATGTGTTTAAAAGCATTTCCATGAAGATTGAACTATATGACAGCAATTGTTTAATATTTATTGTGCCAAAAATGATTTTTAAAATTTGTTTTTAATTTTTATCATCTCAATCTTGATATATATCCATATTTAAACAATAATTATTAAAAATGCACTTTTATTTTTTGTAAAAACAATAAAAATTTAAAATAAAACTACTTTAGGTTTAACTTCTGTATTAATTATTTATTTAAAATCGACCTTTCGTGTTCGTTAAAACGAGTCTGAAAGTTCCGACCCGTCTGACCAATGTAAATAGACGAGCAATTACTACAATTGATTTTATAAATACCCGATTGATGGGAGAATATTTTTATTAGTGATTTTATTATTTACTATTGAATTTTTTAGTTTGTTTTTGTTATAAAATGCAGAAACAATATTTTTTGATTTTAATTGGTTTGCTATTTTCAAACTTGTACTCCCGACATTTGAAGAAGGAGAGGTACCATCCGTATAAAATACACGTGTGCCAAAAACTAAGCGAAAATGATTTTCGAAACCGAATAGAGTTCTGTGATCGAATGATGACAAAGTATGACGAAGTCGGGGATTACTCCAGCCGTCTTGTGTTCTCGGATGAAGCAACATTTGAATTGAACGGGTCTGTTAATTGTCACAACTGCCGTTATTGGTCGGATTCAAATCCTCACTGGATGACGGATCTGAAAACACAATACCCGCAAAAACTGAATTTTAAGACTGGTATTAGATCGCAAGGAATCGCCGGACCATTCTTCATAGAAGGAAATTTAAATGGTCCAAAATACTTGAATCTCTTGCAAACTGAAGTTGTTCCGGCCATCAACAATCTTTTCGGTCGACGAAGTGCTGAAGTTGTATTCCAACAAGATGGCGTGCCACCGCACTACGCTGTTCGTCGGTATTTGGATGAAATTTTTCCGAACCGATCGATAGGGCGAGGATCTGACTTTCCTTGGCCTGCTAGATCTCCCGATTTGTCTCCACTAGACTACTTTCTCTGGGGTCATGTAAAGTCGAAAGTCTACAGCACCAAGCCCCGTGATTTGGATGAACTTCGTGGAAGAATTATGCAGGAAATAGCACAAATTTCTCTACGTCAAATGCGCAATGTGATGGACAATTTTTACGTGAGACTCAGTGACTGCCAAATAGCGGAAGGACAACAGTTCGAGCACCTAAAATAAATAATTGTAGAAACAAATCAAAATCGGATCTTTTCAGAACCACTTGATATAAAAATCGACAAATAAATATTTAATATCATCACATCAACCTCATCTCTCGATCTCAAGGGGTAAGGGTAGTTTTACACAGTTGGATTTCATCCCCTAAATTTTAGGTGGGGTTACATGTTTATTTTTATTGCGGATTTAATTGAGCATTTAAACTGTTCAGTTTCATTTTTATTTCAATCATTTTCTTCATTTTTTGCATTCCCTGTGGTAGAGGTGGCGGGGGTTGGGGGTGAAATTTTGGGTGAGGTTACATGTTTCTTTTGACATGTTTATTTTCGTTGCGGATTTAATTGAGCATTTAAACTGTTCAGTTTCATTTTTATTTCAATTATTTTCTTCATTTTTTTCATCCCCTGAGTAGAGGGGCCGGGGGTTGGGAGTGAAATTTTGGGTGGTGTCATGTTTCTTTTGACATGTTTATTTTCGTTGTGGATTTAGTTGAGCATTTAAACTGTTCAGTATCATTTTTATTTCAATCATTTTCTTCATTTTTTTCATCCCCTGTGGAGGGGTGGCGAGGGTTGGGTGTGAAATTTTTGGGGCCATACACAGAATTCGTCAAGGAATCCAAAAATGAAAAAAAATTGAGGTTTCCATTTAAAATTTTAAAACTACCCTTACGTTTACCTCCTTAGGAGGGGTGGGGGTGGTTTTTTACAACAGAATTCGGTAGATAATTGTGTCAAAAACAACGTTCCCTTGCAATCGTGTTAATCCAACCTTTCGTTCTCGAGATATTTTACCCAGTCCAGACTTTTCGGACACCTGTAGATCGCCTGCAGGTAACATTGAAATTTTTTAATGTGATTAATAAAGTACTTGATAAAGTTCATATAAAGAAAAAGGTGATTGTGTGTTGTGATTTCAATATTGATGTATAAATAGACACTCAATATTGTAAAGAATTCACGGACACCGTAAGTAATTATGGTGTAAAAATGACAAACTATGAAATTACCAAACCGAACTCTATTAACAATTGATCAGCAGTAGATAATGCTGTAACTAATTGTAGTAAGTATTAAAGTAGTAAATGAGCACATATCGGAAAATTTTCAAAACTAATTTAAGCTCCTCTATAAATAATAATGATGGCACAAAAACAAATACAATTATATATAGATGTATTGACACTAGCTCTATTTACAACTTTATTAATTACTTACAAAGCTTATCTTGGCAAAGATTATATAGTATTAAATCTTCTAATGAAGCATTTGAAATGTTTTTTGGTACATTTTTAGAAATTTCTTTTCCCAATTTTAACGAAAAGTAAGCTAGTTACAGATGTGAAATTTTTTTGATATAATAATGAGCTAAAACTAATTAAAGAACAACTGAGTTTAGTTTGTAATCTTTGTAAGGTAAATGTAAATTTACTGTCTAGTTATACCTTTAAAAAATCATTATAAAAAAGCTTGTGTTCAAGCTAAAAAAACAACAATATAATGTGTTTATAACAAACTCAGAAAACATAACCAAATCGGTATGTAAAGTAATATGTACAGAACTACAGGGTTCTGAAAATATAAAAGAAGATAATAATTCGAATTTAACACGTTGACTGCCGTAATATAAAAAGAAAATTGTCTACCAGCCGGCGGTTTTTTTTATAATTATTTGGTTCAATTTAAACTCTAAAGGTGTTTAATATTAATAAAAAATTTTTTATATAAAGTGAGTTTAAATAAGCATGTAACTGCATGAAAAGACATACATGACCCACACGACCCACACATCACAATAATAAGTAGAGACATCTAACGGTATTGAACTACACTAAAATCATATTTGTTGTGCGAGTGTTAAGGCTAGTGGTGTCGACATTGTGGAACAGTGAAATGCAGTAATGTCATTGGTGGATTTGATTCCCGTTTACACTTGAGTGCACTTAGGAAGTTTGGTGATGAATGTTCAAATATTTTAACTTTTAACATGACTGTTATATGACTGTTACATGACTTTTAATATGACTGTTGGGATTCCTTTGCTAGAAAATTGTGCAAGTAGCAGCATGCCATTGTAACTGTTGATGCCTTTTGTGGTTTCAAACTTATTGGCTTTTGAAAAACTCCAAATCTGGCAGCTAAAAAGCGTTTTCCACAACGATACGAGCTAATGTTTTTAATATATACATTTTCAACAGTTATTTGACAGTATAAAAGTAACACAGATGAATAAACTCCGAACTTTAACTAGATACGAAGAAAATACCATTATTACCAATGAAAAATAGATTAAAAACATTAGCAACACACCGATTTCAAATGACATTTTACAGTTCATATCATTGGGAGAAAAATTTACGTTAGAACCAACATCTGAATTCATTAGACTGCCACATTTAATTGCAGATGTGGAATATATTCTACAGAACTTTGATGATAGTAAAAAAAATTTTTACAGAGCTCAAGTAGCCAATGTAATCACTAATTTTTACAACAATGGCAAAAATAATAACAAGAATAACTTTTTACTACAGAAATATAAAAAAACAAAAAAATTTCTAAAAGATCATAAGGAATTAGTGATGACAAAATCAGACAAAGGTAACACCACAGTCATTATGAACAGAACTTCATACATAGAGGCAGCCACAAATATTGTCCCAGATACAAAGTTATACAAAATTCTTAAAAATAATCCCACTAATTCCATACAACAAAAAGCCAACAAATATGTAAAATTACTTCAAGATAATCACTATATTACAAGTTTGGAAGCATCAAAAATGAAAATTTACAAAGCAACACCATCTAAATTCTATGGTCTTCCAAAGATACATAAAATGGAAAAAAAATTTATTCGCCTATTAAACTACGGCCGATTATTAGCAGTTTAAATACACCAAGCAACAAAATTACCATGTTCGTTAATAATTTCCTGATAAGAGCCTACAACAGAGATAATGATTATTACATCAAAAATTCACAAGAATTCGTTAACTTCATACAGAACACACAAATCCCAAATAATCATGTGTTGGTCAGTTTTGACGTTGTTTCTCTTTTCAGTAACATCTCCCAAGAAATAGTTGTTGAAGTGCTGACACAGGCATAGCGCACCATAGAAATGCACACAAATCTACCAAAAGAAATATTTCTGGAATTGATAAAATTTATATTTGAATCAACAGTATTCAGGTTCAACGATAATTATTATAAACAAACATTTGCATTACCTATGGGTTCTGCTATCAGTCCAATTCTAGCACAATACGTTATGGACTTTGTATTAGAGTTGCATCCCATCTTCCACGACAAAACCTTTTTTTTATGAAAAAATACGTAGACGATATTATTTGTACCTTACCATGAGATGAAATAGAATCTTCATTAAACATATTAAATAGTTTTAATAACCATATAAAATTTACCGTTGAACAAGAAACTAATTCTTCGATTCCTTTTCTAGACTTACTACTAACAAGGAACCAAGAAAACATTATTACAACGAATTGGTATGCTAAACCGATTGCATCAGGAAAAATTATACATGCACTGTCCAATCACCAGAAACACACCAAAACTAACACAATCCTGGGGTTAAAAAATCATTTGCTCACTTTATCACATCTATCTCACAAAACAGACAATTTACGTACATTTAAAAACATATTAATGAATAATGGTTATTCAAAAAAAGATATAAACAGATGGCTATATTCAACTCCCAACATTTCCGACAAGAGATTTATTCCAGATTGGCTTTTTGCTGAAACAGAAGAACGTAACAATGATCAACTTGAATTAATTTGTTCCTTACCAAATGTTCCAGGATTAACAAATAACTAAATAAATATCCTGAAACATAACGGAATAAAAATTGTTAAAAATAATGCACTAACCATCAAAACTTTGTTCAGCAAACTCAAAGACAAAGACGAGCCGGAAAAAACTCCAAATGTGATCTATAATATTCCATGCAAAGATTGTGGTTAAATTACATTGGAAACACAAGTAGATTACTCAGAGATAGACTAACACAACATAAATCGGATAACCGCCTCAAACCCAATTCTACAGCCTTAGCTATGCATGTGAAAAATTCAAAACACAACATAGACTATGACAACACTCATATTCTAGATACGGAAAATAATCAACACAAACAAACCGATTTTACCACAGCAACTTCTGACAACAAATGAAAGGGACGTCAACTCCTCATTGTTTGTATATGGCGAAAATAGTACTTTGGTCTCCTGTATACCAAAAAAAGAATAAAAATGTATTTCTTTTATCGACAATGCATTCACAAGGAGATGTACATGATGAAACGAAAAAACCTGAAATGATTATGTTTTATAAACAAACAAAAGAAGGAGTTGATACGTTTGATCAACTTTGCCATGCAACAATAGTTTGAAGAAAAACTCGCAGGTGGCCACTCAGAATATTTTACGGCATGGTTGATATTGCAGGAGTTAACTCTTATGTTATTTACAAATGTAATATGACTGGTCATAAAGTGCCCAAACGTTCAGATTTCTTGAAAGATCATGCTTTTTTTCTTACTAATGATCATCTCACTAGTAGAATGAATAATGGTCGGCTTCCAAGAGAAATCAGAGTTAGTATTCGCGAAATACTAAATCGCGACAAAGAAAAAGTTTTAAAAAGGCTTGGCGGTTCTTTAGGTCACTGCGATTTTTGCCCTAGAAAAAAGAATCGCAAAGCACGAAACAAATGTGAACATTGTAATAAAAGTGTATGTGTAGAACATCGCCTCAGCATTTGTATAGACTGCCAATGAAATACATTTATTAATAAAAAGGTGTTAAATTAGGCTCTAGAAAACATTTGTTACGAAAAAAAAACTTGTATTTGTTTATTTCTGAATTTAGAATTTTTTTTTAATTTGTCGTTATTTTCACGATGGAAATCATGTTTATTTTGTTCAAATTTCAAATTAGTTTGAAAGCAACACATTACATGCGTACAAATGACCTTATTATGTTATAAAAGAATACAAATTTATATAAAACATTGGGACATCCTGAAGAAGAACCAAAACCGGTTCGAAATATCGATGAAAATTTAAGCAATAAAAAAATATTAACACCTTTATAAAAGGAATATGTGTATAAATTAATTCCTTTCCTTAAATTGATGACTGCATACCTGACAAACAGATTAAATTAATTACTATCATACACAGTCGAATAACGAAAAATCAACATATATATATATATATATATATATATATATATATATATATATATATATATATATATATTTATATGTCGCAAGAACATCTGGAACTATTTTGCAGCTGTATACGTGCCAGGGGTGGATCAAACAATAATCCGAACTGTGTACAATTTAAAAATTCTCTTAGGCAATTATTGTTTACAAAAAATGTTACTGTTACTACAGGGAACTGTTGCAACTTCGATGATGTTTAGATCAGAAAACGAACTTTAAAAAATGTAGATGACCAAACTGACGATGAAGAGCTTGTAAAATATATCAGTATTCTTAATAATATTAATTTGTGTTGCTATGTGCAAGATATTCTAGATTATATAAGTGGTTTTATTATAAGAAATATTATGAAAAAAATCGTGTGTACATTTTGTGTAGATTTATTCGTAGAAAATAATAATTTTGATCATAACTACACTAATCAAAGTTTTACAAAATCTGCAAGCAGAGGAAAATTAATTATTGCATCGTATGCAGTTTCTCTAATAGTAAAAGAGCTAGAAAAATCGTTTCAAGCTATCGTTATTAGAGAAAAACAATTACATAAAAATGTAAAATTAAATATTATTAAATGTGCTAAAGAAAGTATCTTAAACAAAAGTCAGTCATTTTAAAGAGGAAATAGAAAGATATGACTTCCTAGAAATGATAGTCAAAGAAAAATATGGATTTGTTCTATAAGATAAAATATATCGATCTACGTACAAACAGTATTAAATAATCTTTATCTTTTGTCCTATATAAAGAAAAAATATTTAAAGAACCAAACGATAGTAGCGTTGTCTGCAGTTGCCACTTTGTTAACGAAAAACGTGAAAACGGACAGACACTATTTTCTTGGAATCAATCCAAAAGATTGTGATATCAGTCTCCAGAAAAAGCAAAAAAGAGGTAATTTTCAGTAGATATATCCAATCTTCTACAAAAAATCGCAAAGATACAGAACCATCTGCTTCTAAAATAGACTCTATCGCAAATCTACAGGAAGTAGAAACAAATTTAATAAAGCTTTCTTTGTGTAGTAGTTCAGAATCACTAATTAAAGCAGAAGTCATACTTTTTAGAAAAAGAAAATGAAGAGTTGAAAAATAAATTAGAGAAACCGCAGTTTTCATATGTATATATAAAATCAAAGAATCCATTACAATGAATTAATAAAATTGTATACTGGTTTGCCCAATGGCAAAATTTTTCGAATTATATTTAATTACTTACCAAAATTAAAATTCAAATATTATTTAAGTCGGGATGTAGTGAACATGAAAAAATAGATTAATTTTTAATATGTTTAATAAAATTAAAATTAAATCCACCACATCAGGATTTAGCATTACGATTTGGTTGTAGCATATCAACTATATCAAATATTTTTGACTTTGGGGTGTATATTATGCACGAAGCAATTTTTAAAAAATATATAAAAATGCCAAGTAGACAAAAAATAGTACATGTTGTATGCCTTCTTCATTTGCTTGTTTTACAAATTGCAGAGTTACTATTGATTGCACCAAAATACAAACGGTAATTCCGTCGCAATTAAATATGCAACGTGCGACTTATAGCAGCTACAAACACAGAAATACTTTAAAAGGATTTTTAGCTGTAGCACCAAATGGAGTTGTTACATTTATTAGCCGAATGTATGTGAGTCCCGTATCTGATAAAAGAATTGTTAAACATTGTGGTATATTAGAACTTTTAGAAAGCTGAGATTTAATATTAGCAGATAAAAGATTTTTAATACAAGATTTATTACCACCTGGCATATCGTGTAACATTTTATCGTTTTTAACCACACCGCAATCAACACAACAAATTTTGCACACAGTCATTTGCTAAAGCGAGCATTCATGTAGAAACGGCAATAGGGTAAACCACATAGTTATGGAACACATTACAGTATTACAGTTATAGGAAAACCTTCCTTTTATTTCAGATAATAAGAATTATTCACAAAATAAATGCATTTTTTTTGCAGATGTCACTGTTGTAGGATATGCTATAAATTTCATTTATACTGTACCTTGCGAATGCTTTGTAACTAGTAATATATATGTTGAATCGGTTGACAGTGCGTTTCCATGATAAGTGTTAAATTTTTTATTAAGGTATATTAACGAAATAAAATATATTTAATTTTTGTGTGTCATTCTACTTTTATTTATTTTAATACAATGAGAAACATTATTGAAACAAACACTGATGATCTTTTGCGTGGTTATTTGTAAGGTTATAAAACATTTACATGTCCAGTAACTGTCACAATTTATATGTAAAATTCTAATGTTGGATACATGTCCAATAACTGTGTTTTTTGAATGTGATCTGTCTTTTTCATTTTACCAAAAAAAAAAATATTACTAGTTGTTTGGTATTTACAAATGACAATAATATTGAATCTATACAGTTAATGGACACGCGTCCAATAGCTGTAAACTTTGTGTTCAATAACTAAAATAATTTATTTCAGGTTTTTCAATATGCCTAGAAAAATGAATATGATAGAGGTAAAATTAATTTGGCAATACAGGAAGTTCTTAGTGGTTCTTCGTGTCGTAAAGTATCCGAAAATATGGGATTCCAAAATCAACAATCGAGTTTAAAATAAAGCACCCCGGGCACAAACATACTTGTGGACCTGCAACTGTTCTTAGTAGTGAAGAAGAGCGAGTATTTTCAAACTGGATACAAGATATGACAAGAAAAGGATTTCCCAGAAAAGCAGAAGACATAAAATCTAATGTGTCTAAATTTTTAAATAGTTCAAAACGTAAAAACCCGTTCAAAAATAATAGACCAGGTGACGGATGGATGAAATCATTTTTACAAAGACATCCCAGCATTTCCGAAAGAACAACCGAACCCGTAACATCATCAAGTGCATGTGTTTCCGAAGGGGATACTAGAAAATGTTTTTTTCAGATTAGGAAATATTGTGAAGAAAGGAAGCTAGATGAAGTACTACAAGATCCTACTAGAGTATATAATGGAGATGAAACAGGATTTCAAATACGTCCTGCAACTGGAAAAGTTTTTGCAGCAAAAGATTCAAAAAATGTTTACAACATTCAGGCTGGGCCAGCTAAGGAGAACGTCACCGTCATGTTTTACTTTTTCAGCCAGCGGGACTACTTGTTGTGCTATGATTGTCTACCCATACAAGAGAATACCAGGAAATATTGCAAAATCCGTAAATTCTGACTGAGGTATTTGTCGAAGTGATAACGGCTGGATGACTTCGGAAACATTTTACGAATATATTGTGTTTCATCCATATCTCGTAAAAAATAGCATTAAGTTTCCAGTCATATTATTTGTTGATGGACACTTGTCACATTTACTTATGAACTAAGTGTTTTAAGTAGCCAAATGTATCAAAATGCTACTCGAATTATGCAACCTGCTGATGTTTCTGTTTTTTGTCCTATCAAAATTGCGTGGAAAAAACAATGGCAAATGGAAAACCCCGAACAAGTATTATATAAAATGTCATTTGCTCCACTATTAGAAAATGCTATTGCATCAGGAATTAAAAGTAAATCTTTAATCAATGGTTTCAAAGTTTGCGGATTGTATCCCTTTAACCCGGATGCTATTGATTACTCAAAATGTCTTGGTGGGCAAAACATTATTGTAGTGACAGATCAAACCAGTAATGCAAAAGACGTCACTTTGGACTACGAAATGTTTAAGAACATGGTAGTTGTAGTTAAAATAAATTTTTTTAAAGATATTGATAAAACATTAAAAGGTGAATCGAATGATTTCATGGTTTGATATAACATTTGGAAATATTTTAAATATGTTTGCCAAGAAAATGACTTCAGTAATGATATTGCGATACAAAATACTGTAATGGATACAGAATATGTGAACATTGAAAATATAAATGATACAGTTTCTGTCAACAAAGACATTTTTCTCAGTAATGAAATAAATGATTTAGCAAAATTTGAGACAAATACCGTAAATTTAACTGACAGAGTACAAGAAAAAAAACTGCATCGGAGCCACTACCAACCACGTAGCTGTGCCTAATATCGAAGCAATATCGGGATATGTACGAGAAAATACGTGCATTGAAAGAAAAAAAATAAGAAATAAAAAATGAGAGAAAAGAAAAAGAAGAAAAGAAATTAGCTAAAAATAAAAATATACGAGTAGTTTGCAAAGTATGTTGTAAAACCATGCACAAAAAACACATAATCTGTAACGAATGTCAAAGTTCTTTCCATAAAGTTTGTATTCCAAAAAAATATGCCGAAAATATTCCAGATCAAGAAGATGAAGATTTATTTGTATGTCATTTTTGCTTCAGCTATGAAGAAGAAAGTGAAGATAGTAACTACTGTTACGTTAGTGACAAGAACTATTATAACGACAATGATATTGATTTATTTAATATGTATTTAGAAAACAAAGACTAAATTCAATAATAATTGTATCTATTTAACAAAATAAAAGGTAATATTTATTATTTTATAAATATACATAACACGTAGGTTAGGTTGGAATTTAGTTAATATAGCCATAATCTGCTAATTATCAATTATTGCTTTATTTATATATCGTCCAATAACTAACTGAACATGTCCAATAATAATCAAAAATGTCCAATAACTATATAGTTTCATGTTAATTTGTAAATTTCTTGATAACATTTATAAATAAATATTTAAAAGAAAAACTAATCAAGTAGTTGTTTTATAATATAATACACATAATACTGACGTACAGTTCCAAAAGAAACATTATACATTAAAATATTTATAAACAAACAAAGAAAAAAAATTCTTAACTGTCCAATAATTGTACTGTTTACCTTACAAAGAATTAAAATATATCAAATTTTGACTTTAATCTCGCATAATTTACAGCAAAATATTGATGTTATTTAACAAGTTTGTGCAACTTTGATAAACTTTCAGTTTCCACTTATAAAAGAATTAGAACATTTATTTACTTATGAAAGAAATGACATAAAATGTACATGTTTCTATATATTATATATATATATATATATATATATATATATATATATATATATATATATATATAGTGATCCAGGAAAATTGGTATTTGATTGAGGAACATACTACGATTCCAATACAGTTATTCACAGAAATCATCATATTTATTTTCGTTACTACAACTTTTTCTTTTAATGGTAAATATTATCAACAACAATTTGGAGCTCCAATGGGGAGTCTGCATCCCCCATGTTTGCACAATGGGTCATAGATTATACACTTGATAAGTGCATACCGAACTTCCCAACACCTCCTTTTTTCATTAAGAAATACATGGACGATATCATCTGCGCAATTCCGGCTGAAGAAGTAGACATATGCTTAGACACACTGAATAACTTCGACACACACATAAAATTTACAGTTGAGAAGGAAGTAGACAGATCAATCGCCTTTTTGAATGTGAAATTAATCAGATCTGATAATAATATGATAATCACGGACTGGCATGTAAAATAAATGGCTTCAGGTAGATTTATAAATGATCTTTCCTTTCACGTAAAACACGCAAAAACAAACATGATTTTAGGATTAAAATCTAGAATCTTAAAATTGTCTAATCCAACCCTAAGGAACAACAACTTGGCCAAACTGCAACAAAAATTGTTAAAAAATGGATACAATAAAAGATATTTGAATAAATTATTATTTTCTACTCACGCTGACGGCTCAAACATGAATTCACCAAATTCACGGGCTTCTGTTGCTGATAACAACGTCATCACACACACAATGCCAAATATCCCAGGATTAACAAATTTGATCATAAACACTTATTCAAAACCGAACATCAGGATTGTTAAACGTAACTCTACGACAAGTAAACCTCTGTACTATAAATTCAAAGAGAAACAGGACGTTTTAAAAAAACCATATACCATCTACTCCATACCTTGCATAAATTGTGAAAAAATTTACATTGGACAGACACAACGGCTTCTGAAAGATCGAATTCCCCAACACAAATCCGATGTCGCATAAAAAAGGTGCAACAGCCCTTTATATTCATTGTGATTCCAAAAAACATAGTGTGGACTATGAACATATCAAAATCTTAACCACGGAGAAGAATTTATTTAAGCGGAGTTTCCTGGAAATGGTTTACATCAAATCAGAGACTCAATCTATGAACAAGAGATCAGATATAAAAGGGCTGAGTAACATATATGATTATTTAATCAAATCATTACTAAACAAAACTAACCATTAACTATCACATGCTCTTGATAAAAATGAGGTTATCTCTTTATGTTTACAACTGTAGTTATATTATCCGGGAAGCAGATTTACCGTGTGGCATTTTTAAAATTTCATCCGTGCGCGGATTATCCGTGGCTGACGGCCAGAGGTTGGCGCATTAACGCTGAATTTACCGTGCAGGCGTTCGTCTCAGGGAATACCCGAATTCGGCTCGAGAAATCCCCCGTTTATGTGTTTACTTATTATTTTTGCCAACTGCCGACCGACTTGATAGTTAAAGTTAAACGTAAACAGACGCATAAAATGCAGCGTACCAGTGCTAATGAAAAGCGTAAACGCAATGT
This sequence comes from Clivina fossor, assembly GCA_963966155.1. Lineage (NCBI taxonomy): Eukaryota > Metazoa > Arthropoda > Insecta > Coleoptera > Carabidae > Clivina > Clivina fossor. The sequence continues at coordinate 32,216,476 of OZ014551.1, read as the reverse complement.
TTAACTATCGAACAAAAAATGGAAATTTTAAAACAATTTGAAAATAACATAAGTGTTGCTGTATTGGCAGTATGAGGTAAGTATCGTAATTTTTTTTTAATTATAATTTATTTCAATGTAATATATATATATATATATATATATATTTATATATATATATATATATATATATATATATATATATATATATATATATTTATATATATATATATATATATATTATAATTCATTCTAGCATTTCCGGGAAAAACAAGAGGAAGCGTACTGCTAATACCAGTAAAGAGCAGTACGAAATATACATACACGAAATGGAAAAAGATTACTATTTACGAAGTGGAACCATAAATCCCACGTTAGAAGATAATTATCTGACAAAAAAGTGGGAAGAATTAAGCCAAAAATTAAATTTAGTCGGTGAAGGCCCGTCCCTCTCGCCAGAGGAATGGAAAAAAGTATAATTATTAATATATAAATATTTTAAAATTTTTATTATAACTTATGTAATAAAATTTTAGAGATTTAGCGATTGGAAATATGCAACAAGAGGGAAATATAAAAAATTTATGAACAATTTAAAAAAAAAAAAAAACAGGAGGTGGGCCAGCATCCGATAACAATAACAGATTTAGAAGACAGAGCTCTGTCCGTATGGGGCAGAGCAGCCGTTACGGGAGCTCAAAATGTACCAATATATAATGGTCTGCCCTTGGATATTATTTGTATTAATGAAAATACGCCAATACCATCATCCATAACAGTGTCAGATATATCAATTCCTTCATCTCCAAATATACAAACCACTGCCACAATACCAAACATAAAGGTTTTCGAAAGTGAACCAGAGATAATTTTAGACAAACCACTTTCAACTGTATCAAGTTCGTATCATATATACCAAAACCATCTACAACCACGACGCCGGTATCTGTATTATAGAACCATCTACGGTAGATGCAAATGAAAAACAATCATATCGTAATAAATCAGGAACTAGTGCGCGACGTTATAGATCGAAGCCTCTTCAATATTATCAGAAAAACTAATAGAAAATAATCAAATTCATAATAGTAATAGTACAGAGCTTAATAATATAATTGGAATCTTTGCTGAAAATTATATAAGAATTAAAAAAGAAAAATTAGAATTCGAAAAAACTAAATTAAAGTTTCAAATATGTAAACTGCAACTGCAATATCCAAATTTTAATTTTGTTTTAATTTTTTTAAATTTCAAAAAAATTATTGATATATCGTCACCTTAGTACTACAACTAGGTAACTTACAATTTAACGATTACGAGTTATCTAGTCGGAAGTACTATACTTGAAATGGTCTACCGTATGCTACAACTAGATAACTCTAGTTCCTTCCATTGCAACGTAGGTGGTTAATACATCAACTAGATATCTGTTTCAATAAAGTGGCGTTGAGTGCTACAACTATGCAACTTGAGTTACCTAGTTGTACACTTGAAAATCCTTTAGAAGGGAAGTTATCTACTTGTGCGTCTTCTTATTCATGATAAACACGTGAGAACTAAAAATTGTGTTTTACGAGTTGTGTGTTTTCCGTAATAATTATGAGTTCCAGAGGGAAAAAAATTGTTGAAGCGGCTCTTCAGAATTTAGAATTTCAAACAAGTAAATATTAAAACAGTTATTCTGCATGAAAAATGTTCAATTTTCAACTTAAATGTTCAAAGTTTGAAGCAGTTCTTCATGAACACAAAAACGTTGACATTATATCGTTGTGTGAACATTGGCTGAAGCATCAAGAAATTAAATTTTATAATTTTAGTGAATTTGTCCTAGCAAATTATTATTGTAGAACAAGCATGAATAATGGCGGTGTTGCCATATATTTAAAAAATGGAATAAATTTCAAAACTATTCCTCAAATTGATGAACTTACTGTGGAGTTTCACTGCGAACTAGCCGCAGTAAAATTAACTGATTGTGTTACAACAATAGTATCATTATATAGATCACCTGCAGGAAATTTTGATGTTCCTATTAATGTGTTGCAGTCTGTACTAGATATATGTTGTAAAAAAACATCAAGGTTGATTATTACTGGTGACTTCAATATCGATTTTTTAAAGAATGATTTGAGGGTATTAATAAAGTTAATAGAGGTTGTTGTTGGCACTCGTTGAAACATTTTTAATAAATTTTAAATTAATTTAATTTTATTGATTTAACTATCACAAAATTAAACTCATTAAATTTTTCATTTAACATTTTTAGAAAGCCTACGTATACAGATATAGTCATACCAAATTCATCATTTCATTCAAATAACATAAAATTGGCAGCATTCAATAGCATGATCCATAGATTATTAAATATTCCTCTAAGTAGTGATAATTACAATAAAGAACTAGAAATAATTAAAACAATAGCAATAAACAATGGATATAATGAAAATAGCATTAACAAACTAGTTTATAAAAAACAAAAACAAAATATTTTAAAACAAATATATAATTCAAATAAGGTTGACACAGATCATACATTCAAAAAACTTCCATATGTAGGTAACACAAACATAAAAGTTGCAAATAAAATTAGAAACTTAAATATCAAACCAGCATTTTACAATAAATACACTCTAAAAAATATATTAGTTAACAATAAAATAAATAAAACTAAAGACAAACTTAACAAAAGCGGTGTTTACCAAATAAACTGCAATGATTGTGACTTCATTTATATAGGAAAAACCATTCGCAATTTTTATACAAGATTCTCAGAACATATGAGAGCTTGGAGATTAAGTAAAACTGAAAATTCAAATGTTGCTAAACACCTATTAAATAATAACCATTCGTGTACAATAGAAAATGTCAAAATTCTGCATTTAGAAAATACGTATCATAAACTTGGATTACTAGAAGAACTTGAAATTCAAAAAGCTATTAAACTTAGGAAAAACCTAATGAACGAGCAAATTACATTTAACAAATCACCCCTTCTACAGGTACTGTGAACGTAGATTCTAAATGCATAATTCCTAAGAATACCTCTGTGTTTAGATATAAATACACAACACTGTATATTACTTTTATCATTGTAAATTCTCCTGATGATGGCATAACAGCCGAAATACGTATAGAGAAAGAATTAAAATTATTTTGAAACATAACCGAGTGTTTTATTTATTAATTTAAGGGTATTAGTTCAGCCGCGTTTCAAATATAAAACCAGGAAGATGTCGTGCATTAAGAACAAAAAATTGAAAGTATTAGTGGAGAAATTTAAGAACAAAAACAATGGGAAAAAAAATCCTGCAGAATAACGCGACAACCAAGATTCGACCGGTAACTACGCCGTATCCGAATCTATATAAACCAAAGGCTGCAAACAACCCCACACGCCCACCGACGCCTGATCGAGAAATACCGTGGGAAGAATTAAATAAAATACTAGAAGAAAAATCTCGCAAACCGCTTATACGCATCTCTTCGAACGAGCTTATCCGGGCAGCCGACAAGAAAATAACGACCGATAAACCAATTAATACAAATATAAATAATTTACTTCAAAAGACGAAAAATCGGAGGACTGGACACCGGTGGCAAACACCGGAAGAATCAAAAACAAGAACGAAGTGAGATATGGAAACAAAAGCCGTTATCCGTTATAAAATAATTTTTTTTAAGTCGAACCATAATCGTTTACTTAACTTATATATATATATATATATATATATATATATATATATATATATATATATATATCACAGTAATGATGTATTTTATTATCTGTCATGTAATTTCCAAACTTAAAAATGGGAGGTGAAAGGTGAAGGTGGAATAGCCTAGGGCCTCTTTTCATCTAAATCCGGCCCTGTATATATAAACATATTTAGAGTAATCGGGTAACTAGTTTATTTTTTAATTCAATACTTTTTAAAATTTTTAATCGATTTTTCATTTAAAATAACATAATTGACGATTTATTTATTTTAGATTAGTTGCGTCAGATATTTCAGAAAATTACTTTGTGGTACAAGGACGAAGGACAGTTGATATCCGATACTTCTTTAATGAAATTATAAACTTTAAATACAGTGAACAGTTTAACTGTCAGAATAAATATTTAAAAATAATAAAAGAAAATGCTACCGGTTTAAAGTTCACATTCCTGACAAAATGTATAGTGTGCCAAACTAAAAAGTTTATTTATACTGATAACGATGAAAAACCAATGAATATTTATACTATCGTGGTCAATAGTATGATTGGAACGGATAGATCATTTGCACAATTGTATGAGGTCGCTAGTATATTAAATATACCAACAGAGTGATTTTTAATGTTTTCACATGTAAAAAACGATAAATTGATGACGCATTGTGATAAATGTTATGACGTAATCAAGCAAAGATGAAGAAGAAAATTTGGTATTTTTTTTTAGTAAATATTGAATTTGCCTGAGGGCAATTTGCTGGTCCGAAAGGTAGAATACGGAACCAGAAATTGTGGCAGGATTTAGATATCCTGTTAAACAAATACGACCCACGAAAGGATGTAGAAAAATGGCAAAAAGTGAGTATTTTAATTTTATTTATGATATTTATACAATCACGACAACTGATTATTACAAAGTAAGCGCCTTATTTTTTTTAGCCACACTATGGGTACTACTTTCAAAATATTTGGCCGTAATATGTTTCAAGACATTCTCTACACGATGGTGATAACAGATTTTCCTTGGACGAATTATTTCAAAATGGCGACTTTCAACTTTTTTTTAAAATGGGATGCCATAATTTTTGTTTTATTATTGAGATCCTAAAAACATTCTTTTTACGATAGTATTTTTCTTAAAAATTCATTTCTTTCCCTACCAAAAAGCAAACTAACATTTTAATCTAGTAGCGCATGAATGTTTTACACTCGATGTTATTTTTGTCAAAATATCAAGTAGCGATAGACAAACTAGTCGTCAAACTTCGAACAATGCAATTTAGTTGTCAGTGCTTGTTAATAACAATTGTATTATTGAAGATGATAATTATTAATTAGAAAATAATTGGATTGTAAAAACGTTATAATAATAATTATAATACGAAAAAAAATAATAATAATAAAAAAAAAAAAACCATGTGAAAATTAAAAAAATTAAATTCGAATATACAGTAAATAAAATGTATTAATTACAAAAAATATTCATATTTAAAAAATTCCGATACAGAATAAAAACAGTGACTAATTAATATATTTTTCCTCCACTTGTCGAATTTTTTTGCTTCAAGTTGCCAAATAATAAGCCAATGAATGATTAACTTGTGAAATTTTTGGGAAAAATCCAAGTATTAGAATATTACTTAACCGAGAAAATCTTAAACTGCAGGTTGTGCATGCACTAATTTTTGTAAGTGGCCAAATTTTTTAGTACCTTCCGTATATGTAAAAGCGCTTGGGCAAGTAGCTTGGGCGGGTAGAGTTTCTAAAGTGTTCCTAAACCTAGAAATAGTAGTGTTGCGGTCGCATGCGACGCCAATAATAGGTAGGTTACGAATAAAAACATTTATTTTTAATTTTTTATTTCAATATGAATTAATAAAAAAGTGTTAAATTAGGCTCTTGAAAACATTTGTTACGACAAAAAAACTTGTATTTGTTTATTTTTGAATTTAGAAATTTTTTTTAATTAGTCGTTATTTTCACGATGCAAATCATGTTTATTTTGTAGTTTATTTTGTTTGAAGAATAAATGTTTTAATGGTATACCTTACTTAAAAATGTGATATACTTCTCTGATGGGGCTCCAGCGCAATATCAAAATAAGTAAGATATTCAAAATAATAAAAATCTATCTTGTTGTTGTAATATGATTAATATATTACAACAATATGATTTTAATATTTAATACATTTTTTTGATTAGATTTGTAGGAACAACTTCGCAAACATGTGTTTGAACGAAGCAGATTTTGGCATAAAATTGAACTCTTGGAATTTCTTCGTAACCAATCATGGCAAGAGTTCATGTGATGGCATTGGAGGAACTGTGAAGCGCAAAGTCACTCGCCAAAATTTTCAACACACAGCTGGTCATCAAATTTTGACACCTTTGCAATTCCACAAATACATCGATAAAGAATTACAAAGTATAAGGTAATACTTGACAACATAATCATCTGAAAGCCTAAAATATCTCGTTTACGCTAAGAGTACAATTTGTCAATAGGTCGATTTAGATTACCAAAGAGGAGGAGGAAATAGAGCAGCATCAAGAAGAGGTATCTACAAGATTTGCATCTACAAAACCTTTGCCTGGTACGCAGAAGTACCACAGTTTCATACCAGTTTATAAGCAAAATATTTCTGCCAAACGATATTCCGACGAAAACGCCTCTAAAGTATTTCGAATCATTACCTAATTGTAACAGATTGATATTAAGAATGTTATTGAATAGTTAAATTATAAATAAATAAATAATAACAATAAATTATTCTAACCAAACATATTGTTAAATTATAATGATATCATTGACATTCAAGTTCACTTGATAATTACTATAATACGCATTTCTAAAATAGTTTAATAATATTGATATTTATTGTGACCATAATGAGCTTTAAACTTGAAGCAAACTGCATGAAATGTAAATGTAGACATTGGGGACAAAAAAATCATATCTCGGACAAAACTCAAAATAGCAAGATGAAACTTTGACGAAAAGGAAGCTCTATTGACGCAGAATATGTGGTATAAATGAAAAAAATATTAAAAAGTCGCTTTTTGAGAAAAAACTTTGTAAAGTTTGCTGTTTTTACGGAAAACCCCGGTTTTTCCAATTTTCAAACCGTAATAGTCGTATCTTAAATAGCTTCAAAATGGGAATAAGTATCTATCTATTTTACTTAGGTCATCATACCATAAGTTAGTATGTAAAATTAAATGTATTACTGCAGACCTTATTTTTCTTAAAAAATGCAAAAAATTTAACGTTTTTCCTAAGTTTATGAAAATTCAAATAAGTCCAAATTGTAGAAATTTGAACAGAATTTCAAATCTAGCAAAAAAAAGTTGGTTAAAATCAGAAATTAATTATTTTTATACCAAAAGAAGTTCATTAGAAATTGAATTATATGAGCTTCACTTAAAATTAACAAAAAAATCTTAGTAATTTAGAATTTGAATTTTGGCTAATTAAACAAAGAGAAAAAATTTTGAAATAAATAATTTTAGATTCCGTAACAAACTTACAAAATTAAACAAAAAATTTAATTATTTACTTCCCCGTAAATCAGTAAAATCTAAACCGGTAGTTTCAAATATAATAATAAACCAATCGTCTTTATCATTTACAGATAAAGAAAATAATATTTTGAATAAATATTTTGAAAAATAATAAATAAATATTGTTTACCAGACAATACATTACCCATAATTGACACTATAGCGGGAATTGAAAGTTCCATTAAATATTTCAATGATACCACCAAAGAATTCGTTAGAAATGCATGTAAAATACAACTAGAAAATAATATTTCCTTAAGTAATTTGAAACAAAAATTTTCAGAACATAGTATTATAAAGCAATTAAAAAGAAAAAACTGTTATTATTTAAAAGCGGACAAAGGCAATAATATTGTAATTTTAGATAAAGTAGAATATAAATCCCGAGTTGATTTTCCGACTCACCAGTGATCTTCGACAAGTGCTTAAGTGTTCATGTACTTTAGATCACAGGTAAGATTTTTGTAAATGTATTTGCTACTGAAGATGGAAGCTTAGCTTCCGAAATACGTATTTAGCTTTATTTTAATTTAAGTGTGGTTTTGGGATTTTTTATAATATTTTTATTTTTATTTAGGTCATTCTGAAGATTTTAAACGAGAAGTGGACCCAATAGTTGGCTACTGCTTTTCTCAACAATTTAACTCATTTTTAGAACCCTTATTCTTGCCAAGAGTTGATCTGAATGAAATAAACGAGTAGGCCATTCGAAAGACTGTACTTTTTAGGCTTCACTGGTCAAAGAATCATGCCAATCGATTAAAAAACAAAAAAGTTAAGCATTTTTTTTCAAAAATTGTTTTCATTATGCAAATGTTGTTCGAAAAATAGGTCTTTTGGGGGAACATTCTATTATATGAAAGTTTATTTTAGAAAAAGTTTCAGCCAAATCGGTGATATGGCTGCGCCCCGGTTTGGCTGTCCCTGGCTGGAATGACCTATATGTATACATATATATATATATATATATATATATATATATATATATATATATACAATTAAAAAAATAATTTTTTGTAAAACATATGTCACCTGATGGTGGCCTAAGGAGCCGAAATGTACATAGTATATTAAACATATAAATATAAAAATTAATTTGAAACAAAAAACCATGAGTTTTGTGTTTAGTTTTATTATTAAATTAATTTTCTTGATCTTACACTAATAAAAACAACACCCAAAATAGCTTATAAAATTTTCGGTAAATAAATAACCACAGATTCCATCATAAACGCTAAATCAAATCATCCTACATAATATAAAACTGGCAGCATTTATAAGCATGCTATACAAGTTTGAAAAAACAGCATTAAATAAAATTTAATTACAAATCCAAATATAACGTAATAACACAAATAACAAGAAACAACGGTTACTATATAAAAACTATACATAAGATACACAACAAAATCGAACATAACTAAAGGCCGTTTGACACGTAGCAAATTTTTTTTATAAAATAATGTAAAAAAATATGTTCAGCAAAATGCACAAAAAAATAAATCGTTGCATACAGCAAAATCCATACAGAAAAATGTTCACAAAAGTCAACAAAATAAACAGAGCCGGATATATGGGGGAGCAAAGTGTGCACTGCACACGGTCCCGCGGTTAGGCCAGCCCCACGCTAGCGTGACTTTTCCACGATAAGGAAATAATTACCTTACAGACGCGTGCCGACACAGAAACTAAAATACGTTCATGGGCGAGTTCAAATTTAATAATAGGGGAAGTCGTCATTTTGTTTTCAGTTTGAGTAATAGAACATGTAGCACGTGCTTATGTAAGTTAATATTTTCCGGTTTATTAGTACAAGCGATTCGCGCAGATCTCTGTTTATTGTGCGCGTACTGCTGACACGGGACCACCATAGTAATAGTATTCGACGTGACTTTGTGCGACAAATAATCTCTCTTGGTAGGTAAGTAATATTTAACTAATAGTTTCGTCTAGATTTAGTTTTTGTCAAAAAACTTATAGAAAATGACGAGCAGAGATAGAGATCAAGGAAGAAAATATGTTGGCGGGGCTGAAAAAGAAAGAAAGAGAAAATCTAAGGAAGAATTTATTAGTAGCCTAAAAGGATCTATGACTAAGTATTTGAAAAAAGAGTACATACAAAAGCCGGAGAAGGACTCCGAAAATGAGAAGACTTTAAATGTATCAAAAGAAAAATCTGACGATTTACCTGAATGCGACGCTCAAGTTCTCGTAAATTGCACAATGACAAATGCATTACAATCTACAGATGTACCACCACATATTGATACCGCAGATCCTGTTGTCCATGACGATATGAAAAACGAAAAAGAAGATTCCAACACAAATTGAGATCTTCCTCACATGCAAGATCCAGGTCTCTGGCCCGCAAAATTGAACTCAGGATACAGAAATTATTTACTGGAGAAAAGTGTAGTTCAAACAACTTTAAAGACTTATCCAAAAGATGAATCAAATAAAAGTTTTTCTAATGTTTATTACAAAAAAAAATGGATAATGGTAAAATCATGGATCGAGAGTGGCTTGTTTACTCAAAAACTATAAATGTAATTTTTAGTTTTCCATGCAATATTTTACTTTGGAAGCTACAGGTCAGCTTGGAAATGAAGGAATAAATGACTAGCAACATGCTAGTTCCCGGTTGAAAAAACATGAAACCTCCAACAGTCATTTTAAAGCAATCGGCCTTTGGCATGAAGCAAGAACACGAATTTTGAAAAAATCCTCCGTAAATAAACAAAGTCAGGAAATGTATTTAGCGGAGAAACAAAAATGGCGAAATATTCTAGATAGAATCATATCTATAATAAAATACTTAGCAGAACATAATTTGGCACGAAGGGGTTCGTCTGACCAATTATTTTCGGAAAACCACCGCAATTTTTTAGGCCTTGTTAAACTTTTGGCAAAGTACGATCCTATTCTTAAGGAACATATCGATACAGCAGTAACAACTAAACATAGAAAACACCATTATCTAAGTAAAACTATACAGAACGAAATAATTTCTTTAATGGGCAACAGAATTATTCACTCAATAACTGAAAGAGTTCAAGCTTCAAAATATTATTCGGTGATTTTGGATTGTACTCCTGACTTGTCTCATGAAGAACAGCTGTCATGCATTTTACGATATGTTTACGTATCAGATGATAACGTCGTGGTCGAAATACATGAAAGTTTTGCTGGATTTTTAATTGTAAAAGATTGTACTGGGGCTGGTTTAGCTGATACATTAGTATCACACTTAAAACATTTGGGTCTTAAACTATCCGATTGCAGAGGCCAAGCTTTCGACAATGGGGCAAATATGAAGGGTTTTAAGTCTGGAGTGCAGGCTCAAATAATTAAACAAAATCCACGAGCTTTTTTTACACCTTGTGGATATCATAATTTAAACCTTTTGCTGGGGGATACTGCGCATGCGTCACCTAAAGCATTTACCTATTTTGGAATTGTTCAACGTATTTATACGTTTCTTTCTCGTTGGGAATGTCGCGTCGAAAGTATTAAGGCAATTAAATTTCAAATTAAAGAAATTTTCAGGTATTTGAAGAAATTAAAAAAGATTCTAAAGATTATAAAAGTGTGAGTGAAGCGAATTCTTTACTAAAAAAATAGGTTCTTTTTATTTTATTCTTTCTGATGTAATACGGTATGAGATGTTAGTTGAAGTAAACAGAGTAAACAAAATTATGCAACAAAGGGATATGCAAATGGATGTAGCTCTATCACATTTGGACAATCTCAATAAAATGTTAAAACATTTTAGAAATACTGGATATGAATCTAGCTTGAAATTGGCGAAGAAGATTGCTGCGGAAAATGGAATAGAACCTTTATTTCAAAAAAAAAAGATTCTTGAAAGTAAAAAGACAATTTAAATATGAAAGCATGGATGAGGGTATATATGATGAAGATAAATATCGTGTAGATTATTTTCTTTTAATAGTGGATCGTGCAATCGAATCCTTTAACCAAAGATTTGAATTATTTGAAACTCATCGGTCATCATTTAGATTTTTATATAATTTTAAAAATCTTTGTGCAATTTCGAATGAAGATTTATTAAAAAACTGTATGGACCTTCACACAATATTAAAAGATGACAATAGTTGTAATATAGATGGTGGTAAGCTCTATGAAGAACTAAAATCATTAATTACAATAGTTTAAGATAAATGCAAGTCTTTGTTGAATAATCTAGAGCAGGCCTGCACAACATACGGCCCGCGGGCCGCTTGCGACCCGCCAGCACTCAAACGGCGGCCCACGAAGCCATTTGGGTAGTGCAAACTCGGTTTGTTCGTTTTGCCTACGCTGAACTACACTGAAATCCACAGTGCCATATAAAAGCAATAGCTTGGTGAATTTAGTGTAACTCAGTATAGGCAAACGAACAGACCTACTTTAAAAGCATCTATTTAAAATAGTGGTCAATGGTGGGAAAACGCAGGCGAGCGCGCTGGGAAGTTCGCCAATCCGTGGTCCACGCGACGCCAGCCCCGATCTACCCCGAATGCTATCGAGAATCCAGACTTCTAACGAAAACACACGAGTGCTAACATGCAAGCTGATATCGTAGGCTACGGCTTAGTTGAGCGTAATCAGGGGGCTGACAATTAAATGGAGGGTCAGGGAACAGAGTTTTAGTTCTGTATCGCGTTACTTGAGGTGCTGTTTAAAAATTTCCCCCTCTCTTCATTTTCATTTCCCACCACTTTCTACATCATGTTGATTTTAGTTACTACACGTGCATAAATACGTATTTCAAAACTTTTATATTTTAAATATTGTTTAAAATATTAATTAAAAAATAATTGATACGGCATTTTAAAATACCGTTAAGTTATGCGAGAGACGAGTTAATTGATATGCTCCTAATATTTGGAAAAGCAGATAAAGGTCCTTATGAAGCAGCCAGATTGTACAGAAATAAATATCCAAACAGAAGGCACCCTGAACATCGAACATTTACTAAATTATCGGAGAGAACGCGTGAAACGGAAACTGTGGATTATAAGAAACCGGTACATGTAAACCCACCTGCTTGCAATGAAGACAACGAAAACCAGGAAATGTAACTTTATTGAAAATCCCCATGGCAGTACTAGGGAGATTGCAAATTTGGTTGGAATATCGTATAGTTCGGTCTGGAGGATTAACCGAATTAACCGAAAATGATTTTCTATTAAGAATTTTAATTTTGCACAATGGGGTTTGCAACAGATAGGACAAAATAGAATCTTTTTTAACAACCTTTTATTTTCGGTCGAAGCAAGTTTTCGAAATGATTCTGTTGTTGTAAGACATAACATGCATTACTACGATAATGTAAATCCACACAGGACGACGTTGTCAACATCGATGGAGTTTAACCCTTAATTAGTCGCATGGGGTCAAAGCAATTTCGCATTAAAAAATAAAGCATTTGCTGCTTCTCGAATTTCCCCGTGCCCCCGCTAGCTTCATAACCCGCGTCGAAGTTTGTATTCCAATAGCGACCAAGTCACGGAAGTGGAAGGACGCGTCGCTGCGCTCTTGAGCGGTGACCCCGTGCGAGTAATTACGTAACTTTTTTGAAAGAGGTGAGTTGTTTATTTTATGTATTTTTTTTGTGTATTATTAATTCGATTTGTATTATTATATGTCCAGTGTATAAATTTATTTTATAAATATGTTTTATACAGTTTGATAAAATGAAATTATACAAAAATTACGTTTTATTGTAAGTATTGTATCTTTTTCCAGAATTAGTCATGGATAGAAGAGAACAGCAAATTGCGCAATGGTTGGTAGAAGCTTCTGATGAAGAACAAGTTGGAGGGTCAGATTCTGAGTCGGAGTTAGACGAGATAACACAAAGTGATCACGATAGTGCTAGTGAAATCGACCAATCGTCCGCACAATCAAGTGAATCGTCTGACAACGAAGAAGACGTCTCTGCAAGGCCGTATGACAATTTCTATTTTACCAGACATAATGGGAGAAATGGTCCTAAACAAAAATGGTCAAAGTCCCCACCGTCAAGCGCCGTAAGAACACGAGCCCATAATATAATTTTACACTTACCAGGTGTCAAGTCAGCAGCTAAATCAGCAAAGACTGCTTTGGAATGTTTTAGTTTATTTTTTTCTGATGACATTTTCAGTTTGCTTGTAACATGTACAAATCAATATATCGGGGAAGTCAAAAACAAGTTTCATAGAGAACGTGACGCAAAAGATACAGACGTTGAAGAAATAAAAGCATTTCTGGGTTTGTTGATTATGTCTGGAGTGTTGAGAGCCTCACATCTTAATTTCAAAGATCTTTGGGCCACCGATGGAACTGGTGTGGAAATGTTTCGTCTGACAATGAGCTATCAACGTTTTTTATTTTTATTGAGATGCCTAAGATTTGACGACAAAACAACCCGAGCTGAACGTTTGCAAATTGATAACTTAGCAGCTATACGTGAGATCTGCGACATGCTGCTAGCAAAATTTCAAGAAGCCTATTCGCCTGGTGAAAATGTTACGATAGATGAGCAATTGATTGGGTTCCGTGGCCGGTTCAAAGGCAAAGTTTACATGCCAAGCAAACCAAATAAATATGGTATAAAAAACCAAGCATTAGTAGACTCCAAAACATTTTATTTGCTGGCCTTTGAGGTTTATTCTGGCAAACAGCCTGTGGGTCCTTACCAAGTCTCAAACAGCCCAAATGACATAGTAAAACGTCTTGTAGAGCCGATAAAAGGAAGTAACCGTAATGTTACCACAGACAATTGGTATACGAGCGTAAAACTTGCAAATGAATTATTTAATCCACCCTACAAGCTCACCTTAGTTGGAACACTCAAGAAAAACAAACCCGATATACCTCAGGATTTTTTGCCAAACAAAAATAGAACTCAATTCAGCTCTCTTTTCGGTTTTCAAAAGACAATGACTATGGTTTCGTATGTTCCAAAACCGAATAAAGCGATTGTGTTGCTATCTTCCACGCACCATGCAGCTCATATCGACCCAGCTTCAAGTGACCAGCGGAAGCCTGAAATAATAATGTATTACAACAGCACCAAAGGAGGAGTGGACACCAATGATCACTTGTGTGGTACATACAGCGTAGGATGGCGAACCAAACGATGGCCGTTAGCCATTTTTTTCCATCTTATAAATGTTTCAGGCATAAATGCACTCGTTGTACATCGAGCAAATACCAACAAATCACGTACTCAAGAAAGGCGTCATTTTTTGCGACAATTGTCTGTTAAACTTGTTCAAAATCACCAGAAACGACGAATTGAAGTCAGTGCAACTCCTAACATTGTAAAAAAAACGGCTTTTGGAAGTGCATGAGTTGGAAAACCGCGTCCCACCAACAACTGCAAAACGTGGGCGTTGCAACAATTGCCCGCGAAAAAACGATCGAAAAGTACCAACAAAATGCACAAAATGCGCAAAATTTGTGTGCAATGATCACTCTCAAGTATACTGTCAACAGTGTAATAAAAGTGATTCGGAGAATTCCTAAAAATATTCTAAAATTTTGACTTTGATCTTAGTATAAGTACAAATTGTTAATTTTTGATAATTATTTTAATTTAGCTTGTTTTTGTTTAATTACATATTTAGTTTATGTTATTCCTTTTAAATATAATAGAATTAATAAAGCACTTTATTAATAAACAAGTTTTATTTACTTATATATTTAATAAATAATATAAATTATTCCTACAATTTGGGGTCACCTGTGACCCCATGCGAGCAGTTATGTAATTTTCTTCGTGCGAGTAATTAAGGGTTAAACGTGTGGTGTGGAATTATAGGACAGCACATTGTCTGGCCAATATTTATTAATAGATTAAATGGAGAGAATTACCTAAATTTATTAGAAAATGAAATTCAAAATCATCTAAATGAACTCCCACAAAATATCAGAAATAATTTGTGGTGGCAGCAAGATAGCGCTCCAGCACATTATGCCCTTTCAGTTAGGGAGTTTTTAAATAATCGATACGAGAACCGTTGGATTGGTCGTGAAGGAGACTAGTTGGTTGGCCACCTAGGCCACCTGATATGACACCACTGGACTTTTTCTCTGGAGGTATGTAAAATCCCAGGTGTACATCGTTGAACCAACAACTTTTGAAAATATGCAAGAGAGAATTCGTACTTGCATAAACGAAATTTCTCCGGAAATTATCCTTCGATGAATTAGCTCCATTGGACGACGTTTCAATTTATGTATTGAAAAAGAAGGAAAACATTTCGAGCATTTTTGTAAATACCTAATTTTTATTTGATGTAAATTTTTAATTTTGTGTTTCACAAAGTAGAAAATAAAGTTTAATTGTTTCTTTTGTGTCTACCGGTACTTGATATTTGGAAAAAAATAATATCGAGTATAAAACATTCATGCGCTACTAGATTAAAATGCTAGTTTGCTTTTTGATTAGGAAAAAATAAATTTTTAAGAAAAACAAAATACTATCGTAAAAAGAATGTTTTTAAGATCTCAATAATGAAAAATTATTATGGCATCCCATTTAAAAAACAAAAAAGTTGAGTCGCCATTTTGAAATAATTCGTCCGTTTTTTTTTTCTTTTTTTTTTAATACAAATATATGTAAATGACATGTGTTGCAAAAGGGTATAAGCCGTATAACAACACGCAAAATTAGTTTAAAATCTCTGTTAACATTTATGTACCAAAAAACATTAAACATTTTTTGAGAAGAAGTGACACAAACTGTTCACTCGAAACACAAACAAGAACCAACAACAGACAAATCTCTTCAAGTAATAGAGCAAATTATATTTTAGAAAGTTCTAATATGTTTTTCAAAAAACTAAATCATATTTAATTCAACAACGTTGACGAAAAACTAATTTGTATAATTATATTAGTAGTGCTAGTATTTCTGAGTATAGCGAAAATATTTCGTTTAATGAGACGAGAAAATAATGTTTCTTATACACAAAGTGTATCTGTCCCTCTTAATGTTATTTTATTTAGTAAAGAACAAGTAGATATATTAAAATGTATCATTTCTAAAAACAATTACTGAATTTTAAATTTTGACGCAGCAACTGGTTCAATAGTCAGAGCACCAGCAAGTGAAAATAAAAAAAAGAGTTCATTATTATAGTGGTGTAGTCCAATTAGAAAATCAAATTATATGCTCTTTATTGTTAAATAATTATATAATTAGTACTCAATATGATCATGTATCAATTTATTGGTAACTGATTAACAAAATTTAAGTATTTTGCTATACAAGAACGAATCAAACGACCACCATTTAAGTTAGTTGTTACTGATATCCATTTTGAAATTATAAAATTTTGGTCGGACTATTGTGATTTAAAAAGTTACTTAAATTCGTGTTTTTTATGTAACTGCGAAGACAGAAAATAAACCAGCTTACGAAAATTGCTTTCCAATAATTATTATGTTATGCATATTTCATGAAAATAGTGTGTAATAATATCAATAAATTATTAGACAAAATATTTAAAAATCTGTTTTAGATGCTCTTCTTATAATTGAAACAGACTTAACGCAAAAACCGAAGACTCGTGCTGAAGCTAGAAGTCTCATACACAAATTGGAACGACTTCAGACAACTGTAGGGATTTGTTTTAAATCGTTTAATTAAATCAAACAAACAGATGCAAAGACTTGACATTGATCTCAATTCTGTAATCGGAAAATATGACTCTCTCATTAAACTTTTTAAATCAAATCGAGACAACTTCGAGTATTTCGAGGAAAAATCTACGAAACTGTCAACTGTTGAATCGTACGAAGCTGAAACGGTCATCGTGGTAGTCAGGTGGTAGTCTAGACTACCACCTGACTACCACGATGACACGACGTAATATTACTTTTTCTTCAATATAATAAAAAAACTTCAAAATTACATTACATTTATTCCAAATTTTACATTGAAATATAGTATATAAATAATAAGGAGGCTTGATAATGGCTATATAGCCGAAATTAATCGCCAAATATAAAAATAATTTTTTCAAAAATATATTGGTTTTTCTTTTTCCAAATTTCATAAAAACAAGTCCAATATAAAATGGAGATATTCATCAAAAAATTCATCAAAAAATCTTCAAATAAAATTTACATACTTTTTAATGGTCTATCTGAATCTGCATTTCCATTTAAGATTTCAAAGTTGCCCCCCGTTCCCGCCCCAGGGAATCCGTGGGGGGGGGCAAAGGTTCCTGCATCAGATGTCCCCCTCGAAACCATTTACTTTTCACCCGAAACATTTTTTGTCCGATGCACGATTTTAAAGTTATTACAAGTGGCGGATTAAAATGGGACACCCAGTATATATATATATATATATATATATATATATATATATGCATAAAAAGTACATTCATAATTACAAAAAAAAAATTTGATATGTTCTTAACCTTTAAAATACGGCCGTTTCGCTTTCGGAACGGCATCGGCAGTATTATTAGTATCAAAATCTAACGAATTGAAATGTTTACACAAAATTTTTATACCATATTCTAAAAGTTAAAATATTGTTCTGGTTGATTGTAGCTTGATATAAGAGAGCGATTGGAATGAGCAAAGGCAGTAAATAGTGAACATTCAGCGAGGCTCGCTCAAGCTAACATACTGTCATAAATAAATATTAGTGTGCGCAGCTGTGTTACAAATAAATACATACGAATAATAATAGTATAAAAAAGTTATATACAATATTAATTGATTATTTGTTATATTTTCACATATAGTTTTTGTATATTATTTTGTATTATTAACTTTATATTTATTATTATTAATAAACAATTTATTTTATTATTTACTCATCATCGTTTAAATAAAGTTTTATTTATTATCGAACCTGAAAAACATTACAATATGTTTATAATTCGATTAAAAACTATTCACAAAATTAAACACATTTTAAGTCAAAATAATCGCAAATTTTTTTTTAAATAGTTGATTAAAATGAACATATTTTTCCATAACAAAAAAAAAACAATTTTTATAGTAAAAATCAAAAATCAAATATTTGTTCTGTTCTATTCTATCTGAAGTATTCAAACACAATATATGACAAAAGTGTAAGGAGTATTGTAATATATGTCAGTAATATATTAAATTTGCCTAGTAATTCCATTTATTGACAATGGTGTCCAGTTGTCCACGATGTTAATGATTTCTTGTATATCACCATTCTTCACCTATAAATAATATAAACAATATTATAATACAACTTTTTATGATAATTCTATTGTATAGTGAATCCTCGATGTACAGTTTCAAATAAAAGCAATTTTACTATAAATAGAAGGCCCTATTATTAACATTAGCTTATTTAAATAAGTAAATAAATATAATTATATATACATATATATATATATATATATATATATATATGTTCGTTCGTTAAGTTCGTATGGGCGTTTAACATGCAAATTCGATAATTTGCGATATACTTCTTTCTCAAGTTAAATTTGGAGAAATACTTAAAATATTTTTTGATAGACAATAAAAAGTTCTACAATTTGGTTTTAGTTATAATTTGCTAGCATGTGCCGTTTGGGCGCTAGAATTTTTTTTTTTTAGATTTCTTGGTTTTTATTTTTTTTCTCAAAAACTATGAGGTCAAGGAAAATAAGCATGATATGGAAAAATGCGGAATAATAAGTACGATAATTGAGTGAAGAAACCGTTATTCTACGATGCATCGTTTAGTAGAAAAAAATTAAAAACTGAATTTTTGAAAATTTGACAAATTATTGAAAATAAAAAATTAAAATGCAAAAAATATTAATTTTCAATAATTTTTCCTGCCAAACCAGAATGAGTTAGAAGAAAAAGTTACTTAGTTATGTGTACCTAATTTTTTCTCTATTTTACTTAATTTTTTCAGATTTTTTTGAGCAAATTTTGAAAAAATCCCAAGGGTTAAATATCTCGAAAAATAGTGACTTTATCGTTACGAAGGAAAAGTATGTTTTTTACACAGAAAATATTGGAGAATCAAAAAATTGTGCTAAAATGACAATGCCGCCAGTGGCGTAGAATTTAGAAGGGGTCAACCTCTCGCTTGTCCCTGTTGTACGCCACTGACAGTAACTAGAAACTTTTATTTAACCCTTTCAGGCCTAGAAGTATTTCCAAGGAAACACAAATAAAAAAATTTTTTTTCATGTTATTTTATATTTTCTATGAATGTAATTTTTTTCATAAAAAATATATTACGTAAATTATCACAGTAAAATTATAAAATGTTGTTATTTTACTGTTAAAAGCTATATCAGATTGGCGCTGAAATATACTATACAAATGCAACACCAATTCAAACAAGTTTACGATAGATAACAATCTTAAAAATAAAAATTTTTGTAGTCATGTTTTGTTTTGCAAATTTCAAATAATAAGTTTTCAGTTATAAATATCGGTTTTTTTTTTAATATTTTACTTAATATGTCCGTTAACATATTTTAATTTCATCATTATTTATTATTTTATCTTATTGACAATTAATTTATATTTTAAATTACATGTTTTAATGTGACGATTCTGACATCAAAAATAAAAAAAATTTTAACTTCAATGACAACTTTTGGCTAATTATTTTAAATTATCGAACAAAATTTTAATTCGAAAGCTTATTCGTTGAAACTGTGTAGTATATTAGTTCTGTTTGTTATTATTTATTATTTTATTTATTTGTTAAAAAGTGTGTGTCGATCATCGATGAATTTTAAGAATACTATATATGTTTTACCCATTAAAATTTTATACTCAATTTAATCATTTATTCATCCATGTAAGTTTTTATCAACTGTTTTTTTATTTTCATTATGTAGTTATTATTCAAATTTGTACATGCTCATTATTATTATTTAGTGTTCTCCCTGAAGAAGCCAACAATTTTGGAGGCGAAATATTGGAATTAACAATAAATTGAATAAATGTAATCTGATTTTTATTCAATATATTACCGCACATCCGTTATCCTTAACGCATATATATCATTACGGTAGTGAAAAAATTAAAACTATATATATATATATATATATATATATATATATATATATATATATATATATATAGGGTGATTTATGATGTCGGGGAAAAACTACACCGGATGATTCCTATGAGTAATCAAAATAAAAAACTTCAAATAAACATATGTCCGAAAATGCTTTCTAACCGAACTGTCTCTGTTAGAAGTTTATTACATGTAACATCAATCGCGTTAGCCTTATTTATTATACCAAAAAAAAAAAAAGTAGTCATAAACTTCTGAATAATTGTAAAATTACTGATTGATTTTATAACATTTTGTTTAAGCACTAGTAAACCAATTTACTATTTTATAAATTTTTGTACACACATAAATAAATATTTAATAAACAATTTACAATAATTAAAAATCGAAGACAAATTTTGTCATAACTAGTAAATTGATTTACTAGTGTTTAAACAAAATGTCATACGGTGTAGTTTTTCCCCGACGTCATAAATCACCCTGTATATATACTTCATATTAAATTAATAAAAATCTATAATCATCCCATTTGAAAATGCCTACCAAATTTTTTAATTTAATGCTTGTCATTTTTATCTGTTTACCAAACCTAAGTTGCACAATTTGATAAAGGGGGTAGCAGGATAAGCATAGGGAATAGGCCCTAGACGAATTTTGACTTGCCGTAGCTTTTGACCCCTTAAAAACTAGTAAAAAAACAAGCTTCAAATGCTTTTCAAATTTCTAGTCCGTAACTATAACCTCAAAACGGAAAACCGGTTTCTTTTATATATTACGAAAAACAATCAACCATAATATAATTATAATCGATTATTAGGCAATAGTATTAAACAGTTAACTTTAAATTACAATAACGGTGGACAATCCAACGATTTTTGCTCCGGCCAGCTTACTCGCGGAGTGGGGGAAAATCAGGAGAGTGATAAATTCGATTGTTATCAGCTAAAATTTGGACGGCAGGTATTTTATTTTAGTACATTCTCATATTGATTAAAATATCAAATAAACGCGAGATGTCCGTAACAAAGAATATACCACGAATTCTGTGATACACCATTCGATAAATAAAACTCGAGAGTAGATTAACAATGTAAATATATTGCAATAATTAGCATAATATAAAAAAAAGAAACAAACAAACAATAATTGCAATAGATCTTAACCTAATGAAGATGAGTGATAATGAATGAAATGATCTTAAAACTAATAACAAATAATACTTTTGCCGCCAAAAACGAATTTATATGGGAGGCGACCTTGAATTTAATACACAGTGTCGTACGTATAATTTTTACTCTAGCTTTTCGCTCAAGTTCGGTAACAAATATCATATGCACGTACGATAGTTTCACGCTAGTGATAAACAATAATATTAGCCAACGTAAATAGCTACAACAGTTCGAATTAACGATATTTATCTCAAAACTTTAGTTACAGTAAAACGGTATTGATCCGCCATTGGAAATCTTACACGAACCGGAACGCTACTGCGCGCAAACTCAAGTTAGTTGGTTGCGCGTTGAAAGTGTGCGTACTATGAATACGTCACTACCGGAATACGAATTCAAAATGAAAGCTAATTGATCAAATGAAATAAATGTTTATTGTACTCATCTGTCGATATTAGCACTAATAAAGATGTTGTAGATGATAATACTCCGATACTGGGCTGATTTCCTAATTGGACGCGTACAGTTGATGAGGACGATGACGACACGTGATTATGGGGGGGTCACAATCACAATATGTGGCGACACACACACACACACACACACACACACACACACACAAACGACACTAAATTGGACAAATTCACGACACTACGCAATTTATACTGGATTCCCGTAAACCGGGTTACTTGTGAAAGAACCACGCCAAGATTAAACAATTCGATAAAAGCTTTTCACAATCTTCGCGGTACACGTGCTCTTACAAAATCATCCGCATGGAGTAAATTCGGCCTGAGTGCACGCGAAATTCATCAACGTTACTGATAAACGCAATAATTACACTCAATAACCACGAAAATTAACACGATACCGCGAATTGCAATAGTATCTTAGAACATTTTACAAAACGAGCAACTATGTCCGTCTCCGACAACGGACGAGAACCGACCACCCTTCTTTCTTTCTTTTAAAACTCGTAAAAGAAACGAAGAAACTAAACTAAACTTGTGATTACCAAAACTACGATTTACAACGGGAGTAATTAAGTTGTTTATCAAAATTTTGCGTCAAATACAGAAAAATATGTGACAAATCAACTCCTTTTAATCGAATTATTAGTAACAGTATAATATTCTACAGACTTTAAAATATACGTACAATTATTTTCAAGAGTATTTTACCCGTTTTGACAGTTTTTAAAACAAAACAAAATTTTTTTAAATACCACATTTTTCGTATAACAGTCATGTTTTCTAGGGTTGCATTTGATGTAAAAAAAAGTCGCAAATAAAAAATGTAGCCCTTTTTATGAGGAACACGAACGTCTAAACCGCGTTTGAATATCTTGATCCTATAAGGCGACAAACGAATTTAAGTAAAGCTTTGCATATACCTGTATATGTGTATATGCAACTTGTATATGAACCAAAAGTCCCGGAACGGTCAAATATCTCGAAAAATATACTTCCGATCGACAAAATAAACAAGATTACAAGTATATGGGTAAACCCATATATAGACCACTTTGACCTTATCACATAAATGATAAGAAATAAGAATAAAAAAAATTTTCACCGAAAGTTGGCAACATTGTATTTTACTAATATATGTGTAATAATATTATAGGCGCTAAGGGTATCTTCTGTAAAAATTTCATTAAAATCGGATAAATAATGCGGGCATAACAAATTTTTAGAAAATTATTATTTTTTTTTTTCGGAAAGTTGGCAACATCGTATTTTAATAAAATTATAATTTATGTGGGCACTAGGAGAAACTTTTCTAAAAATTTGATCAAAATCGGATAAATAATGTAGCCACAGTGAATTTTTTTAAATTTTTGTAATTTTTTCTCGATAAGTTGGCAACACTGTATTTTCTTAAAATTGCATAATTTATGCGGGCACCAGGAGAATCTTTAGTGAAAATTTGGTTAAACTTGGTTAAATAACGTGGTAATAAAATTTTTTTTAAAATTTATTATCTAATTTATATGAAAATTTGAACAAAATCGGTTAAACAACATGGCCGTAATAAATTTTATAAAATTTTAGTAATTTTTTTCTCAAAAAGTTGGCAACACTGTATTTTAATAAAATTACGAAATTTATGTGGGCACTAGAGAAATCTTTCCTGAAAATTTGAACAAAATCGGATAAATAATGTAGCCACAATAAATTTTTAAAAACTTTAGTAATTTTTTTTCTCGGAAAGTTGGCATTACTGGAAAAAACCAAAACCACATAACCATCTTAGACATTAGACAAATTTATCCTGAAAATTTCATTAAAATCGGTTGAACCGTCTAAGAGGAGTTGCAGCCACAAAATTTTGACTTACGGCCGAGCGAGCTGACGACGCACATCCATACACCCACATAAACTAAGTTCAGTTTCGTCATTTAGTGGCTATATGAAGGATTTCTATACAATTTTATTTTTTTTGAAAATGTTACGGACACCGTATCAAACGCTATACCACTTTTTCCTTGCAGCCAAAGTGGTAAAAACACGTGTTTAATCTTTTTCAAAAAGCTATCCACTGATACCCCACTCGACATTCAAACGCAGTTTAGACGTTTGAAAAGGGCTGCATTTTGTATTTGCGATATTTTTTTACATCAAATACAATCCTAAGAAACACGACTTTTATACGAAAAATATGGTATTTTAAAAAATTAGTTTGTTTTAAAAAATTCTGTAAGGGTCCAACGGGTATAATACTCTTGCAAATAATTGTAACGTATACTCTAAAGTCTGTAAAATATTATACTGTTACTAATAATTCGGTTAAAGCGAGCTAACTACATGAAAAAACATTTTTTCACAATTACTAATATTGTTTCAGGTATTAAAATCTTGTGTATCACTGAACTGATATCAACTGCGTCTAGAGTGGTTCGGTACCCACTATAAACTATAGATCACTTATTTTGCTGTGGGCTAACAACTCGAACTTTAAGAATTCATGTAAAAATTGTTAAGAAACTAATAATCAGCTTCCCAAGTATGGTATAGGAATAACGAAAACTCATTATTAAATTAATTACACAGTACAGAATACTGTTTTAAAAATAACATAATTTGATACGTTAGTTTACCTATTTATTACTACACAGATTTAAATAAAACTGATTGGAACGTGTGATAGTTTTCAATAAAGCTCATATTAGGTTGAGCATGACACTAGCCATATCATATAGTAAATCTACTTTAAACAGTATTAATTTATTAAGAAAATTTGTCATTAAATTAAGTATTATTAAGCTACATTCACAACCTCCAAATTAGCAGTAGGATTAGTAGCTATAATTAACCGTAAAGGTTTGGCATATGCAAGCGCATGAAGTCATTCACATTGACCGAAATTAGTACTTAACGCAGACTTGCAATTACTAAGCAACGCAGAACCTTGCAACCTTAGATATCTAACTCGAAGCAGAGCAAAAGCACTACTGAGAAGACCTGAAGATGGCACATGAGACTGTGCCGAAACGTCGTCATCAAAATCGACAACCGACAACTCGGAGCCAATCCCGGAAACCAGATACGTCAGAAATATGCAAATCTAAACATTTTTTTTTACATGTACAGCATTCTATAGTGTACGTAATAAATCCAAAAAATAACCAATATTGATTTTTATTTATACAGAGTGAGTTTTCAGTGCTTTCGATTTTAAATATTTCTTCAATATTAAAAATTAAAAAAAAAAAGGATATATCAAGTAAAAATATTTTCTATTGTACAGAAATAAGCATGATAGTATTCAACTTCATATTTTTCAATGTTTTTTATTTCATTTTTTATTGAAAGAAAATATTAATTCCATATTGTTAGCTTGGAGCAGTACTAACATATCTCCATTTTTTTTTTCATGTTGTGATATATATTTTCATCCTCTATAATTATTTAATTCCGACTCATCCGGTTTATGTGAAAATATTTACTATATAAACACTAACTAAAAAAAAGTTCTGCTCTAAGCTGCCAATATAATAAAATTAAAAGAATTTAAAAATAGCTTCTCTCGACATAAAAAAATATAAAATATTTTATTTGAAATAAGTAACTTATGGTTATTGCAAATTTAGAGAGTATTATTACTTTTGACAGATAATCTAAATATTATAATCTATTAAAAACTAGCTTAAATCTTTAACAATTTATGTGCAAAATTTTATTTCTTAACTAACAGACACGCTATTTATGATTTTTTTGTAAATGAACATATACAAACTGATATTTTTCCATAAAAAAAAAAACAAAACAATAATAATAATTTTACAACATATAATAAGAAATGTATGGAAAATATTAAAAAAAAATCCAAATAATATAAGCTAAAACATAGTAAAAAATCTTTCAGAACTCATTATATACAAATTAAACGGCTTTAGATTATAGTTCTGCATTAATACTTAATAAAAATTGACGTTTCGACGAACTCAAAATGATACAAATGATATTTACAGTAAATAACAGAACATAGAAACAAGTTACTAGGTAACAAAATAAGTACTAGATCATACATTTTTATAGATTTTTAATTAATGGAAGCCAGGAGGTCAATACGTCCAAACCATTCAAATAAATCTGCTATTGCTCAACATGCGTTAGAATATCTTCATGTTGTAAAATTAGAAGATACTGTAATAATAATTAACAACAGAATTGAAAAGAGAAACAATAGAAATTTATAAAGAAAAAGATAACATCAATCACTGTGAAGGCACTGAGTTAAATAAAATTTGGCTTCCATTAATTAAAAATTTATAAAAATTTTAAGATCTAGTTACCTATTTTGTTACCTAGTATCTTGTTTCTATGTTCGGTAATTTACTGTAAATGTCATTTGTATCTTAACACGTTTTTATTAACTCGCTTTTTTTTCCTATTTGTCTGTTCGGTACAAATTTTGAAATCGATTTTAAACAAACTTCCCGATGAGCTAGATAGTTGAATCTTCAAACATAGCTCAGAACTACATGACAATGCAATATTAACTAATTAATAATATTAGAAATATTAAATTGAAGTTAATTAACTTAATTAATTATAACTAATTAAATTAATTATGTTAAAGTTAAATAAAATTAAAAAAGCAGAAAATAATTATTTAAATAAAAAAATTTAATATAACACGTTTTTGACACGGACTAAAAAGTATAAATAATTTCTGCTAGCCCCCATACAGATAAACGTGATAATAGTAAGGAGTGTAGAGAGTAGCTGTCGTTGCCCCACGTTTTTCTGTATGGGGTTATAAATCTGTATGGGGCTAGGGGAAATTATTTTATACGTTTTAGTCCATGTTACATAGCATATTAATTTTTTTTTATTTAAATAATTATTTCCTAAGAAAGACGTACGTTGAGTTCGTCAAACCGTCCATTATTAATAAATATTAATACAGAACTATAACTGAAATCCGTTTTATTTTATTATAATTCTAGACAATTTGCTTTCGCTATTCTGAAAAAGTAAAGAACTTCTATTTGAAATATTTCTTTTTCTAATACTAAAGAAGTCATTACAAAAGAACAAATTAAAGAGTCACTTTTTACAATAAAATAACTTCAAACAGAATGTTTTTTTTTTAGAAATAATACTTGTATAGTTATTAATTAAAAACAAAGACAATATTCGAAATGTGGTTTCAGTGTTACTTATATAAACTTTTAGTGGATTACCACAAGTATTTTTGCGGGTCACGTGGGCCGTAGTTTACCGATTTCAGCACTAAATATTTTTATTAATTTCCTTTTTTTTATAATAAAAATATTTTTCATGTAGAATTGAAAAAAATAGAAACTATATACAGGATGACATCACATTTTTAAATTTCTGTATTATTAAAAATAATTAAAAATAATGTAGGTGTCTTTGTATTGCAAGTTTCCGAGATAAATCGAATGATCTCGTCAGATAGATATAAATATAATAAAATATATAATATAGAAAGAAATGGTAAAATAAAAAAGCAATCAAATTTCAATACGATAAAATATATCCAATTTAACGTTTTTAAATTTTGTTGAGGTTATATACATAACACATTGAATGTTATTAAAATATGTACGAAATATATTGTTTTATACCAAAATGTTTGAAAATATTAAATAAAATTAAATCAATGATTTATTTCAAATTTCTATATATACTTATATTTCAATTCTTCATTCAATTTTTCTATTATAGGTAAGTTGAATGCCAAAAAAGCTACATGGTTTTCAGCTAACTATAATAATATAGAGGATTACATTAAAAATTAAATACCCTGTACATAATATACACACTTCTGTATAAAAATAAATCACTTGATTAACTTTGAAAGTTCTCTTTATTTAATAATTGTAGTGACTGCAGTTTCGACACACGTTTCTCAAAACTGCAGTAACTACAAATATTAAATGAAATAAACTTTTAAACCTAATTATTCTAATACGAAGTATCACAACTTAACGACTAACAATCTTTACTTTACAGGATTCATTTCATTAAAGATTCTTTCAAATATTTGATACGAGTTTTGTTCTGTTTTATTGAAAAGATAATGTAATTCTATAAATAATAAATACGTCGAGGATTCACTATATTTAATCAATTGAAATAATTTACCTTTCAATAAGTGAGTGAAACGTTAAAGCTGATCACGAAATTGGTAACGAAATTGAGCCGAGCCCTCTGTATATTATGTTCGCGGCTTTTTCATTTCGATTCAAATTTCATATTTCTACCTTCATCGTGCCTTGAATCTTATGTCGCCAGATAAACTCAACTCATTCTTCAATTCAAACTGATTCTTTCGAATGATTTGTTAACTCCCATCTTCCAATTCTGAAAACAAAAAATAAATTTAATTCTTAATGTTTTGCATTTAACAGACAATTTAAATTTCTTATACACAGTAAAACTTGTGTCCCATTGTCGACAATGTCATTGTTCCGCTGCAGAACTTTTAATGTGTTTATTTAATTAAAGTATTATTTTTAAAATAAAATTTTCTTTATTTGTAATTTAATGATAAACTTTCTGTACTTATAATCAAATTAGGAATTGTATTTAAACTGCAGCTAGTACAAATAACAATCCGTATGTTCCGTACTTATCGATTTAGCTGTAATTTAAACAATAAAGATATACCAACCTATGAATATATTTAGTTCATAAGGACGACTTAACTGGGCAAATTCCAAATTAACATTGATCTGCTAATACAGGGGTTTTCTAAACAAAATTCCCGTACATTAATTGAAAGGAATACCTAGCTTTTTTACTCTAGAAAGCCCAATGGCACATTTTTTATGCCACATAAAATTACATGACATAATTATATTTGTAATCTCGTGTATTAATTAACTTTGATTGACAAATTATTAAAGTTTATAATTTATGTTTTGTAAATTAATTCGGTTAGAAACCATTATATAAATTTTGTATAAATATGTTAGAAAATGTCACTTCATCATCGGGCGTTTTACAATTTAAAGCGAATGTTCGATATGATTCCGAAACTGCGTTATTATATTCACACCGTGCTGGCTTTGTTAGGTTGATACCGATGCTATGTCGATAATACTAATTCTTAATGAATGTGAATGGCAACACGTACCTAAATCGAAAAATCCGAAAATCTAATGGAATAGGTATTTGTCCATTTTTTTTAATTTGATTATAATTTCCCGTACAGTGTTAAATTCCCGTAGGATTCCCGCTTTTTCCGCCCGCTAGACACCTGTAATAATTTTGTAGATAAATGAAAATTGTACTAAAAATTTTATTGTCATTTATTTAATTGTCTTATAGATTGCAATGATATCTGCTTTTAAGAAATCTATTATTGTTAGTTAGCATTCTATGTTTACTCGTGATTTACATATGTCAATTTGTTTCTATATCTTATTTATATACATGTTCATCTTTGTATTTCACTTTGTAATTGGGCCTTGGCTTGTAGAGTAATCGTTATTAAATAAATAAATATCGTCAGCTTGGAGCAGAACTAGCCTATAAGTTTGTTTTTTTTCATATCAAAAAGCTGACGACATATATTTGGAAACAATTTATTAGCTGTCATAATATAGTTAGCCTAACTCGTTTAATTATGATAAACAAAAGTAACTTTTATTGTTAATTATTGCTATAATAAAATTATAATAATAAGAAATAATAATAATAATAATAATAGAAGCTGCAGCTGTTAGTATTGAAATTATTAATAAAAATATTGTTTTATATCTTGTAGCGTATATTTAAGTATATCTTAAGATTTCAAAGTAGTATATTAATTATTTTCAACAAATAAATAAAATAAAAGAAAATTATCTAAAAAAACGTGATACTATTTTAAATACTATATTCTAATTAATTTCCTCTATTACATCGATCTATCAAACAACCTGTATAAAAGTTTACAAGTATGGATCATATTAACGCCTTTATGTAATCAATTTTAGTTAATTTTTTTACTGAAACAAGATAATAATTTAATAAATGATCAATACATCGAGGTAATCACTACATTCATTTAAAATAATTTACCTTTGTTTTAATAACTACTTCAGTTAAAGCTGATCACAGGATTCGCACTGTTACTGAATACTCGTATCATTTTCTTTTCGATTCAAATTTTTTAATTCCATCTTCATCATCACTTACTTCTGATTTCGCCAGATAAACACATCTTTAAATTAAATTTTTTCGATAGATTTTTTCAACTCCTTGATCCGATTCTGAAAAAACCAAATAGATTTAATTCATTCTTGTTTGACATTATAAAATAAAAGCCCCGGTAACAGAATAATTAAAATTTCTAATAAGTAAAAATTGTTCCAAGCCCAATTATTGGAAAAGTCATTACTTTACGGCAATATACAATATTTTAACATGTCCTAAAGTTATATAATTATTTTCTGCAAGTATAAATTTAAAAATAAAAATGTATTTCTTTATAATTTAATTATGAACTTTCTATACTTTTAATGAAAATACGAGTTGTATTTAACTGCAGAAAATATGATTTAGCAAAATGTCTTTTCTAATGTTAGAATAATTTCCAGAGCCGTGCAAGGGGTGTGGCGAGTAAGGCACTTGCTTCAGAAAAAAACAAAATCAATTATGTATTTGTGTGAAATTAATAACAAAAATAATAGAAATTTATTCCTAAAATAAATTGGAAATTCCTAGTTTTTTTTTATATCATTTAGATTAATAATTATACTAATTTTAGCTAGAAAATTGTTATATGTATATTTGTCTTTAATCTATTAAGGTACAATATTATAAACGCTAGTTAAATTTACTTCAGAAGTAAATGTATAAAAAGAGGGAATAAATTTAATCCTAGTAGTATTTAAAAATAGTTCTTATTAATCATAATCATAATCTAGTAGTAAATGGTAGAATAACATCTATTTTTATAGTTATTTTAGGTGGAAAATAAATTTATTTGTGAATTTAACAAGCGTTTATAATGCCGGGTTTAAAAAGATTAGATTTACAAAAAAAATAGTCATATATTTATTTAAATGTATACAAATAAAATGGATAAGTTAGCAAAATATAACTATTTAATAAAAATATTGTCTAAGACTAGAGGTGTTTTCGGTTAGCTTTAGTTTCTGGTTTTGGTTTGTTAAAACGAAACCAAACATTTTCCGCTCGCAAATCATGACGTCACATAGCGTTTTGGTTTGGCTTTGGTTTCCGATCAAGCCAACCAAGGTTTGAGCCTGGTTTGTTACTTTAACATCAGCCCTCTGTCTTTTTCTATTAATTGATGTTCTCTTTCTAATGACAATTATTTGTTGATATAACCCACTTTTTATGATTGTGGTCTTGTACTTGCATCTATATTTAAGTTTTTCAATATTAATATTAAAAATGTATATTTTAAAGTAAAATTTTGTATATACATTAACTTCTTTTTATATTTATAAACTGTTTCATTATTAATGCCTCATTTTTTTCTTTAAAGCGTCATAAGTATACCTATTTAAACTAAATTTTGAAAAAAAAACAATCTTTTCTAATTAGTATAGCTGTAAGTACTTGCAGTTTATAAAAATAGTAATAACAATAATCAATAAACCAACTATAATATTTTCAAACCGAACATAAAACACCAAAGCATTCGGTTAAGAATTAACCGTGACGTCATTATTATGTCGTTTTGCAAACCATTCGGCTAATCAAAACCTAACCAGCTAAAACGAACCGAAAATGCCTTATATTTGGATAAATATACTCTAACCAAACAATCTTTATAGAAGTTGACAAGCATGATTCATTTGAACACTTTTATATAATTCATTTTGTTAATTATTTGATTAAAACCAGAATGTAATTCAATGATTTATTAATATATCAAAATTTTACTATATTTAATAATTGAAATAGTTTACCTTTCTATTTGAATAACATTTTACTTGTAGGTGATCACAAAATTTGTACTGTTATTGAACTCCTTGCACATATGCTCGTGTCAGTTTTTTTTTGATTCATAGTTCTATCTTCAGTTAGATTAATCTTTAATTTTGATTCCTCCGACTGCTTTGTTAATACAATATTCTGATTCTGAAATAACAAAATAGGTTTAATTCATAATTGTTTAACGTACTAAATTAAATTTCAATATGGATATATAAAAAAACCCGGGCAAAATTTCTTATGAAGTCAAACTTGTACAAATCCCCGTTGCCGGAGCGTAAACGATGAAAACTGCATCTATCACTAATACCAAATTGTAATAAACTTTAAAAAGATGCAAAGTACTATCAATGTACTTATTCGAGGACTAACAATGTTGTAAGTAGTCATCCAAAACAGATACAGTGACTGGTACTACAAACTGAATTTCTAAAGTGTTTCAGAACATTTGTATAGTACTAGTATTAAAACAGTTGCATTGTCTTAAAACCGAGCTTATAGTATGAGCCACTGCTATTAAATCATAATAAATTTTATTGTGATACCAAATAAATACTTCAAAAACTTATATTTTTTGATTTTTACCTTGTCATACTGTCATATTTTTACATATAAATTAATAATTATATTTAAATTATTGTATTGTTGTGTTTGTGGGTATTTCAGTTATGTAATAACATCTTCTTATTTATTATTATTTGTATAATTAACTTTATTTTCTTTGTTCTATTCTACAAACACGTGCATTTCTCAATTTGACAGTTGATCTTGAATTTCTTTCGCTGCTACCACCTGTTGATGGCCTGTCTTATTACTTTACATGAATAAACAGTGAAATAAATGAGAAAAGCCAGGATATTGAATTTAAAATAAATACGTGTTTAACATCAAAGTTGTTTCATCAGAATTCTTTTAATTTTATTTTATTAAATTTTTTAAATCATAATTAACAAGCATTTATTTCAAATGCAATTGCAATATAAATGTCCTGGCTTTTCTCATTTATACAATAATTAAAATATAATTATTAATTTATATGTAAAAATATGACAGTATTGTAAAACAAGGTAAAAATTAAAAAAAAAATTTTATATAAAACAGAATCAACTGATTATGAAAACATATTATATTTATAATAATCGAGGATGTTGAATAACTCTAATAAAAACAATATAATATGCAACAAAACAAAAACTACTTACAGTTTAAAACTAAAATTTACTAGTAACAAATACGTTCACAAACTGCACTCTGAATCAAACAGATAGACATCTCTGCACAGCATGTGCACAGCTGAAGGAAATGGCTTAATGGCTTCTCCGGCTTGGACTTCTCACAACGTCACAACAAACAGCTGTGCCCCCCCCCCCCCCTTCTCTACAAACATAAAATGACTGAACTATTTGAAGCAGTGCAGTGGCGTGGTATTTTCTTTTATGCGCATTAAAATTTAAATTTTGTTAAGTATTATTATTTCGACTATATTATTTTTTCGAAAAGTAATTTTAGGGTTGCATGCGTGCATCAAACTCGCAGTAATACACATATAATTATATTGCCAACACACAAAATACAGATACACAAAAGATATACAAACGGAACAGATATTAACACGTTCACTGCCCAACACGAGATTACTCGTGGTGAGTAAACTGCTCGTGGGCGCCCACCACGAGTTATCTCCATTTTACAGTATAACTTATCGGTGCCCAACACGACTTTTATCGTTGGAATTACATAGGAATTTTATACGTTGGGCGTCTGAGGAAGGTTCATTCTTAAAAAAAAAATGCGCCAATGAAAGTAAATGCATTTTTTTTCATCAAAACCCTTAAAATTTAAGTCATAATATGAAAAACAATATTTCTTTGTTTATTTTTATACAATAAAGTGAAAAAAAAGGTTGGCGCCTGGGAGCGGTCTAGTCAAAAGAGCCGTGGCAGTGAACGTGTTAAATTGCTTGATCGACGATCGCAAAAGGACTGACCATAGATAAAGATTAAAATGAAATAAAAGTAACAGATTAATATTAACAATAAAAAATTAATTAAAATAATTTAAAAATTCAAATATTACCAAAATTAATTGAAATCTAATAAATTACTCACGTACTTTCTACATATTTATTTAAAAAAATTATAAAATGGTGCTTTACCTAACTATTCTCAGGCATCTCCGATGTCAGATCATCACGATGTGATGGAAAATGGAAAGAATTCGTAAAGTTAGATTCACCATAAAATCCTAAAAAATATATACAAAATATTAGTAAAATATAATTCTATAGTTTAATAAATCGTTTTTTTTTTTCTAAATTTACTAGTAAATACCTAATTTTTAGAACATAATTACCTGGTACTCGTACGGACGGAACAGAATAAAGTTTCAAACGATTTGTACCGGTGTTTTTGCAATGATCGCTAAAATGTCCACTACAAACACGATAACTTTTTGAAACTCTTTTTGGATCCAGATTCAAAAGTTTCGGATTTGCCACTCGCTGTAGCCAAACATTGTAGACTTCTTCCTCCAAAATTGGAAAACAATGGAAAGAAGAAATCTTCATATCACACCCAGGAACACAACAGCTGCTAGGCATGATTGAAGAAAAAAAGGTAAATGAAAATGTAAAAAAAGGTAAGTTAGTCTTTAAAAAAACTTATTTCGTGTCAGATTTCGAAGATAACTACACTGGAATAAAGAAAAGGTACAAATGCTAAGGAAAAAATGGTAAAGGTAACTGTACTGGAGTATATAAAGAAACAAGAAACCAACGTTAGGATATAAAAAAAAATGGAAAACAGAAAAAAACTGAAGTAACAATAACACGATGTAACAATAACAATAACAATAAAAATGGCTGCTTAACCTTGTCTTGGCACAAGCACGAACACGACGAAATAATATGCATGTTTGACATGCGCAGTAGTACTGTGACTGGCGCGAATTACAAATGTTTGAAATGTACTATTCAACTTGAACCCCCTGGAGAGGACTGACCAGGGACGACCTATGATGGTTGGACGAACAATCATAGATGAATTACTTAAAACTCAACTTGTTGGATCTTTTTGGAATATTTACCTATTCCGCGAAACTGGGAAAGTTTGCCTTCGGAAAAGGTTGAATTATACAACTTATTTGTTTTCGACTAACGCTTGAAAAATGTTTTATGAGTCAATAAAATAAATTTGAATATAATAAGATTTACGAATTTGTCGTTTGGTTGTATCAGTTTATTGTACAACTAGTCTTTACAAAGTTCCTTTAAGCACCTAGCTACTTTGCCGCTACATAATGTTATAAAAGGTTCGAATTCCGATTGGTCGATCAGTTTTTGTTTATATATTATTAAATTAAATTTATATTATATATTTTTTAATACTAAAATAATAATATTTAAAAAAAACGTATTGAAAATTTAATAACTTAATTTTTATTATAATATGTATATTTTGTAATTACGTAATTAGTAAATATGTTGCATTAAATTAAATGAATAAATTCAATATTTAAATTCAGCTTTTTTGTATTTATGCTACCTGCCTCCTAATTTCAGATATTTGATTTATGAAACTTTGTTCAACGTAAATATAAATATTTTTTAAATTTTGTTATTACGAATATATATATATATATATATATATATATATATATCAATTCCTGAGCAAAAGACTGAAAAGAAAAAGTCAAATTATTGATTATATATATATATATATATATATATATATATATATATATATATATATATATATATATATATATATATATAGTGGTAATATGGAAAAGCAAAAGTTGAAAATATATTGCTTTATAAAAAAACATTATCAAATAAATATTTAGTAGACATTTACAATGAAGTATTATTGGTTGTAAAACATAAAGTTATTACTTCGATACATAATGGGATTTCATTTATCACAAATTTTTGGTCCGATCAATATAGGAACATATCGTAAATGTCATTACTATCCATATAATTACAGACAATTATAATTATAACAGT
The DNA here is from genome assembly GCA_963966155.1 of Clivina fossor. NCBI lineage: Eukaryota > Metazoa > Arthropoda > Insecta > Coleoptera > Carabidae > Clivina > Clivina fossor. The sequence goes on along the minus strand of OZ014551.1, from coordinate 32,180,590 downwards.
ATTTTTTGGGGTATTAAGATGTTTGGTGACAAAAAACGGCCTCTGTAAATATAGAAAGAAACTTGCACAAAATTATTCAAGTTTTTCTAGAATATAGTGATGAAGAATCCGATATTTGGAAAAAAAAAATATATTTTTTTTTCACAGATAATGCAGCAAATATTGTAGCAGCATTAAAGGAAACAAACAGAATTTCGTGCGTAGCTCACAATTTAAATTTAACAATAAAATTATTTTTAAAATATTTAGATATTAATATATTTAGACTTAATACAAAACTAAAAATTGTTGTTATAGCAAAGTGTTCCAACAAGATGGAATTCAATTTTGATTATGTTATTGTTAGCTGAAAAGCGTGAAATCGTAAAGTTCTTAGACATCGACAGGAAATTATTAAATGATTTTATTTTATTACTAATTCCTTTTAAACAGGCCACTACGGAATTAAGTAAAGGAAAAGAAGTAACAATATATTTAGTTTTACCCTGGTTTGTTAAACTCAAAAACCATTTAACAACACCAATTGCAAATGAGGGAAAAATAATAAGAGAAGCACGAAATTTACTGTTAAATACTTTAACACAAAAATATACCATAAAATTGCTGCCTTTTTTAGATCCGCGTATGAAATCAGAAGAAATAAGAGAAGTAGTACATAAGCATTTAAAAGAAAAAATAAACAAAATTAATATTGATATTGAATCCGAACACGAAACTTTTATTAATAAAAATTTAGAAATAGATGTTGAATTACCTGCCAAAAAAGTATGTTTATTATCGGATTTGTTTGATTGCGCTGAAGAAATAATAACAGAAAACAACAAAGTTCAATCGTATATTAATTCCAATTGTGTGTCTGAAAATCAAGATCCATTACAGTATTGGAAAGAAAATGTAGCAAGAGATGTTTTTCAGCCGCTTGTCACACATTAGAAAAAAGAAGAACCAATTTAACCCCTTTTAATTTAGATAAAACTATTATTTTTACATTATAATTTAGATCAAGCTGAAACTAAATTTTAAAATTTAAGTTTTATTATACTATTATACCACAAAGCAAGTATTATTTTTAATTTGGATTTGATTTTATAAAAATAAATTTTTTGTATACATTTTTTATATCTTTTTTATTTATATATAGTAGGTACAGATTTTTAATAATAAAAAGTAAAATAAAAATAAACTATAAAGATAATTATTAAAGTTATAATTTCTAATTTCGGTTGAAAGAAAAAAGTTTGTGCTACACTCCTATGGGTATATGGCGTGATTGTGTATGTACATATATTTGTATATGAATTGATCTTAAGTATTTAAAAAAAAATTCTGACAATTATAATTATTTTTAATGTAATATTTAAAATAATTTATTTATGCAGTAAACAAACAAAAGTATATTTTTAATATATATACACATATTTATATATTATTAATTAAAAAAAAAACTTATTTAAATGTAATGCATCTGACCCATGTTCGATCCGAATCTATTCGATATCCGAAATTTATCTAATCCGATATTATCCGATATCCGAAATTTATCCGATCCGAAAAATATCCGACTTTATCCGATCCGAACCGAACTCAGTGTTATCCGATCCGATATCCGAAGATATGGTATCCGATCCGATCCTATATCCGAAAATATTGTATCCGATCCGATCCATATCCGACTTCGGATCGGATATTTTCTGATTTGATTTGGATATTGGATATATTTGCTCACCTCCATTGGCCAGTAACCAACCGGGTTTACAAATTTCTGGTCTGGTTGACAAGACGTCACATCAACTAGAATCATAACCAGAATTCTTGAGGACTACTAATATTCCTTATATTCACCACCATATTTCATTCCGCAAACTAGTTTTCATAAAATTATGGACAAAATATTTAAAATTTTAAAATATGCTTTAAAACAAAGCCCTTTAAATTGCTTAAAATTCCAAAATATGTAAGAAACAAACATTTATAATTTGCATATTTTGGTACATTTGAAACAAGTATAATTTTTTATAATAGAAAAAAGCAAATATGCACGCCACTGCTAGAATTAGTTCAGCAGTTTTTGGATAGAGTGCTGGAGTAGCCACTTTCTTTCGCTTGGCTTTGTTTTGGTTATGGCGGTTATAGCTTGGCTATGGTTTCGCTTTATTTCCCAGTTCCGCTTGTTTTGCAGTTTAAAACTGCATTTGAGTGAAAATATTTTTGTGAAAATGGTTTTGTTATCATCGATAACGGCGAAACTTAATTTAAATTGTAAGTATTCTTTTTTTCTGTTGTAAAATACATTGTTTCGATAAAGTGCCTTTGGTCTATGTAGTTCATGTAATGTGGTTTTAACCTTTTATTGTCAAATAAAATGTTTTATAAAATATTATAACAATATTCTACGTATTGTTTTTAAAATATCAATGTTTTAGGGTTTTATGTGTTGTATATTACATTTATAAATTGATAATAATTATTATTTTTTTAATTAATGCACTAATGAGAAAAGTCATTTATCGCTGACGACATATTTTAATGTAAAATAAATATAGATACTTGTTTAATATCGAAGTGGTTTCATCCACATCCTTTTAATTTTATTTTATTGGACGTTTTCTAATCATAACTAACAATTTTTTTATTTTTTGTTTACTTCAAATTTATGTGCTATTTTTGAAAATTCTGTTATTTACTAGTTACTAGCACTGTTGCTGATTGAAATAGCGGTTAATGTTATCATTTAGGTATTGTTATCACTTTCTTGAAAAACGGGCTGGATGTATATGACTACATAGAAAAAAATATTGTTCATAGTAATCATGATTTCGGTTTATACAATGAATTGTTTCTTGGGATTGTTTTTGGCTTTGTGTATGAATTTTTTTTTCATATGTTAATATTTAAATTTATTTTACGATTTTAAACATTTTTGAATTAAATCGATTTCGTAATTTCAGAATCGGAACATGGTGTTAACGAAACAGTCAGTAATATCTGTCTGAATCGAGGATATGCTGAGAGCTCAGTGACTGTACGAATTTTGTATTCAGCTGCAAATGGACCCGTTATTAATAGAAAGGTAAATTATTTTAATTAATTAAACATAATGAAACCTCGATGTGTTGATTAGTCATTTTATTTCATTGATGTTAAAATAAAACAACAAATATTTAAAAGTGAAATTGATTATATAGTGTTTATACCAAGGGGGAAATCACCAGATTGTACAATTTTAGAATTTTATAGATTCTAAGTATGATTGTAAGGAGGTTTTGCCGATTTTAATTAAGATTGTAAGAATTTTATGTGATTTTTAATGTGAGATTGTAAGGATTTTTACATGATTTTTGTTGATTCATACGAAATTTCTAAGATTATGGATTTTACTCGAAATTTTTATTAATGTAGATCATAAACAAATTATTTAATGTGTTATAATTCTGCTTCAAAAAGTATTTGAGTAAATATAATTTATGCAATTTTATGCAATATTGTACAAGCAAATACAATAATAAAAATGAAACGGATTTAGGTTGTAGTTCTGTATTAATATTCATTAATTATCGACAGTTCGATCTACTTTACGTACATCATCTTCAGGCAAAATTATATAAATGACATTCATAGTAAATAGAATATAGAAACAAGTTCGTAGCTAACAAAATAAGTAACTAGTAATATAATGTGTTCTGAAAGATTTTTTAGTATTTTAAATACAATAATATTTATTATATTTATAACAGTTTCTTTTTTACTTTTCTATTTATAAAATGTGTATATACTGGGTGTCCCATTTTAATCCGCCACTTGCAATAACTTTAAAATCGTGCATCGGACAAAAAAATGTTACAGAAAAAAAGTAAATGGTTTCGAGGGAGACATCTGATGCAGGGACCCTTGCTTTTCTTGCACCCCCTGGGGGGCGGGAACGGAGGGCAACTTTGAAATCTTAAATGGTACTCCCTATTTTTTATTGCAGATTTTGATAGACCATTAAAAAGTATGTAAATTTTATTTTGTGTTTTTTTTTATCTTTGATAGATGGCGCTGCAAACAGCATTTTTTTCTCAGTTTATCAGTCTTCAATTTGAAACAAAAGTTGTAACTAAGTACGATATTCAAGTTCTTTTTAGTTCTTTGGGAAGAGGGGAGGGGGCAAAGGTCACTGAATCAGATATCCTCTCGAAACCATTAACTTAAAGTTATAACCCTCGAAACCATTAACTTAAAGTTAATGGTTTCGAGGGGGATTTCTGACGCAATGACCCTTGCTCCCCTTCACCCACAGAACTGAAAAAAACTTGAATATCGTACTTAGTTACACCTTTTTTTTCAAATTGAAGACTGATAAATTGAGAAAAAAAAATGCTGTTTGCAGCGCCATCTATCAAAGATAAAAAAAGTCTCTAAATAAAATTTACATACTTTTTAACGGTCTATCCGAAACTGCAATAAAAACTAGGGGATTCCATTTAAGATTTCAAAGTTGCCCCCCGTTCCCGCCCCCCAGGGGGTCTAAGAGGAGCAAGGGGTCTTGCATCAGATGTCCCCTTCAAAACCATTTACTTTTTATCCGGAACATTTTTTTGTCCGATGCACGATTTTAAAGTTATTGCAAGTGGCGAATTAAAATGGGATACCCAGTATATTAAATAGAATAGTTGAATAAATACACATCGATAATGATTTATTCAACTATTCAATTTAATACTGTTTCGCCGACTCTTACTTTATAAATATATATATATATATATATATATATATATATATATATATATATATATATATTAAGTAAGTGCCGTGTGAATTTTTAAGATTTGATAAAGGATATCGGCAAAGGTTTAATTGAGTTACAATAACATTAATGTATACATCAATTTATTATTAAAATGCCAGATTTTCGCCTAACAATTGTAGGCTTCATCAGGGAAGAATACTGGAAAATTAAACAATAACACATAGAAAAATTTATAAAGCCAAATAACAATCATTAACACAATTTAAAATAATGTAGAAACTTACAAGTATGATGAATAACAATAATGTAGTTAATTAGTTTAAAATAATTGTAACTACTTCTGGCATTGTAAATATTACTAATTAAAAACAATTTACTTTGTATGTGTATTAAAGGCAATAGTCATAATATTAAAATAATAAATAGTTGATAATAAATAAAATATTAATAAATAGAATAAATAGTTAAAAGCTTGTTAGAATATAAAAATATAACACGAATATAACACTAAACTAAACTACATTAAACAATTAAGAAGAAATTTAACGGTTTTTTAAATTTTGAAAAAACTCATGTAAAACGTGTTCTAACCAACTAGTAAATTTATGAAGTAAAATTCGGAGAAATACTTGGAATACTTTTCGATAGGGCATAAAAAGTTCTATAATTTGGTTTTTGCTTTAATTTGCTAGCATGTGCCGTTTGGGCGCTAGATTTTTCGTTTTTATTTTTTTTTCTCAAAAACTATAAGGTGTAGGAAAATAAGCATGATATGGAAAAATGCGGAATAATGTGTACTATAATTGAGTGAAGAAACCATTATTATAGAATGCATTATTTAGTAGAAAAAAATGAATTTTTAAAAATTTCTTAAGGGGAGGGGGTATATTTGAAATTTTTTTCAAAATAAATTTTTTTCAAAATTTGCTCAAAAAAACCTGAAAAAATTCAGTGAAATAGAGAAAAAAATTAGCTACATAAATAGCTAACAATGAGTAATTTTTATCTCTAACTCATACTGATTTAGCAGAAAAATATTAGAAATATATAATTATAAGGTTTATGTAATAGAATGAAACATAAGATATATGTTAATATTTTTAATATAATTTTTTTTTACTTTAATGTGACAAACAATTATATATATATATATATATATATATATATATATATATATATATATATATATATATCAATTTTTATATAATTTTCGAAGTGTATTGATTGAAATTTTGTTGTCATTAGTATATTTTTATTAATTAGATATATTTGTTAAATTTTTTATGCATTTTAAATAAATTTATTGCAAGACTATATAATTAACAAATAAATATAGTATTATATAATGTAAAATTTATGTGTTAATGAATTATAAATTATAATTGTTAGAACTTAAAAACAGCCGTAGCGTATTGGGCTCGGACAATAAAGGTCTCTGGTTTGCGCCGGCTGGCGCTTATACCAGAATTTAAATAAAACTATTACTTTGATAATGTAAAAACTTGGTATCATTGAATTGATACCGAATGTGCCTGAGTAGTTTGAAGCGTAACCATGAGAACAATAATAAATAATGAAAATAACTTTTGGTTTAACGTTCTGTCTAGATTATATTTGGCCAACGTTTCGACGCTCTACGCTAGTACCATTAGTATCAAAACGTTAGCTAACTGTAATCTAGACGAAACGTTAAACCAAAAGTTGTTTTAATTAAAACAATTAGGAGGAATTGGGTACGAAATATGTTAGTGTATGATGAGTGTGAAATTGAAAAAAAAAATGTAGCAAAAGTTGGTGTTAATTAGTTAAGATGGTTTGGACATCGTGAGCGAATGTCTAATGAACGTTTGGTTAAGGGGGCTTTTACTTTTTTGAGGCCTAAAAATGCAGGTTTTTTGGCATTGTTTTCTCGAGCTGGGTAAGAAATATCGAAGCCAGGTTTTGACCACTTTGTTTATTGATACTTAAACTACAAATTGCCTTTTTTCTGGCTCCGAATCTCAAACTGTCCAGCTTGCAGCGACGAAAATGCAAACAAAAATTTGCGTGCAGGCCTCCACGCGCGTTATTCCCGCGGTCACTCGGATCATCTTAAATCAAAAACAAGTCCCAAACCTTAAAATATATAAGATTATCGAGGAACCTAACTAGAACTAAGTCAATCGGTCAATAATTAACAAAATGGCGACCATTTTAATAAAAAGGGCATTTTTTTCGTGTGTTTTTTTCGACTAAAGGGCCTAAAAAATATTTATTATTTATCGATAAAAAAGATCCTAGTTTGGTTCCTCGAGAATTTAATTAGCTATAAGTTCCGCCAAAAATCATTCGAATCAGTTAAAAAGAATTTGAGTTACGTAACCGCGCGACTTTAAAAATCTGATTTCGAGAAAAACGCGATTGAAGTTTTGAATCTTATGGTTAGTCTGCGATCTCAGGACCATAGATTAGAAAAAAAAATATATTTCCGTTTCGAATTCGAAAAAACAATTCCAGGGGTGAATACTAGTCACTTCAAGGTATCAAAAAATGCAATAAAAAAAAAACAATTTTTTCAAAAAAAAAAAAGTAAAAGCCCCCTTAAAAAGATTTATATGAATGATTTTGAAGGTATACGTTTGTGTGGACGCCCGATGAGTAGTTGGAGTGGTATGATTGAGAGTGTTTTCCGTGAGCGGAAATGTCCAAATAGTATGAATAGAAGAGCATATATGAGAGAAATTATAAATGTGGATGAAGCTAAAATTGCTTGTTTGAATAGGAATGTTTGGAGAAAACTGATTTCGCGATGGAGAGAGTTTTTGCCACACTCTTTTGGGTACATGGCGTGATTTTGTATGTATATATGTCTGTTTTAATGAAAATAAATAAAGTAGTACTTTAAACAGAAAACGGACAACCACACTCTTTGAACGAATCGTACATAATTCATTTTTCTAGTAAAACTGTTTCACTTCAATCGAATTGTTTGAATAAGATGTTTAATGCTGTTTTTATTTGCAGGTGAAGAATGGAGATGTACAATTAATTATTAACATCTAGAAAAAGTGGACATCAATATCATCAACAAATAATGTCATTCTTCTGTGTATTCATATTTTTTTTTCTCAACCATTCATCATTTGAAAAATATATTTGATAAATATAAACAATATTTATTACAATGTGAAATATTTATGTCATTTATTTTTGAATTATTATACTGTGCATTGCAATAATTGTTGTAAATGTTATTCAATTATTGCAATTTTATTTACTACCAATTGTAGGAGAAAATGAAATTTGATTTTTATATAAATTAAAACTTCCTGTATAGATATATCACAAGGTTTATTAAAAAAAAAAGTATACAAAGTATACTACAAATATAAGTACAAAAGTATAAATTACATTCGTATAAAAAGCATATAAAAACATAACATTAAATATTACATTATATTTAACTAATAAAAAAAAAATTATAAATACGAGCAATGAAATATTTTATACACAATACCTTAAACCTTAAAGAAACAAAAATTTTACCATCAGGAAATTCAGTAAATAAATCTGGCATTGTATCATGCAAAGATTCAAAATTGACACATTTTGAATGACAACTTTTATCAATTGGTTTTTCTACTTGAAATGCTTGCACGTGTTTTTCAAATTTAACAATATTTAAAACAATACAGATAAAATGTACTATATTTCCATCTATTAATATGTTGTCATAAGACCAAATTCTGGGTAAAATATATAGTTTAGAATTAAAACCATATTAGGGTTATATAAGATTTCTTTAATATTTATCCATTTTACGCATTTTACAGTAATAGAATTGTATGCAAAAAAAATTTTGAACAAGTTTTTGGGTACATCAAAAAGACGACTGTCTTTGTCCAGAAATGGGTTCAAGGTTGATAATGAACTACTAGTTTTTACACGAGTACCGCCTTGTAGCTTACGGATCTCGTTGCTAAAATGCTGCGCTTGTACGTACTTGATAAGACAAAGTTCGGCTTGATGAATCTCAGTGATGGATAGATATCCAGTGATACGCTGCTCAGTGCCTCGAGCATATTTTGCCTTAACGTTGTTTATAAAGCGGAGTATGTATGCCGTTATACGAATTGTCTTATTCAGATTCGACCATCGACTGACCAAGTCGAAATCGTTTTCCGTTGTTGCAGTAGCGACTACTGTTGCACGCTGTTCGAGTGAGGTGTGTGCAAAGGGTTCCTTTTGCGATGGCCATTGCTCACGCGCTTGTGACAACCAGACAGGTCCATGCCACCATTGTTCTGTTTCCTGCAAGTTCGTTGCAGTTGTACCTCGCGAAATGAGATCAGCTGGATTGTGTGCGGTACCAACATGATTCCAGTCCTGTGGGTTACTGATAGTCTGGATTTCTCCCACACGATTCGGAACAAACGTTTTCCAGGTACGCGCCTCGGAGCGAATCCAGGATAATGTTATAGTGGAGTCCGTCCACATGTAACGACGATGAATCGGTATGAGAATTGAGTCCATGACTCGCGCCATCAGCTTGGCGAGTAGTAGTGCTCCACATAGCTCGAGCCTTGGCAAGCTTATATTTTTTAGAGGCGCTACTTTAGATTTCGAACAAACCAAGCTGCAGCTATATTTTCCGGGTGCCAATTCGATGCGTAAGTAGATGCAAGCGCCGTATGCCAACTCGCTTGCATCGCTGAAGCCGTGGAGTTCAGCGCACGCGTAAACAATTGTTGTCATCAACCACCTTGGGATTTGTAGAGTGTGCAACTTTGCTAATTGTGCCAGATATTGTAACCATGCGCTGTGAATGTGCATAGGCACGGCCTCATTCCAACCCATATTTTGTCGCCAAAGCTCTTGTAGAAGAATTTTGGCTGTGATGATTATCGGGCTGATTAATCCGAGGAGATCGAAAATCTGAGTGATCTTTGACACCATTTGTCGCTTGGTGGTTATGGCTACAATGTCTTCCGAGACGGTTTTATATGAAAGCACGTCCAGTTCCGGTTCCCATTGGAGACCCAATGTTTTGACTGATGGATCTTTGCTCAACTCAACGATCGCATGTTGACCGGCTGACGTGAATTTGTTGTTAAGTAGTTGCTTGTAATTGGACGTCCATTTTCGCAGTTCAAAACCTCCTTTGACGAGTATAGCGCTGATCTGCTTCTGTATCTCCGCGGCTTCATGACGAGTGTTAGCGCCTGTTAAGAGATTGTCTACGTAGAAGTCTCGAATTGCCACTTCGTAACCGATCGGATAGCCTTTCTGCTCATCACAAGCCAACTGCTGTAAGGCTCGGATGGCTAAGAATGATGCACAGGCAGTGCCATAGGTGACCGTGGTGAGTTCGTATGTCTGCAGTTCCTGCTCCGAATTCTCGCGCCATAGAATGCGCTGTAGTGGGTGCTGTTCGGGATATGTCTGTACCTGGCGATACATCTTTGCGATGTCCGCTGTGATAACAAATTGATGTGTACGAAAACGCAACAAGATTTGAAACAAATTCTGCTGGATCACTGGTCCAACCATTAGCACATCGTTGAGAGATGCTCCCTTGCTTGTTCTGGCTGATCCGTCAAAGACAACACGCAGTTTGGTTGTTAAGCTCTCATGCTTCAATACAGCGTAATGAGGAAGATAGAAGCTGAGAGGGGCGTTGTCCTCATTTTCTTTGTTCACTGCTTTCATATGACCAAGTCGTAGATACTCATCAATGAACACTACATAATCGACTTTCAGTTGTTGGTCATTCTTCAGCCTACGCTCCAACGCTAAAAATATTTTGGTGGCGGACAACTTAGATTGTCCTAATTGGTGGAGTCGCTCAGTTCTAATTGGCAACTTAACTATGAATCGCCCATCCTCAGTACGCCGGTGTGTTTGAGTGAAATGTGTTTCACATGCGCGCTCTTCAGGAGTGCGGCTTATATAGATGTTGTGCATTCTTCAGCCAGAATTTGCCCAACGCTTCTTGTAGAGGATCGATCGTGCTACGCTGCATTGTGTGATCTGGTTTGTGGGTTTCGGTTGATGTACGCAACGATCCATCCGAATAGGGTCTTCTGCAATATGGGTGTGTTGCGCGCTGATCTGATCTGGCCGACGCAGAGAATTTCGTAGAATAATTCAACGCCGATTAGTAAGTCAATGGTCCTTGCTAACATTGAATTCGGGATCGGCGAGCTTGATGTTCTCCGGTATGTTGATGCGTTACTTGTCAAATGTATTCAGCGGCAACGGCTTGGTGATCTGATCGAGAATTATGAAGTTTAATTCTCGTTGAAAGTTGTGAAAACGTGAACTGATGTTTGCTTTCACTGCATACTTGGCCCATGACCGAGATTCGTTTACTCCGAGCACGGCGACGTTTGCGTAGTTTTGTTTCAGACAGAGTCGTTTCGCTAGCGCACTCGTGATAAAACTTGACTGGGATCCCGCATACAATAAAGCTCGACACTGATGTTCCTTGCCCTTGTTGTCGCGGATATTTATTGTGGCGGTGGACAATATCATTTGAGTACTTCCTTGAGATGTGCTATGGCTTGATATTGTGACGGGGTTTTCAGGGGCTGTCTTTTCTATTTGCGTTTTGCTTTGTGCGTCATGCAGCAACGTGTGGTGTTTACTTCGGCACTCTTTGCAGGTTGATGAACTGCAATTTCTGGCTATGTGCCCCGAGCGTAGACAATTGTGGCACAAGTTGTTTATTTTGACTTCTCTCCATCTTTCGGTTGTTGTAAGTTTTTTAAAGCTAGCGCATTGGAATAGAAGGTGTGCCTGTTTACATACTGGACACTGGTGCGACGAGGTAGTTGCAGTATGCACCGCTGCATACTTTCTCTGCGCTCCTTTGCTGATGTGTAGCGAAGTGTCAACCTTGGTTGTCATTTCTAATACGCGACACTTGCTCTCCAAAAAATCAATTAATTTGCTGACAGTAGGAATCTTGGTTTTGTCCAATTGGGATTCCCATTCACGATTCGTATTGGAATCTAGTTTATCTGTCAATATGTGTATCAACAAATCATCCCTCGTGTCTGTAGGCCGTTTCAGTGCGCTCAGCGCGCGAAGATGCGTTTGCACTCCGTCAGTGATTTGACGGAGTTTGTGTATGTTGTCTTTGCTTGCGTTGGGTAACATCATGATTGCGCTGACATGTCGTTGAATGATAATACGCTTATTCTCAAACCTGTCACGCAACATCGACCATGCTACCGCATAATTTTCACTTGTCATTTCCAATCCGCATAATATTTGTGCTGCCTCTTCCCGCAGTGCTGATTTAAGATAATGAAACTTTTGAATTTCAGACAGCGATGAGTCATTATGTATCATTTTATGAAACGTTTCAAAAAATGAAAACCATTCATCGTATCCTCCTGAGAAAGTGGGCAGGCTTATAATCGGTAGTTTGATATGTGAACTTACAGCTGCGCTGGGCGGCGTTTGGTTATGAGCTTTCGCTGCTTCGGATTGTTCATGTTTGAGTAAGTTCTGTGCTGTGGCGGCCGCGTTATAATAGTTGTTTTCAATTTGTATGAATTCTTTATCTGTGTCTTCGTTTTTATCCATTTCGTCGTATACTGCTTTTACCTCTGACCATGATTCTTTTAATTTTGTGATACGAGTTTTTATCGCGTTGCTGTCAAATGGCGTTGTTTCCGCTTCTGCGCCTTTGAAGTAAACTTGCAATCTCGATATTGCTTGTTTTGCGCGGCGACATGTTCTTGGTTTTGGCGGCATTTTATTGAGGCGATAGGAAATTGGTTGCACGAAAAGGAACTAGGTAAAGCTACTTACCCACTGGCAATTGTATTCCACTCTGTTGTCGGCTTCTCAATGCGTGTTACCGCCCGCTGTTGTACTGTTGCTATGATGAGTGTGAGCTGTTGTCGGACGATGCTGTTGTATTGTTGCTATGATGAGTTTGATCTGTTGTTGAACGATGCTGTTGTATGCAGTTGACACAAACAGGCACTGATAACAAACTTTCACTAACTCAACTGCTGTATTATCTCGCTTTTATTTTTATTATTTTTAGCTTCACTTTCACTTTGTTTAATCGAAGGACCGTCTAGTTTGCTGATTCTTTATCCGTGCTCGAATTGACCAATATGTTAGGTCACGCGTTTTCTCATAAATAAAGTACTACAGATATCTTTTTAATACACTATTTTAATGCAAGATAAATTAGTTGTGACGCTACATAGATATACACTAAATAATTACAAGTGAAATAAAACATATAATATAAAACAAAACACATACAATAATACTTATAAAGCTATTGAACTAAATAATACTTATAGCGGGATTGATAAGAACGTGCGGTTGCTTGAACCACTCGGCCGTAACTCAACGTTTTCGAATCTTACAAGGGGGGAATTTGTGCAGACCAGGGACAAGGGTGGAAGGGCGAGCAATGAGATCATTGGTTAGCTAGGGTAGAACTAGATATACGTTACGCAGTGACAAAGGAATGTGAATAGTTTAAGATTGTGGAGTTTGTTTGTAGTTACAACAATCAGCAACAAATAAATACAAATTTATAAACGTTACACGACAAATCATCACAAACAACGACTATATGTAATATCTGCTGGTTTTTTATTACAAAAAAATTGATAGCACAATTTTAATTGGGATTTTGTGACCAAGGTATGAATGATGTTTTTGAAAGATCCTGAAATATTTGAAGTTAACTTTGATTCTCTATGTATCTGTTCAAATCGCATTGACCATATGTGAACAAGAGGACCTACCATATCCAAAAATTTATGACAATGCACCATGTGGTGATGCTTACACTGAAATTTTTTTTACATAGCTAGTAATTGGCAGTATTTCGACCACGGTTAACTGTGTAATATTACATTTGCATATAACGCTGTAACTTATACTTTACTATGTATTTTTACATAACAATGTAAATTTTTACATAAATGTTCAAAATGATTTTTTTTCACTTAAAAATGATTCGAAATAGATAAATATGTAAATTTTGAGTATAGTTTTCAGTTTTACACTGTAATGTAAGTTTTTTATTTATTAATTCGTATTCTGTACACTTTCTATAAATATATAAATCGTGACAAAATCTAATTGAATATGTCTTACTATAAAAACTATTGTATACAGATTATAGTTTATTATTTTAAAGTTGCTTAGGTATTTACAAGGAATAAAACTAATACTACATAAAAGGAACACGTCGGTCTTTCTTTTTGCAAATTCCTCACGCAGTTCGTCAATATTAATTGTCTGTGCAACATCATTTTCAATTGAAATAATTGTCAACCCATTCAATTTTTCCTAACTCATACTTGATCGCAGGTAATTCTTAATTATTTTCAATTTGGAAAAAGTTCTCTCAACCTTAGAAACTGAAACAGGTAGAGTCAGTAGAACTGCCAATGCAATTATTGTATTTGGGAAAAGTTCTTCTAGGTTGTGGTTATAAATTCACTCCAAAACCTTCTTTGGCGTACTAATGTCGTTAATTTTTCGGGACAACAATTTAAGCTCTATTTCTAGTTCTTCTGCTTCAATGTCCTTATTTTCTTTATTAGTTAATGAATTTTCTAAGAATTTACATTTGTCTTTTAACACTTCATCTATCATTTCATCACAGTCTTTGATATTATATAAAAATTCAAAATACTTCAGGACACTACTGTATTATTCAAAACGCCCTTTCATTGAAGCAATGACCGTTGTAAACAAAATGTCGAAAATTTTTGTTTTAAATATTATTTTTTTTGCATCTACGGGCTCAGAAGCATCTGATGGCACCTCGTTAAAAAATCCTTTTTTTTTCGGATTCTATTTTCGGTTTCTAAACTAAAATCGTCTGCTAATTCCGCATCTGTTGCAAGGACTTTTGCTTGTAAAATATACGTCTCGAAAGCATCTTCACAATTACGAGAAATGAGAAATTTAATTGTATTTCTCAATGCAGTTGTTGCCGACTTCACATCCATGTTCTGCGGTTGTAATAATTTGCTTGTGCAACTAATTTCTGCTAGTACCTCCTGCCAGATTATTAGTCCGCAAATGAATTCAAAGTTGTCTAATTTTGATCCGATTGCTTCGGCTGTTATACGTGTAAGTGAATTCTTGTCCAAGCGAGCGACCTCTTTTAATGCAGAATAAATGCCTTTTAATCCGATTTTCAAAGCACTAACGGCATTAACATGGCTTTCCCATCTTGTATCACTTAACGTTTTTACTGTTAATTTACAACACATGGACTGGAAAATGTGCCAACGCTTTGTCGATCCTGAGAAAAAGTTGTAAATTGTTTGGATGGTTGAAAAAATTTAACGATTTCAATATTTTCTTTTACTGCATCAACAACGACCAAATTTAAGGAATGACAAACGCATGGGACGAAGAAGGTTGGTTGGATTGATGTTTGTAATGTGAAATTGTACACCATTTCTTTTACCTCGCATATTGGTTCCATTATCGTAGTCTTGACAACGAAGATTCTCGATAGATAAGCCGTTTTGATCCAAAGAGTTTAAAATTTCATCTGTCATGCTTGCCCCGGTTGTATCTTCAATGTTAATAAATTCCAAAAAAATTTCTTTTATTTCCACACTAGCAATATTAGCATCATGACACTCAGCTGCTTTCTCGATGTGGACGTAACGCACAACAATGGACATCTGTTCTTTATGACTCAAATCAGGTGCACAGTCCACAACAATTGAAAAATACTTTGCATTTTTGACCATGTCCAAAATTTTATCTTTTGTAGCTTTGGCGATCAATGCAATAATTTCCTGCTGGATGTCTTTTCCCAAGTAATGAGTTTTGTGTGGATTTTCTACTGCCCTATTTACATGCTTATCTAAAACCGGGTCAAATTTTGAAATCAACTCGACAATTTTCAAAAATTTACCATTATTTGGTAAATAGTTTGTCTGAAGACCCTCTAAATGGAATATTTTCTGATGCATCATTAGGATTATTGAAATTATTCTTTTGAGCACTTTATTCCAGTGGTTTAATTCACTCATGTATAATTTGTTTGATAAAAAATCAACCGTTTGACCACTAGAAAGTCGTTTTCACTTTCCATAACAATTAAAATGTTCAGTGCTTCGTTCATGTCGCTTTAAAATCAACGTCATGTGTCCCCAATCATTTGTACCGGCTTTTGCCAAGGCAAATTCGTCGCTACTAAATATTTTGCAATAAAAACAGAACACTCGATCTACACTGCAGGAGTATACAAGCCATGTTCTAACAAATGATTCACCATTTGCTGTTTTTCGTTGGAAATATATTTTGTTAAAGGATCGACCTACATTGTCTTTTGGGAAGTCAAGAATATTGGTTTGTATCGGACCCTATAAAACTATCTTTTCTATTTGGATATTTTGTAGATTTTCTGGCCAATTTGCTATGTCATCAAAATCATAACAGCTAGTCATTTCTACAACGTTCATTTCTTCAGAGTCTTCGCCGATTAAAATTCCATCATCCTTTTTTGTTGCACTAGTTTGATATATGTGTTTCAATATTAACGGAAGTTTCAGTTCCATGTCTCTCATCGATTATAATTTCTTCATGATGCTCAGGTTCACTTGTGTTCATTTGTTCAGCAGGTTTAACAGAATTGTCTTCATTTTGACCACCTTGCAGAAAATCATGTATTTTCCCTTGATTTCTTAGTTTTTCTGCCTGTCTCTTTTCTCGTATTTGTTTATTTTGCCAATCAGATAATTTTCCTTTCCGATTCATTTTATCTTCTGTATACAGCTATACTTCGAACAGTGACAGGGATCGGTTCTGTAATAAATTGAGATGTTGGGTATAAATTCAAGTTGCCATTCCAGGACCGAATTAGGTATATTTTATGAATTTTTGACAAAAAATATTTACTAAAACAAAATCAATTTTCCTAAATAAACAATTTGAGTTGAAAATTTCACAATTTTTATGATTTTGTACCGACCGACAATAGGAGAGGGAGGTATTGTAATCATTTCAAATTCCAAATGTAGAGATTTTTACATATCTCTACGAATCACATGTTTTTTAACCAGAAAAAGATTTTTTTTACATAATGTCTGTCCATCCATCCGTTTGTTCGTTCGTTCGTTCATTAGTTAGTTCGTTCGTTCGTCCATGTAAACACAGAGTAAATTTAAAAACATTTAATAATAAAAATATGCTTACTTGTGCATACGGAGCGTGCTATTTCTTAAAACTTCTTTTTTCGTAATAACTAATAATAAATTTTTACTCTTTTTCTTTAAAGGAATCAATGGCTTTCAAAATGTTTCTTTTGAAAACTTCACATCTCTCGCTATTTGGGTTTATTTCACATAGTTTTTTTGTTAACATTTCAATCTTGTCAATAATATTTAAAGTTTGGTGTGAAGGTATTGATTAGAAAAATAATGGATTAGAAATTTTTTTCAATAAGTAAGAAGAAAGAGGGGAAATATGTTTTCTTATTGTGATTCTTGGTTTTAGCTACTGTGGCCAATATTGACATAATTGTTTTATTTTGAATTAATAAATGAAAATTTAAATTACAAATCTTAAAAATAGTATACTGTAATACGTGTCTTAAAATTATTATTTTATTCAAAAATAATATTTTAAAAAAGGCGCCAATTGAGATATTAGATTTGCGGACACATTACACATTTGACAAATTCAGTTTATATGTAAAGTAATTAAAATGCAATGCACTTCGTTTTTTATTTGCGGCCATATCAATTCAATCGGGTTTAATTTGCAATGATATGGAGGCAGACGAAGAACAATTTTATTTAGTTTTTTCGCCATTTTATCAACAACATAAAAATTATATTTTTGTTTATGTTGTTTATTTCTTTATTTAAATTACACTATCCAACAGACGAATCCAATTACAGGATAGGTTAGAATATAAAAACATTGATAAAAATACAAAATTACAAAATGAAAATTATACAGAATAAATAATTACAATAATTTACAATAATTCTAGGCACTAAGACATTGGCAATTGACATGCGTTAAAAATTGTTTCGGCTTTAAATGCAAAACATCCAAATGCGAAAATTTTACGTTATATAATGCACACATCTGTTGAATAGGCGATGCTAAGAAAAGATTAGTACGTGCATTAGGCAGGTAGAATGTGATATAATTTCTAGTGAAAAAAACCGAACATGAAAATGAATAAGAGATAAGGAGTGAGCATCATCAACTATACCATGAATTAATTTCGATAGATGATAAACTAAGATGTTTCCTCGACGTTCAAGAAGACTACGAAGTTCAAATGTATCCAGTAGTTGTTTGTATGAAACAGTTAAGTCAGGGTAACTATTATTTACTTTGTAGTAAATGTACTTTAAAAATTTTGACTAATAAGTTGATAGAGTTTAACATAGTCAGCTCTTTTAAAATTATATGTTAGATTACCATTATTACAGTAATTATTAATATATTTAAAAAAATTTACATGAACAGAAACATCCGAAGCTGGATGAAATATGTATTCAATATCAAATAGTAAATCTATAGAACTAGTTACAGTACAGTCAGTATTTGATATGATCAAATCTAATGTTCTCTTATTTGTATTAAAAATTGTGTTACACTGTCGAGCTTCAAAGAATTCCAAAAAGTTATTGAAATTGATAACTTTAGGAGACATTACACCCGAAGTAAGTTCAGGTATATTAAAATCACCTAATATAATAAATTTACTTGAATATAAAAAAGGCAAACTTTCAAAGAAATCCCAGACAAAACTTTGAGTAACTGAGTTTAAACCAGGTGGAATATAAATTACAAAAACATATATATATATATATATATATATATATATATATATATATATATATATACAGGGTGTTTCACAACTTAGAGCAAAAAATTAAAGGGTATATTCTGTACGACGTGCTGATCATGAAACAAAAAGAATTTTTTTAAAATTCGCAAAGTTAAGGGTAGTTTACTTGAAATAGACATTTTTTGAACCTCTGGAGTAGCATACGTCATAGAAAGAAATATTAAATGAAATTAATTATCAAAGAAACATTATGTAATGTTAGTTTTATTTAGAGACAATAATTGTTTTGAATACAAAATAATTTATAATATTAATGCATTGTATTATTTAATATCAAGATAATTTGGGAAATAACATACCTGAAGCGCAAAACTACAAATACTGTTCAAAATTTGCACCATTCATCCCTACACACATTGCAGCACGTTGAATTAATGACCTAGTACAGTCTTGACACGAATTTTGTTCTCGTATTATTTCTGCTGAATTTTCTATTCTCTGCCTAAGTTCTTCTTCGTTTTCCGGCGCATTTTGGTTGTCGTAGACGAGGGATTTAAAATGACCCCAAAAATAAAAATCCAGCGGATTTAGGTCAGGGGATCTAGCAGGCCAAGCTACAGGTCCACCGCGACCAATCCACCTGTCCTCAAACACTTGGTTTAAATGTTCTCTTACATTTAGAGCATAGTGTGATGGCGCACCATCGTGCTGAAACCATGTCTGCTGACGCACATTTAAAGGCACATTTTCAAGAAGTTCTGGCAAAGTATTTTGTAAAAACAATAAATAATTAGCTCCAGTCATCCTATTTGGTAGAATGTACGGCCCAAGTAATATTCCATTAACAATACCTGCCCAAACATTTATCGAAAAACGATGCTGAAAACTGCCCCGTACAACAACGTGTGGATTTACTTGACTCCAATAATGAGAGTTATGATAGTTATGAACTCAGGGCCGGATTAACCTTTTGTGGGGCCCTAGACATTTTTTTTTCTGGGCCCTCACGGGGCTGAGGATAATTAGAATTAAACTTTCACCAATTAAGAAAAAAAAATAATAGGACTTTATTGCGTAAAAATACATAAAAATGAAATTTGACCGACTGCAGGCCGGGCCCTTTGTATGCGGGCCCTAGACATTTGTCTTTTTTGTCTAGGCCATAATCCGGCCCTGTATGAACTCCCTCCCTCGTAAAAGTAGCCTCATCAGAAAATATGATGTACGAGGGGAAATTCGGATTTTCAGTGTGTTTTTGTAAAAGCCAGTTGCAAAATCGTACTCTAAACTGATAGTCAGGTTCTGTTAGCCCCTGTACCCGTTGAAAATGGAATGGGTGGTAGTTTTGATCTCTTAAAATTCGCCATACTGAACTATGTGATACTCCTAATTGTTGAAACGCTCTTCGGGTACTAATAGTTGGTTCAGCATGTACAGCATCTAAGATATCATTAACCATATTGTCGTGTTGATGCTGGCGGCCACCACCTCTCCCACGATTAGGTTGCACATATCCTGTGTCTCGAAGGCGCTGGACTATCCTCACAAACGAACGGGGAGTGGGTAATCGGCGTAAAGGATAACGTTCAGCATACAGACGTCGTGCCAATAACGAATTTTGCCGTGCTTCGCCATAAATTAACATCATGTCCACTAATTCACTGTTACTAAATGCATTCATTTTAACAAAAACTACACTACACTGCTATTCACTGTAAAATGAGAACAGTGCACCAGCAAAGATAATAATAATTAAGAGCAATGTCGACGAAAGACTACCTACCCACTACCTATCAAATTAAATTAAATTATTAATTAAACTTTTACACATTTTATTAGTATTAGATATTACGTAAACAATTACTTTCATTGTAGACGATTTGAAAACAATTATTAAAAATAACTATCGACCAGTGGCAAAAAAAATGTTTGCTTGAAATACGATGCAATTTTTTTTGCAAATTTTAAAAAAATTCTTTTTGTTTCATGATCAGCACGTCGTACAGAATATACCTTTTAATTTTTTGCTCTAAGTTGTGAAACACCCTGTATATATATAATTAATTTAATCTTCTTTTGTCAGGTATGCAGTCATCAATTTAAGGAAAGGAATTAATTTATTCACATATTCCTTTTATAAAGGTGTTAATATTATTTTATTGCTTAAATTTTCATCGATATTTCGAACTGGTTTTGGTTCTTCTTCAGGATGTCGCACTACAGTTAAATTACATATTGTTAACAATTGAAATATTGTAAACTTACATGTTTAATATAAATTTGTATTCTTTTATAACATAGTAAGGTCATTTGTACTCATGTAATGTGTTGCTTTCAAACTAATTTCAAATTTAAAATACAGAAAAACAAAAATATTTTTAACCATGATACATCAGATATGTCAAATTATAAAATCAATTGTCATTTAATAAAATTATAAATGGTAAAAAAAAAACTTTTTTAAAACTTGTTAGGGGTGAGAGGGGCACATGTGGACATATTTCTTTATTAGTTGCTAATTGTTAGTTCGCTATATTTCTAGAAATTCCTGATATATTGATATTTTACTTATACATATACAATAATAATTTTATATTTGAATTCAGTTTTTAATAATATTAGGGGGGGGGGGGGGGCGATGCGTTGTGTTGATATATAATAAAATTAATTCTATAATTACACTAGATAGAAACTTAAAAACTAATCGATACTATTGTTATTGTCCTTAAAGCTGACACTTTCACTTGTCCGGCTACGGGGCGAAGCGGGGGAGAGTCGTGCTGGCTGGTAGAGGGTCGAACGAGCGTACAAGGGTATGTCAGGTACTGGGGCCTAGGCTTTATTGTTCTGTAAAATTTATGAGTATAAGCCAACATGCTTAGTGAGATGAATTACTCAATAGTCATGCAATTATAATATTGATAATTTATGATAAGCATCTAAGACAAAACTTTAACAATTAGATTATGATTAGAATTACATCATGCAATTGATGTCTTCATTGGATCTCACAGATCCACAGGCATGACACTAATGTGGGGGCTGCCTTACGCCCATTGTTGTAGCCATACTACTAATGAGGGAGCCGGCTAAGCTCATTGTTGAAAGCCATACTACTAATGAGGGAGCCGGCTAAGCTCATTGTTGAAAGCCATACTACTAATGAGGGAGCCGGCTAAGCTCATTGTTGAAAGCCATACTACTAATGAGGGAGCCGGCTAAGCTCATTGTTGAAACCATACTACTAATGTGGGAGCCGGTTACGCTCATTGTTGAATTAGTGTTATTGTTATATATATAATGCTGAAGTTCTAAATGTCTAAGTATTCATGCAAAATCATACTAAACTCAATGACTGATAATTGATCAATTCACTCACCAATAATAGGTATAATACGCTCTGATATCAAATATAGACGGATAATACAAAACTTGTAATACACAATATTAGCAAAACAAATGCACAAGTCACTACTGAACACAACAACAGTTAAGTACAGAATGCCCTGTTTGCCTAACTAACTAGCTTAGCGCCAAATTTCTAAACAAAGCTAAGATATTGTTCTTCAAGCTAATTTAGCCTTTACACCACTAATATTTTGGGGTGCGCGTCGCATATAGTGTGACTGTCCGATATCCGGAATGCAAAGTCAAGTGGCCACATATGTTAAACATTAAGATTAGTGCAGGGTGGTATAGATTTCAAAGGTTACAGAATATTCTAAAAATGTTTACTGTGTTTTGAAAAATTTATATTTAAATTATTATTTACTAAAACATACTCTAACAGCTCGACCATTCTGACTACAGCTCGTCCTCGAGTTGTGAATCTACTACACCTAGTGCATCATCATCGGACGCTGAGCTTTCGTTCTCGGATGAGCTAGAAATACCAGCTGGTGGTACCCATTGTTTCATTCTATCTACGGCGACGACATTATTATATTTGGCTCGTTTGCTGCGCGTAGAACCTACTATATCTTCAACAAAATAACGATCGTTATTTAAAACTTTAGTAACTTTAAATGGACCAGCGTATAGAGGCTGTAATTTCTTACTAGTACCGTCAGAAAATTTTTGCTTTTTAATAACTACTAAGTCGCTTACTGCATATAATTTTGGAGTTTTCCGCTTTAGATCGTATCGTTCTTTTTGTTTTATTTGATTTTCACGTACTTTTTTTGTTACAACTTGCCTTTCGGTATGTAGATCTGAAATAGTTGGCCTATCAGGTTGAATTTCAGTTGTTAATTGCGCGTCAGATATCGCACGGGGTCGATAACCAAAAAGTAACTCACTCGGAGTTTTGCCTGTTGCAGAATTTACACTATTATTTATTGCAAACTGAATTTTATTAATTTGTTTGTCCCACGTGAGATCATCATCGGAAGTAGTAGCTAACGCAGTTAAAGTTGTCCAATTTGCACGTTCTATTTGACCGTTTGCCCGCGGCGTTGCTACGGCAATCAGTATATGTTTAACGCCTATTGAATCACAAAAAGTTTTAAATGTTTTTGAAGTAAAAGCTGTGCCTCTATCTGAAATTATTCTAGTTGGTGTACCAAAAATATTAAACAAATTTTGAAGAATTTTAATTACATGTTTTGTTTTTGTATTTTTAACTGGTTTTATATCCATATACTTTGTAAATGCGTCAATTATTAAAAATAATTGAGTATTACCATTGCTACTTTTATTAAATGGACCCATATGATCAATATGTAATGTATGAAATGGTACAGCTACTTTTTCAATCGGGTGCAAAAACCCAGGCTGTTTACCTCGCGGTTGCTTATGATATAAACAAGGAACACATGATGCTATATATTTTATTACATATTTACGCATTTGCGGAAACCAGTAGCTTTCACATAGCTTTTGTAACGTTTTCTCTAACCCAAAGTGACCAAAATCATCGTGTGATGCCTTTACTACCTGCTGTCTTTGTCCCCTGGGGACAAGCCATTGTACACCCGACGCGGTAATTCTATAAACTCGACCTTCTCGTAAACAGTAATTTTTGTAAATTTTTCTTTCATAGTCGGTTGTGGGGGGTTGCAATAAAATTTCATGAATGAGTTTAATTTTCTCATCTGTTAGTTGACCTGCTAAAACCCAATCGGCTTGCTCAATTCTAAATATTTTAAATTCTTCGGATGGTTTTTCGGTACTATCCGGATTTCTACTGAGAGCATCCACATGCGCCATTTTTACCCCCGGTCGGTATTCTACTGTGAAAGTGTATTCTTGCAAGTGGAGCCACCATCGGCCAATTCGCGGTACTAAATCACGCTTTGTACATGCTGTACGGAGAGCATTGCAGTCTGTCACTACTTTAAAATCTATGCCTAACAGATAGACACGAAATTTCTTTATTGATTCGACAACAGCTAATGTTTCCAACTCGTAGGAATGATATTTTGCCTCGTGCTCTGTTGTCTGTCTACTAAAATATGCAACCGGATTTAACTTATTTGATTGTTGTTTTTGTAATAATATGCCACCTAAACCTATTTGACTAGCATCAGTATGCAATTCTGTTTCGGCAGACGAATTATATAAAGCTAATAATGGACGTTCGGTTAATTTTTCTTTTAATATATTAAATGCATTATTTTCGATTACGCCCCATTTCCACGGCTGATCTTTCCTTGTTAAATTTGTTAGTGGATGAGCTTTTGTTGCAAAATTTTCAATAAAATGTCTAAAATAACTGGTTAAACCTACAAACTGCCTAACATGATGCACATTTTCTGGTGTACGAAAATGTTTAATAGCGCTAATTTTATCTGCACCCGGCTTCACGCCTTCACGATTAATTTCAAATCCTAAATAATTAATAGATGATTTGAAAAAGAAACATTTTTTTGGATTTAAAGTTAAATTATGTTTCTCAAAAATTTTTAATAAAATTTCTAAATTTATGATACCTTCGTCGAAAGTTGACGACGGACAAAGTATATCATCTAAATAAGCCATAGCTAAATTATTTCTTAACGGACCTAATATTTTATTAACCATGCGTTGAAATACGCCCGGAGCATTGGTTAATCCAAACGGCATTTTATTAAATTCAAATTGTCCGTCAGGTGTAATAAATGACGTAAAATGCTTTGACTTTTCAGCGACAGGTATCTGATACGGCGGAGCCGAGTTGAGTCCCAAATATTTTAATCCGTCATAATGAGGACCGAGTTGAGTCCGGGGTGAGGGTCGAGTTGAGTCCGGCGTAGGCTTATGTCGTTAAAAGATTAACAACCTACCAACCTACCTGTTTTTAAAATTTTCGGGGACGTTTAATTTCATTGCTGAAATATTAGACACGAAGAAAACTTAACCCTCTATTGCATGAATTATTTTTTTTTCTAATTACTTGAAACAAAAATTATTTTTCACTAGTAAGCTATGATAGTATTGCATAAATTGCCATTATAATAATTTTGAAATTTTTTAAATAACTTTTTTGAAAAAAAAAGAAATGTTCCCATTCGGGAACAATATGAACAAAATCAGTTACCAGACTACTAAGAAAAATAAAAGCAACACACTAATAAAATCGTTTATTTATTTATTTATTTTTAAATACATAAACATGTAATATTGAGAACTTATAATTAAATGTATATACATTATGTGTGGAAGCTTATAAAACAATTCATTTTCGAATGGAAACACAAATGAACATTACATTTTTTACATTTGACTCTGCTTTTTCCCGTACAACCTGTCTTCTTGCATCTTTGCCTTTCATCTGTCCACTCTGGCCAATGATCAAAGGTATCATGTCTGACATCATCAGAGGGACGTGGTTCAATACAACGCCTAGATTTGGGAGGTGCTGCAGGTTCTGTAGCTGATGGCCTTCCTCTTTTTGTTCCTTTTGCTCCTACGTTACAAAGTGCTCTTGCAACTTCGGTCTTGAAATCAACTAACGGCATTGTATCTGGCTTGTCGGTTTGTTTTTGGATTCTCCTGTATAGTAGCCAAGAGTTGACTACTGCAACATCGATCATATGATAAAAAATTCGGTGGTACCACTTCTTGCTTCTTAGGCCGCAACGATATAAGCCTAGAAGGGAATCCTGCAGATCGACACCACCCATATGCTTGTTGTAAACTTGTACTACGTTGGGTACATCTATTTCAACTTTCTTCTTGTCCGCTCGAGAGAATCTTTTTACTTTTGCAATGGGTTTGGTACCACAAAATGTGCTAGCAAGCGATACTATTTTGTTATCATACCATTGAAATGCTTTTACGGATACTCCATCAGATTTTGTAAGCTGCTCAGTTATTGCTCCTCTTCCTTTCAACTTCGTCTCTTTTTCGGAAGGAAATGTACATCCTGGCAAACGATTAGCTCGGACGGTTGCTACACTTTCAATTCCCTGTGTTTTTAGATATACCAACAATGGTACCCCAGTAAAGTAGTTATCGTAATATATCTTATGGTTTTTACCTTTAGGCACTACTCTACACATTCGAACAACCACATTACTGGCAGCACCTAAATTTGGTTCATGTGGCAGTACTTCGACTTCTGATGAGGAGGAAAATAATTCAAAATTATATGTAAATCCACTCACACCTGCTAACACCCACATCTTATACCCCCATTTATGGGGCTTCTTCGGATTATATGTTTTTAGTGATATTCGACCCTTGAAAGGAATGATCTGTTCGTCACAAGATACGTTCTCTTCAAAAGGTATTTTCAAACAAGCATCCCTTATCTGATCCAGAAGTGGATTAATTTTATCTACATTTTTTGTAGCCGTCATATTATCGCTGAAATGAATAAATGCTTTGATGTCTTCAAACCTATTGACCGGCATTACATCGGCAACTTGAGATGTCCTAGTAACAGGAGCCCAATATCGTCTTGTGTTCGGTTGTTTGATAAGTGCCATCCATATTATTATACCAATAAATCTCTGAAGTTCTTCCTTTGATGTATTTATTGGTCTATTAGGACGTTTTTGGGTACTATATAAAATTGTTTGATGCACTACCTCGTCTAAGAATTTATCGGACAAAAAGAATTTGAAAATCTTGTATGGTGTGTTTAGCTGTAATATATCCGCAGGTAACAAGCTGTTTCCTTGAAATTTCACACTATCTACCTCAGTCTCTGTAGTTACCGTTTTCCACTTCAATGGTTTATTTTTATTTTGGGTGGTGCGTAAAACGGGCAAAATAGGAGGCGTAATAGGCCTTGCATTTTGCGCAAGTTGGCTTAGTGGTATCTCATATTCGCTATCAAAATCCAAATCGTTGTATTTAGTAAGCTGACTACAAATTGGCTCTAAGAAAAGTTTTATTCGTATTAGCAATAAAAATACCAAGGTAAAAAAAAGTTACCTTCAATATCATCTTCAAGTACAGAATCTTCACTATCTGAAGGTACCTCCCGAACATGACAGTTTGATGCAGCATTTTTGTGCCCATAAAACATTCCGCATTCCATACTTGAAAAATTTTAGGTGCTCTCACCCACGATGTTCCTGAACGGGAACAGTAACAATTTTACGTTTTTTTTATAGTCAGGTATCAAATATCAGTATTTCACAAGTACAGGTCAATACAGAACCTATTTTCCTAATAAATATCAATTTTACAAGCAGTACTTACCACTTTACAACAAAAAGCAACAGGTAGAAAAGTACAACAAAAATATAACCTATGAGCTGTCAGAACCACAACAAGTACAATTCTAAAACATTTCATTTCAATTAAACTACTGCCCCCATCTGTTGGGTAGTAGCGAAATCGTATAGTATATAGTTCCCAAATGGTCACCTTATGAGCACAATGACTGAATTTTGCATATAGCAAACAGACTGAATTATTTTGTTTTATGTTCCCAAATGGGCACAAAATGAAATAGATGGTTAAATTATATTTCACTTGAATTGCATAATTTACAAAAAAATGCTATGCAACTTTTATGAGCTGCTTTTGTTTATGAAATATACCCTGTTTCGAAAAAGTAAATTTTTCGTAATTTTCCTTACATATAGTGACGGTTTCCTGTCATGTGCGGAGATTGTGATATTGATATCCGTTTAAAACAGCAGAAGGTTTACCTTTAATAGTCTCAGTCAGATTCAGAGCTGTTTAAAATGGATCACCCGATCTACTTCAAATGAAAATGCAAAATAGGTTCCAACCACCTTAACAAATTTGACGTTATTTTAGGGACAAAAGTGAAATGATAATAAAACAATAAAATAATAAAATATAATAAAAATAATAATTTATTGATTCCGTTCATTTGCATCGAATAAGAATAAGTCAAAACATAATAAATATATGATTATACTTATAGATATATTAATATTAACTAATTTATACCTATACAGATTTTTACAAAAATTATTCACATTTTAAAATGATTACCAACCACTTTTATAAATTCTAAATTATTAATTACACCATTTTTTAGTTGTTCTATTTTTACATCTAAAAATCTTTGATTTTCTAATGTCTTTGACGAGTATATTTTTCTTTCGTTGTGTTCCACAGTTCTAATTTTTATATACGATTCATTTTGAAAATCTAACAATACACTAATGAAACGAAAAATATGAGGATGCGATTGGTAAAATGATGAATTGAACCACGAATGGAAGCTTTCACATGCATTAGTAGTTCTTTTTAGCGAACTACTATTTTCGGCCCATATATGTGGTGGAAATTGAGCCGTTTCTGCTATATATGTCTCCACCAAATAATCAGCGAATTCGATTAGCTTTGAACTGCTTGGTTGAATTGATGATAGGTCCAGGGCAAAACAGTCCCCAACATCTTTGGGATCCAGGAACGGCAAACCGAAGCAATACTTTAAAAATTGCCCAATTTCCGAATCCTTGTCCTTGTATGCTGTTGCAAGACCAAGATGTTGAATTTTTCGCCACCTAAATGTACGTATTATATTTAGTATAGTTATATTATACAAGTGAAAAAAATTGATGTTTATTGCACGCGACAAGTATCACGTGCAATACACTATTTTTTCGGCGATCATTAAAAAAAATAAACAAAAACATTAAATTTATGTAGCATATCAATGACAGTTTAAAAAACTAACTTCTATGTGACAGTTTAAGAAGATAAAATCTAAGTAACATGATCTCTATAACAAATCAATAATCTTAAATATTAATAATATAATAATAATATAAATTCATGAATATAATATTTAATGTAACATTAAAATAATGTTACATTTCAATGACAGATTAATGCCCGTATGCATAAACGTTCATTAAACGTATAACGCTCCGTTTTCCACTAAACGGTCAGTTAAATTGTATTTTTCGTATTCATAAACGTCCGTTAGCACTTACTATCATTATATTCTTCGTTAAATTTAATGGCTTGATTTTCTGCCATTATATTTATAACGCTTGATTATATTGACAAATAGATTGTACAAAAAGCAAACTTGTTATTATTTTAAACTTATAATTACATATTTTATAAATTTCATACTTTTATTTTTAAATTTCGTGATAAAAATATCGTTAAAGGTGAGTATTTGTTTTTCCTTTTTTACTTATGATTTATGCTACATAATGTTTATTATTAAAAAATTGATTTTATAGAAATGGACACATCATCAACATCTTCATCATCATTGTCTTCATCATTTTCAGAAACATCTGATTCTGATTCTGATTTTGTAGAAAAAGTTTTGTCATTGGTACCAAAGCCAAGAGTTTTCCGAAAAAGAAATAACCCTTATGAAATATATGATGATTTAGAATTTAAACAACGATATAGATTAGAAAAAGAAACAGTGCTTCATCTTTGTGATATTATTGGTCAAGATCTAAGAACAGATACATTACGAAATAAACCATTATCTGCAATGGATAAAATTTTATTGACATTGAGATTTTATGCTACCGGTTCTTTTCAGCAAGTATTAGCTGACCACATTAATGTCAGTCAATCAACTATTAGTAGAATTATTCCAGTTGTTACTAGAAAAATAGCTTCTTTAAGTAAAGAATTTATTAAAATGCCGAATACTGAAGTAGAGCGGCGAAAAATCCAGTTAGAATTCTATTCTATCCATAGATTTCCATGTGTAATTGGGGCAGTCGATGGAACTCATATACGAATACAATCACCAGGTGGTAGGCATGCAGAATTATATCGAAATCGTAAAGGGTATTTTTCATATAATGTACAATGTGTTTGTGATGCTAAACTAAAATTTCTTGACATTATTGCAAGATGGCCTGGCAGTGTACATGATTCTACAATTTTTTATGATTCACCATTAAGAATAGACTTTGAACAAAACAAATACCCTAATTGTTATTTGTTGGGCGATTCAGCTTATGCATTAAAAAATTATTTATTTACACCGGTATTAAATCCAACAGTAGAGGCCGAACGAAGATATAATGAAGCACATATCCATACTAGAAATAGTATTGAAAGAGCATTCGGTGTTTGGAAAAGACGTTTTCCTTGTCTTTCATTAGGAATGAGATTGAAAAAACAAACTATTTTGCACATTATAGTTGCAACAGCTGTTTTACACAATCTTTGTATTATTTTGAACGACGAAGTTGATATCGAATTAGAAGATTTAAATCATTCAGACGATGAAATTGACGTTTATGAAAATGTTAATAATAACAATCGAAATATCTTTATAAATAATACTTTTATTCGATAAATGTATGTTAATAATATGAAACAGTTATGTATATATATGAACAATATATATACAATATATATGAACAATATATAATAGAAATGTATATATAATAGAACAAAAAATAAACAAAATAAATTTTATTATTTAAAGCCGAGTCCGTACATACGTTATTCGTAATCGAATACTGAAGTATCTCTTTAAAATACGCAATGCGTAATCGTATTAATATTACAAAACAAATACATATTCATTAATATATCTATAAACATATATTAATTCAATTTAATAATATAATACGAATTATTTATTATTATTCCTAATTCATATATGACTAACATATGTGCGGTCTCGATTTAAGAATATAATGTAATTTATATCTAAAATTATTTTTCTTGTAAATCATTTTTATTTAATTTTAATAATTCTTGTTCAATTTTAATTTCTTGTAGTTTTATGTCATTTTTAAGTTTTTGTTTCTCTAATAAAAATAATTCCGATGCCTCTTTGTCTGATTGTATTTTTCTTTCCAAACACTGTCTTTTATAATCCAATTTTAGTTTGAAATAATCGGATTCCAATTTTTTTTTTGAAGTTTTTGATTCTGTCAATTCTTCTAGAGCATTATAAATTGTTTTAGGTTTTAAATTTTTTGGCATTTTTCTTTTACGAAATATATTTGGCACTATATTTTCTTCATTTTCAAAATAACTAGTAGATGGTGTGCTTTCAGTATTACTTTGACATACAATATTTATGTTCTAGAACAATATACGCATATAAATATTAATTTGAAAATTAAATATGTAAGTTATGTACACACATAGTAGCAATACTAACTTGCATATTGGAATCTTCAAATGTTATAATGCTATGTTCAATATTTTCTATTTCAATGGGCTCTACACAGTTGTTACCGGTACTTATACTCTGAAAACAAATTTGTCATATTAAATAAAAAAATATTTTTAAATTTCTGTTTTCATTAAAAGTTATTTAAAAATGTTTTGCGTGTAGCTCAAGATAAATTTACCTGCTCTGAATGGTTTGATAAATTTGCATCTGCATCTGCATCATGGTATTGTGAAGCACTATCGTATATGTTATTATCTGGTTCAAACTGTTTTTTTATCATATTTATTAGACGTTCGCCATTTACATCCAACTTTTTTATATATATACCGCCACCTGTTTTGTAAAATTCAGCCTATAAAAAGCAAAATTGTTTAATATAATAAATTAATAAAGAATAAAATAATATTTATATTAATTACTTTATCGTCAGCGTTATCCTTCCTTTTTTTTCTTTTGTAATTGTCATAAAATATTTTCAATTGTGACACTGTTCTTTGAATGTCGTTTATAGCATTAAATTCTTCAGTTATTTTTTCCCATGTATAATTTTTTTGTTTGACATTTATTGCATCGGTTTTTTTATTTTCTATTATATGTATGTGCTTTTCAAGTACATCTAAAATAATACTAGTCTCCTTCTCCGTAAAATTTTTTGCCTTAAAACGCTTTTTATCGGTCGATAAATTCATTTTGTAACTTGTAATTTGAGGTTATAAACAGTTATAAATACGAATTTTGACAGATGAAGCACATGAACAAACTAGTGTGAATACCGTTCTACACCAAAAGTCACTATAAAGTTACTAAACAATTTAACGAACGTTCATTTCAAAACGAAGCGTTAAATATCTCTTGTTATATTTATGAATATCAAAAATAATATAATGGTCATTATATGTTAACGGTTCGTTTTATAATTACTCGTTAAATTTAGTTTTATGCATACGGGCATAAATCAAGTAAATATGACAGTTTCAAAATACAAAATTTAATATATTATAGAAAGGAGTGCAATGGTAACTTTTTGTTGCACTTAATTAAATAAAGTATCACTTTTTACATTAAAAATTAATCAAAAAGTAACGACTTTTTGCATGATCGCCGAAAAAATAATATATAGTCTTCAAAATTGTATAAAATATAACTTACCAAGATTGACCCAGATGAAATTTGCATCCAACGATTTTTGTGTTCCCCCAGGTTTCGGATACGCTTCGATGGATAGCTTCTTCGAAGTCTGCAACTACAGTTGTGGGTTCAAATGTTTTGCCCAGCTTCAAATACGCTAAACACTTTTTACCTCCACTATTTGAGCAAACCCACCGTTTAACACCACCAGATAGTCCTTTGTGAAAGCGAAATTTAAAGTTGTCTAACACTAGAAGCTCTTTTCCTTTCTCACTTACGATAACTTTAAGCGAACTCATTTTTACTTATTAGCCGAGTGACATACAGTACTTAACTAAACTGAAGATCTAATAGGATTGGTAGTTTCTTGTATATTTTGAATCAGTGCAGAAGAAAATTTGTAACAGGTATAAATATACAACATCGTAAGGGCAGGTAGTTAAATAATCCCTTTTATGGCATAAGCTGACCCCGGACTCAACTCGGACATCTATTTTTGGGAACCCGGATTAAAACAGGTCAACCGGACTCAACTCGGATCTGCCCATCTGATAATACCCTGAGGTCATATCGAGAGTGGTAAAGTATTGTGTGCCTTGTAGTTGGTCTAATTGATCGTATATTCGGGGTAAGGGGAACCTATCTTTTACCGTTACTTTATTTAATTTTCTATAATCTATGCACATGCGTGTTTCACCGTTTTTCTTTTTAACTAAAAGAATTGGTGATGCAAAAGGTGAATTTGATTCACGGATTACATTCGCATCTAATAGATCCTGAACAATAATTTTTATGTTTGAAGCTTCACCTATTGTTTTAATATTTCCATTACCATAGCCTATTATTGTTTTCTGATTTGCCTTATTTACTTTAATATTTAATTTTGCAGCATCGCTTTCACGTATTAACATACAATTTGCACCAAAGTCAACAAATGCCCGAATACTACAATCATTAAGTTTAGCATTGATAAAATATTTCTCATCTGATCTTACCTTCGTATTGGTAACCAATACAGTTTTCTCTGTCGCTCTCACAGTACACTGGCCTGGTCTGTGAAATTTACGACAGTCCGCACAACGGGTGGCCTTTCTCGTACAGTTCGAGGAGAGATGCCCGTTTTGGCCGCAGGTATAGCACGTAATAGGATGTTTATAATTGTTATTTTGAAAACTTGAGTGCCGTCTATTTTTATGTTTTTGCAAATCATGACGTAAATTAGCAAATGAGGAAGATGGTTTGTTCCGCCTTATTTCAATATTACTGCCGTCATCTACAGTTTTCAAAAATACTAACAAAGATTCGGGAGTTTTGAAATTTCCCGCCTTAGCTGAAGCTACTAAATTTCGATCATGTATACCGTTTAACATACATGATACAGCCTTTATGCCAGTAAAATCGCATGCATTAATTAGAGCCAATTTTTCATAATAGTATTTTAAAATAGTTTCGTCTGGTCGCTTTTTCCTACTTAACATTTCCTCTAACATTGTAGAAAAATCTCGTTCTACAGGAAAACCTTTTAATAACAAATCTTTCCATTCGTCCCATGAATGGTTTTTGCTAACTAAACCGCGATACCAAGTATAAGCATATCCGCGCAGTTTAGACGTTACATTATAAATTGTTTCGCGTTCCGACCAGCCATAAATTTCGCGTAGCTCTTCTACCGAAGTGAGCCATTTATCCATAGGCATTGTAATGTCCTTAGGATCAAAATGTGGTAACACATCATTACCTACATGCATAATTTGCCGCGGTGGTGACCGTTGGTTTCTCTCAATTACGCTTTCAGTGAGACGTACCACAAGATTACGTAACTCGTCAGTATTGCTAGAACTTGCACTATCACGACGCGTAGTGCCAGAAAACGACGCAGCAGCATTTTGAGCGCGCGAGCCATTGCGATTACCACGACCTGCCATTTCTTAAGCAAATAATATAATTAATTTTTATTAATTTTAAATTAAAGTTAGCTCTTTATCTACGAGGTTATGAGTTTCTATCCCACTTCTGAGAATTTCTATAAGGGGGGGGGGGGCGATGCGTTGTGTTGATATATAATAAAATTAATTCTATAATTACACTAGATAGAAACTTAAAAACTAATCGATACTATTGTTATTGTCCTTAAAGCTGACACTTTCACTTGTCCGGCTACGGGGCGAAGCGGGGGAGAGTCGTGCTGGCTGGTAGAGGGTCGAACGAGCGTACAAGGGTATGTCAGGTACTGGGGCCTAGGCTTTATTGTTCTGTAAAATTTATGAGTATAAGCCAACATGCTTAGTGAGATGAATTACTCAATAGTCATGCAATTATAATATTGATAATTTATGATAAGCATCTAAGACAAAACTTCAACAATTAGTTTATGATTAGAATTACATCATGCAATTGATGTCTTCATTGGATCTCACAGATCCACAGGCATGACACTAATGTGGGGGCTGCCTTACGCCCATTGTTGTAGCCATACTACTAATGAGGGAGCCGGCTAAGCTCATTGTTGAAAGCCATACTACTAATGAGGGAGCCGGCTAAGCTCATTGTTGAAACCATACTACTAATGTGGGAGCCGGTTACGCTCATTGTTGAATTAGTGTTATTGTTATATATATATAATGCTGAAGTTCTAAATGTCTAAGTATTCATGCAAAATCATACTAAACTCAATGACTGATAATTGATCAATTCACTCACCAATAATAGGTATAATACGCTCTGATATCAAATGTAGACGGATAATACAAAACTTGTAATACACAATATTAGCAAAACAAATGCACAAGTCACTACTGAACACAACAACAGTTAAGTACAGAATGCCCTGTTTGCCTAACTAACTAGCTTAGCGCCAAATTTCTAAACAAAACTAAGATATTGTTCTTCAAGCTAATTTAGCCTTTACACCACTAATATTTTGGGGTGCGCGTCGCTTATAGTTTGTCCGTAAGGGCCAAGTAAAGTGGCCACATATGTTAAACATTAAGATTAGTGCAGGGTGGTATAGATTTCAAAGGTTACAGAATATTCTAAAAATGTTTACTGTGTTTTGAAAAATTTATATTTAAATTATTATTTACTAAAACATACTCTAACAATAATTAGTTTTAAATTTATAGCAGTTTTAAAAAAATATATTTTTTGTCCAAATCTGTCCCCCTCAGGGGCAGATGTAGACAAATCAGATTTTTATATGGGGCACTTGTGGACTGATATAATTCCAGCGATAATAATTCAGAAATCGGGTTTAATAAATAAAATTCAAAAAATAAATTAGTGAAATTTTATTTGAGACAAACAAATATTTCTTTTAACACATATTATAGTTTTGAAAACTAACAGAGAATTGTAAAAATGAGTTATGCTTTGCTGTTCTTTTACAATTTACGGGTAGCGGTAGTTTTCGAATAATATCTTTAATATCAATTTCACTTTCATCTTTTTGGTCTGGAAATATAAATTTCTGACCGTCCTTCAATTTTAAAAAGTTAATTAGATAATCAGATTTCGTTATTATTGATTCAACTTGTCCAACGAAATATTTTACAGTTTTTTTTGTTGCAAATCTTACAAGTACAAAATCTTTAACAGCTATTTCCATTGTGTCTTGATATTCATCTTTTTCAAATTTCATTGGACTATCATCAGATTCTTCATACAGGATTTCTGTTTCACTCTCCGATGTTTCTTCTTGCAACACTTTAGGAATATGATTTCGTTTGCTGAATTGGTTGTCATTAGCTTTTTTCTCTGCAGTTAATCGTTGTCTATTTTCTTTTAGTATTTGTATTGGACTATCATCAGATTCTTCATACAGGATTTCTGTTTCACTCTCCGATGTTTCTTCTTGCAACACTTTACGAATATGATTTCGTTTGCTGAATTGGTTGTCTTTAGCTTTTGCTTTTTTCTCTGCAGTTAATCGTTGTCTATTATCTTTTAGTATTTGTTTCTGTTCTATTTTATCCTTCTCTGGTGTACTTGTCAAAATAGCTGAATACTTTTTTCCTTACCTTTTTTGGATAGTATTCGAACTACCTTCGGATAGGGGCGAACTTGTTCTGGAGTTAATTTAACAGTAGAGGTTATTTCATAAATATTATCATTTTGGTTAGCAGTTTCTAAAATCTGAGTAAGTGAGGTTGAACAATTATTACTTGATACCTCGTGAATTTTATCAGTCAGTGATTAATTATTTTCAATTTCGGTAACTTGAGAAGGCAAGAAATCGTCAGAGCAAAACACATTTTTATTATAAGGCAAACATCCGGTTTTTGAAAATGCTGATATAATATTTGATTTACTAAAACCTTCATTAAATGCTGGGGCTGTTAAATGAGCAATATCATAAATGGTAATAGCTTTTCCTGGATGATTGGATATCCACATATTAAAGGAGGCTCGACAACGAGCCTTAAAAGGTCCAAAGACTCCAACATCTAGCGGCTGCAAGCGATGTGTTGTATGAGGTGGAAACGATAGAAGAACTAAACCATTATCTCTACAGTACAAAATAACATCCAGAGTGGCATGAGTATCATGATTATCGAGTAGAATTAATACGGAATTATCTTTAGAAGCATGTGTATACTGTTTTATGTGTTTAATCACTTCTAGAAAGCCTTCATTGGTCATCCAACCACTAGGTGAAGCAATTCCTGTACTTCCGTCTGGTGCTCCAGTTAAAAACGATTCTTT
This sequence comes from Clivina fossor, assembly GCA_963966155.1. Lineage (NCBI taxonomy): Eukaryota > Metazoa > Arthropoda > Insecta > Coleoptera > Carabidae > Clivina > Clivina fossor. Next base: position 32,143,699 of record OZ014551.1, on the reverse strand, counting down.
AAAACGCACTCTCGGAAAAATGTAAACTGGAGGAATAGTATTTCTATTTGCAAGTATAATTCCGCAAAAAGTAACTTGCTCACCCCTTTCTGCTGAAACTGCTTGCCCCACTTGTTTAGAACCCTTTTCTGAAACGATTTTGGGCATTTGAAGAACGGTGTTTATTCCACTCTCATCGACATTAACAATTCTATCACTTGTAAATGCATATTGTTCCAAAACTATTTTTAAATTAATATAAAACATATTTAAATTATGTTCATTAAAACTAATGTTTCTTGCCAAACTAGTATTTTCCGGCTTTTGTAACGATAGATTTACATGTCGCTTCATAAAAGCTTTCATCCAATCTACACCCGCGATTTTATACTCTGTCCAAGATTTGGGTATACTACGTTTTAGCTTTATACTATATTCATACGCAAATTTTCGAATTTGATAATAAGTCATACCATATTGAAGTTTAGAGGAGTGTAGAATATAATTTCCAAGTTTGTCTTCTTCATCATTGGAAAAAATTTGTTGAGACGTATATTTTGAACTAAATTTCGGACGTTGAATTTCAATATCAACCAAATTTATTTCTTTAATTTTTTGAATTCTCTTGTGAAACATTGATTTTTTTAAGCCATGACGTTGAGCAACTTCTCGCAATGAACCATTGCCATTTTTCAAATCTTCAATTGCATTAAATACTATATCTTCAGATATTTCGGCTCGATTAGTTTTTTTAATGTATGTTCGCACCATAATTATGCTGGTCTCCGATGGACAGATCTTGAAACACAAATAAAAAAAAAACAATATAACTCGTTTGAAACACAAATAAAAAAAAAACAATATAACTCGTTGGGGTAGATCTGGACACTGTCCACTTGTGCCCCAAACACGTGTCCACATCTACCCCACATGCTGTCATATTATAAAATTGCTACTAATATATATTTTAGGTTATGATTATACATTTCTACATAGCATGCATTAAGGAAAATCTGCTCTGTAAAGAATAAGACCGGAAATAAAAAGGAGAACCAAAATAACGGCACCGAAACCGAGGTGGCGTTACAACATATATATTTATATGTAGCCGACTTTTTTTGCGATACACTGTATACTGTATAAAATATAATATAATTATAAATATTTTTAAAAATAACGTAGTTCCTACTAACTATATATTTAAAATTAACCCCTTGAGACCCGAATTATTTTTTTAATAATATATTTTTCTTTCTTCTCTTCTATATTCTCTTATTTTTGATAGGAATTCTCTTCTCCAACGGACAATATTACTTTTTTCAATCAACATACTTTTTCTTTGCCTTTTCATATATGTATTTAAAATCTAATACTTTCAATACAGATTGAAATGTTTGTTTAAAATTTGGCAAACTTGTATCTTCATTTACGGCATCAAAAGTTTTTGCCATTGTGGGAGTTTCATTTTTAAAATAAAACTCATGAACTTTGCGACGTATTGCCGCTAATTCTAAATCTGTAATTTCGTTAATAATTTTTTTTCTATTTTTTGTACGTGTTGGAGAAGACACAAAACCTTTTTCTTTTCTTTCTTTCACTACACGTTGCACAGTTTTTTCACTAACGTCGATGATTTTGGCGGTTTTGCTTGTAATGTCTTTTAAAAACATATTCGGATTTTCTTTGCAATACATGTCGTATACAGATAATAAATTATTTTTTTGGCACACGATAAATAATGTTTTTTTAATTGTTTCGATGGAGAACAAAAGTTATTTATCAAATTCAGACATATTATATAAAGTATGCACGTTATAAAATTAACAAAATATGATACAAAATTAATACTCGGAAAAATCACATAATTAATAAATAAACCCTAATCGGAAAGAATGGAATGAATAATAGTAAACTCAGAAATACACAGTCATATATAAAGATGCACCGAGCGACAAGTAAGAAAATGTAAACGCTGTAGATTTTTTTGGCCTGGGGGGTGGGGGGCTAACAACCCCATTTTGACAACCAATGGCTAAGAAGTATGCATGTGATCATGCACTGATCACGCAAATATTTGATGGACTTTTATCAGCGGCAATACCGTACATTATTTGAAGAACTATTAAGTATAGTTGGACCGTCGATAAAAAAACAATGTGTTTTTATAGAACCAATTTCTCCTGGTCAAAGATTAGCTGTAACTTTAAGGTAAGATTCCTTAATTTATATTTGTCTTTTCTAAATATCAGAATTTAAAATTACGATTATTTTTATAGATATCTAGCGTCAGGGGATTCCATTGCTTCTTTGTCATTTAATTATCGGCTCGGTAAAGCTACTAATCTAATCTAATCTAATCAAGGAAATTACAGAAGCTTTGTGAATTAATTTAAAAAATATAGTTTTTAAAGTATCTACCGCAGGGAACTGGTTAACAGTTGCTAATAGTTATCATTGTAAATGGAATTTCCTAATTGTATAGGTGCAATCGATGGAAAGCATATATCGATGCAGGCACCAAATAATATGAGATCAGATATTATTTTAAGAATGTAATTTAGTTATACATTTTTTTTTTTTTAGTCATTTTAAATATTAAAAATACAAATTCACATACGAGTGACAAAATTAGTATGACTATTAATAACATTAACAGATTTATTAACTATTTTTTTTTCTAATGTATTTTTGTTCTACATAAATGTGTTCATTTGAATATGACTAAGGCCGCGTTCTCACCAAAAGCAACTGGCAGCGGCAATGCAACTACAATGCGACCGCAACTTCAGTTGAGTTGGTCTTCTGTACTTACTGAAATCAACTGTTTTGAAGTCTCTTGTTTCGGTAGTCGTGAACAAAATGTCGTCCTTGTCAGATGAAAATATAGCCGCTGCATACTTGCTAGTGAAAAAGCGTAAAAAGAAAACATACCGAAAATATTGGGTTAACCATAAATTTGGGACATAGTTCTTGTACAGTGGCACAGGAATTGAATAATGATCCTGTTAAATTCCATGGATTTTACCGTATGAGCAGACACCTTTAAAATTGTAGCAGAAATGTTGAAACCTGAAATAAGCAGAAAAGACACCAATTACCGCAAAGCTATTAGTGCTGAAGAAAGGCTTCTTATCATATTAAGGTAAATTTTTATTCTTCTTTTCTACTGAACAAAATATTCTTAAATATGTAAAATAGCTCGTTAACATAAAAAAAATTAACCTAAACTAATAACTATGATAATAGTACCCATCGGAATTGCACTGCGAGATATGCTCCCCGTTGTAGATTGAGTGTCTGATGCCGACTAGTAACTGAAGACACTTGGTGGCCTAGACTGAGTGTCACTTTGCGACAAACTGCCGACACTAGGAGGGCCAAAACTCTGTCCTGAATTACTAGTATCATCTTCTAATAATATTTTGTCTATAAGCTCCAATATTTCCCGTTTCAATCTCCTCTTTTGATTAAGCTCATATCAGGCAGCAAGCTATATTTTTTTTTTGTACGAAACATATATAAAAAAAAATATGTTTTATCTGCGGGACATTTGCATCTGGTAACCCTGATTACAAGGTTTTTTTGCTTTTAAATTTATAGATGGAAATAATAGAGGTAATATTGACAAAGAAAATATTTGATTTGTATCTAAAACTATAACTTGTTAAATTGGTTCAAAAATTAAAAAAAATATTGTTATAAAATACATTCTGTATGTTCCGTGAAATTGTATTCAGTTATAATTTCTTGTAATATACAATACTTTTTATTTTTGGCTTTGTCAAGAATAAACTTGTATATTTAATAATGAATATAATAATGTAAATTTTATTTACCAGAACATATCCCAGAGGTAATTTTAGAATAGAATATGTATTTAAGTAATCATTTATTGATCCTTCAAATTTGCGACTAATATGAGTTGTGGCTTTCCAATATTCCACAATAGTAGCAGATATATCTTGCGTGTTAATTTTTAAATGAAGAATATACTCTTCATGTTTTTGTACATCTTCTGCCAAAAAAACTAAAATCAAAAAGCAATATAATTTTCTACAAATACAAAATTTTAGAGAACACGTACCATTACTTTCTGATATACTGTTACTTGCTGCATTTATGGACTGTATAAATCCCAATTTGAATTTGAATTTGGTGATTTAAAGACATTTGTAGACTAGCACGAGTTGCCAGTCGCTTTAGTGTTACTCCTTATCCATCGCTGGGACCTTTACCGTGCGCAGTTGCAAAAAAATGCCATTCGGCTTTTACATAATAGACATAAATTCAGGATATTATAATGGTTTTTGTAATGTGATACGGCTCAATCGAAAAAGTATATGATTTTTTTCAGTGTTGGAATTTTCTTTTTCAAAAATTGCATCAACAGTTTTATAAAATGGTACACAGCTGAAGTATTGTGATTTAGATCGTCTGATATAATGACAAAATTCAGTGGAATGATATTATCATCTGGACTAGGGCGGAAATAGCAGACAAATGGATGGATAGTGGCTTGATCATTATTCCAGTGAACTCCTTGTGCGCTGTCCTGAATTGTAAACGCCTAATTTTCTAAAAAAATTGGCAACTACAACAACTTCATTAACTTCAATACCTTTTTTAACACGTCTGAAGTATTCTGATTGCTGCTTAGCTATAAAATCATGTGGAGAAAGTTGCTTTAACTTTTCCATTATCTCCTCCACAAAATCATCTGCCGACTTTACAATGGTCCCCAATTTGCACCGATCCACTTGCACCCATTACTTATATACATATAATATATAATTTTAGAATTACTGGATTGTCTACTATCTTTTAAAATTTTATAGCACTCAAGTTTTATACGTTGCTTTTCATTAAAAAAAATTGTAATTTTTTCTGTGTTTGTCTTGCCCGCATTGAATTTTTTATGTAATTCATATAATACATTTGTCTGGCTGCAGTTTGATTATCATTTTCATTATGTATTATTTGTAGATTATTATTATATTAGCGTAAATATAAAATACTTTCAGCTGGTCCGGTTAAATCTGCAATTTTATTAATAGCTGCCTCATAAACTAATGTAATCTCAATGAGTTTCTCGATCCTGAATGAAGCGCTTTTTGCGTCATTTTGTGTAATTGGCAATATATTCATTATTTTCGAACTTTGATTGATTTGTGCAAGCGTTATTTCTGGTGGTGTACAGAAAACACTGCCAAATGAATCTGGTAAACTGCTTGAAATAGATAATCCGCTGGAATCCAGTGGAACCATCACAGCTAACGTTCCATATGTAGATATGACTATCATAGGTAGCTCGACGTTGTGGTTCGGATAGCGATAGTGACAATGACTCGAATGCTTGTACCATTCGTGTTTCGAAGCTAGCATGGGGTTCTGCATGAGGACTGGACGTAATTGGTGGTTCTTGTGGTTGAGGTGGTAAGTTTTCCTCCAACTCTAGCTCTTCTGGTTTATTTAACGATTCTTCATGCACTTTCAGCAATGCAGCGGACGCGGCAGTAGCGTATTTGAGCTGTACCTTCTCCAATAACTGAGTGCAGATATCGGCGTATGATTTGCTAGTCTGTTGTTGCACTTTATCGTTCGTTACGATGCGTGTTAGCCTTTGTTGTACATGTAGAAGTCGGGTGTGGATACGAGCATAATCGTTCTGGTAATTGTCCTCCGAAAATTTGTCCAACGCTTCCGTTAACGAATCTAACTTTTGTTTACAGATGTTGATCTCGGTGGCAGGAAGAATAGTTATTTTTTCTATGTTTGTCTTGACCGCATTGAATTTTTTATGTAATTCATATATCTTTTGTCTGCCTGTAGTTTGATTATCATAATCATTTGTTGTGTCTGTAAATATAAAATATTAAATATAAAATATAAAAAAAAAAACGCTGTGTTTGGGGTTCTTAAACAGTAATTTAGATTATTATTATATTAGCGTAAATATAAAATACCTTCATCTGGTCCGGTTAAACCTGCAATTTTATTTATAGCTGCCTCATAAACTTATGTAATCTCAACGTGTTTCTCGATCCTGAACAAAGCGCTTGTTGCGTCATTTTGTGTAAATTTGATTGATTTGTGTGTTGTGTGTTATTTCTTGTGGTGTACAGAAAACACTGCCAAATGAATCTGGTAAACTGCTTGAAATAGATAATCCGCTCACCTGACTGGAAGTATTTTCCATCTGAAAATAAACAAAATTAATATTGTCATTTTCATATGTAGATCGTATAATAAATGTGAAAACTCTTTACATTAAGAATGTGAGAACATCAAGCACATCGCCATTTTATTATATTATTCAATAATACTTACGCTTGTTGTCAAATTGTCACGGGGGTTTTCCAAATTGTTTAACTATACTTTTTCTACAGTTTGAGCAAAGTTTCTTTTCCTCAATAATATCAGTGAACAACACATTTGTTTTGCTCGAAATAATAAGAGATGCGTCTGAGACTTTTCGTAATGTTTGAGGTATGGTGTTTAAACGGATCACAACAATATATTTGCGTTTCATTGTACTTGTTCCACGATTTAGCTACTGACATACTTAATTTTTTATTGTCAAGTTCTAATGAACATTCCGGTAACAACACATTCAGTGTTAATACATCCAGTGTATTTTGATTGAACCTGCTTTTTAAATCCGACAATATGCGATCCAGCATTGGAATAAATGTACTCATCTGATAGTACTATTCTGGAATATCACAAGAATAATTTGATCGATTTTTTTGTCTACCAATTATCTTAGGTTTAACAAGTTCTACATTTAATGGGCACGTCTAGTGTGACCGCCTGAAAAAAAAGGTGATTTTTGGGAATTTTTTTAAAGAAAAGTATTGCATGAAATATTTTGAAATTTTAAAGATATATTTGTGCGTATATAATGTAAACGTGCTCACTGCTTATAGAACTCCAAGCATCTTTCTTCTTCTTAGGGTTTGAATGATTAATTTCATTTAAAAAATTTTCCATTGTTATAACTGCAAGAGTTTCGCTGTAAGTCCACTTTGAATTCTCGGTAGCAATGTAAGAATCTCCTTCCTCTACAATTTGCTGCGGTGTTAATAATTGTATATCGTCTACATTATTAATTTTATCGGGGCTTTGTATTTCTGCGTTATTAATTTCGCAATCGTCTGAATTGCTTCTTTGGTTTACTTTAAGTTTAACATGATTAAGAAGCGTTTCTACAAAGTTTATATCTAGAATATGTTAAATATCTTAAATAATTGAAACGATTAATAATGTTATAATAAACCTACCATTCTGTGCCCTGTTATAATCCTCTTCATTTACCTCAATCTCGACCACTGTTTCGCCATCCCACAGCTGCAAATTCATTTTTTATCAGTTTTTTTTATATAATTTTACAAATGAACAACACGGTTGTAACAATCAACTTTAAAGGTTATGTTCAACTGCACCATAACTGCACTCTATGTGATAGGAAATTTTTTTGGCGCTTGAGAGGCAAGGAGAAGGTAGCACAGATCAATTGTGGTGTAGTTACAATTGGTTTCAAAAAAACTGTTCTACGTTGCCGGATCTGATCCGAGGAGCTTAGAGCTTGTCGGTCAGTTGAAAAAACACGACTATTTTAAGCAAAATGCTGAATTTAAAAGTTTTATATATAAATCACGAATTTAAAACAATCAACATTTTTCCTGTATTGCTATCTATTGCGGTTAAGAGGAACTTTCATGACAGTTTTTAAAGAGGTTTATAAGTTCTAAACAGATGAACCATAATTCTGATTGATACGTCTGCCAAATGCAAAGAATCAATGCAAACACAGTATAAATGTACTAATGGTGAGATTTTTCAGTTATTCTTTTTAGGTTACGCCACTAATACGAGATCGGATTCTGAATCGCTTCAAATATTTACACGTGACAATTTTAAATAATAAGTATATATATATATATATATATATATATATATATATATATATATATATACAGTAGAATCTCGAAACTGTAAACAAAAACAAAACCAGGCTTTACATAGTTTCGAATATATTCATGGTACCGAGTAAATAAATAAAAAAAAATACGTGTTTAAATTTGTAGGCATAAACATTGCTAAAATTTTGCCATCAGGTGTTTACAGTACTTCCGCCGAAGGGTGAGAATGCGCATTGTCAAGAAGCAAAATTGCATGCTGAGGAAGATTTCTATTTTTCGGAAATGCTCTAACCGACAAATAAGTGCAATAAAAATTAAAGTGTGTAAAATAGACTTTTTAAAATTTATCTTGCATACCTCAGGAACAAAATGTTTTAAAAAAACCACTCTTTAAACATGTCTAGCGTCATCCACGAGCTTTTATTGCTCCTGTAGATTACTGGATTGCTGAAATTTTTGAAGCATCTGAGCTGTTTCGATTTTCTAATAATTAATGGATTGAATTTATGAGAACCTGCTGCATTTGTACAACAAAGAAATGTTATTCTTTGTTTTGCCATTTTTAAACCTGGGGCAGTTTTCTCATTAAGCGAAACATATGTATTTTCGGGAAGGAGTTTCCAAAATAGACCGGAACATCAGCATTGTATATTTGATGCTGATTTAAATTAAATTCTTCCATTTTTAGCTTCAATATCTCTTTAAAAGCATCTACTAATTCTGGTGCAGAAGATAACTTTTCTACGGTTATTTTTAAGTATCAAAAATCAAAACGTTTTTTGAAACGCTGTAGCCACCCGTAACTTGCATTGAAATAACACACACCTTGATTAATTTTTTCCTGAAAGAATAATGCTTTTTGTATAAGAATTTCGGCAGTTACTGGCACAATTTTTTCGCGTTGTTTAAGGAACCATCGGTATAGAACCTTTTCCATTTTAGAAAATCCCGCTTTCCTTAGAGCACACTGTTGAGCACACTAGTGACTATATTTCGGTAGTTAAATTAAATTAAATTAAAAATATGAAAGATAGCAATTAAAAAGGTATCAGAGCAGCCTTTTATGAGAAAGTTAGGAATTAAGTCAGAACCAGAAGATGAATTAGATTTCTAGTTTTTTGGTTACATCAGCAAAACTTGAACCAGGTTTAATATTATCCTTAAAATTATTATCCACATCAACTTCAAATTTAGTTATTTTCGATGTGATAGATGCTTCGAATTCATTTAGTTTGTTTGATACAAATGAGAAAAGGTCTTCTTTAAATTTACCAAATAATTCATTCCAAAAATCTGAAGATAATGTAGTATTGATTGATGAAATATTTTTGTTTATTTCATCAAGTTTGGAAGAGATTGACAACAAATTTGACTTATCTCTAATTTCACATTTACGTTTACAGTTATCGCATAACAAAAAAATTGCGATTTCTTTGTAGTACAGTGAAGTCGGATTCAAATAGATTTACACGTGTTAAATGATATGGCTTCAGGCATTGACCTTCACCTAACGAAATTATTGTCTCGCTTAGGTCTATTACATTTACCGCACTGAGACATGACAAACAAGTATAATATTCATGAAGTAATTCAATTGGATTTACAGTTTCACAACGTCACGGCGGGGGAGTGTGAGTATGTTTAGTACGGCTGTAAATAAACCTGTACTAACATAAATTAAAGATAAAAAAATATTCAGTTACTTAGCTATTATGTAGCTAATTTTTTTCTCTATTTTACTGAATTTTTTTAGATTTTTTTGAGCAAATTTTGAAAAAATCCCAAGGGTGCAGCTTATGTTTAACTTTAAATATCTCGAAAAACAGTGACTTTATCGTTACAAAGGAAGAGTATGTTTTTTACACAGAAAGTATTGGAGAATCGAAAAATTGTGCTAAAATGACAATTCCGCCAGTGGCGTAAAATTTAGGAAGGATTAACTTCTCACTTGCCCCTGTTGTACGCCACTGGCAGTAGCCAGAAACTTTTATTTAACATAATTTAGTATGGTGTACTGTGCCTACATTTCCTGCGAAGTATGATAAGAATACGTCAAATAGTTTTAAAGTACTGGGCAAAAATCGTTTTTAAATTTTTATATAAAACACCCTGTACCTCAGTAAGGAGCCACATTTTATCTCAGTGATTTGCATTAAATCTTCATATTCTGAGCCCAGGATACTCCAGTTAAAATTAGGAATAGTTATTCTGTTACATCCTATATATATATATATATATATATATATATATATATATATATATATATATATATATACTGGGTGTCCTATTTTAATCCGCCACCTGCAATAACTTTAAAATCGTGCATCGGACAAAAAATGTTTCGGATAAAAAGTAAATGGTTTCGAGGGGGACATCTGATGCAGAGACCCTTGCCCCCTCTGGACCCCCTGAGGGGCGGGAAAGGGGGGCAACTTTGAAATCTTAAATGGAACATCCTATTTTTTTATTGTAGATTCTGATAGGCCATTAAAAAGTATGTAAATTTTATTTCAAGACTTTTTTTTATCTTTGATAGATGGCGCTGCAAACAGCATTTTTTTTCTCAGTTTATCAATCTTCAATTTGAAAAAAAAAGTGTAACTAAGTACGATATTCAAGATTTTTTCAGTTCTTTGGGAAGAGGGGGGGCAATATATATATATATATATATATATATATATATATATATATATATATATACAGTGTGTCCCAGGATTGATGTTACAAGAGGTGTAATGGACTAAAATTTTTTGAATTTCATTTCAAGATTCTGGAATTAAGCCCTGCTTGGCGTGAAACGAATTTTAAGAATTTTTTCGTTTTTTGAAAAACAAAATGGCCGTGACGGTGAAGCAAGAACTATTTTCTTTTCAGGTAAAGTACCCTTTTTGTTTAGGATACGACAAAATTTTATTAAGAAAAGTTGTTTATAATGACAAATCATGGCCGTATACCAAACTTCAGGACGATCTACCTACTTTCATTAAACTGTCTGTTTTAGATTGAACAAAATAAATTGTAGGTATCTATTAATTTATTAAAATTTTTATCGTCCTGAAGTTTGGTATACGGCCATGATTTGTCATTATAAACAACTTTTCTTAATAAAATTTTGTCGTATCCTAAACAAAAAGGGTACTTTACCTGAAAAGAAAATAGTTCTTGCTTCGCCGTCACGGCCATTTTGTTTTTCAAAAAACGAAAAAATTCTTAAAATTCGTTTCACGCCAAGCAGGGCTTAATTCCAGAATCTTGAAATGAAATTCAAAAAATTTTAGTCCATTACACCTCTTGTAACATCAATCCTGGGACACACTGTATATATATATATATATATATATATATATATATATATATATATATATATATATATATAGTAAACGTATATCATAGTAAACAACTTAATTTGAATATTTTCAATAGTATTAATGTGGAATATTTACTTACCAGTAGAAAAGTTATTGTGAAATTTAATACTTCCATTTATTTCCCAGGTCTTATTATTAATTTCATTTATTTTTTTACCAATTTTTTTTTAATGTTTATTTGATCCATTTTAAAATTCAAATGGCAACCATAAATAAACACTAAACCAAAAAAATTCTTTGGTTCACTGCTCCGATCAAGCGTTTGTGTTTACGTCAAACATTATTTGCATTCAGCGGAAAATTTTGGAACAGTGTTTTTGAAACGCAAAACGTACATGTCGCTTGAAAGCGACCATTATTATGCAACTCTTGTTTTTATCTTTTTTCAATTTTTTTTTTGTAATACAACATTATGAAAATAATATGCAATGAATAGAAAAAATACTTCCTTTTTGAAAATGAAAAAAAAGTTGCTTGTCCTAACAGTGAAAATAAAAAAATATATAAGCAAAACAATAATTTCAAGACATGCAATAAGATAGACCAAGATGCTTTTATTTAATTTCTTTGTAAAACCAAAACAAAAAACAGTTACAGCGATTATTCGTTACTTCATTTACACCTTGTATATACATTATATTCATAATTGTATTCATTGTACGTTTTCCGATAATTTCATTAATGTGTAACATAATTTTCACTGTTTATTTATTTAAAACACTTATAACGATTTTTGTTTTTATTTTAATTAATGCATTATCATAATGAAATATCATTAGTAATAAAAGTGCAATTTAAAAATATTCTATTGATATGGCTGAAAATAATATAAATGTATTTTGGGCAATAGAATCTATGTATTATTTTTTTCAATTTTTTTCTGTCTATCCGTATACATACCTGAGAAATAAAATTAGAAAATTTGAAATATGTTTGTGTGTAGTAAAATTAATACTTTTCCTTATTGTTTTGCTACGGCAATATCTTCAAACAGTTAATAATAATAACATAAGTAATTTGGAATGCTACTTGGTGATATCTTTTAATCTTGCATTGTTTATATGTACCCTAATACAATTTATAAATTGTTCTATTGTTGCAAAATCTATGAATAGAACATTGTCTGTTTTGTGTACAATTGATAGAGACATATTAAAATCAGTTTTAAATAATAACTATAAAAATATAAGAAAATTTATGATTTTTCTACAATGTACTAAAGTATTTATTACATTTTCTTTAATAGTGTCATCATTACTAATATATGAAAATTCTAAATATTATCTCCCAAGTTTTATTCTAATGTATTTAACTGATTCTGTATTAGAACATCAAATTGTTTTTATTCTGTGTTGTTTATTAATGAAAATTACGTATATAAATGAAATGTTATCAAGAGTAACAATGGTTAACAATCCAATAAATTCAAGAGTAATAAATCAACTAGTTCGTGTATATGACCAATGTTATAGTATATTTTCGGATACAAATAAAAAATTTAGTCTTTACTTTATTGTAAAATTTTTACTTGTGTTTTTCAATGTTGTATTTACAATTTTCTATACGGTACATTTAAGAAAAACAAGTGAATTGGATATACTCACCCGAATTTGCTTAATATGGTGGATGTTCGCATTAATATTTGGAATATTTATAATAATATATCTGTGTGAATGCATCTATCGTCAGGTAATGTGTAATTACATGAAAATATTATGTTAAAATATAATTTTTTTCTAAATTATTTTTAATTTAATTGCATGTGTTCTGAAAATATTTTCATATTCCATTTTTAACACTATAATTGGAAAGGAAATATGGCATATAGCCTCTAGATAACTAATCTGAAATTAGCTTATGAGGGTGTATGGATATGCGTCGTTCTCTCGCTCGCTCGGTTGTCCAAATTTTGTGACCGCAAAACCTCCTAGACCTTTCATTCGATTTGCACCAAATTTTCAGGGTAATTTCGATGAGTGCCCAAGATGGGCATGTGGATTTACTTTTCAATGTTGCAAACTTTCCGTGAAAAAAATTACTAAAATTTAAAAAAATATATTATGGTCACGTTATTTTGGCCGATTTTAATAAAATTTCCACAAAAGATTCCCCTAGTACCCACATATATTATACAATTCTTCTAAAATACAGTGTTGCCAATTTTCCTAGAAAACATTAGTTATTCGTGATTAACTAAATTTTAACAAAAGTTTCTCCTAGTGCCTGCAAAAACTAAAAAATATTACTACTTTACAGCATTGCCAATATTACAAACAAAATATTGCTAAAATTAAAAAAAAATTCATTATGGCTACACTATTTAACCGATGTTAATCAAATTTATGTAAAAGTTTCTTCTAGTGCCCACATAAATTATATAATCCTAGTAAAATACAGTGTCGCCAACTTTCCGAAAACAAAATTACTAAAATTTAAAAAAGTATTATGGCTATGTTATTTATCCATAATTAACTAAATTTTCACAAAAGTTCTTTTTGTGCCCACATAAATTATATAATTTTACTAAAGCTCAATGTTGCTAACTTTCCAAAAAAAAATTATTAAAATTTTAAAAAATCAATTAGGCTACATTATTTATTGTAAATTACTCAAATTTTATATACTTTTAATACTCGCAAAAATCATATAATTAGTCAAAATATGGGTTCACTCATATGATGCTAATCTTGTTTTAATTTTTATTTTTGTAATATCTCTGTATATTATATAGTGTACTTTTAAAACAGCTAGATAAGTTTGTGTAGGTATTGAAGTAGTATATTTTATAAAAATGACCCTATTGATCAAGAGATTTAAAAATGAATAAATGTTGGTAGTAAGTTTTTGGGTGCTTTAGGTGGCTCTAGAATTATTCTTTATCCATAATTCTTCTGCCAAAATTCTTCGCCGCTATAATTATTCGTCAATACTCATACTTCACGAAAATCTAAAATTAACTATTTAATCCAGTCTATCTAGCAATGAGCACAACCAAACTTATTAAGATGTATTATTACATTTCTTTAAAATATAAAATTTAACATTTTAACCCAACCTATCTAGCATTGAGCGTAGTTATCAGGTGTATTAACTTGCTCTAAAAAAATTAAAATGAACCTTTTAACTCAAACTACTCGCAAAGAATTGTAACGACAATTAATTGTGGCGGCGAGGAATTGTCGACGAAAATATTCTGGACATTGCTTTGGGTACAATTGCTATAAATGTAAATGTATACAAAGATTGTACAAAATGTAGTGTTGGTGCTTATGTTGATGTATGGTAGCACATGCTGAATGTAGAAGCATGAAAGGAAAGTGAGTGCTTTAAGAATGAGATTTTGGTGTTTTTGTAGAAATAAGTCTAAGTCAATTAAAAAAGTTTGGCCAGATAAAGGTCTGATGATGGTTTGCTGAAATAAATAGCTTATTTACTTTTTTGAATTTCTTATTGTTAGTGATCATATGGAGAATATTTTCAGGCAAACCGACATAGTTGACATAAGTCATAGAAACTGGAACTAGTTCTGTAATGTAAATATAAATCTTTTTGTTACTTTTTTCCATAAATATCTCAATGTGATAAAAAAATGGAGATAAGCTATTTCTGCTCGAAGCTGACAACATTTAATTTATGATGTGGCACGTTTACGTGGTTAGCCAATGAGTAAATGAACTGTACGATTAAGATGATTTTATGAGAGTAGATGTTTTGATGTAGTAACCAGGAAAAGAATGTATGATAGGTATATGTTAAAATGTCATACTTTTATGGGTAAATGTCGTAATTTTTCTCCAATTATTAAAAAACATTATAAGGCATATCTGAGATGTGTTGCTCATGTTTTAAATGAAAACTTTAAACTGTCATTTTAAGTACTTTATACATAATGTTTCATTTCAGGCACGCAATATTTTTACACATACAACTAGTTTACATCATTTATATAAGAAAATACATTATTATGTAAGTCTGTCTAGTCAATAATCAAAATATTATTCAAAATATTAATAAATTCATTTAATTATTCAATTTATTTTAGAGAGAAAGATACGCATTACATTTGTATCATAGTAAAATTACCTTTACAGTATATGATATGTTTGATATAAATTTGAAATGCCTATATTCTGTAAGTTACATACATATTTACAAAAAAATTTATAATGGTAAAATTATATTTATATTTTTTTCTTACAGTTATTAGCTGCATGTTCAACATATTACATTATTTTACTACAATTTCATCAACCATCTTCAAATGAAGACTAATCTAAAAGTAAACAAGATTGAAATAAATATATTTCAAAATAAATTTTTGCTTCTATTTTTGTAATATATGGATAGTTTTCTTTTTTCAATAAACTATTTTAAATCGTTTAGTAATTATTTTAAATAAACGTCAAAAGCACTTTTTGTAAAAATTACGTTTAAAAGTAAGTTGAAAACGGGTCCTGATTATTTTGGGCGACAGTAAAATCTATTTAGAAAATTTTATTAAAAGCGAATAAGTAAGAAAAAAAATTAAAAATGAAAGTCAAAATATTCATTTTTTTTAGTAATTAATTTAGAAAAATTTTGAAACATTCAACAGGTAAACTTTAATCTGGCACACCCTATTAACAGACAAATTTCAAAATAGTTTGATTCCAAAAAATACCATGATATATATAATAATAATAACATAAAAGTTATCCAGCAAGAATTTATCTTACATCAGAAACAATGCATTACAACACTTCTTCTATTTAAAAATAATATATATTTTTTTAATAATAAAATAATTTTTAAATTGCGGTTACTGTTATAATTGGTAAAATATGATATGATTAATTTTTTTTATAGTTTCGGCGTATTCCGTAATAAAAATATGTTTTAATTGCGGTATAAAAAAAGTCAGTTTGGTTTATCAGTTTACCAGGGTATATTTTGAAACGCGTTAATCTTGAAAATGTTGATATATAGAGTGTAAGGTTAGAATGAAGTTTGAGGGTGAGCTATTTGACTTATTTATTCTAAGTTTTAAAGTAGTGCGAATAAGGTACACATTTTTCTGTAATTAATTTCTTGGTTTCTCTGGTGACAGGTAATAACTAAATTTGTCAGTTACCGCGTACCGAAATACTACCAGTGTCTGAAAAAACTTACCATGATCTATTTGGTTTAACTTCGGAATTTATTATTTTCACGAGTAAGAAGTATTGGCGCATCTTTTTATGAGCAACATAATTAGATTTCAGTATACAGGCCAGTATATTTCTTATTTGCATACTTATATACAAAAAAAAAACGAACTGAGAGCGTGCTGCTATTTGTAGACGTAGTAGAGAATTCTCCGGCTTGATGGGGTTAGTAGAGACCTTCACGAAATAGCTGCGCAGACGGCGTCAGTTTGTAGGTTAACGTTTGAACGTAGTGTTGTGTTTCTCTTTGTTCCGGCAGCTAAGTTGTTATGGCAAATTTAAAAGAACAAAAAGTGTGTTTGAAATTTTGTTTCCTGCTTGAAAAATCGGCATTAAGAATTAAATCATTTTCATCAAACCCCATGGTTAACTGATCTAAAGTTATGTTCGTATTATTTACTAAAGTATCATAATTAATTTGTGAATTCAAGGTGGTGGTGTCATCAGCATATATGACTAATTTATCGCATTTAATGTTTAAATGTAAATGATTCATGTACAAAATAAATAAAAGAGGTCCTAATATTGAACCTTGTGGTACACCATAGTTAACATTGCGTTCCTTAGAGAGAAAATTATCAATCTTTACAACTTGTAACAAGTAAGATTTTAGCCATTCCAAAGCTAATCCTCTTAGACCATAATTTGTAAGTTTAGCAAACAATTTATTGTGATTATTAGTATCGAAAGCTTTAGTAAGATCTAAAAATATACCAGTTACTTTGTTACCTTTATCTAAATTTTTATATAAAGAGTCCATAAAAGTGATAATAGCCGAGACAGTTGAAAGACCATGTCGAAAACTATGCTGATCTGAAGTGAAGATGTTGTATTGGACAATAAAAGATGTGAGTCTGATTGCGAATGCTTTTGCGATAATTTTTGAGAAGGGTGAGAGTAAAGCAATCGGCCGATAATTACACACTGAACACTTATCACCTTTTTCATGAAGCGGATGAATGATGGCTGTTTTGAGAATCTTAGGAAAGTAACCACTGAAAACGATTTGCTAGTAAGAAAAATTAATGGTTTAACAATTTGATAAGCACATGTTTTGATTATAAATGAACTTAAATTATCACAACCACAAGATTTAGAATTATTTAAATTTTGAATTATTTTCATAGTAACAGGAGATATAAAAATAGTATTTTGGTTATGTTTAAGTTTTGCATTAAACAACTGATTGTTGCTGCAACTACTATTAATTAAAGTATCAACAGATTCAGAGAAAAAGTCATTGAATGTATCAGCACTTTTATCGTTTTCAGTTATTTCAATATCAACTTAAGTAACTTAATGGAGAAAGTTGTTATTACGTTCTAATGGAGAATTTTCAAAAACTTCTTTATTTATAATTTTCCATACAGCTTTGCTTTTACTTGATGATTGGAGAATAAAGTTGTTATTATAATTTTGTTTAGCAAGTCGTATGACTTTTTTATAAGTTTTTTTGTAGATTCGATAATGTATTACATCCGTATTACCAGATTTAGTTAATTTATGTAATACTTTTAGTCGCAAACTTGAATTTTTTATTCCTTTTGTAACCCATGTATTCCGTGTGTTATGCAACTTAGTAGATTTAACAGTTATTTCAAGAATAGCGACATTAAGGCAATGTGATATCGTATTGATAAAACTATTAAATTTTTCATCAAGATTTAAATCATTTGAGTATATAAAATTCCAATTTTCTTCGTTTAATAAGAATTTGAAATGATTTATATTTTCATTTGAAAAACATCTTTTGGTATTTTTAGTGTTTTCTTTAATTGTGCTGAAATTTAAATGCACAATTTGAGCTGAGTGATCAGACATAGTAAAATCAGTAACTAATGCTAGACATTTATTATTGTTTATGTTACTTAAGATATTATCGAGACAGCTTTTATTTCGTGTTGGTTTATCAATTAACGCAATTAAACCATAAGCCTGAGAAAGATCAAAAAGTTTCGTAACGCCGATAGATTGCTGTAAAAAGTCTATATTATAATCTCCACATATTAACAATAAACTGTTGTAATGTTGAAAAATGTAAGTTATACATTCTTCTAACTTATGAAGAAAAATACTCTAGTCATCATCTGGCGAACGATATAATGTTAAAACAACGAGTTTGCATGATAAACTAGAGATTAGTATGCCGGCAAATTCAAAATGTTTATCTATAGAAATATTTTCGACAAAATTTATTGAAGTATAATAATTTTAATTCCACCGTGTTCGTAGTTTTTTTTTTTTTTCATAAGAAGCTGCGGTGTAATAATTAAATATATTTGCAGTTTCATTATTTTTTAACCACGTTTCACAAGAAGCATAAAATGTCCAAATTATTTAGCGATAAACTAACTTCGAAATCTTCAATTTTATTGCGAATACTTTGTATGTTCTGATGGAAAACGTTTAGATATCCTAACCGGTTGGTGGTTTCAACGGGGGACGATGACAACAATGTTGAACCGCGACTCCAGTAGGCCAAAAATCGGGATTATTTAAATAATTTTTCAGTTCAAGTGGATAGCCAACTTTAAATGACGCGTAATTGCCTTTAGTAGTTAGTTTTTTGCACTTAAATACATGGCCAGGATTGACATCAGAAAGATATGTTATTAATTGATTTTCAGAAGTATCATGAGCGAGTTTGTAGACGTGTAGCCATCCTGTTGAAGGAGCAGCTGCAAGAGTTGTCACACTATTGTTTTCTCCAAGTACGGGTGTTCTAGTAAATTTTTTTGTTGGTTTTAAATTTTTATTAGAATTAATGTTTGTTTTATTTCGATTATTATCAGCTGTTTTAATTTGCGGTTATTGATCTTTTCTGTAAAATATTTATTCGTGTCTGTATTGTTTGTAATTACATCAGAAACAAGTTTGGTTTTGTGTTGTTCATTGTCGTTTTTTGTCAAATGACCTTCAATGATTTTAAAATCGGTGTTAGTAGACACATTAGGTAATGATTGAGCCATCTCGATTTTACTGGTTGTAGTTAAGTCATGTTGGGCAAGTTTAGCTACTAAATTTTGGTTTGTTTCTGTATTAATATCAGATTTTTGACGTTTGTTTAGTATAACCTTCAATTTTTCATTTTCTAACGTAAGTTGCAAATATTTTTCTTCTAAAACCGAATGCATTTTACGCCGAACTGCATTCTCACCAATCAGATGAAGATTTTTCCGTTCCATATGATGCGAACGAACTTCTAATAAAGTTAATGAAGTAATGTTGTCATCACATGTTGGGCAGCACCACTTACTTTCTTCCAGTGAAACTTCCACATTTCCACATTTGAAATGGAAAACACTATCACAAGTTTGGCACTGTACACCATTTTTGGCTTTTTTATTACACTTATTACATTTAAAATTTTCACTATAAAGAGATTCAATTTCGTGAACATAGGAGACATTCGCCATCTTAACAACATGAAGTGAATCAATGATATTATATAGAACCCAGTTTACTCACAAGTTGCAAACAAAATATCTACGGCCTCAAATTACACAAACAAAAATCTGTTTTATGAAAATATATGAATATGTTAAGTTTTCAAAATTAAATTTAATTTACAGTTACATACACTTACTATTATTATTCACTTTTATTAACCGTTTAATTTATTGTTGATTAAATTTTATCATTAGTTAATTTATTTACAGAAAATATTAACCAAAAACATAAAAATACAGCTATCATTCACTATTTATAGTTATAGTAGTTATAGTTAAGATGCGACCATGTTGTAGTAATTGCCGACTAATAGATATTAGAGAGTTTTTGCAAACTTTACGCTAAACGACCCGCTAACGATAAAATCACGTGACTTAATAACGGACGAAGCAAATTTCTTTTGATTACTTTTAGTTTTTGCAACGGATTACAGTTACGCTATACGTTAAGCAAGATAGATATGTAAACCTAACCTAGTATCATATAGATGTCATATTTAAAACTTTTTTTTCAAAAAAATGAGTGTAAATACGGAAATCAAACAAATCAATATTTCAATGTAAATCCTCCTGAGTTATATCAATATATATTAGACTTGTAAATACAGTTTTATTTTAACATATTCAAAATTAAAAAAAAATAACATTATCTAATTACAAAGATTACATCTTAAATATTTTTTTCTGTAAGTCTATTAAAATAACAAAAAAACAACATATTATTCTGTAAAACTTTCGTAATATTTATAATAAAAATTTGTAATTTTTAATTTTGCAGTTTTTCTTTTAACAGTATATTAATCAGCTCTTCTCGTTTTTCCGAAACTGCTAATCCGTGTTCTCTTTCTCTAATTTCAAGCACAAGTGTGTGCTCCTTATCAATTTTTTGCAAGCGTAATTTTTCCTCTTCTATATTTAAGCGTCTGTCCTCTAAGAAAATTTTTCTCTGTTCTAAATCAAGCTGCCTTTTCTGCATTTTCATATTTACTTCGTTCCGTTCTTTTAAATAATTTAAAGTATCTAATTGCAAAGGGCGTTTTCTATTCTTCTTCGATGAACACGTAGGTGTCATTACTTAAAAGAAGCAGGACATCTAACATTTTAATTTAGTTTTTTCTTAAAATTAAATGCAACTGTCACAAAATATAAAATCGGACTTGAATCTAGCTTTTAAATATTATGATTTCAAAATTGAATTTTACACTTACTTTCTGAAACCGACGTATTATCATCTGAAACGTCTATTTCGACAGCGACAGCAATGTTTTCATCCATTTCTTTCTCTTTATTTTTTGCACAAATAGCTATAAAATGAAACGAAATATTATAATACGAATTTCAAACATATACAAGTTTGCAACAAATTGAAAACATTACACATTAAATTTTCAATTGAAATGCAGTTATACATTTACTTAATTTCGGAACAGCTTGAGATTTTTGATGTGCTTTCGGTAGTTGCAAGTGAAATTCTCTGTGTAAATCAACAATTTCTTGCAAAAGTTTATCTGTTTCATCATACTCTTCTTCCGTTCCTAATCTACAAAATTATTAGTTTTAATGTACTATTATTATACATACAAAATTATACAACTTACTTTCTCAGATAACCCTGTCTTCTCTCATCCATAACTTTAATAAATGATTTATATGTTCTTGATGGCTACACAATCACTTGAAGGCGGTGTAACAATTGGACCAGTCCAACGCGTCAGGAAACTGTATTTCTTTAGTCTACCTTTTACATTTAACGTTATTGCATCATGAGCTTGTTTCATTGCCACTGCCATTACTTTTACATATTTTTTGGCAATTTTCTGTTTTGCATCGTTTTGCCACCAGTTCCCGCGCGTCGCCACGCACTCACCCGATGAGTCTACGATCCTGCATTCAACGACTGCTCGCGCACAGCACTCACCCGCACGCATTCAACGACTGCTCGCGCACAGCACTCACCCGCACGACTCGATAAGACAGCGACACGCTTTCAACCACTGCTCGGCTCGAACTAAACTGTCCGTCTGCTTGGGCCTGGCGCGCGAGCCCACACCCCTCGTCCGTCTCGCCCTAGCCGTAACGAGTTTACGATCGCGTCGGTCGGCGCGACTAACAAAGGACAGCCGCCGCAACACTGCCCCCCCTTTAAGCCTGTTCGTCCCGAACAGCAGCTACACCGTGATAAGGCGCCAGTCGGTCAAGATGCACGACCTTCATCTTCGTCCTTGGGGAGCGTTGAATCCGGTAGACCACATCATTGATCCGCTTGATTACTCGGTATGGGCCTTCCCAATCTGCTTGAAGTTTTGAGGATTTACCCTTCAACCGTACGAGATTATATAACCAGACAGCATCACCTTCATGGAATCCTGCTGTCGTTCTATTACGATCATATCGTGCCTTCATTCGTCCACTGGCTACGGATATATCGTTACGAACGACATCGTGTATCGCCTCCACGCGGCCTGGTAACTCACGCACATAGTCATTACAGCTTTCCTCGATTCCGAATAGCTAGACCCTTACTAGCCGCACACGAGTCACATTTGCGACACCAATCCTTTACATCTGCACGACATTTCAGCCAATAAAATCTATCTCTGATCTTTGCCAGTGTTTTGTTAACACCCAAATGCCCCCCAGATGCACCATTGTGTATTTCTCGAAGCACAACCGGGATTCGAACGTTCGGAAGGAGAATTTGAAGTTTGCTGGTATTCCCGTCTTCAGATTCCCATTTGCGTTTCAGTACGCCGTTGTGCACATGCAGGGAATCCCATTGGGCCCAATAACTTTTATAGGTGGGACTTCGATTAGCAATAGTCTGCCACACTGGGCGTGCATTGCTTTCCCTTTCATGAAGTAAAAGACCGATGTCACCGTCATTAAGTTGCTCTTCTCTCAACCGTTGTTCGCTCCATTCATCAGCCTCGTCTGCGACTTTAGTTATTCGTACGTTGACCGTCGACTCGTGATGTTGTTGACAATGTTTGCAATCATCCTTAGACGGCCTTCGCGAAAGTGTCAGTGGTATCTCTTCCGCGCCCAATCGTAACATAAGATCCTTCATATTCACGACTAATCCGTGTTGACTGAGTACATCCAATCCTAGTATGAAATCATCTTCAACATCAGCAACCAATGCAAACACTTGAATTACTTGTTGTCCTATTTGCATTCGTATAGGGACACCCCCATATATCGGTGCCTTCTCACCCGTTGCTGTGATTAATTCGTGCCGATTTGCTAATTTTTGTACAGATTCCGCTCCAATAAGATTCGACCTTATTATTGTGCGGGAAGCGCCAGTATCGATAGTTATCGTGCGGAGTTCACCATCCACTAAGCCTTGTACTGTCAAGCTTTTATTGTCGCTACTCAATCTCGAAGAACGGATTTCGATTTTGTAGGCCTGCTCCCGACATACCGGCATCTGGCCTGCGATACCGGCTCTTACTCGTTTCCCTGACGTTTGTTGTCCGTTCGAGGTTCGTCCGATTGACGCGCCTTCGTACACTCATTACGGACATGTCCGCTCTCACCACAATTCCAGCATTTCACATATCTCGATCTTTGATTACCAGAATCTGAATTATCTCGAGTTTTACTTAATTCATCTCTTACAATTCTTTGAATTTCCGTGATTAGAGCTACTTTTTCATCTGTCATCTGCACGTTAACTTCACGCACTCGAGTCGCAGAACGTGACGTTTGTTTAGCAACTTCAAACTGTAGTGCGTGAATTAGTGCGTCCTGCATTGTTTTCGGCCGCATAAAAAGTAATGATTGTTTGGTTTCTGCGTCACATAAACCATTCACAAATGCATCTACCGCCATGTCATTTCGCAGTAAATTCGAGATAGTTGGGTATGCCAATATTGTCAGTCTCTGCACTGCTGCCATGAATTCCTGTAATGACTCCGAGCTCTTTTGTTCGAGATTTCTTAACTGCATCCTGTACATAACCTCACGATGTGCATCACCGTAGTGCATACTCAGTGTGCTTACCATGACGTCAAAGTTACCACGTTGTTCCGGGGGAATGCTTTGTAATAATTCTAACGCTGGGCCGCGCAAAGCAATCATCAGCGCGATTGCTTTTTCGGTAACCGACCATTTATTTATTAGAGAAACTCCTTCGAATTGTTGTTTAAATAACGACCATGCTGTCGTACCATCAAATGTAGGTGACTGTATTCTCACAACAGAATCCGTTACCGGCCGAACGGGTTCCATAGACGCACCTGCATCTTGATCCTTAGTTTCCAATTCTCTTATACGTTTCTGCATCTTTTCCAATTCTGATTCTAAACTCTCAATTTTATTTATAAAATCTTCTTTTATTGCTTTAGAGTGTTCTTCTAACCTTCTGTCAATCTTCTGTGAATTTTCTTCCATTTTATCTAGTATATTCGCCACTGGATTGGGTCTGATTTCGAATGTTTCTGGATCATTGTTCTCACTTATCAATGCATCCCGCAGCCGCGTTTGTAATTCAGTTTTACGTCCACCTATCGGCAATCCACGATCTTCGAGCTCCTCTTTAAGCTCAGCCACTTTCAAGTCTTTCAGTGTTTTTGCCATATTTGCAAGTATTAATTTCACTTCTGATCACCAATTGTTACGAGCGTACATACGGGTTCAATAATTATTAAACGCACCACAAATCTTTATAAACGGTTTATTATATAGATTATATTAATACAAGCAAAAAACAAAGTCCATTCATATGACATAAGTAACACAAAAGAATATTCTAATAAGAGTTCGTCCGCGCAAGCCACCAGTTCCCGCGCGTCGCCACGCACTCACCCGATGAGTCTACGATCCGGCATTCAACGACTGCTCGCGCACAGCACTCACCCGCACGCATTCAACGACTGCTCGCGCACAGCACTCACCCGCACGACTCGATAAGACAGCGACACGCTTTCAACCACTGCTCGGCTCGAACTAAACTGTCCGTCTGCTTGGGCCTGGCGCGCGAGCCCACACCCCTCGTCCGTCTCGCCCTAGCCGTAACGAGTTTACGATCGCGTCGGTCGGCGCGACTAACAAAGGACAGCCGCCGCAACAATATATATATATATATGAAACCAATATTGTACATTAATATACACTAGTTAATTACTATAGTTATATAGTTATTATAGTTATCAGATTACTGTAGATATACAGTAACATTTTTCTTCTTCAAACAAATTAAAATATTGATATTACGTTACTATATTAACTATGTAGAAGAAGCTTATATATATATATATATATATATATATATATATATATATACAAAGCAAAACATGATTGCACGGTCAAGTGCATTTTATCTGATACTAAGTTAAGTTAATTGATAGTTGCATTGTCTGTTTTTATTTGAATTTAAATTTTATTTTCGAAAATATGTAGAGAAGTGTAAGAAAAGCTGTGTACACCGTCAAATTTATGTTACTGCATCTCTGGCGGCCATAAATATTATTAAGTTATTTTGACAATTAAATTGTTTATTTTTTTAATTTTGAATTTGATTAATGGGAATGTAGGAAGAACACACACTGTCATATTTGTAAAAAATTGCATATTTTCCTAAAATAATTTTACAAATTACGTAACAAATATAAATAATATATTTATATACTTACCATTATACAACTGTTAGTAAATTTACTTGGTATATATTTTATTTGCACCTAATTTATTATTGAATATCAATATGATACTGGGTATAAAATTATTTTTTCTTCAAGTGCATCATAATATTTATATTATGTTACCATATTGCCTATGTAGAAAGAGATCGTTATGTTACTAGTACAATAGTGACACTATTATACAGCAATTAGTTACTATATACACTACTGGTAGCAGCACGCATCATAATTACAACGTCAAATGCACTTAATCTGGCAGCTTCGGCGGTCACACTGAAATACTATTACGTCAAGTTATATTTAGTTGATTGGCAATTGAGTCGCTGGGTGCAATAACGACTTAAAATGGCACTTAGATCGTTTTTCCGGAGAACATGATTTTGGAAAGTACACATCCATGTGTATTCAATCATCAAAACTCCGAATGATTTCTGATATCCATTTCAATTTTATATCCATATTTTCATTTGTGAGAACTTTGAACTGCGCGTGCTAAATTAGTTCTTTTCGTCACGACAGAATGCGCGCAGTGTGCCATGCCAGTTTGTAGTTAAAATAATAATAATAATAATATTTGGACCATGAATAATTTATGATAGGTATTGTAACAAATGGCTCATTTGTTAATTATATTGATAATAAAAATTTTGAAAATAATATATATATATATATATATATATATATATAAAGTATTGAATATTTTTTTATATGTGTTTAAGTGATTATATGGAAAAATGGCCTAATTCAAGTAGTGATAATTTATCTCCCATCCCTAAAGGTTTTATTATAAAACAGTTTTGGTTCTCTCCAGACTCTTTTGAGATGTTGATCATTTATTATTCCAATTATAATATATTCAAGTCCACAAATAGTTACAATATATGAGGATAAACCGTTTAAACGTTAATATGGTACAAAAACTTAAGTGCACTTAAGCCGTTATTGCACCCAGCGACTCAATTGCATTGTTAATTTTCGCTTGAATTGGCATTTGATTGTTAAAACTGTTTGAAGCAGTCAGAGACTTGAACCGAAATTAATTTCGTTCCGGTTTATGGTTACGTTCCAAGTAAATGTTTTTCGTTCCGGTTCCGGTTTCAGTTCGTCTAAAAATTTCGGTTCAGTTACGGTTCGGTTCCGGTTCAGTTCCGGTTAAAATTAAAATTTAAAATAAAAAAATTGAATTACTTAAATAAACTTAATTAAAAATCGAGTCGAACATCAAATATCTACCGGTATAAATTTTGTTTTAATTTTATTGACCAAATTCTTTTCTTATTCTTGTGTTCAATTATAAAATTTAAATACAGAAGAAATAAAACTTACTGAAATAATAATTGATTATTTTATTGTCAAAAACGAATACAAAATATAATTTAAGAACAGCACACATAAAGGGACAGCATAAGAACGTTAGAAATAAAAAACATTGCACATAAATAAAATAAAACAGCAAAATACAAAAATAATTAATAAGACACAGTGCAGGTAGACCCCGACTTACGAACGCCCGACTTACAAACTCCAGGACTTACGAACAAAATTGGCAGATGAAATTTTGTGGCGGCGCCGGCGCTACACGAAAAGAAAGCGGTAGATGGAGGATGAAGCATGATATTTTTAGAATTTTACATGGTGCATAAATGAAAGAAAACGATTAATAAATTATTTTAATGAAAAAAAAATTTTTTGAACCGAAATTAACCGTTATTTATTTTTTTCGTTCTAACCGAAATTAACCGTTATTAAAATTTTGTTCCGGTTCCGGTTTCGGTTTTTAAATTTAGCAATTTTACGTTCCGGTTACGGTTACGGTTCTGTTAAAAATTCCGGTTAATTTCGGTTTTCGGTTTACGGTTCGGTTCCGGTTCAAGTCTCTGGAAGCAGTACAAGAAATGCAATTTGTACCGACAGATTTGTCAGAAACTGCACATTCGACCAAACAAAAATGGTTATATTAACAGTTATTACGTCATGTTAAGTTAATTGAAAATTGTATTGTATATTTTTGCTTGAATTTGAATTTGATTATTGAAAATGTGTGAAGAAGTGCAAGAAATTCAATGTGCATTGTCAAATTTGTCAGATCTTATATATTCGACCAAAGAAACATTAATTCTCACAAATCACGTAACAAATATAAATACACACATATACATAAGGTAAAGGAGGCTAACATTGACAGTAGGGTAACATTGACACATCTTTGAAAACGGCTTATAAAATTTTCATAATGAGTCACAGAACGCTGTTGATTAGCTCTAAAAATAATGTATATGACTACTGAAGATAATATCACCATCCATCGCTCGTTACTCGAAGCTTAGGGCTTATGGCGTATGGATACCGACGTGTTGTTTTTTATAAGGTGAGAATTCGTGTTTGAAACTTCCATTCTAAGAGGTTTTTACCTGCAATTCGCGTACCATTTCATGCACAATTCGTTTTTTTTAAGAAAGCGAGGAGGTCATTTTACTTTTCCGGACATTACAGACAAAAGTTACGTTCTTGCTACAGATATAGTACGCGTGCTGCCTCAACCACGAATTCGTCGTGACATGTATTTTTTTCAAACAAATTTTTTCGATGCGGAGTAAAATTCTTTAATTGTTAATTAATTGCATGTATATTATAAATTTTCTTAAAATTACAATAAAGTTCACTCTTATGTTATTATTCCTTTATTTACTACCTAGTATTTACTTATAATAAGAATAGAAGAATTATTTATCACTAAGGAAATAATTGGTTTCATAAAAATGCACTTTTGACCAATTTTTTTAAATAAATTTAAAGTTGTCAAATTATAAAAAGAAAGTTCTATGTCGAAATTAAATTCCTATATTGTAACATTGCCATTTCAATGCATAAAGCAAGAAAAAACAAGGCATGTCAATGTTACCCACATGTAGGGTAACATTGACTAATTATGGTATATATATATATTAAATATTTTCAATACCGTTTATGATAATCAATAAATTACTTTACATTTTAGAAACTAATATATGAAGCTATTTTTTCTGCTAAGAAAAAAATAATTATATATCTTAATAAAATTTTAAAAAAATAATAACTAAAGATGTGTCAATGTTTGACGGTTTTACCTTACTAATGTACAACTGTTAATAAGGTTTATTTTTGTCTATTATTAGATTAGTTTCTAGTTTAGAAAGCTAGAAGAAAAAATGTATTTATAATAGAAAGTGATCTTTATTGGGTTACGCTCAGATTACTTCGCCTTGGCTTTGTTTCGACCACAAATATCTGGACTCAACACAATAATCATCGCTTTCTACGCCTCGTAACATAATATACTATCTTCGTGTTTTGTCCAGAATGCATGGCTTCGACTATGCCTCGGCTACAAATATTCGGACTCAAGGCAATAAAATTGCTTTTTACATCTTGTGGTATATAACTCAAACTTATTAAAATATTTATCTAAGTCTACAAAACTTATTAAGTAAAATGAAGACATTATATTACTAAATAAATTAAATAATTTCCCTTAAACCACAAAATATTTTATAAACGCTAAATAAGTATTTTGAAAAGGAAGCTTTCATTATCAGTAGCTAAAGTTAAAAAAATATTAAAACTAAAATCTTACCAGTGATCCAAGACCCCACAAACACTAAACGCAACCGGCGGTCAAAGAAAGTGGTCTGGATCACTGGTAAGATTTCCGTTTTAATCTTTTTTAACTTCAGCTACCGATGATGAACGCTTAGCTTTCAAAATACGTATATAGCGTTTATAAATTATTTTGTGGTTTAAGGAAAATTATTTTTCTTTATTTAAACTTTCGCCACAGTAAGAACATATATTTTATTTATTATTGTATTACTAGTAAAATAATGGCATTATTGTACATAATAGTAGTAACGTAATAGATAATACTTTTGCTTTATAATAGAAATCTAATTTGACACTAAAATACACTTTATAATGAACAAATTTTTAATTTTCAGTTCGCTAATTTAACAACAACATTAGGCATTTTAAACATATATTATTTCGATCACGCTGCAGCAGTTAAGGTAATAATAGTATTATAAGATTTGGACAATTTTTGATCCCCGATTTTATTATTATGAAGGTTCTCATGCAATAATTTAATACCACTAGATAGCATTAGTACTGTTTATATGCTTCCTACACATACCATCCATGGTAATTAAAAATTAAAATAGTGGTATGTACTAGTGATGGGATAATTCGGATACAAAATAATCGATCATTTGATTATGAAAATCATTCGAGGAATCACGAATTAAATTAAAAACATTCGGGCTGATGCACAAGGAAAAAGTGGCAGATTTTCCATAAAAATATATGCGAAATAGATTATAAAATTGAAAGACAATCTTAACGCTAAGAATTTTTTAATTATACAAAATCAGTGCCAGTTAACCTAATTAAGTAGCAAATAACCATTGGAAATATATGAATAATAGAAAAGCTAATTTGACTGATAGTTAGAAGCACTTAAAGTGGGGAGAAAAAAAAATACAACTTATAAATAATTAAATTCAACTTTAATTTCTAATATAACAAAAAGTAACAATAACTTAGTTAAATACCTACTGTAATTTTAGTAAGATTTATTGTACTAGTTACATTAGCATTTTTTACTTCATTTAATAAATAAATTAATATATTAAATTAATATATTAATTTATTTCACACAATAGAAATTTAAAATTAATGTTTTTATTATTATTATATTCAGTTATTAAAAAATGCATTCAAATATTGTTATGTAAGACGGTGCAATTCTGATACATCTATCGGTTTTTATATGATATTACTGACAAATAGTTACAATCGTTCGTTCTAGTAGTACTATATTTATTCCTATCATCATTACCAAATTACCAGTTTACCAACGCACGCGCGCTGGATGTAAACCTACATACTGTTCTAGGAAGGGGTAGAATATTGTGGATATTAGAATAAAAGAATGATCAGTATTGGAATGAATATCATAATCAAATTATATCATTTAAATGACATCTTTCAATTATGATATTTATTCGAATTTCATATCATTTGACTATTAAAATCATTGAGTTATCCCCATCACTAGTATGCATCTATCTCACATATTATAATTAATAAAATTTTACAAAACTATTGCATTAAGTACTACTAACACTCTGCTTTTGGACAAAGGAAATCTATTTCAGTTTTTAACACCCTTTTGTATGTATAATATTGGAATTTGTTAATATAATAAAAAATATTTCATAACTCATTATGTTAAAATTAAACGGCTTTACGTGATAGTTCTGTATTAATATTTATTGATAATCGACATTTCGATGAACTCAACGTCCGTCTTCATTAGAGAAAATATTATAAATGATATTTATAATAAATACACAGAACATAGAAACAAGTTACTAGGTAACAAAATAAGTAATTAGATCATAAAATTTATAGAATTTTTAATTAATGGGTGACAAATTTTATTTAACACAGTGTCTTTACAGTGATTGATGTTATGTTTTCTTTATAAATTTTTAATGCTTCTTTTATCAATCTGCTGTTAATATTGATTGATCTTGCAATTATTACAATATTTTCGAATTTCACATCATAATGATATTTTAACGCATGTTGAGCAATAGCAGATTTATCGTATGTTCTGTCAATCTAGTAGAAAAATGTTTACATCTATTTATTTACTTATTTTGTTATCTAGTAACTTGTTTCTATTTTCTGTTTATTTACTGCATATATAATTTGTATCGTCTTTCCGGATAAAGACGGACATTGAGTTTGTCGAAACATACAAACATACATACACAATCACGCCATATACCCGAAATGGTGTGACACAAACTCTTTCCACTATCCCGAAATCAGCCTCCTCCAAACAATTCTATCCAAACAAGCAACTTTAGCTTCATTCACATTTATAATTTTTCTCATACGTGCTCTTCTATTCCTACCATTGCCGCTCACTCAAAACACTCTCAATCATACCACTCTAACTACTCATCTAACGTCGATTATTGATTAATATTAATACAGAACTATAACCTAAAGCCGTTTTAATTTAATATAATGAGTTCTGAAATATTTTTTACTGTTACTATACAAATTATTCCTAAAAATTTGATTCACCTCGGATAAATAGTAAAAGAAAAATAACGTTCTGAAAATTTTGCTATTATTTTCTCAGAAAGTTGGTGACGCAATCCAGAAGTAAAATTGTAAAATTTATGTTGGCATTAAAAAAAAAAACTTTTGTAAAAATTTTGTTAATCGGATAAATAATATATCAATAATAAATACGTGCTACGGTACTAGTGCAGGCACATGCGCTTCTAAATTTATCAATGGCACTGTGTCCTAAACTTAATGAGCTCAAAGGCATAGTGCGGGCATAGGATACAACGTCGACTAGACACAACGCCGACCAAGAACACTACGCCGACCGTGGACACAACGCCGACTGCTTACCTCGGACACTACGCCGACCATGGACACAACATCGACTGCCTACTAGGAACACTACGTCCACCGTGAACACAACACCGACCGTTTATTCGTATTTGTGCAAGCTAATCGGTTAATATAAACAAATGGTTGACGCCTGGCACAAGCCAAAACCTTGGGCTTGAGTAAAATCTGTCAATATACCAATCTCATGCAAACAGCAACAAATTTTACTTAAATCCAACGTTTTTGCTTGTGCAAGGCGTGAACCTTTTGTTTATATTCAACGATTAGCTTGTACAAATGCAAATAAACTGTCGATGTGTTGTCTCCAGTCGGCGTTATATTTACGTTCGGCGTAGTGTTCCTAGTAAGCGGTCGGCGTTGTTTCCACGGTCAGCGTTGTTTCCACGGTCAGCGTAATGTCCAAGGTAAACAGTCGGCGTTGTGTCCACGGTCGACGTTGTGTCCTATGCCTATGCTAGTGCATAATAGCAATGGTAAGGTTAAGGTTAAGGCTTAAGTTTACAGCGTGCATAAACCAGCCTTTAGAAAATATTCTTTTTCTTTTGGTTATTTTTTTTTTGGTCCAAATTTTGATTTTTTTTTTCCAGAAAAATACTTTACTATTCCAATCGCTACATACTGATGTGCAACTTAAAATCTATAGCATTATTGAAGTAGTTCCGTCTTTTCTTTTAGAGGTAAATTTATATATTAAGATATCATTATATTTGAAAACCTTACTAGAATATGAGTAATACCGACTGATGTTTACGATTTAAAATCCATGTTAATACACCAGAACTAGTTAGTTAACTAGGCACTGTTACGTACATGTATACTTATATAGAGTGTCCAGAAAGTTAAAATAACGTGACAATATCTCGTTTTCTCGTTTACAAGAAAAGGTTATAAATAAAAGTTTTAGTTAATAACGTGAACTACAAATTTGAAATACATTTTCAAATATACAGTCATTTATTTGTAAGTAATGTAGCAAAATATTGTTTTAAATGACGTACCCGTATATTTTTCTAACGCAGAATTCTATATTAAATTATAAATTAAACTGTAAAAGTCGCATGATTCTAAGTTTATTTATTCCAAAATTACAAACCGATAAAGAAAAAGTTATATTGTAAAAATTTAAATGTTTATTCTAGAAAATTTTACAGAAATACTTCAAGAACACGAGCATTAAAGTAATTACTATTTTCAATTATATCATTGACGTGTTTCACACACACACATACACAATTATGCCATGTACCCAAAAGGATATGGCATAAACTCTTTCCACTATTCCGAAATCAGTTTTCTCCAAACATTCCTATTTAGACAAAATACTTTAATTTCATTCACACA
This sequence comes from Clivina fossor, assembly GCA_963966155.1. Taxonomy (NCBI): domain Eukaryota; kingdom Metazoa; phylum Arthropoda; class Insecta; order Coleoptera; family Carabidae; genus Clivina; species Clivina fossor. The sequence goes on along the minus strand of OZ014551.1, from coordinate 32,110,335 downwards.
TATTATACCTCTCATACATGTTCTTCTATTCCTACTACTTGATAACTTTTGCAAACAAAACGGCCATCCTTAGATAATGAGGTACCCAAATACACAAATTCATCTACCTGCTTTAAACGTGCACCATTAGCAGATACATTACACTCAGTTATCAAGTCACCCACCTCAAAAGCTAATACTTGGAAATTTTCAATTTTGATAGTAAAATAATAAGTACTCGTATTGGCGGCTTTTTCTCAAACTTCCGTTGGTCCGTGATATGCGCATAACTCGCGCTACGCACTGCTACCAATCGAAGCAAACCAAATGTCAATACAAACGACCTCGAATAGATCACAATTCCACAATTATTTTGAAATAAAATAGATACAAAAAAAAAATGTAACAATTTGGCCACGCTATTGATCAATTCTGCTTGATTCATTTCCTCCACCGTCTTTAATTACGTACATTGTTTGTTTCGCGGTAATAATTTCCACGCTATATTAATTAATTCTTGTGCCTATATCTCTGTTGAAATTTCTTGGCTGTTGAAGAATTTCCAATGCCTCTTTGCGGGCTAAATTGAAAAACCCGTGGTTTTAACCAACACTTTTTTGCAGCTGAACGCAATGTTATGAGTTTTCAGCAACAGCAAAGGTGTTGGGCTGTTGTAGATGGATGCAACGCTCGTGTTCTTTCTTCCTCGTCGCCACAGTTTGACCTATGTAGATTTTGGGACAATCTTCACACAGTATTTCTCATACAGAAATTTCAACAGAGATGAATACACAAGAAATAGTACAGCGTGTGGAAACTATTATTACGACGGTAGAGGAGATATACAATCAGAATCTATTAATGGCGTCGCAAAACCTACAAGGGAAACTGAAGGTATATATATATATATATATATATATACCAGACTGCAAAGTAGAAACTATCATTCAGTCACCAAGCACTGAGAATGTCGTCTACGATATATGACGAAACGTATGCAACAAGACTAACTAGACCACGGCATAATAAGCCCGGAAAATCCTATAAATTCAATAAATACAGACGGTGAAAGTCTAAAAATTACTAACTTAATACCGTTTGCAATTATTAAAATAGTACGTTGGATTTAGTTATTTCTGATGTTAATAATTGTGTTGTTAATAAAGAGGAATAATATTTTGTTGATCCAAATTTAACAATTTATTTTTATAAATTTTGATATAGTTTACAATTTTCGACGAACTGTAATTGTTGAAGTTAGTATTTTAGAAAAGCTAACATTCCGTTACTTTATCAATTATTATTGAACTCTAAATGGAATGAATTTATTAAAATAAATGATATTAATATTGCTTGTGATAAATTCTATAAAATCTTTTGTGAAATTTTTGATGTATCTGTGCCAAAAGTACATGCATATAATCGCAAAGACTTTAATTATTCTCCATGGTGTCCAAGCACTGAGAATAGCATCTACGATGTATAGCATTTTGCTGCGACAAAGATAGCCCAACCACGGCATACCAGCTCAGGAAAAATCTATAAATTTAAGTCAGCGACGTGATGTAGTTCATTTATATAATATTATATAATTTAGTACACGAGGACTACTTGTAAAAACAAAAACAAAAAATTGTATTCAGTTTTTAAAAAAACATTTTTATGCCTTTAGAATTTGACTCCTGCGTGCAGGCATGTACTGCACGCCTGTTCGGTTACTATTATACATCGGTGTTTAAAAGGATTCATAGATGTTGGAATACTGGAATCCATTCCAGAAGAACTGAACTAGGTAGAAATTTAGGCCTGGATTGAAGAAAAACTACTGAGCCGATTTGAATATAATTTTGTTTATTAAAAAGGTCCATGTTTCGTCTACATTTCGTCTCCATTGCTGTGCAAACAATTTAAATAATAATTAATAATAAATTAATAAAAATTATTATTAGTTGAAAAAACTATGTTTTCAAAATCAATGGACACCATATTTCGCTTATTTCTAAACCAATTTACTTCAAATGTTGTCTGCATTTTACTTGATATGTTATCCTTTTTGTGACAATCCAGTTTTTCCATTTTTTAAATTTTAATATACTTTTGTTTATTATTAAAGTTAAAAAAGGCTTAAAATTTTACCTTTTTATTCAAGTGGCCGCCATTTTTTTTACAAAAAACCACATCTCAAATCTGAATCGATAAAAAAATGTTTATTTATTCTAGAATAGACTCATGAGTTCAAAAATTATTTCAGATTAAAACCGTCAGAGGGGGAGGGGACTGACCACCGCAAAACCGTTTTGGAAAAACAACGTTTTGTCAAATAATTATAATTATTATTAAAAATTATTAAAATTGTTTGAAATATTCTCAAAACATGGACCTTCTTAATAAATAAAGTTGCAGTTAAATCGGATCAGTAATTTTTCCTCAATCCAAGCCTAAATTTCAACTACCTTTTTAGCCGTCTATTCGGATGATGAGTTATTTTTAATGGTGCGTTAATATCTTAGAGCGGTATATTATATGAAATAAGAAACGACAATGCTTACATTTACGTCTAGAATACTGCACACGTATGCTTATTTTTTTAATGAACCTGCTATATTAATCGTTTTTTGTAACGTTTAAATGCGTGTTCTTTTCTAATTTATTTACATACATACATACATACACAATCACGCCATGTACCCACAAGGGTGTGGCACAAACTCTTTTTATCATTCCGAAATCAGTCGCCTCCAAAAATGCCTATCCAAATAAGCATAAATTATTTAATATTGTATTACAGAAAAAAAATTACTTCATGAAATTATAAAATATAAGGAATATCAAATATGATACTGTTTTACATATCCAGATAATTAGAACCAAAATTAAATATTAGCACTCAATTTATTTTTACTAGTAAACGTGGTAGAAATAAATTTATTGAGTTAAAAAAATTAATAATATATTCTAATATTAAAATATTAGTCCATATTTCACCTCAATTTTAAAAGTGATTTTTGGCAAAAGTACATTTGACGTTTACCTAAAATTAATTAAGCAATATTAATTAGTTCATTTGAATTTTAAGATATTAGATATAAAAAATTATATATCAAAAATAGAAATAATACCTATATTTGATATGTGGTAGAAGTAAAAATTTATTTTAAAGCAAAAAATAAAATCACTTTTTTGTTATATAAAATTTATTTCGTTTATTACATGTATTATTATATAGGCTTTTGCAATAGTCTGGACACGGTCAAATAACTCCAGAAATACAGGTACCAAGACAAAAAAATTAAGTGTTTCATGTTTTCAAAAAAGCTATTCAATGATACCAAACTTGACGCCCATTCCCCTGATTCCAAAAGGGGGTAGCGCGGGTACCAACCTCTCAATATTAAATGAGAACAACCAATTTTTATGGCAGATTCGGATTCTACACCCCAAATTATGTAGGTTTTGTCTGAAACTATTTTTTTAGTTTGTGGTAGATGTCGCTGTAATCGTAGAAATTAAGATTTTTTAAAAATTTTGGAGAATGTTAAATTGTGCTGATCAGCTCTAAAAAGGGCTGATTTTATTTTTAAATACCGATATTAAAATTTCCCAAAATTTGCGAAAAATCTTATTTTTGCGATTACAGCACCATCTATAACAAACTAAAAAAATTCAGATAAAACCTACATATTCGGGGGACTCAATTCGAATCTGTAATCAAAATTTGGTGTTCCCATTTAATATTATCAGAGTTGGATGATCAAGTTTTTCAAAATCATGAGACACGTATTTTTGTTTGTTTTTCGATTGTATATGTTTTTATAGAGTTATTCGATCGTTTCCAGACTTCTGCTGCTATCCTGTATGTATGATTAAGTCATTATTTATATGTAAACTTTATTATATTTTTTGTTTGTTTCAGCAAGTCGAGATGTGCAACAATGCTGTTATGTTATTTATGCAATATTATGATCAATAGCTATATATATATATATATATATATATATATATATATATATATTACAAGAATTTTTGGTGCTTGTCTTAAAACTGAAAGTACACTAACAGGAAGTACTGATACTAATTTCTATCTAGGTCGAATTAATCCTTTAGCTACGGATATATTTACAAAACTGTCTGTCTAAACGCAAAACAAAACAAAAATTGAAAAAGTCGTACCCCAATGTTAATAGTAAATAGAACCGTTAATGAGCGACACTCGTTCCCCCAGCATAATTCATCAAATCGCTTATTTACGACAGCTGTGTCTCACGAAAGTTCCGTTTTGTCGTCTTTTGACGACAGCCGTAGTTAAATGGTTAAGAAGTAATAAAAAAATTAAATAAATTATTTTTTTTAAATAAAACTGCATTAAGTTATAGTTCTTTATTAATATTTATTTAAAATGATGTATTTAACGAACTTAATTTCTTTGTTCATCAGAAAAACTGATACAAATGGCATTTGCAAACCAGGTAACAAAATAAATAAGTAGATCATAAAATATTTATAGATTTTTAATCTTTGTCCTTTGTGAAAAATACCTATAAAATAGGCTGAATTTCAACAAGAACGAATACTAAAGTTTCCTATTTTCCACACATAAAATTGCAACGCATGTTATGGAAGAGTGTAAGAGATATTATTCCTCTTCAATCTTCCGAGTATATATAAAATGTCGTGTAAATGCTGTAAGGTTTATGTTGGACAGACAGGTAGATACATATATATATATATATATATATATATATATATATATATATATATATATATGTTTCTTTCACAGAACACAAAAGATAAATACATCTAAATCATCCAAATAAATCTGCTATTGCTCAACATGCGTTAGATTATCTTTATGATATAAAATTCGAAGATACTACAATAATTGCAAGACCAATCAATATTAAAAACAGATTAATGAGAGAAGCAATAGATATTTATAAAGAAAAAGATAATATCAGTCACTTTGAAGACACCGAGTTCAATAAAATTTAGCTTACATAAATTAAAAATTTGTAAAATTTATATGATCTAGTACTTATTTTTTTATCTAGTAACTTGTTTCTATGTTCTGTTTATTTCATGTAAATTGCATTTGTGTCAGTTTTCCTGATGAAGGCGGACGTTGAATTCGTCGAGACGTCGATTTTTAATAAATATTAATACAGAACTTTAACCTAAAGCCGTTTTATTTTAATATAATAAGTTCTGAAAGATTTTGTGCTATGTTAAATTATGTTAATAAAATTATTATGTTACTTATACAATAATGTACCATTATTATACGGTAATTAGCTACTAAATTTATATATATATATATATATATATATATATATATATATATATATACAGGGTGTCCAAAAAGAATGGAAACTATTAAATATCTCGAGAACGGCACATCGGATTACAAAGTTACAAAACACGTTTTTCTTTATTTTTGAAAATCTATTTAGGGGTGATATGCGAAAACCACCCACACCTCCCTTGGCGGGGGGGGGGCCGGGGGCAAGTTTTAAAATTTAAATAGGAACACCCATTTTTTATTGCACAGTTGCATTCTCTATAAAAAACTGTTTCTGGATTTGCAAATTGAGCCCCCCAGCTCCATCCCCCTCAGAACAGGGAAGAGGAGAAAATTTGAAAATATTTGCAGAAACTTTCACTTTTTATTGCAGTTTTGGATTCTCCTTCTAAAACTGGATATAAAATTGAAAAACGCACCTCCACTCTCACTCCCACACATGCGGATGGGTACCAACTTTTCATCTTAAATAATACCTGGTGGTAAATTGTGCTGGATTTAGGTGAATCCCCTCGCCTCTCACTATCGGGGTGCTAAATTTAGGTGAACACCCTACTTAATTATATCCAGTTTTAGAAGGAGAATCCAAAACTGCAATAAAAAGTGAAAGTTTCTGCAAAAAATTTTAAATTTTCTCCCCTTCCCTGCTCTGAGGGGGGAGGTGCTAGGGGGCTCAATTTGCAAATCCAGAAACAGTTTTTTATGGAAATGCAACTGTGCAATAAAAAATAGGTGTTCCCATTTAAATTTTAAAACTTGCCCCCGGCCCCCCGGCCCCCCCCGCCAGGGAAGGTGTGGGTGGTTTTTGCATATCACCCCTAAATAGATTTTCAAAAATAAAGAAAAACGTGTTTTGTAACTTTGTAATCCAATGTGCCGTTCTCGAGATATTTAATAGTTTCCATTCTTTTTGGACACCCGGTATATATATATATATATATATATATATATATATATATATATATCAAACTTGACTTTACGCTCAAGTGTATTTAAAATTACATCTTTGTTGGTCATATTAAAATTTATTAAGTAAAGTTAATTGAGAGTGGCATTGCTTATTTTTACTTGAATTTGAATTTTATTCTTGAAAATGTTTAAAAATGCAATGTACAACACCAGATTTGTTAGAAATTGCATATTTGACTGAACAAACATTATTTCTCACAACTCACGTAACACATATACTATATACTATATAATACATATTATTTTACAACTTCTATTAAGATTAAGGTTGCTCGATATGTTTTTTTATTTATTTTTAGTATACTTTAGTAAGTTGGTGAGTTTTTTGAATTTAAAACGAAAATGTTATATCTTTATTTTGCTATATATGTAGTAAAATTGTGTGTGACAGAATTATAATTATATTCATAATAAAATGTTCCATATTGACAAAAGGTAATTTGATTTTAAATCATTTTTATTTTAATATAAAGCAGTATATTATGAAAAATAAATTAACTGATATTTCTTGAATTTTACTGTGTACCTGACATTTTTAATACAAGTGACATTAGTAACCTATACCAAATCCAAAACATTCTACTAATCGTAAGTACATAAAATATAATTTTATATATATATATATATATATATATATATATATACCGGATGTTCGTTCGTCAAGTTCGTATGGGCGTTTAACATGTAATTTCGATAAATTGCGATATACTACTTTCTCGAGTAAAATTCGAAAAAATACTTAGAATACTTTTCGATAGGGCATGAAAGGTTCTATTATTTGGTTTTAGTTTTAATTTTCTAGCATGTGCCGTTTGGGTGCTAGAATTTTTTTTTGATTTTTTGGTTTTTATTTTTTTCTCAAAAACTATAAGGTGTAGGAAAATAAGCATGACATGGAAAAATGCGGAATAATGAGTACGATAATTGAGTAAAAAAACCATTATTCTACGATGAATCGTTTAGTGGAAAAAAATTAAAAATTGAATTTTTGAAAATTTGACAAGGGGGGACCCTTGGGACTTTTTTCAAAATTTGCTCAAAAATATCTGAAAAAATTCTGTAAAATAGAGAAAAAAATTAGCTACATAATAGTTAAGTAACTTTTTTCTCTACCTCATTCTGGTTTGGCAGGAAAAATTATTTACATTATACATACATATTAAAATATATACATATTAAAAAATCTTTAATAAACTTCTTATAAAGTGTAATAATATATATTAATATAGTAACAAAAATTAAACATTTTCGTTTTAAACATTTATTTGCAAATACACTAAGAAAATGTACTGCAATTATATAGCATATAATATCTACAAAATTTTTGTAAAGGTTGTATAATAAAATATTGTAAATATATTTATAAATCTTATTGAAATTGTTGCCTTTACTGTGATTGATGTTATGTTTTTCTTTATAAATTTATATTGCTTCTTTTATTAATCTGCTGTTAATATTTAGTGCTCTATCAATTATTACAGTATTTTCAAATTTTACGTCATGAAGATATTCTTAAAGCTTGTGCAGCAGTAGCAGATTTTTCTAGATGATTTAGACCCATTGGCTATATTAATTTCTACTGTATTTTACTATTACGCACAATGCATTACATATTAATGAACATAAAAAATGTAGTATTCGTATCAATAGAAGTCTAGTTAAGAATAGTTAAATAAAAATTATAAAACTTGATCCTAAAGTTCAATTATTTTGCTTTTCAAACAAAAAGTAAAAAGTAGGTAATTATTTTGTTTTTATTTTAAATTATTGATTTTGCTTCTAAGATTTGATCTATCTGCTATAACTTTAAATCGGCAAAAAGCAGTGCTTTTTGGTTCAACTGGTACAATTATTAATATTAGTATATCAATGGTTTTTGTTAACTCTTCAAACTTTTAATAAAACAATACTTTTTGTCGACTGAAACTCAGCAAGTGTATATTATAAAAGCGGTTGTAAATAAAATAATGCTTATTGTTTTTTTTTTATTATTATAATTAACATCCATACTTATAACACAAAGTGATAAAATATAAACAAACGACAATGTCCATGGTATTATTGATGTATAAATTAAACAAAAAAGAATAGGAAAAGAAACGGGAATACGTAATATTAGAATTAGATTAGGTATAAGTTCTAAGAAAATTTAACAAATTGCATTATAACATACATTATGTTTTAAGAATTAATCTGACAATTTCAAAAATTTTCTGCATTTTCTAAAAGCTTATAGTGTGCAGAATAACGTGTTAAAATGGTTTTCTAAAATTCGAAATTTTGGAGAAGTTACAGTGACCAGCACAGTTGTGTCAGATTAGGTAAAACGTACACATTTGGCAGTAAAAAATTAATATTTTATACGCTTTAAAAGTTGACTTTTTTTACACTGAAAAAAAAAAACTTTTTTAAACAACAGATATTTTCGTAAACTTTTAAAATTCCAAAACATCGTACATATGATGATAAATTTTTTTATTTTAATTTTAGACTATTTTAAGGAAATTTTTGCAATATGTTTCATAACTTTCCGGGAGACGAGATACCCACTCAAGAGTTTTTTTTTGACAGGGGCTGACAAATCAACGTTTGACGTCACAATTTTAAAATAATATTTGACAAAAAATTCGAAAACGCCTGAATATTTGCATTATTATTTCTTCATGAAGAAAATTGCTAGATTTGCTTATTTTTAGAATTCCTAGAAGGGTGTCTCGTTTTAAAACTAAAACCTACAGCAAATATTATTTTACATATGTTTTTAAATGTTGTCTCCTTTAGTAGATCTAGTGTTAATTAAGAACGTTATAAAAGAAAATGAAGCTCGTATAATCTGCAAAAGTGAAAAAAAAATTACTGATTAGGAATACTTTGAATAAAATCTAAAAGATTCTTACATTTCCAAAACTAAACATCGTTAGTCTTAATATGCCAGCAATCGTAACTTCAAGATTTTTTTGAGATAGCATTATAATTTTAATTATGCTTTTTTTCATGTAATTATTACCTACATCATACCATTTGCAGTTGTAAGCAGCATGACTCACATTGAATCCCTAAAAATACACAAATTACAAACCAGCAAATGTTATTTCACATATATTGTAAAAATCATAAAGATACTGTGTATTCCAAATTTATCTATAATAGCTATAACTATAATAGTTGCAACTTCGATTAAATGGAACTTTTTGTGCAAATTTAAATAGTCATTTCAGCTGTACCATTGCTTGCTAAAAAAATTCTATAGATCACTAGTTAATTGCAAAAATTAATTTTACAAATTTTTAATACTTCTGAATAAACTCTATAAGAAAATTTTCAAGATCAGAAAAGTTTAAAAAGAAAATAGATAATTACAAAATAGTTGATATATTTTTAGGTATAACAAAAACTTATGACTTTTTTAATAGATTTTATAATAAATTTTTACAGAGCTTCGAACCGGAACTGAACCAAAAACCGAAAATGCCTTATTTTTGCTCGAACGAAACCCGCAACTCAACGAAAAAAAATACCGGTTTATTTCGGTTCGATACAAGTTGAGACACATGCGTTAACACAATCTTATTTTCAACGTCAGTTGTCTTTTTTTTTCATTTTTGGGGTCTTGTAGCATAGTTGCAAGTCGCCACTCGTCTTACGTCAAAGAGTATTTGATTTGTTTTTTCTGTATGAATATTACGAATGAATAATTATTGAAATTGAAAATGAAATTAGGGATCACTTTGAAGCAGGTGTATTTTTTGATAATAACTTTGCTTTTAATAATCTTTAAATAATTTAAATGAAAATACATTGGAAAATATTTTAATAATCAAGGGTAATTTTTTTTTTTAAATTATAAATAAATAAACAGCCTGTATACAAGAATTTGTTATGTTAATATATGTTGTCTTATTATTATTTAATTATATAAGTTTCAAATAATAAATTATATTATTGTCATATATTATATACTTCTAATTATTATACCTTTAATTAAATAATAATTATTATTATTTATATTATATTATTTTATCAATTTATGTAGTATGCTTATTATAAATGTAGGAATAAAATGTTTAAAATTTTGGTTGAAAATAAGTAGTTCACACAAAAAAAAACATTTAATAAATTTAAAAATTAATCACTCGGAACTGTAACGATATCCAAAAAAACCGTTATTTTTGCTGGAACAAAAACCAGAACCTAACCGAAAAACGAAACGAAAAATATAACGGTTCAAATCCGTGGATTTTTATCTTAAAAAATCAAATATTTTCTCTGTCTTTACAATAATTGATCGAGTTGGTAATTTAACGAGAGAGTTAGTTTATAAAGGGCTTAACTAATAAATTTACAGCTTACCTCATCTTGAATAAACTGACCAGCAAAACAGTAAGAAAATGTTTGGAACCAACCACCGATACAAATGAATATCATTTCGACTTTCACATTTCTATATCAATAAAGAAATTAGAGAAAAACATCTGGTTCAGAATGGATTTTAATGAGTATTACTTACATATCTTCTTCTTCTATAAATCCATACATTGCAAAAACAAGAGCAATAAAAGATGAACCAATTGTGGGAAGAAGTAGCTTCGAATATAAATCTTCAAAATCTTTCAAAAATCTAAAATTGTCAAACAAGAATTAATTATATGTGTAAAGTATAGGTATAATAGAAATAAATAATATATTTAAAAAAATATTTAAATATTTGTTGAAAAGTATTAATCATATAAGCAAACATTACAAAAATAAAACAAATTATAATACATACATACACACTCACGCCATATACCCAAAAATGTGTGGCACAAACTTTTTCTATTATCCCGAAATCAGTCTTCTACAATCATTCTTATCCAAACAAGCAACTGTAGCTTCATCCACATTTATAATTCTTCTTATATATACTATTCTATTCCTACTACTTGGAAACTTCCGTTCACGCAAAACACTCTCAATCATACCCAGGGGCGTAGCAAGACCTTTGTGGGCCGGTGTGCCACTGAAATTAAGAGGCCCCTCCTTACTTCTTGTATTGTTTAAAATTTTAATGTTCTATTGTTTCATGTTAAGTTCTAAATGTCATTTTAATTTTTTAAATTTATGTCTGTGCCTTATTCGAAAAAATTTTTCAAATAAAAGTTGTTTTATTTTTATGATAATCAAAATTAATTAAAATTAATTTTTGTTAAAATGCAATCTGTATTTTCAAAATTAATAAATTAAACTGAAATGCCTAAAGAAACAACTTGCCAGGAAATATATATGTATGTACCTAATAATGTTGGCTTAACCATAGACAAGAAATGTGTGAAGATTTTCGATTTAATAGTTCAGAAAATAATTTTAGGATAAACGTTTTTAAAGCTAAGTTAGATATTATAATTGCACAATTAAAAGATAGATTTTCAAGTTTTAAGGAAATGAATAAATTATTTGCAGTAATTTTTCTAGAAAATTTAAAACAATTATTTGATGGTGAAATAATTTATTTATGCTAACCTTTACTAGACAAATTAATATACTGACGATTTAACCGCAGATTTTAAGGCACAGATATTATCTTTTAGGAAAACCTTTAAAAACAGTTAGAAAATATTAATTCGGTATTTGAATTAGGAGAATTAATATTTACAGAATATTCTATTCTTAGTTGGGCATTTCCGTAACTTTGTTCCGTTCTTATTTTGTTCCTGAAAGAACATTAAGAAACTCTATAGGGGACAAGCGCTTATCAAATTTGGCGATTTTGAGCATTGAAAATGAAAAAGCATGTAAATTAAATTTAAATAATAGCATCTTTGCTTTAATGAAAGCGAGAAAAGTTAAGTTCAGTTAAAGTTAATGAACTATGATTGTAAATCTAAACTTTAAATTTGATTTGTACTGTATGTTTTTGTGTTTGTAAACTTAAAAGAATCTATGAAAATGTATTTAACTTACTATAATAAATTAATTTATATAATAAATGCATTTAATCCTATAAATGGTATTTTTTTCTCTTCTTTGTCCTTTATTTATTACAAAAAAATTAAAATAAACAAAAAATGGTAAATATTAATAAAAATAAGGCCCCATTGGGCACTTTAGCTCGTGGGCCCCTCTTGCTCATGGGCCCGTGTGCATCGCACTCCTTGCACCCCCGGTTGCTACGCCTCTGATCATACCACTTCAACTACTCATCGGACGACTACGCAAACGTATACCTTCAAAATCATTCATATAAATATTTTTAACTAAACGTTCATTAGATATTCGCTCAAGATGTCCGAATCATCTTAACTGACTTACACCATTTTATGCTACAACATTTTTTTCAATTTGTTACAATAAAATTTAATATGGAATGAACATCGTTCAAAAAGGTCTAACAATATGAGGCATCAAATTTTGCTATATTACTGTCCAGATTATCTTTATTTTACTACAATCTGGGAAATAATATAAAAAAAATTATATTGCTCATTTTTAATTTTCTTGCAACCGAAAACTATTGATTTATTTCATTTAATCTAAAAATATAAGTTTATTTTTAAGATAAAATTAACGCTTTTAGCCTTTAAATAATTTTTCTCAAACTCAAATTCCAGCTAATTTGTTTTTTGAAACCCAAAAACAGTCGATTCACTTCATTATCTAAATGATCGGGACTTAATAAGACCATTTTTGTGAAATTGAAAATGGTAATTTACACCATTTTATCAATAACACCTAAACCCGCTCCCAAGAACAAATTTACATCCTCAGTTTCTTTTATGATTTGCATAAATATGTTTTTCGTAATTGAACAAAAAAATAAACAAAAATTGCTGGTAAATTAATACGGAATTTTACAATGGCAAATATAATAAAAAAATCTTCAGTAAAAAATATACAAATGACATAAATAATTAACATACAAAACATAAACTAAAGTTACTAAATAAAAAATACAAGTAATTAAATTACAAAATTTATAAATTGTTAATTAAAGAAAGCCAAATTATTCTTCGTGAGAATGTAATAAATTTTATCTTGAGCAAACACGGGTTTCTACTAGATTGTCAGTATATAGGTACCTAAGAAATCAATACTTTTAAACCATCCAGATAAATCCACTATTGCTCAGCATAAGTTTTTTCATGACGTAAAATATAATAATACAACAATAATTGCCTGATCAGGCCCAACAAAAGTGTCAGTAGATTGATAAGAAATACAAAATAGATGTACAGAGAAAAAGTTAACGTCAATCAATATCAAGGCACTGATTTAAATAAAATCTTATTTTTTCAACTAATAAATTATTTTTTTTTAAATTTTTTATTTGTATTTTGTTACCTAGGAACTGGTTTCTATGTTTTGTTTGTTAATTACTTATGTAATATGTAATTATATTCCAAATAATGATATACGTGCAATATATCAAAACGTCTACTTTTAATAAAAAAAATATACAATAATTAAACCAAAAGTTCTGAATGATTCTTAACTAAATATATAGTTATTTCGCATAAATTAACGTTAAATTATATTTTAGAAAATAATTGCCGTTTCTGTTCGGATTCATTTTTAAATTCACTTACTTCAATAATTTTTGATGATGAGAAACGTTAATTTTAATAATTTCATTATTTTCTTCGACATTATTTTCCGGTCCAATTTTCGATAAATTTATACAAATCATTTTGAATTGTATGCAAACACAACAAATGAAAATTACAAATAATCTGTCAGTTGGAATCACTAAAGAGTGAATTGTCATTACAAATACTACTGCTTGAAATGCGAATACAGTTTCAAAATATGGTGATATTTTTAAATATTCTTCATATGGTATCCAGATTTCTGACACTAATGTGTGATTTCCTCGGAGAGCAGCTCGAGCAATAAGAAGTAAGCTGCATGCGACTAGCACTACATTATATATTTTACCAACGATAAGAGCTATTTTGTATATTGACTGCATACGTTGTTTTGATTTGGTTTCTAAATTATCAGTAAGCCAAAATTTATTCCATACTGTATCCGACATGTCAGATAAAAGTTTTGCTTCTTTAATTGTAAAATACAATTTACCACAAATCTAAAATTATATTGGTAATGCACACAAACATTATTTTTTAAATATTATGCTTTTTTAAATAACAAATTTTTAAAATAAAATTTTTATTGTGAAAATTTGATTAATTTTGGAAAAAATATTTTTTTTTGTAATTTTTACTCGAAAAGTTGGCAACCCTGTCCGGTATTAAAATTATATAATATTTTGGGGCACTAGTAAAATCTATACAAATTGAATTAATTTTGAATGAATAAATAATAAAATAATATTTTAAAATTTTAGTAATATTTTTCTGGTAAAGATGGCAAGCCTGTACGGTAGTAAATCTACATAATTTTTGTTAGTAATTGGAGTTTTTTTGAGAAAATTTTATTGATTTAGATAAAAAGTAAAACCAAAATTAAATTTGGCAACCTTATACTGTACAAAATATAAATTTTGTTGGCACTGAGAAAATATTTTGCAAAAATTTAATTAATTTTGGATAAATAGTATAGCCAAAATAAATTTTAAATATTTTAGTATTTTTTAGTATTTTCATTATTTTTTCTCGGATAGTTGGAAGCACTGTAAAATAGAAAAATCATATAATTTTTGTGGGTACTAGGAGAAACTTTGGTCTAAACTTAGTTAATCACGAATAACTGACGTAGACACAATAAATTTTTAAAAATTTTATTAATGTTTTCTAGGAAAAAATTAATCCCACATGCCCATTTTTAGCACCAACTAAACCCACCCTGAAAATTTTGTGCAAATCAGAACGGAATTGCGATCACAAAATTTGGATGACCGAGTGAGCAAGCGAACAACTCACATCCATAAGCTAAGTTTATATTCGTCATTTAGAAGTTACACGAAGGATTTCTATATAACAATTTTAATATTTGAAAATGTTACAGACACCGTATGGAACAGTGTACCACGTTTTTCCTTGCAGTCAAAATGTTGATTGGAAATGATCAAAAAAATGGTAGTATTCAAATATTTCGTCACGGTGCGGTGGTACATTTTTTTTTGTCATATTGAGATATTTATAGAAAAATTACCACAGATATATATTTTTATTACGAAATCAGTCCCTACTACTATCAGTATTTAATTCCGACTTATGCAGGTGTATGTTCACTACTACAACTCAAAACTCAAGTTGAAGACTGATTAACTGAGAAAAAAATGCTGTTTGCAGCGCCATCTATCAAAGATAAAAAAAGTTTTAAAATAAAATATGCTTAGTTTTTAATGGTATATCCGAATCTGCAATAAAAAATAAGGAGTTCTATTTAAAATTTTAAAGTTGCCCCCCGTTTTCGCCCCAGAGGGGAGCAAGAGTCCCTGCATCAGATGTCCCCGTCGAAACCATTTACTTTTCATTCGGAACATTTTTTTGTCTGATGCACGATTTTAAAGTTATTGCAAGTGGCGGATTAAAATGGGACAGCCAGTATATATATATATATATATATATATATATATATATATATATATATATATATATATAATCGTTCATATAGTCTCTAGTTGACGAATCCAAACTTAGTTTATAAGGATGTATGTGTGTGATTGCAACTCCTCCTAAAGTGATCATCCGATATGCATTAAATTTTCAGGGTACTTTCAATTAGTGCCCAAGTTGGGTATTTAGGTTTACCTATTTTCCGGTGTTGCTAAATTACCAGACAAAAATTTCTAAAATTGTAAAATATTTATTATGGCAAAATTAGTTATTTGTGATTAGCCAAATTTTCGAAAAAGTGTTTCCTGTTATCCACAACATTATTTAATTTTATTACAACACAATGTTTTTAACTTTCTGAGAAAAAAATTGCGTTACTTAATAATATACATTAATTATGTTCCACATAAATAAAACATAAGCTAATTATATTTTGCCATAAGTGCGTTTTTGTTCAGTTTTTCTGTATATTATTATATACTGGGTGTCCGAAAAGTTTGGACTGGGTCAAATATCTCGAGAACGAAAGGTTGGATTAACACGATTGCAAAGGAACGTTGTTTTTGACACAATTATCTACCGAATTCTGTTGTAAAAAACCACCCCAACCCCTCCTAAGTGGGTGAGCGTAAGGGTAGTTTTAAAATTTTATATGGAAACCCCCAATTTTTTTTTATTTTTGGATTTCTTGACAAATTCTGTGTATGGCCCCAAAATTTCACACCCAACCCTCGCCACCCCTCCACAGGGGATGAAAAAAATGATTGAAATAAAAATGATACTGAACAGTTTAAATGCTCAACTAAATCCACAACGAAAATAAACATGTCAAAAAAAAAACATGTAACCCCACCCAAAATTTCACCCCCAACCCCCGCCACCTCTTTATTTTTATTTCAATCATTTTCTTTATTTTTTTCCTCCCCTGTGTAGAGGTGGCGGGGGTTGGAGGTGAAATTTTGGGTGGGGTTACATGTTTTTTTTAACATGTTTATTTTCGTTGTGGATTTAGTTGAGCATTTAAACTGTTCAGTATCATTTTTATTTCAATCATTTTTTTCATCCCCTGTGGAGGGATGGCAAGGGTTGGGTGTGAAATTTTGGGGCCATACACAGAATTTGTCAAGGAATCCAAAAATGAAAAAAAAATTGGGGGTTTCCATATACAATTTTAAAACTACCCTTACGCTCACCCCCTTAGGAGGGGTGGGGGTGGTTTGTTACAACAGAATTCATTAAATTCATTAAATTTTACCTTTCGACTATTTTCCAATTTATAAAATTTTATTTTTATTTCTTAGTAATTATGTGATAATATCAAAGTGGTCATGCACTTGTTTTTATCAAAAGTCAAAATTGCAAAAAGATTATAGATCAAATTGATTCTAGAATTTTATGAATTGACTCTGTATTTATGAAAAAATGGAACTAAAACTGAAATTGCACATTAATTTTTTTTTTAAACAATTATTTACCTGAAACCAAGAACAAAACACCAGAGTATCTTCCATAATACCACTAAACGAATCATATGTTGTAAAAATTAATTTTAATCCAAGTGATACAACGAAAATAAAAGTTACTCCTGTTAGGAAATATCCAATTGCAATTGTACAATTCGTTCGAATTTTTGGATTACATCCAATGTATGTCATGTCAATTAATAATTCCATCGTTAATTTTTTTGCTGTAAGCTGAAAATGTTTCGCTTTATAGATAAAAAAATCAAACATGTTTTTAAATTACATACTTACTTGTTTTTCTTCAATCATTTTCAATACTAAAATACTTAAAAAATATTAATCTCGAATATAATATAATAATTAAATTATAATATTTAAAAATATATATTTTAATTTTAAAAAGTTGCTAATTTATAAATTTAAATGTTAGCAGTATTATGTTGTAGTACATCTAAATCGTTGTCGACCTAAATTCAAATGTATATTGAACGTTACGATTTTTATGTATCATGATAGAATTTATTATTATATTTATATTATTACATTAACACTTTCTGTGGTTGGCTCTTGATAAAACATTTTTAAAAAATTATTAAGAAATAAAATAACAATAAAGTTATATTTATTAAAACACTTGGTTAATTTCACACATTATTTATTTACTCGACCATTGTTTTGACCTTTCGGTCATCGTCAGGAGATAAAAAAATAAAGGTGAGTAAATAAATAATTTGTGAAACTAGCCAAGTGTTTTAATAAATATTTTTTTATTGTTATTTTATTTCTTAATAAATATTTATATTATATCAACTTATTTGTTTTATCGTTAATTAAAAGTTCTATTTAAAAATGTATAGTTTATTTTTTCACAAAGAAAAATATCCAATATGTTTATGCATTATTAAGTATTTCATATTTTATTAATATAAATTGATTTTATAATGCAGTCTATAAAATTAAGTAAAAACCCGATCAACAAATTTAGATCGTATTCTTAATGTCATTTATAACAAAAAATTACTTCAATGAATCTGAAAGCAGACTTAGTTTTGTAGTTCGTATTAATGGAATATATAAAGTATATGTAACAATCGTATATGTGTGTTAAACATTTTTAGTGCATAGAACTTTGAGCTACTGTCAGCAATTTTAACATAATTGAAATAACGTTCAAAGTTCGATTGCACAGTGAACTAGTTATTTATGTTTACGTTGCCTCCCCTCAGAAACCAGTGCGATGGCCAAAATGTAACTTAAAAAGGGGTTAGCTTCAAGACTTAGTTTTAGTTACGGTCAAAGTCGAGTTACGGTCAACGGGTAGTTACGGTCAACATCGAGCTACGGCCAGCATGTAGTAGACATGATTCATATTTAATCCCTAAATTTATAAGTAATTATTTTGTAATAGTCCTATCATAGTCGTTTAAATAAAGTTTATTTATATTTTTCTATCATAATTATTCAATAACCAAGATCCAAGTTCAATTTTTATCTAATCAGGTAAATGATTTACTCAGAAGTATAATTTGTCTTCTTAAGTTGCACAAAGATAGCAAATTGTTATATAGAGGATATATAACATAGTAAAAGATCTTTCAGAAATCGTAATATAAAAAGAAACAGTTTAGTTTCAACTCCTGCATTAAAATTTATTTTCATCCATATGCTCCAACATTTTTACGGACTACCAAAGATTCACAAAAAGAAGTGTCTCTACGACCAGTTGTCAACTGCATAAAATAAAACTGTTTTAGGTTCAATTTCTGTATTAAATTTTATTTATAGTTGACGTTCCGACAAAACTCAACGCCCGCCTTCATCAGGATAAACTAATAAAGACGGATGTTGAGTTTTGTCGAAACGTCGATTATAAATAAATTTTAATGCTGAACTTGAATATAAAGAAGTTTTATTTTAGAAGATATATAATTGTACTTTTGTTTTTGCTATAATATAATTAATATTTTCAAATGATAGTTATATAAAATAAAACATATTTTTCTTTGAGCATAATAAAACATTGATATTATGTTACAAAATTGCCCATGTAGAAAAAGGTCAGTATTTAACTAGTATAATAATGTACATTTACCGAAACCGATCAGTTTAAGCTGATTAATATTGGAATTGCATAAATTAACAGTTATACCTGCTATTTACCTGAATAGATTCTACCTATCAAAATGTCGTTTTATATATATATATATATATATATATATATATATAAATATATATATATATTTGTGTGTTTGTGTAACCTGCAGCATATTTTTTTAAATTTTATTATTACGGGTCGTTTTAATGCTTATCTTAAAACTAGAATACACTAACCGTATGTACCGATGTCAGTTCCGTGTAGGTCAAATTAAAAAATTATATTTTTAAAATAACACTGCTTTAGGCGTCTTCATCTGGAAGAACTGATACAACTGTACAGTAAGTAGAAACAAGTTATTAGACGTAACAAGGATCATAAAATATTTATAGATTTTTAATTCTTGCATTTATAAAAAAAAAATATCGATGAAATAGGCAGAATTTGTACCAAGAATTTGTATCAAGAATATAAAATTTTAATACGCGTGTTGAAATATGTAAAATATAATATTCCTCTTTCATTATCAATGGTAGTGTTATGCGTGAACAAAAGTTTCTAAGTTGCAAGATTGAGAATTATCATGAATGATGATGAAGCCTGAGTTAGTCTAGATAGGAATGTTAGAAGAAAATTGATTTCAGGATAGTGGGAGTTTGTGCCACAACCATCTTGGGTTCACAGCGTGATTCTGTATGTATGTATAATTTTCTTGTAGATGAGAATGATTAAAAAATAATTAGATTATTATATAATTTAGTTTTTATCTTTTAAATATTAGAAAATATTTACTTTTTGATATATAATATCATAATAAAATTTTATTATTTTATTATCTGTGGCACTCTTTTCTTTTTGTTATTTTTTAAATAAAACTGTAAATATTTTTTTTTTATAAATACAATAAAATTATTTAAATTATTGTAATGGGTGATTCATTTAGAGGTACTTTTTTCACAGCTGATTTTATGACAGTTGACGCGCGAGTCGTGTCAACCTGTCATTGTATTATTGTTCAGTATTGTTTGACATTTCATTATGGAAAGACTTAGCCCGGCACAGCGTCTACAAATTATTCAGCTGTATTACGAAAATCAACGTTCTACGAAGAATGTGTTTCGAGCGCTTAGAGTAACTTATGGTCCACATAATCGGCCTACTGAACGCACAATTCGTCGTGCCATCGAAAAATTTTAAACCCAATTTTCATTATTAGATAATACGCGACCAAATAGACCACATCCACCACATAGTGAAAAAAGTATAGCGGCAGTAGCTGAGAGTGTCCGCGTTGAACGTGATGAATCAATTCGGCGTCGTTCTCAACAACTTGGCTTGTCATATGCAACAACTTGGCGTATTTTACGTAAAGATCTTGGTTTATAAGCATACAAAATTCAACTCGTGCAAAAACTGATGCCGGCCGACCTTCCTTTATTGCTTTATGGCTTTATTGCGAGAACAATTCGGTGAAAAGTTAATTTCACGCTTCGGACAGGTGAATTGGCCGTCTAGATCGTGTGATATCACACCTCTAGACTTTTTCCTTTGGGGCTACGTAAAGTCCAAAGTCTACAGGGATAAGCCGGCTACGATTGAGGAATTAGAAGCCAACATTACTCGCGTCATTCGCCAAATACCGCTCGAAATGATCGAACGTGTCATCGAAAATTGGAACTTCAGAATGGGGTATATTAGCCACAGTTACGGCCAACATTTGAAAGAAATAATCTTTAAAAAATAAATGTAAAGAATGGTTCTTTTGTATGATAATAAAGATTACCCGATAAAATCGAATTTTTCTATTTGTTTTTATTTTTGAAAAAAGTACCTCTAAATGAATCACCCATTATGTATTGGATATTGCGTTTAAATACTAATTCGAGTACTTTAAATGTTAAACTTATATTAGGAATTTGTGTTTTAACAAGCGTAACAATAAAAATAAAAATTTTGTTTTGTTTTAATTTCCATACGACAAAGCACCATCGTTTCAATAAATGTTTTCGAAATTTAAATGAGCAACATAGCATAGAGATTAAACGAACTGTAAACAAATTTACGTTTCTGGAATTTGTGGTGTGAACAAAAAACATTTGTAGTATTTGCTGCATCATTTAAGCCAAAAAATAAATTTTATACACAGTTTTATTTTTACTGACCCTTACATATGTAAGAAAGGTATTTTACTGATACAAATTTTGGCATTTTGAAATTCCTTGTAGAAAACAAAACAAAAAGGTTTTTTGCAACATGAACCAATTATTTTTGGCATGATGTAAGTTCGTCTATCGGTTTGTCTCTTAGTCTGCCGACATGTGTAACATATTGTAATCAAAAATTTGTATACTATTTAGGCTAACAATTTTTACTTGAATCATTTTTTGTTGTTACAATAGATTTTTATAGTTTTACAATATTTTTCAATAAATCCATTTTGACATTAGGTATGGTAACACGCAAGTGTTTGATCCTGAACTGGTTAATATTGAAATTATTATCAATACGCAAAATTATACGATTAGATTCATTTTACAAATTTAATATCCGAAATATCAACTATAATACATATCACACATCAGTAATGAATATTTATATCTAAAACAATTAACAACAAATAACACTATTTACATGAAGATTTGCACTATGGTTTATGTAAAACTATTTACATATTTATATTTAACTAAGTAATTGCGGCACCAATCCCACTGCACGAATAATTAACCGACTAATATCAAGATACGACTCAAAGCCTGTTTATCAGTGGTTTATTACATAGATCTGCAAAAATATTCCCAAAACGTTCTGGTAAAATTTATTCATTTTTCATAAACTCACATAAATTTGTTATACCGTTAACGTAATAATTATCAATTTAGAATTCAACAGAACTTTAAGTTGGGCGAGAATGTTTTTAAGCAAAATATTTTAGGTAAACTTAATATAGTTTTTTTTTTTCAATATTGCCACAACAAAAAATAGATTAACTCCGAGTTCGACTTCGATTTTAACTTCTAGTTTGGTAATTTTTTTTATATTTTATCATATTAAATTAAATACAGAAAATATATACTGTGCTTATAATACACGCAGCAAAAAAAAAACGCGCCATTTTTACCGATTTTCAAATAGGTGTAACTCGGCTAATTTCCAACGAAATTAAATGAAATTTTTTGCACAACAAAGTATGATGTCTCGCCTTTAAGGTCATGTAAAACGTGTCCCATTTGGACCATTCCGCTCCCCACCACACCCCGCAGAAAAAACATGTTTTGACTTAGAAATTGTCGAACTTTGACAACATGTACAGCATAAAAAAAAACTTGACTCAATTTACCAAGCGGGCGTAAAAATTCAATAATTTCTACGTAAATTGTACTTAATTTCAAGAATCTGCGATGCTTTGGCGCAAAGTTAT